>OZ038515.1:49614311-49664311 GCA_964036315.1 Acanthosepion esculentum
CATTGTCCTGAAAAAAAAAAAAAAACTCTTACAATTGTAGATACAGACATTTGATATACCAACCACATTTGTACAGATTTTCTTATTTGTTATAAATTGTTTTCTATGTAGCACATGCTAAATGGTTCAGTCTTATTTCCTGGTTTTATCCAGTCTTGTATAATTTGTCTTTCTTTCTCTTTCTCTCCAAGTCTACTTTTTTATGACTACTAGATTAATGGGAGTAGCAGACAGAATATATCATTTGTTATTTCTAGGTAGCTAGATCATGTGTGTTTCTTTGAATGTAGTTTAGTGTGTTACCTTTAAAATCTTCAGCTAAGAAAACAATAACACCACAAAAACACATGCAAGAAAAGTAAATGTATATCTTTGTTTTTCCATGTTCAATATGAGAAGTATATAATATATTAAGTTAAATTTGGATAGATATTGATATAAAATTCATAAAGAGGCAACTTTAATCATTAGGAATGAGAAATATATTTTTGTACAACTAATATATTAGAACACAATTAAAAGTCTTATTCTAAAATAAGACTATTTTCCAAACAACCTAATGTTTTGGTGTTGTTTATAAGAAGTTGTCTAATGTTACTATGGTTTTATAGAGCTTATTAATGTACTGTTGGATAGAACTTTGTTCTGATAAATGATATGTAAGTCTTTGGGAAAGAGGGGTTGTTGTGTAACCTATATAAGACATATAATGTTTATTGTTTACAAAGACACAACATCTGATTGGACAAATGAATTCATAAACAACATTAGTCTTATTTAGAGGGTTGGTGGGTTGAGATATATTTTTTTAAATTAGATGGCTGGTTTAAAAGATTTTATAATAAATCTTAAATGTTTTTTTTTTTCTACAGGTTTAATATATCTGTGTATTAGCATTTTTATTGTTTTTCATTATTTTTGTAATTGTGATGCATTTGACTTCTGTAGAATATATAAATGGTGTTATTAGTAAACTTGAGAAATACGGTTTATATTAAAATTACTATAATGTAAGAAAAGCCTAATTTGATAATCGACAATATATTTAGGGAAACCATTTTGATAAGTGATTTTTGTTTTATGTTACTTAATTTAAGAAAAATGCTTTTAGATGAGGAACTTAATTAATTCAATTTGGATTAAATTGTTTGGTGGCAAGTTTGTATCTTTAAGGACATTCACTTTTATAATTTCAAAGACAAGGTTTTAATTTTTTTTCTTTTTAATAATTTCCCTCCAAGAAAGACAATCATGACATTGATTCTCAACCACTGAGACTCCTCTTAAGTGTGCTGTAAAAGATTGTCATGACACACACACGCGAGAGAGAGAGAGAGAGAGCTAAATAAATGATTCAGTTCTAGAAGACTAACCATCAATTAAAGTTACAGCACGACTAACCATGAGTATATCATACCCGATTTTGAAAATATCAAAAAAATATTAAATATAAATCTTTATTTGAAATATTTTACATGCAGGCACTTCAAACTTTGGACTTTGTGTTAACATTAATAGGAACTGAAAAACATATTATTTAGGTAAGAAAATCAGGTACTGAAAATTGTAATTAAAAATAGGAAAATTTGCGATGGGTACTATATACCCATGGTTAGTGTTCTAGGGTTAAGTGTACTGCAAAAGATTGTGATGACACACACACACACACACACACACACACACACACACAAACACACACACACATATTTAGATATATATGTGTATGTGTGTGTGTGTGTGAGAGGGAGAGAAAGAGAGCTAAATAAATGATTTGGTTCCAACAAATATCACCTGAAGAAAGACGGATCATACAGCAGCCGAAACGTCGGGAAGGTGACAGTAAAATAGTTTAAATATAATTATTTATAGTATATATTTCTGAGATGATATTTTTAACTAATGCCTCATCTCAGAAATATAGACTATCCACTCCTATTGAATTGATCTATAAGACACAAATACACATGCGGATGTGTGTGCATGTGGGCGCATGTATGTGGAAGTAGTAATAGTGCAGAATTAGTATTTGAATAAATGAATAAGTATTAAAAATATTTTCAAATAATTCTTTTCAGTCAGTCAATTATGTGCCATGTGTGATACACTCTTAGATGATCATTTATCTTTCGATACTTGACTGACGAGGCAGATTTTTTCCCACAGTAGGTTGCCATTTTTTTCTACAGTGAGCCAGTTGCCATCCAAGGCTATAGAACCTGGTCTGTCCTGCTATTTACCCATAGCTGGGGGGATAAGAAGAGGATTCATACTTTTCCCAAGGACATTAGCACATAAGTGAACATAATGGATTTGACTGGAATTTGAACTCAGCTCTCCGATTCCTCAATCCAAGCTGCTATCCATTACTCCACTGTCGACCAAACATTGAAGAAATCATGAAAAAAACACCAGGCACAGGTTTAAAATTAAATAAGCTACACAAGTTGTTAAATAGAAACATTGAAATAAAGTAAGTTCATATTTGGGTTTGTATTTTTTTTTTTAAATCTAAGGTTTTATTTCATAACATTTAAATGTATAGCCTTTAAAAATTTTGCTAAGTGTGCTATGATATTTTCCTTTGCTCTTAGGTGTGCTGTTGCTTAAAAAGGTTGAGAAACATTGCATTTGGTGATTGACATTGTATTTAAATTTTAAAGATTGTAGGTAGCAGAAAAGCTTGAAATCAGAAAGGAGTCCCATAGGCAAGAACTGTAAGAAAAGAAACTATTGAAAGAGTTATGGTTAGATGTAGCTAGTTCAGCAGTAAAATGGTGACACCTAGTTTTCAACCTAGTAGCATGCTTAAATTCATACAGTCGAGTCTTCAAGGCAGAAACTTCATCAGAACAACTGTTGTTTGTTCCAAAACACTTTCCCTTCCCCATTTTATAGGCAAAGCCACACAAATGCATGCTGGGATTTCTTCTTCATCTATAAGATAGGCCACATCTCGGTCTCATCTGACTTGGTCCTGGTCTGTCTTCTCTTGAAATCAGAATGTTATGTTTGTTTATCAGAATTTACTCTTGTGTGTCAACCACGATTCTGAGTTTAACTTTTTGCCATATCACTGTTGCTTTGGATTATTACTGTTAATTTGCCTTGTGTATATTGTTTGCTTGATTTATATTATTTTTTGCCCTGTTCTTTTCTTTTTCTTGTTATTGTTTGCCAATTCTGTTTGTTGTGCGTTTCTGCTATTTGCATTTAACCATGGCCACTTTACAGCTGTCATGAAAATATTTGTAGAAAAGAAAGAGAATCCATGTCACATTGGTGATAAAGTGTCTGAAGTCAAGATATCAGGATCAGTGAAATGGTAAATTTATGAACATTATAATCAATAGGTACATATAGAAAAGGGAGTTTTTTTTTTATTAATATCTCATTCAAAAGTGAACTTTAACACAGATTTTTTTCAGAATTTTCTTTGTTCTATAATCTCATATTTTATTTGGATAAAAAGGTCAATGTTTCTTACATAATCAGTAAGTTTATTAAATATTTTGTTTTCAAAATGGCCATATAGAAGTGAAAAAATAAAGGATTTTTATCTTTCAATCCAGGAAGGGAATAAGTTTCAAATTTAAAATATTGTGGTTTAATACATCAATTTCTGTTTTCTTGATAATGGTACTATATTGAAAATTTGGAGAGGAAGATTGGCAAAATCAGGAGACATGAATTTTTTTTAATCGTTTCACCGCAAGCAAGGCAGAAATGCCACTAGTATATAGGGGGTTATAAGGAGTTAAAGTGAGAGAAATGAATGAGTATAGAGAGCATTGAGGAAAGGACAAAAAGATGAACGGGATAAAAGATAGAAGATAGTGATTGATGTTATTAGGTTGGTGCAAAAATAATGTCATTTTTTGACATGATCTTGAATGTCAAAAAACGACATTATTTTTGCACCAACCTAATACATTTAAATTTTTGAATTTTGTAATTATCAGGAAAGCAAGTAAACAGAAGGGAGTTCCACAGGTGGGAAGTGCAAGAAAAGAAACTGTTGGAGTAGAAGTTGTGATTGCATTTAATTATTTCAACAGCAAATGGGTGGGACCTAGATGCCAATCTAGTAGCATGCTTAAATTCATATAGTCACAACACTAGGGAAAAAAGCTCATCAGAGCTGTTGCCATCTTAGATAAGACATGTTTGAAGGAAGAGTTTCTGCCTAATTAAAATAAATTCTTATGAAGAGCATTCAAAAGATAACAAGCTTTATAATATTCAATAAATTAAGAATCATTGAAGAGACTGATCTAGTTTGCCGATTGAAGAGTTTTGCATTGAAACACTCGCCTGATATTTGTGAAGTCTATTGAACTTATCATTAGATCCTGTATTTATACACTCTCTCAGCAAACATACAGTAAAACTTGTTGCTTCAGAAAGAGTATAAACATAGGATCTGATAAGTTCAATAGATTTATCAGACACTGTCAGGCTAGACAAGTTTTCTTGCCAGAATCTATCTTACACATTTACAAGTCTTTCTATTCAACCATGCATTGAATTCTTGATAAAATCAAAAGAATCTACAATATTATCAGGCCTCACCTGGTATCTCAGCTTCAGTCACTTTCCTTCTGCTGTAACATTCCTGTGCCTTTTCTATAAATATTTTCATGGCAATTATTCTAATAAGCACTTTTCCTTGGTACCTTGACTGCATTAATTTATATTTTTTCCACTCGTTAACATAGCTTCTCTGCACCTTTTCTATAAATATTTTCATGGTAATTGTTCTTTGGTACCAAGACTTTACGAATTTAAGTACAGTACAGTAGGCCTCATCATCTTACAGTTGGAATGACTGTAAGATCTATGCTAACATTTCCTTGTGAAACTCTTTTCCATCTTCTTGCTTTCCAGTCAATATTTATTTTCAAAAATTTAAATGTTTTGTGATGTCAATGATCACCTGTTGCCACTTTTGTGATGTCAACAAATACTCGTTGTCACTTTTGTAATGCTTGTTGTAGTAGAGACTTTGTAATTGCAGATACAACTATAGTAAAGCTGTTGAACAATACTGGTGTCAGAGGTCTTTGAATAATCTCGCACTAGTACTTGCTTGATAATACTTGCTTGAATAGTAACCCTTATAGTGATCAATATAGAGAAATAGTATGGTGAATAGAGTATAACAGTCCGAATAGTAATAGAGGATAGACTAGAAATAGTAATCAATTAGACATCACGCTATGACATATTTATGCATTTTTCCCATGGTCACATGGTCTACTTAATTCAAAATGGGATCGCCTGTGTATACTTACTGGCGATCTATGTTCAAACCCAAGTGTTGGCATCGACACTTTATTCCTATATAACAAAATGCAATGTCAATTGTTATCTTCTGTCTTCTTACTTCCTGTTCTTTTATTGTTCTCTCTCCTTAATGGTGGCTTTTCTTTTTCTTGTATTCTCCCACACACACTAACCATGTGTTTTAGTGGCTTCATTGCCTTGCTTGGAGTGAAATGATTAAAAAAAACATCTGGCTCTGACAAGCTTTTTGATGCAAAACTCTAGTGTTAGCTAACCAGATAAGTCATTTGAACTTTTCTTAATTTATTGAATATATATATATAAAATTATAATAATCCAAGTCTATCGATGAAAAAAGGGATAAAAATTATTGGGATCAAATGTATTTTTAGGGCAGATTAAAAGTTCTTATCAGGTAACAAGTCTTAAAATATTGTAGAAATTATAATATTCAATAAAGACTTCCCAAACATCTAACCTTGATGAGGTGTTTGTCACAAAACACTGGAGTCAGTAAATGAGGTGACTTTTATATATATATATATATATATATATATATATATATATATATATATATATGCAGAAATATAGTCTTAAAGTGTGCTATATTTATGGGGTAAAGTGCTCAATATCAGAGATAGAGCGTGTGTAAATATAAAAGTGGACATGGAAGTCAGCACTTAGAGGCGACAGTCTGTTTCATGCTAGTGCAATCGTCAGGCGACTCTGTGCCTGATGATTGCACTAGCATGAAACAGACTGACTTCCATGTCCACTTTTATATATATATATATATATATATATATATATATATATATATATATATAAAATTCCTAACCATGACCCATTTCTAAGAAACTTTTAATTTTTCTTCTTCGTTTAGTTTGAATTGAACATTGGTTATATTCGATTGATCGATCAGAGTAGAGCCCCCAAACCTTATATCCTTTTTTTCAAAGAAAAGAGGATATATTTTGCTTTTGAAATAAAATTAATTGTTCCCTCTCCAGTAATTTACAATCACCTGAGGAGACGTATTGTTATGTGTCAAAACACGACTGCAGTTATGTAGCGATTTTACATGTTGTTTTAATATCCTAAAATAAATAATATTGCTCTAATCTGTTTTGAGCCCTCTTTTAAATTAAATTTATAAACATTGGAATTGTATTCTATTTGTTCTCATATTACCTGGATATATATATATATATATTTGTGTCATCCACAGACAGACTGTTTCGCTGTTTCACAGCTCATCAGTGTGGCTAGATGTCCGGTTGCCTCTAGCTAGGATCGAAACTCGACTGAATTTGCATCAGTCCGAACTTCTCCCACTAAGCCGTCAGCATACGGTACGGTATGAAGGTGAATTTTAGCGTGTTTATTTTTAGATTCAGATAAACACACAGTGACTGACAGTGACTCAATTCTGTCGAAGAGTCGTGCAGTATTAGCTTAAATAGTCACTGTTTACAAATTCACACCTCAAACCATATATATATATATATATATATATATATATAGAAATTGTCACTTAACTGATTGATGTCACCCCATTATGCTGACTTCAAAGTTTCAGAAATGAAGTCAGCACGATGGGGGTGACATTTGTTAGTTAAGTGACAATTTCTCTATATTAATTCTATCAATGCTCTGTCACTGATATTGAGCACTTTACCACAAAGTCTACTTGCCTTAAATGCCTTTTTTACTAGTAAAGCACTGAAAGTGAGCAATTTTAGTTTCAAAAAGTCTTATAACTCATCACTATATATATATATATATATATATATATATACATATATATACATATATATATATCTACTTAAATACTAAGCTCTTCAAATACCTTGGTGTATATGAAACCCAAGAATCTTGAAGACCATCCATCTTTGGACCTCCTTTTTGTAAGCTTCACTTTATATCAAATAATACAGAATTCACTCTAGGATACCAAATATAGATCAAAGTTTTGCATACTCGTCTTGGAACTATTGTTAGTTTGCTAGGTCCTCACTAGGTGGCCACCATTTTTATTTTTGTGCAACAGAGAACATACTGTAAGTTGTGGTGTACTAGGAGATAAGGTATGGTAAATGGTGTGCAGTAATTGTTAGGCGTATTGTCCCACTTGTTTACAACTCGATGATAAAGGTTTGCATTTTATACTGGCCATATAAGTTGACGCCGAGTTTTGGAAAGATTTTTTTAGGCTTGAAAAATCAACTTAGAACCTATTGTTAGATGGTTAGGTCCTCACTAGGTGGCCACCATGTTTATTCTTGTGTGATGCAGAACATACTGTAAATTGTGGTGTACAAGGAGATAATAATTATTGTCTAATACAAGTCTTACTATTTAACCCATAGATGGGAGAAGAAGAGGTGGATTCAAACCTTCACCAAGAGTATTTGAAACGTAAGTAAATCTAACAAACCTGATTAGAATTTGAACTCGACTCACTGATTTCTCATTCTGAGCCTTTATCCATTACACCACCTGCACATCCAAACTCACAGCACCTGGTATTCCCCAGCAGTCACCCATCTAGTTACTGACCAGGTTCAATGTTTGGTGATTGGACAATAGCCTGTGATTCAATGTAACATGGCAAAAATAATGTTTGAAGCAATAAAAACATAACATAAGTTTGTCAGCAAACATAACATAACTTTGTCAGCAAAATAAAGCAGAGCCCTGTTGGCTGGGGAATCAGAATATGCTGACTACACATCTGCAAAGGGATACCCCACCTAATGAGGTATCCTGGGTATGACGATAAACTACATCCAGCAGCAAGGCCTCTAATTGGAATTCAACCTCAAGATTTTTAGTTCAAAATTTTGAATTAGGCCTATACTTAGCATATAGGTTGAACTCCAAAATTTAAGGTAGGCTACCAGTGGCCAAAAACTTAGGCCTACAAGTACATTGTTGGGCACCAATATATGATAACCTGTGCCAAAACTAAATAAAGTCACACTACTTACCTGTATATTGAGACACTAACTGTAATATCTTTTTATATGTGTTGTATAGCAAACAACCACATCACTTCAGCAAACTTTAATACTAAACACTTCAAATGCATTGGTGTATGGATCAGTTATGACAAATTTAGTATATAAGAAAAGGAAATTGAACTATGCCAGAAGTTTTGCCTAGCTCTAGAAATTGCTACAAAACCAAAATATCAAAACTGAAACTGGAGTCATATTCTTAAATAGCTTTGTTGTATCAAGACTTTCACATGAAAGAAATATGTAAACTATCAGCTGTGTACAACCATTTCCTAAGTTCAAAGGTGAAAAAAAGCTTTGAACAAGTAAAACCTATAGATCTTGGCGAGGACCATGCTTCTTTGAACCTCGTGGACTGGTGCTATAGAATCACAAACAAAGAACAGTACCAAGTAACAGAAACCACATCAGGACTTGAGGACATTTTTTTTTAAGCATATCACCACAAGCAAGGCTGCAGTGCTACTAACACACGAGGGGTTACAGAAAGTGAGAGCAGGAGTAAAGAGGGTGTTTGCGGAAAGGACACAAAGAAGGATGGAGATCAGGATCAAGTCATCAGAAGATGTTGATTGACATTACATTTGAATATTTGAAGGTTGTAGCTATCAGGGAAGCAAGTAAGTGGGAGGGAGTTCCACTGATGGGAAGTGCAAGAGAAGAAGCTGTTGGAGTAGATGAGACGGCTACATTTAACTGTTTTCACAGTGAGAGGGTGGGACCATGATGCCAAACTAGTAGCACACTTAAATTCATACAGTTTGGGAACTTACCAACAGTAGCAAGAAATAAAATGGATAGCACAAATAAACTCAAAGAGGAAATGACATAATCAAGAAATTGACAAGAAGGTTAGAAAGGAAACACCCATCTGTACTGGAAAGAGCTATAATAGCTACTGGACTTGAAAAACCTGTTTTTCTGAAAAATTGTTATAAGAGAAAGCTTTTACAAATCTCAACCAAAAACAGTACTTGCTGATTGGTCAATGAATGTTTCCTTATAGGGAAATGGCTAATATGACTATTACATGGTATGAACAATAAAAAAAGATTTTTATATCCATGAATACCCCCTGAGTTTTCTGATGCTTTAAAAATGTGCATAAAACTGTTTTAGTTTGTTTTGTTTTGTTTTACAGCATATCAACCTCAATGGGTCATTTAATGCTGACAACTTTTTTTTTCTGGTAATATTTTTGTTTTGTCAAAAATGTATAGCTGGTAATATTATTTTTCCCAAAACGTATAGCTGGTAATATTATTTTTTCAAAAATGTATAGCTGGTAATAATATTTTTCCAAAAACGTATAGCTGGTAATATTATTTTTCCAAAAATGTATAGCTGGTAATATTATTTTTTCAAAAATGTATTGCTGGTAATAGTTTTTTGCAAAAACATATTGCTGGTATTATTTTTTTTTCTTCAAAAATTTATTTCTGCTAATAACTTTTTACAAAGTATTTCTGGTATTAAAATGTATTTTTACACTTTTATAATGCATTTTACCTCAGTTTCTGGGTTAACTATTTGCCCATAGCTGGGACACTAACAGGTGCTACCACCATGGGTCAGGGTGGACCTGAGAACACCAGCAATTAAGAGGAGGTTACATGCTCCTTAAAACCTCCTGATCAGAAGCCTTGCTGTTGGATGTAGTTTATTGTCTTATCCTGGACACGGATGTAGTTTATTGTCATACCCAGGACGCAAAACTGTTTTAAGTAAAAACTTTCTGACAGTTGTTTTCTGCCGAATGATTTTAAATAAAATCTTAACCATCACATTAATGGCCTTGAACCAGACTAAGCTATATAATCATGAAATATCACTTTGTAACCTTATTCCAAGACTTGAAGGGAAAGGGATATTCAATTGGTAAAACTGTGTGATGATATCCTATGGTTGACATTTTCCATGTCTTCATTCTTCTTCTGTTTGTAGAGGACCTGTTGACAGCTACTTTCTGGTGTTGACAAAACAGCCTTTAAAAGGCAGGAGCTAAGTGTGACAAAATGCTGAAGTTGACTCTAAATTTAAAAAAAAACAATTACAACAGGTATACTTGTAAATGTCAAAAACTGGCATAATGAGAGAACAATATCTTTAACTTTGTCAGCAAAATAAAGCAGAGCCCTGTCGGCTGGGGAATCAGAATATGCTGACTACACATCTGCAAAGGGATACCCCACCTAATGAGGTATCCTGGGTATGATGATAAACTACATCCAGCAGCAAGGCCTCTAATTGGAATGTTTTGAGGAGCATGGAACTACCTTTTAATTGCTGTTGTTCCCAGGTCCACTCTGATACGTGGTGTTTCCAAGCAGTCCCCCATTTAAGTAGTGACCAGGTTCAACACTGCTTCACAAGTGATCAAATAAAAATTGATATTTTCAATGTGATTTGATCATAGGTGGTTCTTTTTTGGAATATTGCCCCCATTCTAATGGAGCACATGCACAGACTATATTCTGTGTAATTGGACTCAGGAAAGTCAAGAGTGAAAATAGTTACCAGCTATTACAAATGATTTCTGATGAAAATTGCAAATCTACTCTTTAGAGAGGTGGTGCACACTAATCTTGATAAAATGAAATTAAAGTAGCATCTGGCAAAATTACATCTGACATGGAAGATTGTACAAAGAAAAGCTGTGCTGCTGAATTCCTTCATGCAGAAAAAATGCACCCATTGACATCAATTGATTCTGGAGATTTATGGAGATTAGACAATGACAGGAAATGCATTTCAGTCATGGTGACATTAATGTTTTGAGAAATGCTACATTCTAGATGGCCGTCTACAGACTGGTCTATAAAAAAAAATGCAAAGATAATAGTGTTGACAATGTGGAATAAATAGCTGAAAACTTGCTCTATCCAACAGTGTCATTGTGCTCCCTGTATCTGTTGTAGTTTATGTGGGAATAAATAAGAGGCATTAGTTTTGGGACAAAAAGGCATAGGCAATGGTGGGGTCTATGTGGGAAAATTGTGTTTTCTAGCTGAAAACTTGCTCTATCCAATAGAGCTATTGTGCTCCCTGTAACTGTTGGAGATTGCGGGGAAATAAATTGTAAGTTTTACTTTTGGAACATCCTTCATATTAAGTATTTTATCAGGCACATTAAATTTAGCTTCAGTCTTTAATTTGCAAGTAATATCTTTTAACAATTGAGGGAAAAATGGTGACAGGTTTATATTCAGTTATTTCTTTGTCATTCTTGGATTTTTTTTTTTCTTGTTTATTGTCAAGCTGACCTTCTTAACATAACATTGTCCTGCACAATTGCTCCCTCCTGCTGCTATCAACTTTTGCAGTCGCTATCACAACTATATTCCTCTCCCCCATTGCAACCACTACACTGGTTATAACTGCTACAACTGCCGCTGCTTTTTTCTTGCCCCTGCCTCTCGTCTCTTACTCCAAGTGGAAAAAGGAACAAAATCAATAACCAGGACGTGTTGGCCTTCCTGAATCTAAGTGGTGGCCCCATACCAATAATGAACATTAAAGCTGAATCCCAAAAGTATCAGATGGATTTCTTTTATGGTTTTTTTTTAAATCCATTATCATTACTAAATTCAAATCTGAAAATAATGAAGTATTATAATCGCTCTAATAAAATTGACTCCTTCGCAAGCAAAAACAAATTTACTTAATCTTATTTTTAACTCTATCAGGGGTGCTGAAAAATCTTGGCTCAACTAAGAAAAGAATATAAAAAAAAATGGATGTTAGGTCAGTTGCCTTGATTTGGAAAGTTTGTCAGGATAAGAACTTCTCAGCACCCCCTCATCATTATTTAAAAAAAAAAAACTTCACAAAATCATAACTTAAATTTTTTCATTAAAAAAAAGAAAATTTTCTTACAAGCAACACCAAACCCAACACGATTAATATTTGTCTATATTTCTGAGATGAGGTATTATGATTATTTACATTATTTACATTATTCAGACTTATCCTCATCTTCACTGCCATATTCACAATGTTTCGGCCATTGTATGCTTCGGCCTTCTTTAGGTGATTGTAATTTTTCTTCAATATCTGTCAATATCTCTAAGATGAGGTATTATGATTACTTGCATTATTTATATTATTTGAATAGTTATCCTGATCTTCATTGCCATATTCACAATGTTTTGGCCATTGTATGCTCTGGCCTTCTTTAGGTGATTGTAATTTTTCTTCAATATCTGTCTATATCTCTGAGATGAGATATTATGATTACTTGCATTATTTACATTATTTGGACTGTTATCCTCATTTTCATTGCCACATTCACAACATTTCAGCTGTTGTACGCTCCAGCCTTCTTCAGGTGAATATGGCAATGAAGATGAGGATAAGAGTCCGAATAATGTAAATAATACACTATTAATATTTTTATTTAACTTTCTAACAGATCTTCTTTATGTGTCATGTCTGCTCAGGATATAGTTTTCATGGCTCTCCACAGTTTCCTGTCCTTTGTAGTTCTTAATAAATTTTGTCTTTTTGCTATTTCTTCTAAATCCAATTCTGCTATCCATTTACTCAAGCTCATGAAGTAGTTATGTGCTGAATTCCTCTATCCCTCTTGCTTTCAATCTATCCTGTGGGTATCATATTTTTTGAGCCCTCTTTCCTCATTATGTGCCTTAGATATCTCAACTCTCACTTCTTGATGTTAAATATAAGTTTCTTTTTTGTTGCCATTGTCTCTGAAAGTTTGTCATGTCTCACATGTTTGGTCCATGGTATCCTCAGCATCCTTCTGTAGAACCACATTTTTGTTGCTTCAAGTCTCTTCTTCATCTGCAAGGAGATTGTGCAGCACTCACTGCTATATAGTCGAATAGATATCATGTAACAATTCAGTTCTCTTTTCTTTGTTCCTCACAAAGTTTTTCTGTTTCTTAATACAGTTGAACCTTGGTTCACAAATTTAATTTGTTCCTGAAGCCTGTTTGTAACCCAAAATGTTCATAAACCAAAACCTATTTTTCCAATAGGAATCAATGTAAAATGGATTAATCTGTTCCTGGTTCCAAGATGATTGCTTATTTAAACTTTCACAACAGTACTCTGTGCACAACTGTTTATACACAAAACTATTGAAAATCATTAAGTCTAAGAAAAAAATAAATAAACCCAATACTAAACAGATAAAATATAGATGAACATTTTAATTTTACCGTTCATGTAAGTAGGAGATTTGATGGCATAAGTGGAAGGGGAAGGAAAGACATGATCGTCTCTTTATTTATAAGAATTGTATTGAGCGTTGATTTTGCCATACTAAACTGAGTAGGAAGAGGCAATATCGTCAACAATTGTTTTTCTCTCAACTTTTTCTCTTTCCTTTACCAGTATCACTGCTAGCTTTCTTTGGAGCCATGGCTGAAGACTAATAAAGAGAAAAAAATGCACAGTACAATAAAATTGGAAAAGTAAAGCACAGCACAACACACAAATGTATACAACACGTCAGTCGACACAGAAATGATTACGTTCTGGTTAACTTGGTTCGGACTCGGTTTGGCAATTTTGTTCAACAACCAAAATTTTGTTTGTTTTTTTGAGGCATTTTCATCTTGAATTTTCTGTTTGAAAACTGATTTGTTCGACATGTGGGATGTCCGAGAACTGAGGTTGCTCTGTACTCTGTTTAGCTTTCGAAAGGCTAAGTAAGGTTAGAGCAGCTCTCTGTATCCAAGATAAATGATGACTACTGCATTGATAAAATACAAATGTAATTCCACTTCATAACAATAATAATAATAATAACAATGCTTAATATAAGATATTAAGACAATGATAAAGTAATTTTTTTTAATTGAGTTCACCCCAAGCAAGGCAGTAAGGCTACTATGATACAATGAGTTACTGGGTGTGGAAGTATTAGAAACATAGACATTCCTAACAAGAACAAAAAGAGTAATCAGTAGGATACTAGACAGTGATTGACATTGCATTTAAGTTTTTAAAGATCAAAGTTGGCTGAAAAGTATAGAGCCAGAAGGAAGTTCCACAACAAGAAATGTGAAAAAAAAATCTGTTCACATAGAATTTACGGTTACATCTTGCCAACTGAACTGCTCAAATTGGTGAGACCTTTTCACCCATCTAGTATTGAGCTTAAATTCATAAAGTCTAGGTATCATAGCAAAGAGATCATCCAAACAATTACTATGAAATTAGTTATAGAAAAGGCCCAGGGAAGCAACTTTACAGCAGTGGGAAAGTGACTGAAGCATAGCCGCCAGATCATGACCAATAATATTGCTGATTTTTCTTTGGGTTTTATCAAGGGGTTTTAGATAAATAGCAGGAGCACTGGACCATATGTGACAGCAATATTATGAGCATGGATGAATGTCAGACTTAAAAAATATGTTAGATAGGTTCTGGAAAGAAAAATTGTTGTACAACACAGTGAACCAAGTTTCTTAGCAGCTGACCTAGCAAGGGATTCAATATAGTCTTTCCACTTCATGTCAACTGAGAACATTAGTCCAAGAAGGCACAATGAGTCATTTTGCTGGAAATTAGCATCAGCAATACTGATGGAAGGCAGAGTGGTGTCTTTCAGATGACTAATAGAGAGAAGTTAAGTTTTATAGGCAGCAAGCCATCCTTTTGCCCAGTTAACAAGACTGAAGTAAAGTATTGTTTTATCAGCTCCATTTAAAACATAGCAATTCTCTATACTATCATGAAAAAGTTATTTTTTCTTTATTTGTCTATATAAAAATGGTGCCATGAATAGAAATACGAAAAACAACACCTACTGCAATGCACATGATCAGAGATAAATAACCTTTTTGCAAATAAATATCCTTTGGGTAGAAATCCTTCATAAAACTGTCATCTCTTCTGAAGAGGAAGTCACCATCATCATTTATTAACCAACTCTCATTAGCCATTTCTGTCAAAAAAATATTTCTGTGTCATCAGTTCATTTGTTGTTTTGGATGTGTATATGTCTAGCTTAAAACTATGTCTGGCACAAGGCAACAAATCTTCTGTGAAGATTTAATGATTCAAACTCCACAAGGGATTCTGAATGAATGAGAAGTCCAACTAGGATTCATTACTGGTGGACACAATCTTAACAACATAAGATATGCAGATGACACAATTCTGATAGCGGACATAGAAAGGAAATTCCAAGAACTCCTACAGATGGTATTGAAGGAAATTGAGGAGAAAATCTTAACATAAGATATGCAGATGACACAATTCTGATAGCGGACATAGAAAGGAGATTCCAAGAACTCCTACAGACAGTATTGAAGGAAATTGAGGAGAAAATCTTAACATAAGATATGCAGATGACACAATTCTGAGAGTGGACATAGAAAGGAGATTCCAAGAACTCCTACAGACGGTATTGAAGGAAACTGAGAAGAAAAAACTAAACATGACAAGAAAATGGTTATTGTTTTGGCTGTGAGAAAAGGGGTCTGTCCCACAGGCAAATTACAGGAGATAACAAAATCAAACAATTTCAGCAATGTAAATATCTGGGAAATGTTACATGGAAATCCAAAGGGGTATTGGGATAGTGAAAAATGCCTTCTGAAGGCTAAGTAAAGTAAGTATTAAGAAACATGAAAAATTTTATTATAAAGAAAGAAATGACAAATGAACTGTTATGCCATATTAATCCTCTGACATAGCAATGTGTCCTGGACAATCTTTTTATGAATGAAAAGACATGAGGTAACAGAAATGTGGTTCTACTGAAGGATGCTGAGAATACTATAGACCAAATGTGAGCAATGACAATGGCAGTTTTAAAGAAAATGCAAACAAACGGGCACTTGTCCTGGGTATGACAATAAACTACATCCACATCTTGGGTAAGACGACAAACTGCATCCGGCAGCAAGGCCTCTGATCAGGAGGTTTTGAGGAGCATGGAATCATCTCTTAATTGCCAGTCTTCCCAGGTCCACCCTGACCGGGGTGGTAGGACCTGTCAGCGTCCCAGCTATGGGTAAATAGTTAACCCTAAACTGGGGTCAAAACAGTATGAAAATGTAAAAGTAGGTTTTAGCACCAGCAATACAATTTTGCAAAAAGTTACTAACAGCAATGAATCTTTGAAGGAAAAAAAATGATTACCAGCAATACATTTTTTGAAAAAATATTACCAGCAATAAAAATCTTGTTGGCATTAAGTAACCCATTCATGTTGATATGCCAAACCAAACCAAATCAAACAAAAATGACACTTTTACTTAACATCAGAAAGAGCGAGTTGAAATATCTAGGCCACATAATGGGGAAAGAGGGCTTGGAAAATTTGATACTTACAGGAGAGATTGAAAGCAAGATGGAAAGTATTTTAACAAAGTTTGTGGCACTAAAACCCGAAGGTACATTAGTATAGTGAAAGATGCCTTGAAAAAATTCTTTTTAATGATATTTACAAATAAAAAAAAATATATCAGGCTTAATAATGAGCAAATTTTAATTGTCATCTACGTATATACAATGACATCAAAATTTCATAGAACACAGGTATCCATAGCTAAGGAACCCCATCTGTGCATACATGCAAACATAAACAATTACATAGATGTACAGTCCTGTACAGAGCTAAAAGACAAACACAAAAAGCAAATATTCTATATAATTTTATATCATTATTTACAAGCAAAAAATTAAAATATTAATTATATTTAAATAATAAACTGTAAAATATACACAAAATGAATAAATTGGCAGCTACAATCTTAACATAAGATATGTAGATAACACGCTATTGATAGCAGACATGGAAAGAAAATTACAAGAACTCCGACAGGAAGTAATGAAGGAAAGCAAGAAGAAAGGACTAAACACCAACTATAAGATAAAATGCATGGTTGTTAGAAAAAAGGAACAGCCCAACAGGCAAATTAAAAATTGGAGGTACCCAAATCAAACAAGTACAACAGATTATCTATATCTGGAAAGTGTTTTAACAGTAGATGTAAATCTGAATTGGCATTGGGCAGTGAAAGAAATCTTCCAAAAGCTAAACAAAGTATCAAGAAATAAAAAAATTTCATTACAAAGAAAATTACAAGAACTCCTACAGAAAGTAATGAAGAAAAGCAAGAAACACCAACTATAAGAAGATAAAATGCACGGTTGTAAACGAACAGCCCAACAGGCAAATTAGAGATTGGAAATATTGAAATCAAACAAGTACAACAGTTTAAATATCTGGAAAGATTTTTAGCAGTAGATATAAATCAAAATTGGCATTGGGATAGTGAAAGAACCCTTCCAAAAGGTAAGCAAAGTGTCAAGAAATGGAAAAATTTTATTACAAAGAGTACTGAAATGTTATGATATATCAGTCCTCCAAAATAACTGTGAATTTTACACAATTTTATTGCAGATGAAGAAGAGACTTGAAGAAATGTGGTTCTACAGAAGGATGCTGAGAATATCATTGACCGAACATGTGAGCAATGATGAAGTTTTAGAAAAATATGGAAACAAAATGGACACTTATACTTAACATCAGAAAGAGAGAATTAAAACTGATAGAGCTCACAATGAGGAAAGTGAGCTTGGAAAATTTGATACTTACAGGATAGAATAAAGGCAAGAAAGAGGAAAACGATTCATAACGTACCAAGCAATCTTCAGAATATGGATGGCAGAACAAAGTTTAGGAGACATAATAAAAAGACAAAAATAATTAAGAACTACAAAGGACAGAAAATTGTAGGTAACCTTGATCGCCATGTCCTAAAGGGACATAACACATAGAAGAAGAATGGTCTTCTAGGATGTAGGGCTTATGGAGTTGGTAAGCCAAGTTCAAACTTCGGCCGAGTCAGTTGAGTTCACCCTCACACTCATGCTCTTGGCTAAGACATGACTCCTAAAGAAAAGAAATCATTGGAGAGTCATAATCAACGACACCCAGAAGGGACATAGCATTAATAAGAAAAAAACATAATGCCATATTGGAATCTAGTATTGGGATCAAGAAGGTGAACTTGCAAGATTTGGCATGTGTGTCTGTTTATTAAAATTAAACCTGATATTTCTCCTTGACTTTTTCAATGATCTACGCATAAAAGTGTAACCCGGATATAAGAGAGTTGTCGGGACCGGAGAAGATGTCTCTTATATCCGGGTTTATCTTATATCCGGGTTTGGTCTATTTTGTTTTATTAACACAGGCTCTAATTTCGGACCAGAGAAAATCTATCTTATATCCGGGTTTCTCTTATATCAGGGTTTCTCTTATATCAGGGTCTTTTATATCCGGGTTACACTGTACTTTCTAAGTAATTTATTTATTTCAAGCACACAAACAAGTGTTGGGTAATTGAAACTTAATTGCATTGTAAAACTATTAAAAGCATTTTCATACCTATAGGTTAAGTAGCAGGGTAGACTGGACTTTTAGCCTTGATGGCTACAAGCCTGAGAAAGAAAATTCTGAATTCCAAACAGCGAAGAAGACAACGAGAAAGCACTCCACTATCTTTTGCAAGAAATCATGGCAATTCACAGATAATAAAGAAATGGAATCTGTGAAGAGACATGATCACCTACTCAGAATTCCAAACTATGCCAAAGAAAACAGAAAACCACTCCACTATCTTTCCTAAGATGTCATGGCAATTCAGAGATAATAAAGAAATGGAATCTGTGGAGAGTCATGATCACCTACTCTCAATTCCAAACTATGCCAAAGAAAACAGAAAACCACTCCACTATCTTTCCTAAGATGTCATGGCAATTCAGAGATAATAAAGAAATGGAATCTGTGGAGAGTCATGATCACCTACTCTCAATTCCAAACTATGCCAAAGAAAACAGAAAACCACTCCACTATCTTTCCTAAGATGTCATGGCAATTCAGAGATAATAAAGAAATGGAATCTGTGGAGAGTCATAATCACCTACTCTCAATTCCAAACTATGCCAAAGAAAACAGGAAATCACTCCACTATCTTTCCCAAGATGTCATGGCAATTCAGAGATAATGTCAGGAATTTAATTTCTGTATCTATCTTTCTATCTCTCTTACTTTCCTCCTCTTCTTTTTTCCCCCTGTGTGCAGTGTAAGAACTGCGGCTGCTGTGTCACGTGGCGAAATCATGTCTAACGATAAGTTGTCTTGTCTTGCGACGTGAAAAGGGCTTGCTTGAAAAGTCTGCTGTTGCTCTGAAAGAAAAAGTGTGTTCGCAGTGTGAAGACGATAAGTTGTCTTGTCTTGCGACAAGAAAAGGACTTGCTTGAAAAGTCTGCTGTTGCTCTGAAAGAAAAAGTGTGTTCGCTGTGTGAAGACGAAGTCATCTTGTCTTGCGACGGAAAGAAACTTGCTTGAAGAGTCTGTTCCAGTAATCAAGAGGATTATTGTTCAGCTACCAAGGACAAGTCAGTAAAGACTTATCAAAAAATCAGTCAAAATAATTATTGTAAAGAGGATTTTACAATAGAACATTCGCATTACCCGGATTCTCCACCATCTTGCTTTCAAAGGAGAGCAACTAAAAATATCTAAAAATCCTTTCTGCTGGCTACTAAAAAGTACTAAAGTTTTTTTTAGAACAGTAAGTCTAACTTTTTTTCCCCTCTCTCCACTATCTCTCTACCTCTTTCACTCTCTCTGAACTGTTGTTGGAGTCCTTTTTAAGGGCTTGCCAAAGGGACGTTTTTGGCAGTTATTTTCAAGTTGTACCAGTGAACTTTAACATCTGACTATTTTTCCTCCCCACCTCATTTCTTTTTTTTCTTTTCCCACAATAAATTTTATAGCTATTTCAAGTGGTTTTTTTC
This sequence comes from Acanthosepion esculentum, assembly GCA_964036315.1. Taxonomy (NCBI): domain Eukaryota; kingdom Metazoa; phylum Mollusca; class Cephalopoda; order Sepiida; family Sepiidae; genus Acanthosepion; species Acanthosepion esculentum. Next base: position 49,634,405 of record OZ038515.1, read on the forward strand.
CTTCTTTGTCTCGCTTGTTATGGGTGTATATTTATGGTTTCAGGTCTCTGTTAGCTGTCTTACTCAGGATTCCCGTCATTGGACATAATGACAAAGTTTCCCAACCTTTTTTGCGCCAAATTTGGCTGTTACTAAGCCAAATTTCAACAATAATAAGGAAATGGAATCTGTGGAGAGTCATGATCACCTACTCTCAATTCCAAACTATGCCAAAGAAAACAGGAAACCACTCCACTATCTTTCCTAAGATGTCATGGCAATTCAGAGATAATAAAGAAATGGAATCTGTGGAGAGTCATGATCACCTACTCTCAATTCCAAACTATGCCAAAGAAAACAGGAAACCACTCCACTATCTTTCCTAAGATGTCATGGCAATTCAGAGATAATAAAGAAATGGAATCTGTGGAGAGTCATGATCACCTACTCTCAATTCCAAACTATGCCAAAGAAAACAGGAAACCACTCCACTATCTTTCCTAAGATGTCATGGCAATTCAGAGATAATAAAGAAATGGAATCTGTGGAGAGTCATGATCACCTACTCTCAATTCCAAACTATGCCAAAGAAAACAGGAAACCACTCCACTATCTTTCCTAAGATGTCATGGCAATTCAGAGATAATAAAGAAATGGAATCTGTGGAGAGTCATGATCACCTACTCTCAATTCCAAACTATGCCAAAGAAAACAGGAAACCACTCCACTATCTTTCCTAAGATGTCATGGCAATTCAGAGATAATAAAGAAATGGAATCTGTGGAGAGTCATGATCACCTACTCTCAATTCCAAACTATGCCAAAGAAAACAGGAAACCACTCCACTATCTTTCCTAAGATGTCATGGCAATTCAGAGATAATAAAGAAATGGGATCTGTGGAGAGTCTTGATCACCTACTCTCAATTCCAAGCTATGGCAAATACAACAGGAAATTACTCCGGTATCTTTCCAAAGAAGTTGTGGCAATTCAGAGATAATAAAGAAATGGAATCTATGGAGAGCCATGATTACTTATTCTGAATCCCAAACTATAGCAAAGACAACAGGAAACTACTCCACTATCTATCTTAAGAAATCATGGTAGTTAAAAGATAAAGAAAAGGAACATGTGAAGAGTTATAATCATTTAAATCCTGATAGGACATCCTGATAGAATTTAAAGAATTTTTTTCTCCTAGACTGACTCACTGTTTCCTCATGGTGAACTACAGAGTTGAATTTGATTTTGGAAAGTGGTTCCCAATGAAAAGAAAACTGAAAAGTCTTGGCTAATTTTTTGGGAAGAAGCCAAATTCAAGCATGAAGTTTGCAAGCTTGCTTTCGACAGGTTTTATTCTTTATTGTTATTTGATTTGTTTTCTTTTCCCTCTTTGCTTAGATTTCAGAAAGGTATTTTTTATTTATTCTCAAGTTGGTTGATGCAAAGAAAAGAAACTTTACCAACCAAATTCCCCTGCACTGCTTGTGGCAGGATTTGAAACTAAGAAATTCTTTTTGTACCGTAAGCAATATGGCTAATTCAAGCAAATGGGAAAATATGAATAATTTGATGAGGAATATTCAGTAGGGAAAACTCTAACTTGGTTATTTTCTGCGTAATATTATTGACAGAATATTAGCTTCCAACTGCATCAGTGAGCTTGCAGATATTATACAGTAATAATGGAATCCATAAATCTCTTTAATGCTAGGAAGGTGATGCTCATTATTTTCAACTCATGATTTCAGTACCCTAAAATTTATTCACCTTTATAAAATAAAGAAAACAAAACAAAAACTTATCCTTTGAAAGAGGCTTCTGTGCTTGATAGCATATAAAAGTTGTTCACTCAAGTTGGTATCATAGAAGTGTTCAATTCAAAATTTTTTTCTTAATATTCATGCTGAAATGGAATGGTTCTTTTATGAGTTACCATATCTCTTCAAGATGTCAGCAATCATGATTCTTCACAACTTCCTCTTGTTACTCTCAGCAAATTTTGGCTCTTTGCTACAACTCTTTATACTTATTCTGCCATCTATTCAAGTTTGTTAATTAGGTTATTTCCTGTGTATAAAACTATTATTGTTTTTTTAATTACATAATACATTATAAATTATCTGTCATAACCTAGGGAAGGTTACTGAATAGAACAATAACACAAGGGTTGGTAATGAACGATAATACGTAGGACAAGAACAAAACATATAAGATTCGCCAGTGGCATGTAAAAGAAGTAGTCAGCTACTAGAAGTGGGTCAAGTGAATTCCACAATGAATCTCCAACTGCAGGATATTTACCAACCACCCCATGCGGCACAAGATGTGGCACAAGGCCGAATTTAATGTTGGGTATCCGGGCTCGTAGGCTTGGCCAAAATTTCCCTGTAGAACCTGTATAAAACGGGTTTGGGGAGGTGTTTCCCAAGACAAAACTCTGCCCTTTGATATAGCCTCGTCTGGGGATCCTCTCTGTCCAGAGGCAGAGATTTTGACCAGCACATCTGGAGATGAATCTCCAATTGCAGACCAAAGTACAGTATTTACTTCTGTATTTATATGAATAGGGACATACTCATTATTGTCCATAGATATGACACGACAAGTACGTCTTTTGAGTGTTAAATTCTCCAAGGCCTCTTTTCACATATGTCTTAGACATTTTAAGTATCTCTTTCTGATAGTGAGTAGTTTTCATTTCTACATAATATCTGTAGATATGATTCTGTAGTAGTGGAAGTAACAATTTATTACATGATAGGTAGATGATGCTCATTATTTCAAACCTAACTAAAGTAGGAGATATAGCAAAAAGACATACCTTACTAAAGGCTACAAAAGACAGGAAGCTGGGGAGAGCCATGATCTTAGAAGAACTAAGAAAAGCAAGAGTAGAACCAGAGTACCATAAATCAGATACATTTCTCATAAATAATATTACAGATTTTACAAGTATTAGAAAGATAATTGGATATTTGAGATATTACTTCTCTGGAGTGAAACCTGAGTTTTTTAGAATCTTTAATTTTTGAGCTCAACCTGTAAAGCAAATTTTTCTTTGCATTCATTAAAAAATGATTTATACATGCTGAGAATGCCATAGATGGAACATGTGAGTCAAGAGGAAGTTTTAAGGAAAATTGGAACAAAAAGGATATTTATACTTAGCATGAGAGAGACAGTCAAAATTTCTCGGACGCATAATGAAGAAAGAGAGCTTATAGAATTTGACACTCACAAGACATATTGAAGGGAAAACAGCAAGTAACCTACCTGAGTAAATGGATGACAGAACAGGGACAGGTAGGTATGCTGGTAAGCAAATAAATAATTAGATAGAGCTGAGAAATATATGTTAATAAATACACGTATACCTACATTTGATGTGCAAATTCATTGTTTACCCAATTCATCAAGTGCGAGATATTTTGTGCCCAATGAATTGGGTAACCAACAAAATTTGAGTCGCCAATCAAACATGGATATATGTGAATTTATTATATATAAATAATAATAATAATTGGCCACTCGATATCGAGGACACCCGTTGCAATGCACAGCTAGCTAGCGCATATTGCAACATTTGCACAGGCATTTTTGCAATTTCCCAAATGGGAAATGCCCACAGAGCCCACCTGCAGTTTATACTGTTATTGGCGTGTGCAGAGCCAATTAACAGTTTTAGAGCGTTGGTGTGAACCCAGCGTGATCATAAATGAACAAGGCTGGCCACCTCAACTCGCAATCACAGTGTTTTGTGATATCGTGCTAGCTTTGGCCAACGAGGTCTTCCACACAGTTTCCTCTCCCAAATTCCCTCACATGGTTTTGGTGGACCCGTGGCTATGGAACAGACACTTGCCAAAGGTGCCCTGCACTTGGAGTCCGATAGCTGCTGAAATTAATTCCAGCCAGGATTCGAACTCGGTGCCTCGTGATTCTAAAGCAACGCCTTATACCACTCAGCCACACAGCCACACTGCTTACAGTACCAGGTGTTCCCAAGCGGTCCCCCATCTAAGTACTGACCTGGCTCTACGATGCTTTGAGGAGCATGGAATCACCTCTTAATTGCTGGTGTTCCCAGGTTCACCCTGACCCGGGGTGGTAGCACCTGTTAGGGTCTAGCTATGGGTAAATAGTTAACCCCCAAACTGGGGTCAAAATACTATGAAAGTGTAAAAATAGGTTTCAATACCAGAAATACTTTGTAAAAAAAAAAATTATTACCAGCAATACATTTTTGTAAAAAAATATTACCAACAATACTTTTTTGGAAAAAATATTTTTTGAAAAAAAAATATTGCTAGAAATAAAAATCTTGTTGGCATTAAATAACCCATTGAGGTTGATATGCCGTAAAATAAATCAAACCAAACCAAACGTACTTTCTTGATTATCTGTACCTTGACTATCCAGACATGAAAGAAAAATTAAAGGAAAAATTATTATCAGCAATACAAACAGTTATACATTCTTTGAACAAAATATATGACCAGCTATAGATTTCTTCAAGGAAAAATATTCCCAGAAATAGATTTTTGAAGAAAAACACATTACCAGCAATAAAAATTTTGTCGGCATTAAATAACCCATTGAGGTTAATATGCCATAAAACAAAATAAACCAAAGAATACATATTCTATTCATACTAATGTATTCTAAAAATCTTGTTGGCATTAAATAACCCATTGAGGTTGATATGCCGTAAAATAAATCAAACCAAACCAAACCAAACGTACTTTCTTGATTATCTGTACCTTGACTATCCAGACATGAAATGAAGAGAAAAACTAAAACCACCTAAACAGTTGTCAGTTATCCAAATTAAGTACATTCTAATATTTGATGTCTGACAAAATTTTTGAGAATTTCAAAAAGCATACTCAACATTTCATAAAAATGCTGATAAAATCAGTTTAATTAATTTGTGTTAATTTCCTTGTTGCTTTCATCAAAAGAAAATACGTTTAAATAATCATAGTGACCAGGGTATTGTTGAATTTATAACCTCACTGGAAAATGTTGAGTTGGAAGATGATTATTATATTGCCCAGGATGAAGTTCCATACGTTCGATGCCCAATTTCAAACACCGAAGCGATGATTACGTTTGACAAATGTCGGTTGCGCTTTCAACCTGAAGCTACCCTCACAAATATATCTACTTTAATTCAACAGCCCAATGCCCAATTTCAAACACAGAAGCAATGATTATTTTTGACAAATGTTTAAATTGGTTGTGCTTTCAACCAGAAGCTACCTTTTACAAATATATCTACTTTAATCCATCTTCAGAAGTTAGCGGCAGAGAAACGTGAGGCCAGCCAGAAAACAGACAAAAATTGACTAGATAAAACTGTAAACAAAGAATTTGAAAACCCTAAATTTTGAATTATGCAAAAACTTTTCTTTTAAGCACTGTCTAAGGTGTCTGGATAATTGAGGAAGTACTGTAAACATATATAAAATAAAGCAAATAATTCACAAAAATACCCGTTTTAAAAATATACCCAACTCATATATATATATATATATATATATATATATATATATATGTATAGTGTATTTAGGCAGCATTCCTTCATTTATACATGTTTCATTAAAAATGACAGAAAGGTACTACGATTAAGCTTTGTATTTAATTTTTCTTGTGTTTGAAAAAGTGTTTTCTTTTTTGGACACAGAGTGTTTAGACACTGCCCAAATGTCTTATAAAAAGAGCACACCAGAATTCATCCTCTTGACTACTCTTCTGGTGTGCTCTGAGGAACTCAGTAATGTAAAACAGACATTAATTAACAATGGCTTCCCTAACCACCACATAGTCCACCAAATTAGACTATCCCCCCCCCCCCAAAGTAAATAACAATGATAGTGAACATAGAGTCAAAAATTACATAAATATTTTCTACAAAAACCAAATGCATATTAACTACAAATAAGATGAATCTTCACTTCGGAATTGTGTTCCTGATCAAACTGAATTCATAAATAATTACATTGGTCACTCAACTACATGCCTATCCAGACGCCTTACGTTACACCTATCTGACCACAGCTCTCTTAAAACCCATTTAAACACACACATAAACATACCAGACTCCATCCGAAACATACTAGTAGAAAATACAAACATAATAACCTCATCCACCTGTAAAAAAGAAATTAAAAATAATAGAAGCCCTAATAATAAAAAAGAAAAAGCCAACACTTAATAATATTAACTACAAATACGGCCACAATGTGCTGTGTTTAGAAAATAAAACATTTTTATAACACTAAAAACACGCACATACAGTGCACACACCCAATTAAATTGAAAAAATAAAATCATCCTTGGTAATGGCTAAAAGTATAGCCAAAAGTGCTTGGAATTATAGAACATATAGTTTCTACACACTTTGTGTCCAAAAAAGTAAACACTTTTTCAAACACAAGAAAAATTGAATAAAAAGCTTAATCGTAGTACCTTGTCTGTCGTCTTTAATGAAATATCTATCTATCTATCTATCTATCTATCTATCTATATATATATATATATATATATATATATATATATATATATATATTTTTGTCATCGACAGACAGATTGTTTCACAGCTCATCAGTGTGGCTAGACGTCCGGTTGCCTCTAGCTAGGATTGAAACCCGACTGAATTGGCGTCAGTCGGAACTTCTACCACTAAGCCGTCGACGCACGGCAGGGATGAAGGTGAATTTTAGTGTGTTTATTTTTAGATTTAGATAAACACACAGTGACTGACAGTGACTCAATTCTGCTGAAGAGTCGTGCTATATTAGCTTTAATAATCACTGTTTACAAATGCACCCCTCACGGCCACAGAGCTCAACCGAAATAAATTTTTCAGGAGCCAATATTTTTGTCATCCACAGACAGACTGTTTCACTGTTTCACAGCTCATCAGTGTGGCTAGATGTCCGGTTGCCTCTAGCTAGGATCGAAACCCGACTGAATTGGCGTCAGTCGGAACTTCTACCACTAAGCCGTCGACGCATGGCAGGGATGAAGGTGAATTTTAGTGTGTTTATTTTTAGATTTAGATAAACACACAGTGACTGACAGTGACTCAATTCTGCCGAAGAGTCGTGCTATGGTGTATGCATTTGTATATGTATGTATTTATATACATATGTGTGTGTGTGTATATATTTGTGTGCATATATGCATACATTTGTGTATATGTGGGTATGTGTATGTGTTTTTATATTTATATATATTCCAGTTTTTTGTATGTTTGTGTGCATATTTTGTTTGGACATGTGAGTTTAGTTGTTCTTTTTTTGTATGTGTATGTGTGTGTATGTATGTCTTTTTACTTTGCCCTGTCTATAGACTGATATGTGTAGTTCAACTAAGTATATGTATGCATCATACATATGCATGTATCTTCTTATTTTTATTTGATCTCCCTTTTTTTATCTATATGTTTGTTTGCGTATGTAAAATATTGATAGTTGGTTTGTGTTGTTTTATTAGTGTATTTATGCTTGAATTTTGGTGAGTCTGATTATTTGTATATTATGTGTGTGTGTGATTGCTTGTATATATTTTACCTGTATATACGTGTCTGACAATTTTCTTTCGCGTGGTTTTTTTTATGTTTGTCTGTCTTTATTCTTTTTCCTTTTATTCTTATTTTATTCTTTTTTTTTATTTTCCTTTTTTGAATTTTTCCTTCGTCTATTTCCTGTGTGAATATCCATCTTTATATTTGCGCGCTCATATATTTGATTATATTTATGTGTTTATGTATTAGGATGTAAATGTGTTGTTTGTCCCCTCATTTAAAAATTCCCTTCCCTATCTACCTGATTTGAATTCAAACTTCCATGTATCAAATATGTGCAGTGATCCTAGCTACTTCTTGCATCAGCATTGAACGTAACTGATAAATTAACACTTTGCTTAGAATAATAAAATACATTTTTTCTCCTAGTTTCATTTCTGAATAATTTCGTAATAATATTAAACTTGATGCTCCATTAAATTTAGAATTTCACATTTATAATTTTTAATTTTAAATTTAACTGTGAAATTTAAACTGAATTTTTATATTGATTTCTAATTTAATCTAATTTTGATACTCTAATAGATTGTACTTAGGGTATATTGTCTTGTTATTTTGAATTACCATATACTTGTATTCTGATTGGTCATCATAGGTTACATAAACATGTTTCACATACTGGTGGGGGAGTGAACTCTTAAAACCCTTTATTTTGCAATCAACACCATCACTTGATAAGACACCAGAAGTGTTGAAACAAAATGTCTATTTTTGTAGTGATGTTATAACATGCATGTGTTATAATTTTGAATAAATATTATTTGCTCTACTCTGTACTGAGCACTCTTTTAAGAATAGTGTTTGTGGTTATCAGAATATTATTCCATCTTGTGTGTGTGTGTATATATATATATATATATATATATATATATATATATATATATATATATATAAAAGAAAGAACAGTAAGATATAAAATCCGGTGTTCTTATAGATACTTTTATTTTTACACAATAGTGCTCAATGTAAATTTACAGAGCATTAATATTATAAATTAATTGATTTAAAATGTTTTTTTTCGCTTTACGAGGAAATGGAACTAATGTCTTTAATTTAATAATAAAATTAAATTTGAAAGCTTTAGCTTCCATTTTTGAAACATGGTTATCACTGTGTAGCGAAAAAAAACATATTTTAAATCAATTAATTTATAATATATATATATATATCATTGGCATCCATCCATCTCGAGAGACGATGGAATAGAGCGGTGCACTACGAGCCTGGGTGGGATATATGGAGAATTAGGACTGCCCAGACGTCTAGTTCCCCCTCTCGGCCTTGCTAGCAGAGTCCAAAGGAGAGGATAAACCAATACAGTTTGGTACCAACGCGACTGCAGGAGTTGCCGGAAGCACAAAGTGCCGACCATCCGCCTTTGGGGCTACACTCCAGGTTTGAATTCAGAGTTGTCCTTCTCCTAGACCAGTTACTAACCAAGGCTATAGAACCCAGTCTGTCCTGCTATTTACCCATAGCTGGAGGGAGAAGAAGAAGATTCACACCTTTCCCAAGGGTATTAGCACATAAGTGAATGTAATGGATTCGACTAGAATTCAAACTCGACTCTCTGATTCCACAATCCAAGCCGCTATCCATTACTCCACTGTGCCTCCTCATATATATGTGTGTGTGTGTGTGTGTGTGTGTGTGTGTGTGTGTGTGTGTGTGTGTGTATGTGTGGTTTTAATATTTTTAAAACTGAATCTATCTATCTATCTGTATATCTGTATATAAAATTCTGTGACATCCGTTAGTCCATCCGTCCATCATACCCATTAAAATAGCCATACATTGACTGAAAAAAGGTAAATTTGCAGGAGAAGTGCAAACAGTTAAGGGGGTACAAATACAATTGGTTTTACTTGGGTGCATAGCTTAGTACAATAATTTTTCATTCATTTTTGAGGAAAAATTATAAGTTTTATTATTTAACATACAAAATACTCCGCTATTTTAAAACAATTTAATGATTAAAATAATAAATATTTATTTACTAAAAATGAAATATTGTTGTCTGTATATCTTTTCTTTAAGTTTTTATATACAAGAATCCAGTTTTCCAGTCCAGATCTTAGTATCCCCCTTCACGTTAGTGCAGGCAAGTAATTTGTTTTGGTCATCTGAGATGAATAAATTTGAAAATCTTAGTGAATTAAATTTGTTTTGTGTTAGTCAAAATCAGTTATAAATAGATTTTGATACTTGGACTAGGTTACATAGATGGTCTTGAGAACCCCCAGCCAGAGCAGATGAGGGTCACTGACAACAGCCGAATATCATGTAGGAACCTTCCCAGTACTTTCTAAAGTCATGTCAGCACCTGAAAATCTTTCGGATTTTGGATAAAGTAATCTCAACCTGTAGTAGAATGGGATCTAAACAAGAAGATGAAGAAAACTAGGGGAATAAATTGCAATCGGTGTATGGAGAAGACGCTAAAAATAATAGAATTCAAGAACATGAATGGATCCTTTTTCTATATGCCATGTTCCTTATAGGGTATTCACTCACACCATAAAAGCAGGAAAATAAACGTACACAATTATAGGAAAACATGGTAAATTGTATGTCAATTTCATACAGTTTTATTTATGTATTTGTGTATATAGGTGTCTGTATTTTTTACGTTACTGTTGTAACCTAGGGAATGTTACTGAATAGAATAATCATACGAAGGTTGGTAATGAATGATAATACTTAGGACAAGAGCAACACATATAAGATTCACCAGTGGTGTATAGAAGTAGTAGTCAACTGCGAGAAGTGAATCAAGTGAATTCCACAATGAATCTCCAACTGCAGAATATCTACCAATGTCCGATGCAGTCAAATGTGGCACAAAGCTGAATTTAATGTGGGGTATCCAAGCCTGTAGGCTCGGCTAAAAATTCCCCTTAGACCTCGTATAAAACGGGGTCGGGTAGCTGTTTCCTGAGACATGACTTTGTTCTTCAACATAGCCTTGTCTGGGGATCCTCTCTGTCCAGAGACAGAGAGCTTGACCAGCACAACTGGAGATGAATCTCCAACTGCAGACCAACATACAGTATTTACTACTGTATTTATGTGAATGGGTATATACTCATTATCGTCCATAGGTATGTTACAATAATAAGTCATATCGCAGAGAGTCGACTTACACACATTGTCTTCTTGATGGTTCTTGGTGAAGAGAGATTGAAAGTAATGTCTTTTGGCAGGATATCTGTATTTCTGGCAGGAACAGTTTTTGTTGCATGCTGGGGATAGTTTTTTTGTTGCATGCTGGGGGTAATTTTATTATCTTTACTTTTTATTTAATTTATTTTAAATAATGTTTAAATATTATTCTTTTATTTTATTTATAATTCTCATTATTATTATTATTTTATATTTTATTTTTATTTATTTATAATAACAATATCTCTACATCCTTCAGGATGTGGCTGATCATGGCTCTTCACAATTTCTTGTCCATTGGAGCTCTTAATAAATTTTGCCTTTTTGCTATCTCTCCTAATCCCTGTTCTGACAACCATTAATACAATATATAATCAAAAAATATATATAGAAATAATGGATTTTTGTTTACTGAAAATGTTTTGCTAATGCATGATGAAACCCTCACTGTATTTAGTATTGTTGAAGTTATCGCTAACATGTTTAAAGAGATTTACAAATTCTATGTTCTATTCAATTTTCACAAGCCAATCAATGAAATTTGAATAAGCTGATTTGTTTGGAAAAATACTTTCACAAAAACCCTACTTTGCAGTTTAATAATTTATTTAATTTAATTTAATTTTATAGGACATCATGATAAACAATTTTTTTTTAAGAAAATTTCTTATTTATCATTTTCCTTCTTAACAGTGAAGAATAAAGTCTTACGATTTCTTACTCTAGAGCATGCAACATACAACTGACCATGCATAATTATTTCTTTCTGGAGCTAAATTCCAACTTTTTGAAGCGTTTGACTTTGTGATTTGTTTATAGATCTTGCAAATGCAGGGTGAAGTGGAAACTGGATTCTTGTATAAATAAAAACTTAAAGAAAAGATATACAAAAAACGATATTTCATTTTTGTTACATAAGTATTTCTTATTTTAATCATTAAATTGTTTTTAAAATAGTGGGAGTATTTTGCATGTTCAATAATAAAACTTTTAATTTACCCCAAAATGAATGAAAATATATTGTACTCAGCTACTGGATCTAACCAACGGCTTTATCCACTGTGCCATGTGTCCTTGAGGTCCTCAAAGACATATGACAGTACCCAAAGAGTGTGAGTTCATTACCCGGTTAAGGCAGTGGAGAACTTTCAGAGGGAAATTAACAGGAGATAACTGATAACTGATATCCATTAAACATGTCATGTGGAACTAGAACTGTCTACCCCAGTGAGCGAAATAAAGGGTTCAGTTCGACATTCCAACCACCTGAAGAAGGCCGGAGTGTACAACGGACAAAACGTTGTAATAAACATGGTGACAATGATGAGGACAATAGTCCGAATAATGTAAATAGTGTATAAAATTTGAATTTTCATATTTAGATTTTGGAATTTAATAACCCATATGGGTTTATATGCCACTAAACAAACAAAACAAACAACATACTCACCTTAATGTCACATTTCCTCAATAAAATACAACATGCATTCCAACATTTACTTGGAGAATGACACTTTTATTGTGGTCACCATATTTTCTCAGCCAAAATGCTGAGATTAAAGTGAAGTATCTGTCCTCAGAGACGTCAACTACATTTCATCTCTCAGTTGTGTCTCTGTCATCGAACAGAGTGCAACTGAAAATATTGAGAAGTGCCTGACTTCAGGAAACAGATGCCCACAGCTGTTGATGGTTGTGGGGGCTGGCCATTTTTGGACCTGGCTTGGGTGCACACTCCGGTTCCCCACATTAAACTGACCTTGTGTTACATCATGCCAACAAGAAAATACAATTGCTTCTTAACCTTTTGGCTAAGATCAATCTGTAGTGTCTGTTCTTATTATCAGCTTAATCTGATTCTCTCTCCACTTCTATCTTCCTTTCTTTCTTTCATTTTCTCAATGAAACCAAGTAGTGTCTTTTCCCCTCTTTCCACATGATCAAAATGGAATTATTTATGAGGTATTGACAGAGCATAACTGTTGTGTGAGCAAACAAACAAGCACAGTCTTAACAGAAAGTACATTTTCAATACATTTACACTGAGATAAATTACTACTTTTATCTTTTTAATTAAAACTGCATTCTTTATGTCAAAAGATTTTATGGTTAGACCTATTATGATGAATGCCTAATAGATTGAGTTTATTGTCTGAAATATTCATGTAATCCTTTATTCAGATTCTTAAATGTCTGAACCCTGTTTGTTTCATAGGATTTTTTTAGTCTATTTTGTAAATTCCTGCTTTCGGTTTAATGTTATTTTGTTTTGTGTTGATTAAATTTCTTGTTGTTTTTTTTAATTAGTTGCGACAGATTTTAAGTCTGTATAAATTGTTTTCAATTGTTGTTGTCATTGAGTTGCTAGGGAGAATTATGCGTCTAGTTTTAATTGTTATTTGTTGTTTTTTTTTAGATTTTGTACTTTTCTCTTTTTATGATCGTAAATAAAAATCTGTCTACTTTAACTTGTTGATTCTCTAAGACTATCTGTCTATATTTCTGAGTTGAAGTATTGTAACGATTTACATGTTTCAGACTGTCCTCATCTTTATTGTCATATTCACAATATTTCAGCAGTTGTACACTCCAGCCTTCATCAGGATATGTCTATATTTATTAGCTGATGCATTGTAACTATTTATACTATTTACATTATTTGGACTATTGTCCTCATCTTTCAGTATCTGTCTATATTTATGAGATGAGGTATTATGTACACTATTTACATTATTCAGACTATTGTCCTCATCTTTGTCGCCATATCTATTACAACGTTTCGGCCATTGTCCGCTCCGGCCTTCTTCAGGTGGTTGGAATGTCCTCAAGGACACATGGCACAGTGGATAAAGGCATTAGTTAGATCCAGTGACAGGACTCAAAGAGTGTGAGTTCAATACCCGGACAACTTGGAGAGGGGAATTAACAGGAGATAACTGACAACTGATATCCATTAAAAACATGGCACGTGGAACTAGAACAGTCTACCCCAGTGAGCGAAATAAAGGGTTCAGTTTGACATTCCAACCACCTGAAGAAGGCCGGAGCACACAATGGCCAAAACGTTGTAATAAATATGGCAACAAAGATGAGGACAATAGTCTGAATAATGTAAATAGAGTCCTCATCTTTATTGACATATTCACAATGTTTTGGCCATTTTACAATCTGACCTTATTCAGGATCTGTCTATATTTCTGAGATGAGGTATGGTAACTATTTACACTGTTTACATTATTCAGACTGTTGTCTTCATCTTTATTGTCATATTCACAATGTTTTGAAATTCCAATGTATATCACCGGAAAAAGCCTGGAGTGTGCAGTGGCCAAAAGCTTATGAATATGACAATAAAGATAATGACAACAGTTTGAATAATGTAAATAGTGTGCATAAGACTAGTTTCTTCATTTCTGTTGTCTTTATAATTGCATTTTAGTTGTTCTGCATTTTCTTGATGGCTGGGGTAACTATCTGGGGAATGGTGACAAGAAGCTTTGATTTGTTCCAAGAAGCTTTGATTTGGGGGTCGCACGATATTCGTGATCACACATTACATAAGTATATACAGTATATACCTGAATTATCAAGAATTGATAAGATTTTAAGCTCAAGGATATAATGGGTGAGTAAAAGGGTGGATGAGGGATTTTTGCAGATCGTGACAACAAAACCGGAAATAGATTGCGTGCTATATTAAGTCATGCTTGAGATCAAGAAAGAGTGTTGGTCTGACCTCATCGGGGGACAGACTTAGTGCTGCGATTTTTAGGCCTCCATTTTCGTATTGCCAGCTAGCACACAAGGATTAGTACGTGGATGAGGAATTGGTAGATAGCAAGAGCTTACATAGAAGTTCTTCCTAGTGTCATCTACTTACCCTCCCAGACAAGCAGGCAAAGCACTGAATAAATTATATATAATATAGAAAACAGGGTTCATGTTCTTATTTCTTGGTGTGGTATTTTTCTTTTATAGTGTTAGGTTGTGAGCATATGGGATGCCTTCCTACAACTTTTAGCTAAGAAGATTGAAGAATGAACTGATTGATTGATTCATGGGTCATTTAATGTCAAAATTTAATTTTCTTGGAAGTTTTGAAGTAAAAAAATAATGATGTATGTTATTCTGCTTTCACAACTGAATACATGATAGATGATACTCAGCTTTTGTGCATATACATATTTGTGTGGACATGATTACTTGAGGTTTTTATTTGTGTTTTATGCTGTAATTTTGTTCAAGTTATATTTCATGTAAAATATATTTCTTCATGTTGGTTGGTTAGTTGATTTTGTTTAGTGGTTTATCGACTAATGCTGAAATGGAAATAATTTGAACAATTTTTTTGGCTTCATCTAAATATATTTCAAGTGTAATTGTATGTCTTTAACTACAGATAAAATGTATTGCTGCTCATGTTGCTTTGAAAATGTATTGTTACTAATTTTATTATTGTTGTAATCTAGGGAAGGTCACTGAATAAAATAATCAAATAAGGTTGGTAATGAACAATAATACTTAGGACAAGAACAATGTATATAAGATCTGCCAGTGGCATGTAGAATAGTAGTCAACTGCTAGAAGTGAGTCAAGTGAATTCCACAATGAATCTCCAACTGCAGACCAACATACAGTATTTACTACTGTATTTATGTGAATGGGGATGTACCCATTATTGTCCGTAGGTATGCTACAACAATTATAAATATGTATTGTTGCTATTTTTTTTTACATAAATGTGTGTTGCTGGTATTTTTACTATAAAAATGTATTTTTACATATTTCATAGTGTTTTGTATTGTGGGGGGTACATTTTGCTCATAGCTCACAGGTGTGACCATCCTGAGTCAGGGTGGACCTCAGAACAACAGCAATGTTGTTCCATGCTCTTCAAAACTTCCAATTTCCCAATCAGGACCTTACTGCCAGATGTAGTTTATCATCATACCCAGGACTAGGAATGAACTGTAACATGGGGAGATCACTGGCCCATTTTTATTTTTTACTAAAGATCACCCTAGAAAAGACCCAAGACTCAAAGTAGATGTTTACTGAAGGAAGTTGTAAGAGACACAGTTTTTGAGCATATATGGGAAAGATAATGGTTAACCCTAGACTTGAACAGGTTAAGAGTGTAATGATTTGAAAAGCATCTTCTTGAGATTTGGTTCCACAATGTAGCAGTTTGTGGAAAGAAGCTGTTTGAGTGGAACTTCCTTTTTAATAAAAGAATGTCATTCAACCTATACAGCGAGACTGAGAGAATTGGAAATCCTACCAGTATTTAACATTGGTGGCCACAATCCTAACAACGTAAGATATGCAGATGATATAGTACTGATAGCAGACACGGAAAAGAAATTACAAAACCTCTTATAGAAGGTAGCGAAGGAAAGCAAGTAGAAGGGACTAAGCATAAACTACTAGAAAACAATACATGGTCATCAGTAAAAGGATGAGCCCGAAATGTGATTTGCAGGTCAGGGACACTAAAATCAAGCAGGTGTGGAAGATTAAATATCTGGGAAGTGTTTTGACAGAAGACGGCAAGTGCGACACTGAGATCCGTATAAGTATTGGGATGGCCAAGGACGCATTCCAAAAGCTGGACAGAGTATTGTGAGACAGGAGGATCTCTTTGGTAACAAAGAAAAGAGTACTGTTCATGACATCTGTCCTTTATGGCAGCGAATGTTGGACAGTCTCCTTAAAGATAAAGAAGAGGCTCTAAGCGTTGGAGATGTAGTTGTATAGAAGGATGCTAAGGATATTATAGACTGAGCGTGTGAGCAACGATGAGGAGGAAGCTTATACTTAACATCAGGAAGAGGCAGCTGTAGTCTGTGAAGCACGTAAGGAGATAGGAAGCCTTGGAGAATCTGATACGCACTGGCCGGATAGAAGGAAAGAGAGACAAGGGAAAGCAATGCATGACATACCTAGCGAGCTTAAGCAAGTCGATGACAGAACATGGTCTGGGGAGATGGCAGAGGAATGAAACTTATTGAGAGCTACAATGGATAGGGGGGAAGTGGAGAGCCTTGATCGCCTACATCCTGAATGGACATGGCGCATAAAAAGAAAAATCTCTTATGATCATTTGACATGGAAATAGCAATAGAGCAGGGAGAGGTTTGCAATGTTTTATCTGTAGGAAAGGGGGTGCAAAATAATTAATCCTCCACATTGCTTATGTACTCTATTGAAACTGGAAAGTGGAGACTGTACAGCTCCAGCCCAAATATGGCAGCAGTACTGTATTTCCAGCTTGATCTGGTTCCTGCAAAGGTAGAGCATACCAAGAGGAATAGTGTACTTGAATGGTAACAAGCATTTTAAGTGGGGGATCATTTATATAAGGTCCGAGATGAGCTTAAGTCACAATAGCTACTCAAATACCCTGTGCATTGGGATAGATGAAAATCCAGGGTCTGATCAGTGATGATTGAAGATTATAACACTATTTACTTAAAAACAGTGTCTCATCTGAAAAAAAAAGAAAGAATTTTTTAATATTTTGTTTTGTTTTCATTTTAAAATAAAGGGTATATAAAAATGGTACTGGTTGTTTGGTAAATAAACATTACACTAACTGTACCTGCTGGTGTTGTCATTTTTCAAGAAAAAGTAATAATAATAGTAGTACTGTGATGACTGTACCACAAAAACCAAACTTATAATCTTCAGTATCTGTCTATATTTCTGAGATGAGGTATTATGTACACTATTTACATTGTTTGGACTATCGTCCTTATCTTTGTTGCTGTATTTATCACAATGTTTCGGCCATTGTACACTCTGGCCTTCTTCAAGTGGTTGGAATGTCGAACTGAACCCTTTATTTCGCTCACTGGGGTAGACTGTTCTAGTTCCACATGCCATGTCTATTGGATGTCAGTTAATCTGTTATCTCCTGTTAATTCCCCTCTCCAAGTTCTCTACCACTTAACCAGGTGTTGAACTCACATTCTTTGGGTCCTGTCACTGGATCTAACCAACACCTTTATCCAATGTGTCCTTGAGGACGTCTGTGTATGAATTTCTGAGTATTATAAACCTAATGTCTTCAGCAAGCATTTTTACCGGTGCTCATATTGCAATTTTTGCTGTTATTATTGCATGTTTTTTTACCAGAGCTCATATTGCAATTTTTGTTGTTATTATTGCTTTTCTCTGGTATGCCGTATTACTGGTTCCCATATTGTATTCATTTCTATGCTTGGTTGGCTGAAATGTTGTGATAAATATGGCAACAAAGATGAGGACAATAGTCCGAACAATGTAAATAGTGTACATAATACCTCATCTCAGAAATATAGACAGATACTGAAGATTATAAGTTTGGTTTTTGTGGTACAGTCATCACAGTACTACTATTATTATTACTTTTTCTTGAAAAATGACAACACCAGCAGGTACAGTTAGTGTAATGTTTATTTACCAAACAACCAGTACCATTTTTATATACCCTTTATTTTAAAATGAAAACAAAACAAAATATTAAAAAATTCTTTCTTTTTTTTTTTCAGATGAGACACTGTTTTTATCTCCACACTCTGAGAGAAAAAAAACAAGAATCTGAAACAATTTATATACCAAAAACTAAGGACAAAAACAAATACAATTTTACTTAGCATACAATGTGTTTTATTTTGGGAGAAACCTCTTATGGAAGTCACTTCTCCCTGTGGATAGTCAATAATGTATTTTTCTATAGCAGACAAAAATACGACTGATTTTTGTCTTCTGTTCTTTTCCGCTGATTGTGTATTTTTTTTTTCCTTTGCCAGAAATATAAAATATGTTAAAGATTTGGATCATATTCAAGATGAAGATCGGAAAGCATTTCTGATGAGATCTTCAGCTATACTTTATTTCTGGCTGTTCGCTGTCATATTAACTAGAAAAAATTAACTTATCTCCTTGTTTAACTGACCAGTGATATTCTTGGTCTTCTATGTGCTGTGCCTCTTTAGGACGTGGTCGATTATGGCTCTCCACAACTTCCTTTTTGTAACTCTGAATAAGGTTTGTCTCTTTATTGTCCCTTCTAGTCCCTGTTCTGCCAACCATTTACACAAGCTTGTTAAGGAGGATATTTGCTGCTTTCCTTTGTACCTCTTGCTTTGGATATACACTGTGAGTGACAAATTTTCTAAGCCCTCTTTCCTCATTTTGTGCCCCTTCAAATTTCAATTGTCTCTTTCTGATTTTAAGTATAAGTGTTAATTTTTTTACATTTTCCTTAAAAGTTCCTTTTTGTTTACATCTTCAGTCCATGGTATTCTCAGCATTCTTCTGCAGAACAACGTTTCTGCTGCTTTAAGTCCCTTCATCTTTGAGGAGATTTTCCAGGTTTAACTGTCATATAGGACAGATATCACATAACAGTTTAGTACTCTTTCCTTTGTTTCTAACATAGTTTTTCTGTTTCTTAATACTAAGCTTAGCTTTTGGAAAGCATCTTTGGCTATATCCATGAAAGCTCCTGATGAAGGTCATAGTGGCTGTGAGGAGTTTCTCAGGCCTTCCTATTTTCTTAGTTTTCAATAAAAGTTTTTTTAACACTTTGTTTACCATGTGGAAGGCATCTTTCACTAATCCAATGAACCTATGGAATTCAGTATCACGTTTTCCATCCTCTGTTAGAAGACTTCTCAGATATCTGGCAGCTCCGCTTCAGTCACTTACCCACTGCCATAAGGTTGCCTCTCTGTGCCTTTTTTATAAATACTTTCATGTTAATTGTTTGGATGAGATCTTTGCTATGGTACTTAGACTTTATGAATTTAACTGCAGTACTAGACTGGCAATGAGATCTCATCAATTTACATTTCAACTGGCTAGATGTAGCTGTAAGTTCTATGCTAACAGTATCTTTTCTCACAATTCACTCTGATGGAACTCCCTTCTGGCTCCATGCCTACCAAACAACATTAATCTTAAAAAATTTAAATGCAATGTCAATCACTATCTACTGTCCTCCTAACTATGCTTTTCTCTTTCTGCTCATTACTAATATTTCTGTTCCTAATTCCTCTAAACCCTGTAACCCCTTGCGTGCTAGTGGCCATACTACATTGCTTGAGGTGTTACTAATTAAAAAATTTAATTTTGTATTTGTTTGATTCTGATATATCGTTATGGTCCAATATCCTCGTCGCACTGTTATTGTCCAAGGTTAGGACCAAGGAAGAACAACACGAACACAAGAGTAGAAATAACAAAGATATATTATACAGAAATATAATACAAGATGTTGAAGGTGTTAGTATGACTGTCAGTCTGGTTTGGAGTGAACTACTATTGGCTCGACTCGATTCCGTCTCGACTCGTTCTACGTCTCTCTTGAGAGGTGCAGTGTTTATAGTGTCAGGAAGAGTTCATTATGTCGTTATAGGTAAGTTCCCATAACATATATGAAATTTGTAATCCACATTTTAGGCTGTTCTTTTTGGTGACAGCCATAGATTTTTCTTTCATAAATGATGCTTAGTCCTTTCTTCTCACTCTCTTTTACAACTTTTTTTAGGAGTTCCTATATCTTCCTTTCTGTGTCTGTTGTCAGCATTGCGTCACCTGCATAACTTATGCTAAGATTGTTTTTGCCAATAATAAATCCTGGTGGGACTTCTAATTCACTAAGAATCGTCTCACAATATCAGACAGCCTCAAAAAGATTCTTTCAATCCTCTGTAGAAGTGGTTTTAATATATAGTGCCACTGCTTGAACATTAACTAAAACCCTGAATCTAAGCTTGATGGAACTTTGGATGCTAAGAGCTATAATTAACATCTCTTGAAGACAACATCTAACTAAGTCCCAGCTCTATGGACCCATCCCTGATGTTTCTAGAATCTTACACAGGACATTATTGGAACTTTGTTTGTCTATTGGGACTGAAGCTCTCCCTTAACCTCAAGTGGAACTCATATATCCCAATCCATTGCTAAAGATGCTGGAAAAATGGTCAGTTCATTGTACCGCTTCAGTAAGCATCTGACTCCCTCTATATTTACAAGAGCCAGATCAGGCCCAAAATGGAGTATTGTTGTCAAATCTTATTCTGGAGATGCCCAGTCCTGAGTTGCATGTCTTGATAAAGCTCAAAAGCATTTAAACAGACTTATGGATAATTATTTTCCACCCTGCAACCCCTTTCTCACAGATGAAAAGTTTCAAGCTATTTGCTGCTCTGGCTCTATTTCCATAGCATGAGTTCTGACTGGCTACATTCCTTAGTCCTACTACTGTGACCTTTAAAACTGGGACCCACAATGCCATGTATGCAAGTGCAAATCATCCCCATTCCATTCATATTCCAATAGTAAGAAGTAAGTTCCATTCGGACAGCTTCTTCCCAAGAACTGCTGTTTTGTGGGACAGACTCCCATCAGGATGTTTTCCCAATCACTATAATCTAGGGTTAACTGTTTCCTTTCCTGCATAACTCCATGTACTTCACTTGTTGTCTTTTCTTAAACTCATACAACACCACACAGTAACCCTCTGCTTTGAAGAGATCATTGTCGTCAGCTTTATTTCATACCAAAGAATTTAATTTCTTCTTTTCTGATTGATTCCTTTATGATGTTTATGACTAAGTAGACCAATTCTTGCATAGAAGAGCCAATGACATTGACTGTATAGTGGAGGATGAGGTTAATTCTGATGGTGATAGAACATCACTAGTTGGTCGTCTTGTGCTTGTGTTTCAAAAGATTTAGGCTCTAGTGACTTTCAGTATTTTGTTGGTCTTGAGTTGGTCCTTGTATTTTCAAAGAGCGTAACAATGTTAAAAAGAATTTCCTTATTCAAATAAATCATGCTTTGCTTGCATGATTAGCAAGTGAATACTTGTACAACTTTGTACCTTATGTAGAGAAATGTTTTTAGATATTTTGTACATATCTAAATTTGTTAAATATTTTAATACCTTTTGTGTTCATTGTGTCTGGTTTTCTAAATAAACTCCAATTCAACACTACGATGCAAAACTCTGATGGATTGTACATCAATAGCGATTTTTCATGACTGAGAAAAAGCTGGTGTTATATGGCGCTCTCAGTCCCAGACACATTCTGATTATTGGCTAATACCTACCCAGTATTGTCTGTATGCAAACCTTTTCAGCACCACCTACTCTAAGTAGAATGTCATCTTTCAACAGCCAATTGTGGAAGAGAATGTAACTCTTGGTGCATGCCACATCACATGCAACCAACTCTGGGTCTCTTGTCAGGTCGACCCAATTCTTTGTTACACCTTTAGTTATTGATATTATTTATAAGATAGACAGTTGTTCAAAGGAGATCTTGTGAGGATAAAACTGTTTGAAACATGCAATGAAGACTTTATATTTTCATAAAGTTTTTTCCACCAGTTCAAACCTTCACAGCAATGACTCGCCATGCCACATCCACAGGTTTCTTCCCCAGCCAATACAATCTTAACCTCTTTAAGTTTAGGGGGTCAACCAGTATCTATCCTACATATCTTCATAATATGTATCTCTTGAGAAAAACAGATCTACTAGGACTGGGCTGATTTAAAATCTGACAGACACCAATATATATATATATATATATATATATATATATATATATATATATATATAAAAATCACTTTCTGCTCTCTGGCTATGGGATCTGATAAGGTAGTTTATAGTGATAGGATGATTAATTAGAAGTGGAACCAAGAATTGTAAATATTAGAACTTTTTGGTGTATTGGAATTGGCATCAGAATTGGAAAATTTTTAAACTAATTTCCAATTCCCAAAATTATTATTTGGATTTTTTTTTTTTTAAACTTAATTATCCATTCCTGGTACATATGATAAAAAGATATAAATATTTATTGATTTTAAACTATCAGTAAAACTAAAATCTATAGATCATAATAACACCTAAGTTAAGTATGATGCAAATTCATTCTACTTCTAAAAAAAAATGAAATGTGTAAGTTTCTACTCAGTTCTCAAACTTTCCATAAAGTTTGCATGTTTAAAGTTTTAGTTCAAAATAAATTTTAATTTCTTTTTAAACATTGTTAATTCATCTATTTAATATTATAAATCATTAATTTAATAATTATAATTACAATTATGTAATGTAAACACAAAATTAATTCACATTGTTGTTCTGCCTGGCTCTCTTTTAAGACAATTTTTATTATTTCATTTTTTAATTTATAAGGGAAAAAAAATGGTGTATGGAATTCCCGCCAATGTAACATTTGATTTTTTCACATAAAAAATTGAACTTGTGTCCCAAATTGTCCTTTTATAATAGTTTAAATCCATAAAATAATTTTTAGTCTCTGTTATTGAAAAGATATATTTTTGTTTATGTAGCAACATACTATGTAAACAAAAATAAATCTTCTTTTCAATAACTGAGACTTAAAAAAGTAAATATTCTTTTAAAGAAACTTAAATTTTTTTCTACAAATTTCATGTATTTCATAAAATTTTTAGGTTTTGAAATGGATTTTATCTTTATTTACTTAAAAAAACAAAATTTTATTTGAAGTTTCCTGAAAAACAGCTTTTTCACACAAAAGTTGGTATTAAAAACCTAAAATTTAATTTCCATCAATAATTGTATTTACTTTTATTTTACTAATATTTTTCTTAAATAATATTTTTGTTAAATAATAAAATAATCTTGTTTAATATGGCATTTAAAATATTTTTAACTTTTTTCTCATTTATTCCTTCTCGGAACCAAAAAAAGTTTATAAGTACAAATGTATAAAAAAGTTAAAATCAAGTATTTTTATCCCATTTTTATCTGGTATGATTAAGCTATATTTTTTTTCCATTTTTAACATGATTTGTTTTAATATTTTTAAAATAAAACTATTAAAATTTCATCTTCTAATAATCTAATAAATAACCGAAAAAAATCAAACCCAAGCAAAAAAGATACACATTTATAGTTGTTCTCATCCTTATGATGATTTTAATCATTTTTAATTTTATTCTAATGGTTTGTGACAGTTGAATCTTATCTCTATCTATAAAAGGCAGGATGTGTGTGTGTGTGTAATGAATGCACAGCTGCAATTTTCGATGGATTTGTACCAAAATTTACATGCACATGCTCCAAGTTAGTAAAAAGGCCAAGACTGACTTTGCATTTCCCAACTCCCATCGATAGTGGAAATAATCAAATTTTTCATGCTTCTCCGGCAGTTTTCATGTAGTTTGCGGCCATTTTCTATTCGCCAGAGTGAGAGCCTATAGCTGACTGCCACGAATAGGCAGGAAGATTCTATTGGCCAGTGTGAGAGCCAACATCTGACTGACATGAATGTTAACTATCATGCTAGCATGCAAAAGAATTGATAGCTGCATACGTCACAAGTGGGAAAAATTTAAATCTGCATGGCACTTTACTCCAATTGGCTCATTCGCTTGCTTAAACTCAACATTGATTCTGATTCCACAGAACTGGGTTGGGTGTGAAAAAGTATTTGTTGTCAACATTCTTTTTTCATTTGGTTTTTCCAATTACGAGTCCTTTTTTGAAGCTGACCGTTTTGTGTTCATTTTGTTTAGTTCTTTTTTCGTAACAGATTTAATGTTTAGTATAGAGCTTAGAAAAAATTTGCATTGTGAGATAGGCAAGAAGTAAGGCATGTAGCAACATCAGCACGGCAAATGGCACTCCTTTAAAGGCAAGGAAGAGCAAAAATATTTTAAGTCAAGTGATAGTGATTGCTGTATGAGTCATACGATTTTTGAATCAAGCATGTGCAACGCCGGGCCATGCTGCTAGTACCTTATCTAGTGTTTTTTTATTTAAATCAAGGGATATGTTTTTACTGTATTGTTGCACTTTTACTGTTTTTTTCTTTTAACAAAAATAAAACACTTTTTGATTCATTTTGGAAATTATTCAATATTTTGGTTGTGAGAAATTTATTTTAGACAGTAAAACTTATTAAAAATTACATTTTTTAGATTAGATTGAAGACCCTTTATTATTTATTTATTAAAGTACTGTGATAATTCATATTTAATTCTTATTTAACATATGTAAGCAAATTTAAAATTTGCATTTATTTTTTATTCACTAGCCTGCAGAATTAGGTACTCCTTGTACTTTATCAAAATATATGCAACAATACATAGGATGATGCCTTTCTACTTAGAGTATTATTGTTGCATTCTATTTATATATAAATGACAATTTCTGTCAGTTTGTCTGAATTAAGTTGCTGCTTAAACCCATGAACCAAGGCTGATAAAACTTTGCATACCTGTTAAATTAACATCCAGTTTCTTACTAAACTAATTGTTTTTTATAAAAATCTATAATGGGACCGCTAAGGTCCATAAATCACAGCCCACCGCTAGGTCGACGGGAAATGTTATTTAGATGTGTTTAAGCAAGGGAGATAATTGGTGTTACAAACTTTTTAGAAATTAAGATACATGTGTTATGAAGCTTAAAATTCCAGATAGATATGGCTCTATTATTTTCTAAATAAAATCTGTGTTCGTCTTGTCTTGTTTTCACATGTTTGCACAGTGAAAAACACTGGTGTTATATAACTTTCCCATTCCCAGATCCACACTGACTATTGGCTAATACCTGCCCAGTATCGTTCATATGCAAATATTCCATGCCACCTATTCTAAGTAGAAGGTCTTCTCTTAACAGCCCATTGTGGAAGGGGATGTAACTCCTGGTGATTACTGTACCACATACAACCAACTCGGAGTCTTTTATCGGGCTAATCCGATTCTGTGCTACAAAATCTTGATGTAACACATTAATTCAGCATAATCTTTCTTTGGATACTATCTCCAAATTTCAAATTTTGCGATATGCATCATTAAATTCACTAGGTTCAAATTTATTATATACAAAGAAATTCACTTGATCTATTCAGTCATTTAAATGTAAAATAACATTTAAATTGAGCATATTTGCAAATAAAATTTTTTACCTAAGCTCATATTTCAACCTGCCCTTAAAAAAACATATTGTGGCTGTTGTCAGCATAGAAAGTAAAATCAGCAGAGCTCAAGTTTCTGCTGCGATAGTTCACTTTGTGTTAACAGATTTGGTAATGGCTTGGATCTCTCCTTTCTTGATGGATTGGGTCAGGGATTAATACCTGCAGTTGGTGCAATATAACCCAGTTCAACTGATGTAATGGAATAACCTGTCACCCCCCCCCATGAGTGACTACACTATAGGTAGTAAATCCCTATAAGTATCTGTAAGTCAATGGACTACAGAGCCTAGCTGTGACCTGTTCCAGCTAGACAGTCAAACTCTCTTCCTTTGGGCAGAGAAGAACCCGGATGATGCTCCACCGAAGAGCAGAGTCTCGTTGGGGGCATTAGACTGACCCTGAACCCGTTTATACGTGTTCGAAAGGGAATATTTTTGGCCAAGCCTACGGGCTCGGAAAACCCACATTAAACCTGGCCTTGTGCCACATGCAACCCTCGTGGGGGGGGTAGCTAGTTATCCTAGCTGGGATCTGTTGAGTACAACTCAAACTTACGCAAGAACTACTGACCTTCCAATAGTAACACTCACTATTGGATAGACTTGCAATGACCTTGTGCATAACTGTTACCTTTATTTTTATTGTATTGGTTTTTACAATAAACCTTTACTTATCCACCATGTTTGTCAAGTATATATTCCTATTAGCTTAGAATATAACATCAACCAATAAGCATAAAACATTATTTAAAGAGAAGATGAGCATTTTGCATAAAATGCCATGAATGATCTAGTATTGGACATCAACAATATATCAAGGCTGCACAACTGGTTCTCAAGATTGCTTCCATTTTATTATACACAAAAACACATCTATATATAGACAAATTTCTTGCCACATTCTATGTTACATATTTTTACATCTACCATTCACCATGCTTTGAATATTGCTGTCATATCTGGTCTGGTGCTCCTGCTATATACTAAGAGATTCTTGATAAAATTCAAAGAAAAATCTGCAATGTTATTGGTCCTGATCTAGCATCTTGGCTTCAGTGCCTTTCCCACTGCCATAATGTAGCTTCCCTGTGCCTTTTTTTTATAAATACTTTCATGGTAATTGTTCTGATGAACATTTCACTATGGTACCTAGACTTTAAAAATTTAAGTGCAATACTAGATTGGCAGTAAGAAAAAGGAAGCCCATCCTCCTTTGAGAATTGGTGGGGGGGGGAATGCTGCTTGGGGGTCCACTGCTGCTTTTGGTGGCACTGCATGTGTGTGCATATAACAAACAGCATAGAAAATGAAATCTGTAGCGGCTCAGATTCCTGCTGTGATAGTTCACTTTGTGTTAACAGATTTGGTAATGGCTTGGATCTCTCCTTTCTTGATGGATTGGGTCAGGGATTAATACCTGCTGTTGATGTAATATAACCCAGTTCAACCAATAAGCATAAAACATTATTTAAAGAGAAGATGAGCATTGTGCATAAAATGCCATGAATGATCCAGTATAGGACATCAACAATATATCAAGGCTGCACAACTGGTCCTCAAGATGCTCAAAATTGCTTCCATTTTATTATACACAAACACACATTATAACCCACATTCATTTATATCTATATATATAAATGTGAATGTCAGTGTGTCACACTTTTTCAACTTTACTCCTAGAGGCCCTAGCCCAACATATCATACCGTTTTGGGATCAAACTGACTCAGTGAGCAAATTAAAAACATTCTGGGCTGGATCTGGACCTACAATCCTGAAATTCTGGATTCTCAGGTTTTCATTACTGCAATTGTTTTTGGTGATTTATTTTTTACATGATTTTTTGCTACAAATTTTTTTGTACAATAACAATTTTTATAACTTGGAAATAAATTTGGGAATAATCAAAATTAATTGCGTAATCCAGTAGAAGTCACCCATGAATAAAAATAATTGTTTGTACAGAAAGTAAGGACCTACGTACATCAAATTGTCTTTAAATTAAGTGGCAGCAGAAGAATTACCATTGAACTTTTAAAAGGTAAGCCTAAATATTAATGCAGTAGTTAAATGCAGCAAACAATTTTTAGTTCTGTAGTTTTTGTTGCCTACTGCATATGGCAGCACTATGCCTCGCAAAAATAAATCTCCGTCAACAGAGAGCCAGATTGCAATCAAGTGCCAAACCTGCAGCAAAGAAAAAAAGTCCCATGCAAATGAAAACCCAGATCAAATGTCACCCAGGAGAGCTTCCAATGCTGAGAATATGCAAAGACTTAGGGACTCTTAAACTTTGTTACTTTTGGATAATCAATTTACCTGTTATTACGTAAGTCGCTTTACAATTTTGGTATTCATAACTTATTGGTATTTCCTCTGAAAATCCTAGGGGCAGTGCTTGGGTATTCTCTGTGAATGCACAAAAGCCCTTTTCAGTGATACTTACTTTGAATTGTTACTTTCAGATAACCAAATAAAGGATATGAGAATGGGAACTGTGGCTAACATCTGCTTTCCTGAGTATTAACAGGGATGTCAGCAAGTATTATATATATACATATACATATACACACATATATATATATATATATATATATATATATATATATATATATATATATATTAGGGTGCCTCTTATTTTTTAAGTGCATGATTAAATTGAATTGTCACCTTTAAATTTGTTCCATTCATTGAAAAATGCCACATATAAAATTTTAAGGAGACTGTATAATATTTAGAGAGGTTGCCTTTGCTTGTTAAAACTTAAAAAGGTGGACAAAAAATAGAACCTTTTTTATTTTACAATTAAATAGCAAACCATTATTAGTTGAATCTTTACAAAATATACACATTAGAAAACTAGAAAAATTTTTTTCTTCTAACAGTGAAGAATTTAAATTTTAACCGATGTTTATTACAAGGGTCATTCAATAAATAAGGTGAATTTTTTGGTATAATGACTTCTAATACAGATAGAAACTTATCTTTTTTTATTTTTTTTTTGTTTTACTTCTTTTTCACGTGGATTTAATTTCTTTTACAGACTAAAAAAAAAATTTGAGAGTTTTGGTGATTAACAAAGATGGCTGACCAAGAAGCATGCTCCAGGATTGAACAGTGGTCAGTTATCAAGTTTTTGGTTGCTGAAGGGTGCAAACCAGTTGAAATTCATAGGAGAATGTCAACTGTGTATGGTGCCATATGTTTCAGCCAAAAAAATGTCTACAAGTGGGCTAAATTGTTTAAAGAAGAACAGAGCAGTGTTGAGGATGAAGACAGGCCTGGGAGGCCTACAGAAGTGAGGTCTCCTGAGGTGATCGAATCAGTCAATGACCTCATTCAGTCTGACAGAAGGGTGACAGTGGATGACATTGCAAGGACTTTGAGCTTATCTGTTGGGATCATCAGTCAGAAGGAGTCATCTTGCATCATGAAAATGCAAGGCCTCACACAGCAGCCCAAACGGTGCAGTCCATCAACGAGCTGGGCTGGGAACTGCTCCATCATCCCCCTTACAGCCCAGACCTTGCCCCTTCAGACTTTCACCTGTTTGGTCCCTTGAAAGCGTTCATGAGAGGCACAAAGTTTAAAAGTGACGATGAAGTCAAAAATGTTGTGAGCGACTGGCTGAGATATCAGTCCAAAGATTTTTATGCTGAGGGAATACGGAAGCTTGTGCACAGATGGGAAAAACGTGTGACAGTGCTGGGAGACTACGTTGAAAAAAAAAAAAGTAAGCTTCTATCTGTATTAGAAGTCCTTATACCAAAAAATTCACCTTATTTATTGAATGACCCTTGTAATAAACAGAACCCAATTATTACAAGTGTATCGAATGCCAAACAGAAAAGTGTGGTTTGGAAGTGTTTTAAGATTTCTGATGATAACCAAAGTAAAGCAATATGTCAAATGTAGCTAGGGACTTAAGTAATTTATTTAAAGAAATTGTTCTCTTTATTGTTTAAACTCTTACCAAATTTTTTAAATAAAAAGGATATCTAACTTTATTTCATAAGCTTTTGAATTCATTTTTCTACAAAATGTTTTATTAATAAATGTATTTTGTTCATGAAGCTTCCCAAAACAACTGTAGGGCCTGAAAATAATGAATTTTAATCATTGTAGGTATCAGAATTGGAATTGGTAATCGTATCGGAAATCTAGAACAGTTTTGGGAATTTTATCAGAATCAGTAAAAA
>OZ038515.1:49674311-49781811 GCA_964036315.1 Acanthosepion esculentum
GCCACATTGAAATTCATCGTCCCTCATAAAGGCTGCATTCACCAAGTGATTTCTTTTTACAGTTACACATTTTATATCTTAGGTAAATAATGTATAAAACAGAATTTAATAAAAATCTAATAAAAGCAGACATTATGAAACTGAAAAACAAGACATGTTCAAACAAATACTTTATTCACCTTTTAGTCAAAGTAATGACTTACTTGACATTGCTTCTTTTGAGATAGAATTTTTGATATCAGCAATCTAATGTAGTGGTTTTAGTTTTAATTGGTCTTCCAAATGCTCATCTCTCAATGAATTCTTGATCTGTATCAAGTACAAGAAGGTGGATTCACAACAGTATGTCGAAGAAAAACATGAAATAAGTCAGTGTGCATGCTCACAAAGACAAGGATATTCTACCAACATTTTCCAAATTTCATTGGGATCTTTTCTGCTGTCAAACATAGAGATTTTAGGATATTATCTTCAGACAACTCAATAAGATCCATTTGTAACTCCTCTGTAGCCTCTGATACATTAACTAAATCAGGCTAAAAAAGCAAATTTCAGGTTGACGTTATGCTTTTCAAAATCACTGAATCTTCTGCTATATTCTTTGACTGGTATTCCTGAAAATATTTCTAGATATTCCGTTTCACTTTTACTCATTACTTTTGGCAAGTAGGGAAAGTGTTCTGAAAGGACTTGAAGAATAACAACTTCTTTCTAAATTAAAGAATTTTTTGCCACATATTATGCATAGATTTATTTCTGCCTTGTAATGAAATATTTAACTCATTTTGCTTTATCATTTACATCACACACAAATGCTGCATCTCTGTGAAATTCTGTATCTGATAATTCACAAAACTTATTGTTTTCTTTGGAAAAGTCAATAATTTGCTCATATAAAGACAAAATTTTAACCAATATATGTCCTTGTGACAACCAGCATATTTTTAAGTGATAAGGCAAATCTAGCCTAATTACTTCATCATCTATCATCAACATGTTTCAAAAATGACAATGCCTCATAGCATTTGCTTGTCCATAGTTTACAATACTTTTGTAAGGTGTTATTTAAAATAGCAGATTTTGCACAGAGATGTTGCTGGTGCAGAATGCAATGAATAGAAATCATTGCATTTGGAGCAGTGGTTTCTCTTTTTAGATGTGCAATGAAGCCTTCATTTTTAGCCACCATAGCTAGAGCACAATCACTATACACAATTACCAATTTAGTAAGATTTAGCCAAACCTTATGATTTTTTTATTTGAAGTTATTAAAAATATCTATTCCTCGTGTCTTTCCTTTAAGGCTGCCTAAATAATTGAAGACTCAGTTATTGCACAAATGAAATACAATACTTGGGCCAAATCAGTGGAATCTGTCAATTCATCCAAAGCTAAGGAGAAATACACCTTGTCTTTTTTTATTATATTTTGGAGCTGTCCTGTTAGATTACTGACTAATTCATGCTGACAATCTGTATTAGTCATTCTTGAAGTAGGTACATTTTATATTTGTTAACTTTATCTGGATCTAAACATTTTTATGACTTCTACAATGCATTCCTTTATGCATTGCTGATTGGCTTACCTTTTTTTCCAAGCAAATATGCAACTTTATAGCTTGCTTCCATTGTAACATTCCCTGAATTTAATACAGAATGGGATAATTCTCTCTGCTTTTGCTTTCCATCCTTTAGTTTCTGCAGTGCAATCCTTTGAGTTTCACCCTCCAATTTAGCATATTTATCGTCTTTATAAACAATATAATGTTGATGCACATCATATCATTTATTTTTTGACTGTTGAAATTGCCATTTTCACAAAGTAATCAAGACATTTTACCACTGTTAAACACTAAAAAATATTGAAGTTCCCAATAGCCATTGAAGGTCCTATTTTCTCCTTTCAAAGTTCATTTTAATTTTTTGGACATAATGGATTAAAATTAATAGATAAATTATTTTATTCTGAAAAATAAATTAAAAAAATACTAGCAAACACAAAGAACTAGTACTATATCTTGGAAATTAAATTTAAAAGTAATAAAAATAAATTTTTGTCATTATGTAGGTGCATTTATTTTATTAATACAGTGTATTTTATTTTAAAATTAAAAAATAATGTACAAATGTAAAATTTGGCAGACATTTTTTTATTACCTTCTACTTATTTGGAAAAAAAAAAGATGATCTGCGTGAATTAAAAGAAGGGATGTCTCATTTATTTACTCTACCAATAGACGGTCCTTTCATGACTCATCTGGGTTTAGCCACGCCTTAGACATAGATGAAAGCATGAATCTGCACGTTTTCAACAGAGAAGAGAGAGGCTACAGCAAGGCAAAGAGACACAGAGAGTGAGAGAAAGTTCCAACAGAAAGTTAGGCTGAATGGGAGCACCAGTATCCCCTTCATCTAACTGATTTGCTTAGTTTTGGTACAAGGCCACAAGATAGAGCACCCAGTGAGAGTCAAACTCTGTACTTAGTTGCAATGGTCAACCAGAGTAAGTAATCATTACTCCACATCATTTTTTTTTTTTAAGCTTTTCACCCCAAGCAAGGCTGGAAGCCACTAGCATGCAAGGGGTTACAGAAGGTTTGGAGGAAGAGCAGATAGGAGTGGTAAAGGAGAGGATGTGGAGAAAGATAGTGGATCGATCAAGGCAAGGGGGTTACAGAAGATTTGGAGTGAGAGCAGATAGGAATGAAAGGTGAAAGGATGTGGAGAAGGGAAGTGGATAGATCAAGGCAACTGGAGATGTCGATTGATGTTACACTTAAATAGTTGGAGATTATATTTGTCAGGGAAACAGGAATAAGGAAGGGAGTTCCACAGGCGAGATGTGCGAGACATGAAGCTATTGGAGTAGAAGAGACATCTACATCTAACAGTTTCAACGGTGAAGGGGTGTGAACAGGATGCCAGCCTCGTAGGATGCGATGCTCTTATAAATTTACTTAGTTTTGGTATAGGTCCACAAAATAGAGCACCCTGTGAGGGTCAAAGCAACTACTTAGTAGTAAAGGTCAACCAGATTAACTAATCATTATCCTACACCCTGATGCTCTTAAATATTTGCTTAGTTTTGGTACAAGGCCACAAGATAGAGCACCCAGCGAGGGTCAAACTCACTACTTAGTTGTAATAGACAACTAGACCAACTAACTATTACTCCACATCACTTAAATATTTACTTAGTTTTCTGCACAAGTGTAGGATATCCAATGAAGATTAAACCTTCTCCTTCTCAGTTGTAATGATCAAACACACTAGCTCGTTAACCATTACTCCATGCTGAGGTATCCACTTTGATTTTTGTGTTCGATTGCTCTTTTACCTGGATAATACAGATTTCTATCAATAAATAACTAAAAGGATAAATAGAAATGGGTATTTTTGTTCTTTGACTATTTTCCAAAGTCAACATCGTGCTTAGGTATAAAATAGACAAGAAATCGCCTTTACCGTTCCAGTCCATATATATTTCTGGCTGGAATTGAAAGTCTATAATCAAATGGCCTTGAGGTGAAGGTGTATTGGATAAATTAACTGACATTTCTATCTTTGAAACATGTGAAGAAGGAGTTGGTATAAAGGAACTGTGAAGAACGTATGACAGACTGAGGCACCAGTTGTCTGCATCCTGATGCACAGGAAGGCAAGTAATGGATGCAAAAGACAAGAGACAGCCAAGGAGCATAATGTTAGCATATTGACTTGCAATAGCGATTACTGGATATTTTAGTCCGATGACTGTATTGGGGAATAAGAGCTTATTGTAAGTAAACCGTTCCTTTCACTTGAAGGAAAACAAGAAGTCTATTATCACATGTTAGGATTTGGCATATCCATTTAAGAGTCAGAGTAAACAAGTGTTCATTGATGCCAGAGGAATCTTGTTTGTATATTATAAAGTTTAAATAAGAAAAACATAATTTCTGTCTGAATTTCTAGGATAATGTATTATTTACATGCAGTTGTTTTGTCAGAACATTTCAGCCATTATGACCTTCATCAGGAGTTTTTCAATCCAAGTAACCTTCAAGAAATAGCTAAAGATACCTTCCAAAAGCTAAGCACAGTATTAAGTATACAGAAAAGAATACTGGACGGTTATATAATACCTGTCCTCCTATATGGCAGCGAATGCTGGACAATCTCCTCAAAGATGAAGATGATCTTTTCTTCCTTATGTGCCCTAGAAATTTCAACTCTCTCTTTCTAATGCTAAGTATAAGTGTCCTTTTTGTTTTAATTTCTTCAAAAAATTCCACATTAGTCACATGTGCAGTCCATGGTATTCTTAGAATCCTTCTGTAGAACTACATTTCTGTTGCCTCGAATCTCTTTTCCATCTGTGATGACATTGTTCAGCATCACTGTCATATAGGACGACCAATATTACCTAACATTTCAGTACTCTTTTCTTTGTTTCTAACAAAATTTTCCTGTTTCTTAATACTTTGCTTAGCTTTTGGAAGGCAACTTTCACTCTCCCAAATTGCAAGCATTCAAAAATAAAAATACTGATGTTTCCTCAGTGAAATATTGATTTTTGGAAAGTGGTGAGGTTGGAAAATTTTCAGCATATTCTTGTATAAATATTGTACTACTATAATTTAGGGAACTTAAGAATGAACCAGTATAGTTGTCAAGTTGGTCAGCATTGTTTTTGTTTTAGTAAATATTTCATAGTTTTCTGGAAATTGCCCTGTCAGGAAAAATCTTATTTTCTATCAATTTTTCTTTCTTTTCAGAAGCCATTCCAGTTCTGTGAATGTTTTAGTATTAAGTCACACACACACTAAAATATGATCTCTTATCAGACATTTCATACATTTAATACTATTGGTCCACCTGGAAATAAAGAAAATCATTTTCTATCTGTTTTTCTATCATGTTTGCTATCATTATTTCTGTCATTTTTTTCTGTCATTCCTTCTGTTATTTTTTCTGTCATTTTTCCCTCTCATTTTTTTTATTGTCATCCTTTTCTATCCTTGTTTCCATCATTCTTTTCTATCACTGTTTCTGTCATTCTTTTCTTTGCTTCCGTCATTCTTTTCTATCATTGTTTCTCTCATTCTTTGCTTACGTCATTCTTTTCTATCATTGTTTCTCTCATTCTTTGCTTCCGTCATTCTTTTCTATCATTGTTTCTCTCATTCTTTACTTTGTTTCTGTCATTCTATTCTTTGTTTCTGTCATGCTTTTCTATCATTGTTTCCATCATTCTTTTCTATCATTTTTTTATCATTCTTTTCTATCAATGTTTCTGTCATGCTTTTCTATCATTGTTTCCATCATTTTTTTCTATCATTTTTTCATCATTCTTTTCTATCAATGTTTCTGTCATGCTTTTCTATCATTGTTTCTATCATTGTTTTCTATCATTGTTTCTGTCATTCTTTTCTATCATTGTTTCTGTCATTCTTTTCTATCATTTTTTCCATCATTCTTTTCTTTGTTTCCATCATTTTTTTCTATTATTTCCCTCTCTGTCATATAGGACAACCAATATTACCTAACAGTTCAGTAATCTTTTCTTTGTTTCTAACCGATGAAATTGGTCCTCCTGGAAATAAAGAAAATCATTTTCTATCTGTTTTTCTATCATTTTTGCTATCATTCTTTCTGTCATTTTTTTCTGTCATTCCTTCTGTCATTTTTTCCCTCTCATTTTTTTTATTGTCATCCTTTTCTATCCTTGTTTCCATCATTCTTTTCTATCATTCTTTTTATCATTCTTTCTATCAATCTTTTCTATCATTTTTTCCATCATTCTTTTCTTTGTTTCCATCATTTTTTTCTATTATTCTTTCCATCATTCTTTTTATCATTCTTTCTATCAATCTTTTCTATCATTTTCTGAGAAAACCTTTGTGCATTAATTTCCCTGATCACTTGAGTAGCACCTCAAACTTTGTTAAAATAGCCACTTGCAACATCTAATCAAAGATAACACCAGAGTTCTTAAGCTTTTTACACTGATTCATTTTGACTTAGTTCAGTTTCTTTGCATGTGCCAGTAGAGTAAAGCTTAAATGTGGTTAATGGTATCAGCAAACCAGGTTCAAATTCTGTGTGTGACAGTTGGTATCGACTTTTTAATAACACTTTTTAGAAAGCCATGATTTGTTCTTTTCTCCTTTGTGATAGAGGTTAAATAGCAGAGAAGGCTGAGCTCACTGCCTTTGGTTAGCATACCCTCTCGGTGGAGGACATTTCTGAAATCAATGACAGTAATTAGAAAATACCACATGAGGTTTCTAAAGAACAATCATTGCAATCTGCACTTTACAAATATAAGAGAAAAAAGAGGCTGTGGAGAGCTACAAAGATCTACATTCTG
This sequence comes from Acanthosepion esculentum, assembly GCA_964036315.1. Lineage (NCBI taxonomy): Eukaryota > Metazoa > Mollusca > Cephalopoda > Sepiida > Sepiidae > Acanthosepion > Acanthosepion esculentum. The sequence goes on from OZ038515.1 coordinate 49,680,663, forward strand.
AAATTACATGCGCTTACTTTCTTTGTTTTTATTGTCTTATCAAAGTGAATAAACTGAACAGAAAAAATTATTATATAAGAACAAGACTTTGAGAAATTGTCAGGTGTAAACAAATGAAAGATTTTATTGTGTAATAGAAATGAAACTTTTATATATTTTTATTTTATAATATAATAAACTTGACTTCTGACCCTTTTTTTGTCTTAAAAGCAACTGTTGTGTATGAAATGTTTTATGTTATGCAAAGAAACCAGCTGAGAATTACCATAATCCCCCATGTATAATACGCATTTTTTTCTAAAAATAATAAGCAAAATCAGGGGTGCCTATTATGCACAGCTACAAAAACTTTTTTGAAAAATTGCCATAAAATAAGAATTATCATAAAACTAAATTAGAATAATATTATTCTATGTTTAAAACCATTTTTTTTAAATAAGAGTAGGAAACGCTGGCCGTAATGAAATTGGAGAGGTACAATTTATAGGGTTTGATTACCAAACAAGGGGTGCGTATTATGTGTGAGTAGAAGCATTTTCCCACACTGTCAGCACAATTTTATGGATGAAGGCGTATTATACATGGGGAACTATGGAACTTATTAAAAATATACTGACAGTTTTGTCTAGTGGAAAAAGACTCAAAAGAAATATGACACACAGTTTCTGTATAAATTTCTAGGATGTGAAGTTAGTATCATTTACATTATTTACAGTCTCTTTAAAAATCATTATCAACCCATGTAAGGTAGTAAAGCCACTAAGACACAAAGTTAGATGGTGTGAAAAAATTAGGAACAGTATCATTAATAATGAATGGGAAGAGGAAAGAGTAATCAGGAGGGCAGTAGATAGCATTTAAATTTTTGCAGATTAAAGTTGACTGGAATGCATGGAGCAGGAGGGGAGTTCCACAAGTGAGAAGTGTGAGAAAATAAACTGTTAGCATAGAAATTATGGCTACGTCTAGCCAGCTCAACTGTAAATTGATGAAATCTTGAAGCCAGACTAGTACTGTGCTTAAATTCAAAAAGTCTAGATATCATAGCAAAGAATTCATCTGAACAATTACCATGAAAGTATTTATAGAAAAGACACAGAGAGGTAACCTTACAGCAGTGGAAAAGTGATTGAAGCCAAGCTGCCAGATCAGGACCAATAATATTACTAGTTCTTCTATTGATTTTATCAAGGAGTTTAAGGTAAATATCAGGGGCACCAGACCATATATATTCTAAGCATGGGTGAATGGTAGACTTATAGATATGTAAGATAGATTCTGGAGAGAAAATTGTCTTGCATGACACAGTGAACAGAGTTTCTTAGCAATTGGACTAGACTAATACCTCACTTTCATTAGCCTGAAGCCATTTTTCATCATTGATTTGTGAAAGTGGTTGAATACAGCTGATAGTTTAGACCAGTGTTTCACAACCAGTGTCTCCGGAACGCTTGTGACCTGCAAAAGATTGATAAGGGTTCTGCAAAAAAGAGTGATAAATCAGCTAATGCATTTTTGAATCATTTTTGTTTAATTTTATATTTGTAATTTATATACATATATGGCATATTGTTGGAAAATGCTTGGTCATAATAATAAAATATGAAAGTGATAAATATTAATAATGGTATATAGTAATTTTTATGCATAGTTTCTTTGAGACATGAAAACTATTTCAAAGATTCCACAAGGGTAAAAAGTTTAAGAAACTCTGGTTCAGATATTTCTGAATGACTTGGATGCTATACTTGACATCCATGTGAAAGTTTTGATCTGATGAGGCAGTTTAAGAACATGATCTAAGTTCTTAGATTAATGTTTCGTTTTTGTAGCAGTGTTAAACAAAACTACTCCTAGGACACACTATTCAATGTTCAGTTTTTTTATTTCCTAAATTTGTTATAATTGATCAATCATTTTTCACCCAAGGCCCAAGAACACTCAAGGTAAAGGGTTACTAAATTAGGTTGTTATAAGGATATACAGAATGGGAGCAAGAGGTATATATTATGAGGATATGTAGGATAGATAATGGATGGCCCAAGACTTTAAGAGGTTAGGATTGTAGCGATTGGCAAAGCATGCTCTCAGGAGTCTTTCTACAATGCAACAGTTCTTCTTTACAAATGGAAGATAAAGGGAATGAGGATGAGTTACTTCGATGTACATGGTCTGGTGGGTCTTAGCTGTGAAGGTCTGGATTAGTGGAACCAAGAAATATAGTTCACCTAAATTTAAAAAGAAAATCATTTCACTCTGAGTAAGATAATAAAAGCCACTAAGATGCAAGGAGTTACTGAGAATGAAAGAAACAGTGAGGACAGTAAAAGGACAGTATTCAAGGAGACAGATGACGATGATTGACATTGCATTTAAACTTTTGAAGAGTGCCATTATAAAAATTGTCAATCTTTTTATTTTGCATTTATTTTGATCATATCACTAAACGGTGTCAAATATTCAGCAACAGAGAAATAAACAAAAGATATTTTTTCTAATCAGTATCAAAAGTTAGAGCAAGATTATATGGCCAACTAAGGACACATCAACAGGTGCTGATGTGGATTTGGCCAGGGTTTGTGGTGGGGTTGGCATTGTAAAAAGAAAATTACCAATTTTGTTCACATTTTGCAATTTAGTCACTTTTTTATTCTTTGATCTTTAAGACATGGAATTGGGAACTGTGAAGTGAGTAGCTAGGGTCAAATGCACAATAAAGAACAAAACTGTCCAACAAACAGAATTAACAAAGTTTGCAATGAAAAGAGAAAGAAAAGGGCAAAAATGAAATTATATCAAGCAAGTGAGCAAACAAAGCCAATTAACAGGTAAACAGGTAAAAAATTTGCAGACAAAAGCAAGGTCAGACAAATGCTTCTCAGAAAGTTTCAATCTGCTATTGTCTTTCGGTTGTTGTTATGCATTGCTTGAAGTAGGCGTGTTCTTTTGACATGTCGTAAAAAGTGGTTAATACAAAAATATAGCATCAGTTGCTGAAATTAAACAAACCAAATCTTTGCATATTCAAATGATTGATCATTTCAAATGATTCATTTGACTTTTTTGTTAGTTTTTTTTAAATCTTTTCACCAGTTCTTGACATGCATCCACAACATCTATCATCTTTGTTGACCTCAACCATCATGGAATCTCTTGTACCATTCAAATGCACGTGCAAGCATCACATATTCTTCTTCATAATTTGTGCTTTTCTTTAATCAGTTCAACTCCAAGCAATGCAATAAAACCACTAGGATGCAAGGGGTTACTGAGAGTGAAAGAAACAGTAAGGACAATAAAGAACAGGATTCAAGGAGACAGAAGATGATGATTAAACTTTTGAAGATTGCCATTATAAAAATTATTGTCAATCTTTTTATCTTGTATTTATTTTTATCATATTACTAAATGGTATCAAATATTCAGCAACAGTGACACAAACAAAAGATATTTTTTCTAATCAGTATCAAAAGTCAGAGTAAGATTACATGACCAACTGAGGACACATCACTAGGTGCTGATGTGGATTTTGTTGGGTTGGAATTGCATATATAAAATGACCAATTCCATTCACATTTTGAAATCTAGTCACTTTTCTTCTTTTGATCTTTATGTCTTGGAATTGGGAATTATTTTAGTTGCATTTTCACCTCAAGTGATCATAGATAATATAATTATATTATTAGGTTTTAATGAATGCAGCTGATTGTCTGTGATTTTGAGAAGTGTCATTAACATATCCAATATTGATTAGACACTGAAACTGCGTCTTTATGTATTTACTAGTGGGTTTTTATGACCTAATTAGTAAGGCAGATGTTGTAAAAAGCAACTGAAATTAGGATGTAAGAAATAAGAGTTAAAATTAATAAGAACTAGCAATTTTAATTTCATAAAAAAGATAAAACTATTTAAAGATTATGGAAAATTATTAATCAAATTAAAAATGATGCATAAAGTCATTACCTCCAAAATAAACCATTAACTTTATATTATTGCCCTGAAATAATTCCCTTAAAATCCTTATCAAATAAGCCATTATATTATATGATCCTACCTAAGAAATAAACCCTAATAAATGTCCCTACCTTAGAAATAAGTCCTAATAAAAGTCCAAACCTTAAAAATAAGCCATTACCTTAAAAGTCCCTACTTTAAAAATAATAAGCAGTTACCTTAAGAGTCCGTACCTTATAAATAATAAGCAATTACCTTAAGAGTCTGTACCTTAAAAATAATAAGCATTTACCTTAAAAGACTCTACCTTAAAAATAATAAGCAATTACCTTAAGAGTCCGTACCTTATAAATAATAAGCAATTACCTTAAGAGTCCGTACCTTAAAAATAATAAGCATTTACCTTAAAAGACTCTACCTTAAAAATAATAAGCAATTACCTTAAGAGTCCGTACCTTATAAATAATAAGCAATTACCTTAAGAGTCTGTACCTTATAAATAATAAGCAATTACCTTAAGAGTCTGTACCTTAAAAATAATAAGCATTTACCTTAAAAGACTCTACATTAAAAATAATAAGCAATTACCTTAAGAGACCGTACCTTATAAATAATAAGCAATTACCTTAAGAGTCCGTACCTTATAAATAATAAGCAATTCCCTTAAAAGTCTGTACCTTAAAAATAATAAGCATTTACCTTAAAAGACTCTACCTTAAAAATAATAAGCAATTACCTTAAGAGTCCGTACCTTATAAATAATAAGCAATTACCTTAAGAGTCCGTACCTTATAAATAATAAGCATTTACCTCAAGAGACTCTACGTTAAAAATAAAAAGTAGTTACCTTAAGAGTCCGTACCTTAAAAATAAGCCATTACATTAAAATTTTATCTTAAAAAAATATTGTATTATAGATTCATAGTTTATTATTTTAATATAAAAATGCTAGCCAAATATACTTTTTTAATTCACTATAAAAAGGTTGTTATATTTCCTGGAAAAACTTTTGAGTCATCATATTTGCAACAATGTATAATAATTTTAAAACAGTTGATAGTATTTAAGAAGCCTGCAGATACTTTAATACACTGGTGATAAATGTAGAGAGAAAAGAATCAATTAGATGTAGAAAACAGATTTGGACAAGGACTGACCAGAGGAATAACTTGGAGCTTGTTCCACTAGTAACTAATGGAAATGGTAACATTGGTTGTAATGGCACTGTCCATGGTGCTAATAAAATGTGTTTTAGTATTGGCGCTTGTTACAATAATGAAGCCATTTAGTCATTCAAGTGCTTGCTCTTTCTGACAAACTAATGACATGTTAACTCAAATGATGTTTCTATTTCTACATTTGAAAATACTTTTGAGCCATTCTTCTCCAAATCTTTTCAAAGTGGATAAATAAGGTCTCTATTTTTCTGAAATAAGATTTGTTTTTAAAGTTAGAAGACACTAACTTTTAACCTTATTGCTTTTCTTTACTGCTTGATTCAGTAAATGCATTATCGATGTTATATTAATAGTTATGTTAGGTAACCAATCATTTTGTTATCATATGACTTGAAGATGAAACAATATTGGTATAAAGATTTAGACTATTTACAATGTTCAGACTGTTGTCCTCATCTTTATCACCATATTCACAATGTTTCAGCTGTTGTGCACTCTGAACTTCTTCAGGTGACATACATTAGAATTTCAAACAGAAACCTTTATTTAGTCTGCTGTGACCAGGTACAGAACTCACAACTCTTTGGGTCAAGTCACTTTTTGGTTTACTCAACCAACATGTTTTATCCACTATGCCATGTGTCCTTGGGGACTAGAATGATTTACACCCACCAGGGACTGAATAAAGGGTTCAGTTTGAAATTCCAATGTGTATCACTTGAAGAACATCAGAGCATACAATGGCTAAGACATTGTGAATATGGTAATAAAGATGAGGACAACAGTCTGAACGATGTAAATAGCATAAATAGTTACAATGCCTCATCTCAGAGATATAGACAGATATTGGTATAAAGAGTAATGAAACAGCAGATGAACTACAAACTAAACTACATCTGGCAGCAAGGATTGGAGGTTTTGAGGAGTATAGAACCACCACTTAATTGTTGCTGTTCCCAGCTCCACTCTGACCTGGCATAAGAGCACATGTTAAGGTCCCAGCTATGGGTAAATAGTGAACCACCCCCCAAAAAATCAACAGTACATTTTTATAGTAAAATTACCAACAGTATATTTTTATAGCAAAATAACAATTGATACATCACTAATAAAGTATAACTATATTTTTGTAGTGAAATTACCAGCAATATATTTTTTTTAAATTGCCAACAATAGATTTTATCATCTACAAACTATATATCTAAAAAAACATAGCTTTACTCGGAAAGTATAAAATTGTGTACAAAATATTTAGATTTTGGAATTAAATAACCCATAGCGGTTGAGATGCCGCTAAACAAAAACAACCAAACCAAACCAAACCAAACCAATCAAAATATTTAGATTTCGGTATTAAATAACCCATAGAGGTTGATATGCCGCTAAACAAAATCAACCAACCAAACCAATCAAAATATTTAGATTTCGGTATTAAATAACCCATAGAGGTTAATATGCCACTAAACAAAATCAACCAACCAAACCAGTCAAAATATTTAGATTTTGGCATTGAATAACCCATAGAGGTTGATATGCTGCTAAACAAAAACAACTAAGCCAAATCAAACCAACAAAATATTTAGATTTTGGCATTAAATAACCCATAGAGTTTGATATGCCGTTAAACAAATACAACCAAACCAAACCAACAAAATATTTAGATTTCGGCATTGAATAACCCATAGAGGTTGATATTCCACTAAACAAAAACAACCAAAAACTGAACATGAAGTTAATTTTGACCTACAGATTTTAGAAAAAAAATGAGTAACTATATAAAATTAATTTTTTTTTAATCAATTCACCCCAAGTAAGGCAATAATTCCACTAAGACACAAGGGTTTACTTGGAGTGAAAGAGAATGAAAATACTTTAGAAGGAACTGGAAACCAAATCCTAAATGGGAAACATAGGATAAAGTTCTACTCCTGTTCAATAAACCAGAGAGGAGTGTGAACCGAGCAATAGGCAAACTTTTGTGATGTCAACAAACACTCGTTGCCACTTTTGTAATGTCAACAAATACTCGTTGTCCCTTTCTTAATGCTTGTTGTAGTAGAGACTTTGTAATTGAAGATACAACTATAGTAACACCATTGAACAATACTGGTGTCAGACACCTTTGAATAACACTCACACTAATAGTACTTGCTTGATAATACTTACTCAAATACAAACTGAATAGTGATCTAAATAGTAATCTGTATAGTGATCAGTACTGAGAAATAGTATGGTGAATAGTATAGAGATAGAGGAAAGAAATAGTGAATAGAATAGGGAATAGTGAACTGTATAGAGGATAGAATAGAAATGATGATCCGTATAGAAATAGAGGATAGAGTAGAATGAGTGATCAATTAGAAGCCACACTAATTCCCATATATACATTTCTTTTACTATCATGTGATCTACTTATTCAAAATGGGATCACCTGTGTTTGCTCACTGGAGATCTATGTTCAAACTACAGTGTTGGCAGCAACACTTTATTCATATATAACACAAACATAAGCAATATAGAAAATAAAGCATATGAGCCTCCATCCAACAATTGGATGAGAAAGGAGGGAAATGTGAACTGGGCAGAGAGGATATTTTGCCAATTTCATATCATATTTGCCACAGGAGGCTAAATCATGTACACTTGCTTAAAGCTAATGATCTGCACCATTGCACCCAGTGCAATCACAGTTTAAGAATGTAGCAACAAAGGAGAAAATGAAGTCTTACCTTGATGAAGATTTTGTGTTGTCTGTGCTATCTGTCAAAAAAGGAAACCAGAATCAAGATTGGTTTGACTTTAGTAGGCCTTAAAAATATGGTAATCCTTTGCACTTCCCTACCAATCCTCACCAATCACAACCTTTCTTGACCCAACAAAAGAACTCTACTTTGGACTACATGATCGTCTTGGCTCTTTGGGGATGAAGAGGTAGTTGTGTGTAGCAAGTTTTGATGTGAATTTTTTAACTTTTTTATTAATCACCCTGGTATCATATCTACTTGCATATAGTCCAAGTTTTTATGATCAGTTTTTACACAGAAATAGGGGGTCACATTATACACAGGTATATTTTTTTGAATAGGTTAAAAATCATGTATTTTTGGTGACAAGTAGCACTATACATCGGTAAATTTAGGTATTGCACTATGCATGAAGTTGGCTTATACATGAGTATATACAGTATTTTCTGACATTGGACAAGATTGTATGGTAATGGAGCTAAAGTACGCAGAGTTAGGCCCCTTGGCATGGATGGAGCATGAACTCTGTCATGCTTGCACACTAAGTTATAATGTTCTTGTATGCTTTTTTTGTCTATAGCAGTGCATAGATGAAAAGTGTGTAGACTGTGGTTATCTCAGAACACCAGAGAGAGATTCCATCAGTAACTATGGATTGTACAGCAGTTTTTGGCCAAGTATAACATTCCCTATGTCCGACACCCACTATATTCCTCAGATCTGTCCCTTTGTGACTTCTTCTTCTTTCCAAAAATTAAGTCACACTTGAAAGCAAAAGATTTCAAGATGTCAAGGAAATCCAGTAGAATGTGATGAGACAGCTGCTTCATATCTTAAAAAAACTAGTTCTAGGAATGCTTCAATCAAAGGAAACGATGCTGGAAGGATCCATCCCTGCATCCCATTAGAATGTCTGAAGACCAACTTCTCGAGAGCTCCTCTCTGCGGCTGCTCGGTCTCACGCTGTCTCACGCTGTCTGCTTATCTGAGATGGAACAAATACATCGAGTCAGTTGCATCAGCAACCGCAAGGAAAGTTGGTTCTCTGTGCCGAGCCAGGAAATTTTTCTCCCCGGAATCGATCCTCCAAGTCTATAAATCGACCATTCGCCTTTGCATGGAGTATTGCTGCCATATATGGTCTGGGGCCCCTGCTGTTTGCCTCAGGGTTCTTGATAAGATCCAGAGACGGATAGGCAATGTGATTGGTCCCGATCTGTCATCTCGTCTGCAGTCACTCTCTCACAGACGCGATGTTGCCTCGCTCTGCCTTTTTTACAAGTACTTTCACGGTAATTGCTCCGAGGAGCTGCTTTCGCTTGTCCCTAGGCCTCGTGAATTTAAACGCCCCACAATGCTGGCATCCCGCTCCCACCCCTACACCGTGGAAACTGTTAGATGTAGACGTCTCTTCTACTCCAATGGCTTCATGTCTTGCACATCTCACCTATGGAACTCCCTTCCCTATTACTGTTTCCCTGACAAATACAATCTCCAACGGTTTAAGTGTAGTGTCAATCGACATCTCCAGTTGCCTTGATCTATCCACTTCCCTTCTCCACATCCTTTCATTTTTCATTCCTATCTGCTCTCGCTCCAAATTTTCTGTAACCCCCTCACCTTGATCGACCCACTGTCTTTCTCTTTCTCCACATCCTCTCCTTTACCACTCCTATCTGCTCTTCCGCCAACCCTTCTTTAACCCCTTGCATGATATTGGCCTCCAGCCTTGCTTGGGGTGATATGCTTAAAAAAAAAAAAAAAAAAAATATGTGAGGCCTCAGAAGGGGACTACTTCGAAGGAGATTAAATGCCGAATTGTTATGTGTTGTAGCTTTCTTTTTATATCATCAGTCCTGATATTTTTGATCAGACCTCGTATGTCTTTGTTTACATTTCTTATAGAAATTACTACATATGATGACTTTGACTTTGTTGAACCCTTACATAATGCCATCTTAGTTTTTATTAGTTACCATTTAGAAATTGCAATATAAGACAACTTGTGATTTATTTTGGTAAATAAAATAAAATTTATTAAACTATAAAGAATGGCATGAAGTTTTATCGTGTCTTTGATTTTTCATGGAATCTTGTGATGGATTTGTGCATCAAGGTTGATTTTTTTTTACCAAAAACTGGAAAAAAAATTTAATGTGGAAAAATAACAACATTGAAAATATCTATTTATATTGCCTTTAATGAAAGCATGCAGTGGATGCACATCTGTGTTAGAGGCAATAAAAAAACATCACTAGACACTCACATGCATGTGCTATCAAGCATGAATATAAAGTGAACATTGAACATTTTCTGCTCATAATATTTTCTTTATATATATATTTGTGTATTTAGGCAACAATCCTTCTTTCATGCACATTTCATTGAATATGGCAGACAAGGTGCTTTGATTTAGTTTTTTATACAATTTCTCATGCGATCTAATAATTTTTTCTTTTCAGATGATAAATTATATAAAAACTGTCTGAATGTTCTTTTTATCCAAGCGCTTTCGGCTATACATTTAGCCATTTTCAAGGTTGAAATATTTTAACTGTTAAATAAGAAATAGTTTGTTGCATGTATGTATTTATATAATGTTTTCATTTTCAAAACATGGTCAAGATATTGTGTCCATGTTCATAGTTGTTATTATTGAGTGATGGTTTTTTTGTTTTTTATTAATAAGGCTTCCATTATTTTTAGCCATTTTTTGCATGTAGATGATGCTATTATATTTGTGTTGTCAACAAGTATGTTACGAATAGTGTCCGGTAGGTCTCCATGAATATTTAAATGAAATCTAATTGAGCTATGGTCAGAAAGGTGTAGAGTGAGTCTGCATGTCAAACATGTAGTGTGGCCTATATAATTATTTACAAATTTTGATTGATCAGGAATACAATTCCTTAATGGGCATTTAAATTCATAAATAATATTTGTCCTATTTAATTTTGTTCTAAGAGGTGAATGATTATTTTTAACTATATGGTTAAAGGTTTAAAATTTTTTGTAATAAATAATTAATTTTTAGCCATTTTTTGCATGTAGATGATGCTATTATATTTGTGTTGTCAACAAGTATGTTACGAATAGTGTCCGGTAGGTCTCCATGAATATTTAAATGAAATCTAATTGAGCTATGGTCAGAAAGGTGTAGAGTGAGTCTGCATGTCAAACATGTAGTGTGGCCTATATAATTATTTACAAATTTTGATTGATCAGGAATACAATTCCTTAATGGGCATTTAAATTCATAAATAATATTTGTCCTATTTAATTTTGTTCTAAGAGGTGAATGATTATTTTTAACTATATGGTTAAAGGTTTAAAATTTTTTGTAATAAATAATTAATCGAATTTTTTTGCTATTGTAAACTGGTGTTTTGAGTTTTTTTATAAAGTTCTTAATTCTACTTTTGTCTTGTCTATAATTTTCGTTCATTTGATTTTTATAAAAAATATTAATGTTATTGTCTATGTTTCTATTCTTGTTGTTGCTATCAGCTACCTTAGACAGAAAATGCCTAATATGGAAATCCAACAATTGATTACATAAACAATAAAACATAAACAATACTGGGTACTATTCGTAACATAATTCATAAATAATTATATAGGCCACACTACAAGATGTTTGACATGAAGACTCACTCTGCACCTTTCTGACCATAGCTCAATTAGATCTCATTTAAATATTCATGGAGACCCACTGGACACTATTCATAACATACATGTTGACAACACAAATAGCATCATCTACATGCAAAAAAAGGCTAAAAGTAATGGCAGCCTTATTAATAAAAACAACAAAACCAACACTCAATAATATCAACTATGAACACAATATATTGACTGTGTTTTGAAATTGAAAATATTATATAAATACATACAACAAACTATTTCTTATTTAACAGTTAAAATATTTCAACCTTGAAAATGGCTAAATGTATAGTCAAAAGCGCTCAGATAAAAAGGACATTCGGACAGTTTTTATATAATTTATCATCTGAAATCAAAAAAATTATTAGATCACATGAGAAATTGTATAAAAAACTAAATCAAGGCACCTTGTCTGTCGTATTCAATGAAATTTGTATATATATATATATATATATATATATATATATATGGACTGTGCTGAAAAATTCTCACCCCAACCTATTTTCAAAAGTCTAAACTATAACTAATTTTCTTTTTTCATATATGTTTTTGCTACTTCTCTTTTCTGTTTTTCTACATTAAAAAATAAATGAAAATTCTTGCTGTTTCTCTTTTGTTTTTCTCTCCTTTCTTCCCTGTTATTTATTTGTTTTCTCTTTTCTTTTTTGTGCTTATTTCTGTTTTCTCTGCTTCTCTTTTCTGTTTTTTTCTGCCTTTTTATTTTGCTTCTCTTTTCTGTTTCTTGTTACTTTTTTCTGTTTCACATTTGTTTTTTTCTGAATTTTCTGTTTCTCTTTTCTGTTTCCCTTTTCTGTTTTCTGCTTTTAGTTTTCCATATTTCTTCTTTTCTGTTTTTCCTCCTGGTTTCCTTTTCTGTTTTTCTTTCTGTTCTCTTTTTCTGTTTTGCTTTCTGTTCTTTTTTTCTGTTTTTTCCTCCTGGTTTCCTTTTCTGTTTTTCTTTCTGTTCTCTTTTTCTGTTTTTTCTTCTGTTCTTTTTTTCTGATTTTTCCTCCTGGTTTCCTTTTCTGTTTTGCTTTCTGTTCTCATTTTTGTTTTGCCTTCTGTTCTCCTTTTCTGTTTTCATGTACATACATACATACCTGTTCAACACTAGAACTCTATTACCTTTTCCCTTTTTATTCACCTTCTTGTTGAAAAGTTGTGTGAAAAATTGAAAAGTTTTTACTTAAAACACTTTCACAGAAAATATTCTAAGGTTTTAAGATGTAAGAATATTGAACACTGTAGGTTCAAAGTTTAAACTCTCATCCAAATGAACAGAAGTTTTTGATGAAATGTAACACTGTCTGTGTCATCTTTGACACAAAAGCTGCCAATATTCAAGTGGCTTTCTTTCTTTTTGTTTCTTCTCTGATCCCATTTTTCCCTATTTATTCTGTTTTTGTTGATAACTGACAACTTGTACACATATTTAGGCTGACCAAGAATCTGAAATGAAACATTGATATTATTCCATAGACTTTTTGACAAGTACTTTATTTATTATTTATTAAAAGTATTAACAAACATTATATTAATTAGGCTCTCATAATTTTAGTAAAGTCAACTCCTCACAACTTTGTTTTTTTGTTCTCGTATGGGATGCAATGATAACATATGTCATTAAACAACTCCATGAAATTGCATATCTCTCAAATAGGAATTTTTTACCTGCTGTGTTGACCTCACAGCAGCTTATGACCATATTAGTAGAGACTTCCTCTTCCCATCCATTAGAAACTACCTTCCAAGTTCTGAATGCATTGATCTAATAAATGAACATTATCAGTCCACAAAATCTTATGTATTTGGCAACATTATCAGTCCACAAAATCTTATGTATTTGGCAACATTATCAGTTCACAAAATCTTATGTATTTGGCAACATTATCAGTCCACAAAATCTTATGTATTTGGCAACATTATCAGTCCACAAAATCTTATGTATTTGGCAACATTATCAGTCCACAAAATCTTATGTATTTGGCAACATTATCAGTCCACAAAATCTTATGTATTTGGCAACATTATCAGTTCACAAAATCTTATGGAAACCTTTCAAACCTTATCAAGAGTATGACAAGGAGGAAATGAGTTTATTTAATCTTTTCCTAGAATATGCCCAGCACATTTACAAACGCAGATGTGAAAAGATGGGCACTGATCATTTAAGCATCTCATACCATATCCCAAACAAATCTCCCAACAGAAGACAGCAATCCTGCTTTCCCTCCTCAGGTGAATGTACTAATGATGACACAGGTATGTGTTACAGAATGCGAAGGCCAGGACCAGAATTGTCAGCAATTGGCCGGAGTGCCTCATGGGTGGGACATTCTGACAGTGATGGATTGCCTTTGTCTGAGTTTTGATATATAAATCCAAAACTGTGTTAATTCAACAGAGGGTCTCAAGAATTCTGAAGCATCAGTATACTTCACACACCCAGGTTAATATCACCCACAGAGGGACAGTGAGTCAACATGCAACATGTGTTCCAGTGACGTCAGTCCTCCTACTGCCTCTTAGAATCCAAGCCGCCACTCTTAATAAAATGAATACCAAAAATAGATAACCCCTTTTGTTTTATGAGTAGCGTGGGGATCCCAAGATGACACAGAATGCAACATATGCTGATGACATAGGTATTCATAGTTAGGATAAGAATGATCTTGAAAAATCATCATCCTCTACCAAGTATTCCAAGAAATAAAACTCAAAATACACCTTTCCAAATCAGAAACTATGATCTGGAATTGGAATGATTGGTAGTCTTGTGTAGGACGATAAACTACATCCAGAAGTAAGGCCTCTAAATGGGAGACTGGAGGTTTTGAGGAGCATGGGAGCACCTCTTAATTGCTGTTGTTTTTAGGTCCACACTGACACTGAGTGGTAGCACCCATTAGTGACCCCCACAATAAAAACAAAATATAAAAGTATAGAAATACTTTTTTACATAAAAAATAGCAACAATATATATTTATAGTAAAATTACCAACAATATCAATTTATCATAAAATTACCAACACACATTTTCTCATTCATCGGAAACTCTGTCCTGGGTATAATGATAAACTACATCTGCATCCTGGGTAAGATGATAAACTATGTCCAACAGCGAAGCCTCTGATCAGGTGGTTTTGAGGAGTATGGAACCACCTCTTAATTGATGATGTTCCCAAGTCCACTCTGTCCTGGGGTGGTAGCACCTGTTAGGATCCAGCTATGGGTAAATAGTTAACCCCCTAAACTGGGGTCAAAACACAATGAAAGTGTAAAAATAGGTTTTAATACCAGAAATACTTTGTCAAAATTATTACCAGCAATACATTCTTGAAAAAAAAAATTGTTGTGGTTACTACTTACAATGAGTCAGTGGTGGACTCTTCCACTAGGAAGACTGATTGTAGAGGGGAACCAAGAGAAACAGTGTGCCATCACACACTCTCAAGTCGAGTACTACTCTTCTGTTATAATACTACTAATCTGCAAACACTTCTTTTGTTATTCTGTGACCATTCATTTAGTTACAACAAAAATAATACCAGCTATACATTTTTTGAAAAATATTACCAGCGATACATTTTTGGAGGAAAAATATCACCTGCAATAAAAATTGTCGGCATTAAATAACCCATTGTGGTTGATATGCTGTAAAACAAAACAAATCAAACCAAACCAAACCAATCATTGGAAACTGTCTTACAAGTGCTGACTATCCTGATTGCTTTTATCTGATAGAAGAACTGTATCAATCCACAAAGTTACATATGTCTAGTGTAAATCACAAAAGATCATTTTAACTCTTATCAGGATTACAACAAAAAGGAATCTCTTTACCGACTATGCTTTGTGAGTATGCAAAAATCTAAACTATAAACTCACAGAAATATGTTTGAAAATTTCCAGGTTTTCATATAAAAGAAAATCTGAACTTGAAAAAAAATGGTCACTAGATATGGAACAAAAATCATTAGTTTAAACTGAAGCTAGGAGGGTTAAGGCAACTAACACATAGAAATACATTAAAATTATTTAAACTGACTTTTAAAATTGTCAGAAGACAATGCATTGGACAAGACTAAAAACCAGATATTTTCCCACTTTTCATGCATATTAAAGTTGATATGATTGATTGATTTCCTACAGCTTATCAATTCTTTGCAGGTTATTTAAAACCAGAAATATTTTTAGATTGTAAGAATTTTTTTTTTTTGGCGATAATAATGGTTTAGTATAGTAATATAAGTCTTACTAATTAACCCATACCTGAAGTGGGGTGAAGTGGTTGATTCATACCTGATCACAATTTGTTAAACAAACAAGAAAATATCATGTGGATATAAAGTGGGGGATCAATTCTGTATTACAATCAATATATAAACTGATCCCTCACTTTGTGGTCAAGGTAGTTTCTATACATTTTCAGAGAATGGAGACAGTTTACTTGTGATGCGTTTCATCCAATAAAGTCCTAATGGATAAAATGCATCACAAGTAAACTTTTTTTTCATTTTTTCTTGCAATTTCCTCAGCACTGTTTCTTGATATATAAAAATATATATCGCTATCTCATATCATTCCAGAGAATGTAAATAAATCTAAAAGACATGTATCTAATCAGTATTTCATTGATTGATTGATTTGTTTTTTATGGTTTATCAACCCTTTGCAATTTATTTAAAGCCTTAACATATTTTTAGATTGTAAGAATTTTTTTATTTTTATCATGTTCAGGACCAATAAGAAATTTCAAATCTAAACTGTTTGTTCATCTAAAGTACGACAGTTATTATAAAATATACTCAATATGAATAAAGAAGGAGTCATAAAAATAACTTCAAAAGGCTGACTTAGACTCTTTTCCTGTTATCCAGTTGTTGCTGATTGATTCATTCACTTTTTTATGGCTTATCAACCCTTTTGCAGCTTATTTAAATCCTGGAAAATTTTCTTAGATTGTAAAAATTTTTGGATTATTTTTTGACATAATAATGGCTTTGTGCTATAAGTTTCACTAATTTACCCTTAGATGGGGGAGAATAGATGGATTCATATCTTTGCTAAAGGTATTTGAGCATAAGTGAATATTATGAACCCAATTGGAACTGGAACTCAGTTTTGTGATTTTTAATTCTAAGCCATTATTGATTACACCACACACACATCAAGGCTTACAGCTCCTGGTATACTCAAGTGGTAACCATTCCAGGTACTGACCAGGCTTGACAATGCTTAACTTGATGTGGCCATAATGGGGTCGGCAGGGGTTTGGTTTTGTTTGATTTGTTTTATTGTATATCAACCTCAATGGGTTATTTAATGCCAACAAAATTTTTATTGTTGGTAATATTTTTTTTCAAAAAATCTATTTCTGGTAATATTTTTTCCTTCAAAAAATCTATTTTGGTAATATTTTTTTCTACAACAAATCTTTCTGGTAAAATTTTTTTTTCTTCAAAAATCTATTTCTGGTAGTAATTTTCTTTCAAATATATATCGCTGGTAATATTTTTTCTTATTTTTTCCAAAAAATGTATAACTGGTAATATTTTTTTTTTACAAAGTATTTCTAGTATTAAAACCTATTTTTACACTTTCATAGTGTTTTAACCCCAGTTTAGGGAATAACTATTTGCCTATAGCTGGGACCCTAACAGATGCTACCACCCCAGGTCAGAGTGGACCTGGGAACACCAGCAATTAAGAAGTGGTTCCACACTCCTCAAAACGTCCTGGTCAGAGGCCTTGCTCTTGAACATAGTTTATCATCTTACCCAGGATGTGGATGTAGTTTATTTTCATACTTTGGATTTGGATTGGATTGGGAAGATTTGCTTGTACAGCAGCAGGATTACAGTTAGACGTACTTATGGACACATACATGGACATTACTTTTTCAATGGCTTGGGATAATTTGAGGTAAAAACATGAATTATTTTTAGACTTTATCTACAAAATTGAAATTTGTACTCCTTTTCAAGGATAGAATCTTTAAAAAGGGAAATAATTGCCTTGTTAAATTCCTGACTTTTTTTTTTATTTTGCTTTTTGTAAGTTTATGTGAGGGGGTTGCTTAATATCTTTATGGTTTTTTGGGGTTTTTTTCAAAGGAAAGTTTCCCTCTGAAATAATTGATTTTTTTGGAATGCATTTTCTTTCCTGGCTAGGGAATTTGTGTTATGCCTTTCTAGATTTGCACATCAAATTATAGACTTTGATTTTTGTGTTTGAAAGAGTGCAAAAAATTTTATGCCATCAAGTTGAATGCATTTCTTGGGTGATGTCTTTGTATTTTATTTTCTATTTTTTTTTATTACGTTGGATGCAATCAGCATTTGATATTTATTTTTAACATGGCTATTTATACTGAAAGTCACAATGTCTAATTATATATAGAGATACATTTAACATATGTATGTATGTGCATATATATATATATATATATATATATATATATATATATATATATATATATATATATATATATATTATATTTTTATAATGGTAGATTATAATAAAAACATTTTACATCACTACACAAAAGCTTTTGTGTCATGATGTAAAATGTTTTTATTATAATCTATTATAATAAAAATGTTATAATAATATTTTGCTCTACTTTGTATTGAGTACTTTTAAAAAAAAAGTAAATGCTACGAACTGTGGATTCTTACTCCATCTGTTCTTTCTCTTATTGATATATATATATATATATATATATATATATATATCTTTTTGATTGGATGGTTAAATTAGCGAATTTATTTTGAGAAAGTGCTAGTATAGATTAGTTTTGAGTTGGATATGAGTGTAGGTTTAGTTAAAGATTTGGTATGGATATGGGATTAGTATTTCAAAGGTAAAACATCGACTTAAACAATGCAATAAAGATATCATCTCACCTCAGTATGGATTCCGGAAATAAAAACCGGATGTAGTAATAAGACACCATTATATAGAAGAGGAGTGTGAAAAACCCTGTTTTCATTGGCTGACGCTGACTGACATATGTCAATAAGAACGGTCGAAGTTCGGCCTTGCTAGTATTTGTGATTACTTTTTTTGCAATGTCACGGTGCGTAGCACGACGCTTTCAAGGAGGTGGCCTGATTCACCTAGAATCAGGTCAGGGTTGCTGTTGGAGTCGATATGATGTGAAACCCGAAATCGGCGATGAGAACAGCGCATCAATGAAGACCACTCTTGATGTATCTAAAATGTATGATTTAACTATATATATATATATATATATATATATATATATATATATATATATATATATATATATTATTATAATTATTTTAAAAAAAATATGATTCCTTTGCTACATAAGAGTTCTCATGTTTCAAAAACGAGAGCAGAAACCCTCAATATAATTATTAAAATTAAATTGAATTAAAGTATGAAGCCCTGTTTCAGCCTCAAGCAAAAATTTAGGAATAACCAATCTTGAAATTTACGCATCTTTATAAGCATGTTCGTTCACAAAATTAATTACTATGGAAACAGCTGGGGCGACCATTTTGATAAGGGGCCTCGCAGTTAATTTTTATCCCCATATCGGAAAGAGGTCAGGCCGAGTTAGGGTGGGGTGTTCATTTCAAAGCGAATGATGGCATTCATGTACGCACATTGTCTGGTCAGTCATAGTGAAAGATAGCTTTTGGCACCATGATATGTTGTTAAGTGTCTAGAGAATTCTGTTTTATTTTATTTATTTATTTATTTATTTTTTTTCCCATAGGGCTGTTTCATATATAAACACATCACACTGAACTACAATTTGTTTTTTGACAACTTCATAAAGGGTTTTTCTATCTTATGATTAGGTTATGCTTTTAAGCCTTTTATTAGACTATGAAATTTAAATTTTTAAATTTTTTATTTATGGTCATATCACGTTGAAACAGTGTTTCTTGAATGATCACCGAATTTAAGCAACACTGAGTTTAGTCAGTATCTGGGTGGATGACCACTCGGAAATACCAGGTACTGAATTTCTTGGATGTGCAGGTGGTGTAATTGATAATAACTTGGAATTAGAATGCAGAGTGCTGAGTTTCAATTCCATTTGGGTTTGTTATATTAATTTACATGCGAATACCGTTGGAAGTGTATAAATCCCCCTCTTCTCTCTCATCGAGTTATGGGTTAATTAGTACGACTTATATCTGTAAATTATTATTATCACCGAAAAATTCTTACACTGAAAGTATTTCCTGTCTTTAAAAAAGCCTAAAAACGGTTGATAAGCTGCTTTAAAAAAAAGTCTCACCGACTTGATTTTCTTAATGTTACATCTTTATGTAGTGTCTTTGACTCTCATAACACAAGTAATGCTTTGTCAGATGGTTACATGCTAATGTGCTCTCAGAGCCAGTCATGGTGTCTTAAGTAGATTTTCTTCTTACATCATTGTTTGCCTTTGCACTCATGAAGGCAGAAATGTATTATCAAGCAAATTTTGATATTATCATGTTATGTAGTCTCAATCAAGACAGGAACTTTATTTATTCAGGCTATTATACCCTTGTAGAAGCAGTGATGAATTTACCATCAATGCAAAATGTTGGAGGCAGGATTCAATCAAGTACATTATTTTGTGTAACTAGTCTATCAATTTCATTTAACTTATATTTTTTGTCTGTTAAGAAAATATATACGATCTTTCCTTTTATTAATACCATGTACATTAACACAAATAACCCTTTAAACCAATGAGTGAACACAACAGTGGTATGTATATCACCTCTCTTGTAAAGAAAAAGCTTTTATTTTCTTTTTTTTCAATCAAATTGTGATTTGGTTTATATATATATATATATATATATATTATTTGGCATATACAAAGAAGCTATTGCTTATTGGTTATATGTAATTCCATTACATCATGGAAATTTTCCTACTTAACAAATTTTTTATTGCACACAATGTTTTGAATGTTTCATGATCTGAAAAATGATGTAGCAACTCGATGCAAGGGAATTTGAATAAAGATCCTATCCTTTCAAAAAGTTGATGATCCCAAGCTTCCAAAATACTGAAGATCCTACCCTCCGAAAATGTTGAAGATTCTACCCTTCCAAAATACTGAAGATCTCAAGCTTCCAAAATGTTGAAGATCCTATCCTTCCAAAATTCTGAAAATCCTACCCTTTCAAACTGTTGAAGACCCTAAGCTTCCAAAATACTGAAGAACCTAAGATTCCAAAATACTGAAGATTCTACTCTTCCAAAATGTTGAAGATCCCATCCTTCCAAAATTCTGAAAATCCTACCCAATTCAAACTGTTGAAGACCCTAAGCTTCCAAAATACTGAAGAACCTAAGATTCCAAAATGCTGAAGATTCTACTCTTTCAAAATTCTGAAGATCCCATCCTTCCAAAATTCTGAAAATCCTACCCTTTCAAACTGTTGAAGACCCTAAGCTTCCAAAATGCTGAAGAACCTATGATTCCAAAATGCTGAAGATTCTACTCTTCCAAAATTCTGAAAATCCTACCCTTTCAAACTGTTGAAGCTTCCAAAATACTGAAGAACCTAAGATTCCAAAATGCTGAAGAACCTAAGCTTCCAAAATGCTGAAGATTATATCCATCCAAAATGATGAAAGTTCTACCCTTCAAATGCTTGATTCTGTTTCCACTTCAGACTCTTTTATAAAGATGCCACTTTCTTTAGATCGATACAAACCCATTGAAGAAAACACTTTCTATAATACTAAAGATTTGGCTTCATAACCACTACTTCATTTGGGTGTTGGCAATTACTACATGGGCAGACATCAAAATGATTATAATTTGCAGCTGATTAGAAAAATAAGAAAGAAAAAAAAACTCTTTAATAAAAACACAGAATATGAAAATATTCTTTTTTGTATAATTTATATATATCCATTAGAATCATTTATAGAGATGTGTGTTCAACTGAGCATTTATTAAATAAGCTAATTAGTATTACTTATTGGCCTTGGCCCATGTCCTACAAATGTATTACTTTGTCTTATTGAGGCTTTCCTTGTGCATAGACAGTTTGATTGAGAAGAGAGAAAAATTAGTAAATAAATACTGATGACGTAGAGTTATTGAAGGGATGAGTTAGATCATTTGAACAGGAGTAGAGGTTTATCCCTTTTCCTACTTAAGATTGTGTGTCTGGTTCCTTCTAAAGTGTACTTCAATTCTATTTCTAACATCTCTGCCTAACTCTGAAGTTTTATTTACTATTTATTTTTTATTTTTCTTCCTCAATAGGAGTAGCTAGGTTTGCCTTTTGTCCAATTCACACACCTCCCCAATCTTTTGAACAGTGGTTTTATCCCTTGTTTCTTGTTTAGGTTGTGTTTCTCATTCTCTTTCACTCTCAGTAGCCACTTGCATCTTAGTGGCATTATCCCCTTACTTCAGGTGAATTGATTAAAAAAATAACTTGTCAGGGAGTAAGATTCACACTGATTCCAGAACCTTCCACAGCAGTGCATACAAGATATTACCTGCAGAATCAGGATGAGAAACTGCAACAAGTTAATATAGACAGTATTTGTAGAACAATGACACCTTTTATATCTATTCCCTCACCTGAGTTTTCAAGTGTTGGGATGTAGTGATCCAACTGGT
This sequence comes from Acanthosepion esculentum, assembly GCA_964036315.1. Classification (NCBI taxonomy): domain Eukaryota; kingdom Metazoa; phylum Mollusca; class Cephalopoda; order Sepiida; family Sepiidae; genus Acanthosepion; species Acanthosepion esculentum. The sequence continues at coordinate 49,702,829 of OZ038515.1, forward strand.
CTTCTGTTATGGTTTCTTCTTGCTCAGGACCCTCACTCCTGCACATACTGACTGTAAGGTATAAAATGGTGGCAGACTTTGTTGTCTGAAATACCCTTACATCATATGCTTCTTTTGTAAAAAGAACAAAAAGCAAAAAAGCCCACCCAGATGCAACCCATGTTATAGATAGAGATCTAAAGATATGAATAGAGATATAAAGGTATGGATAGAGATCTAAAGATATGGATAGAGATATATATAGAGATATAGATAGAGATAGAGATCTAATGATATGGACAGAGATAGAGATCCAAAGATATGGATAGAGATAGAGATATAAAGGTGTGGATAGAGATAGAGATATAAAGATATGGATAGAGATAGAATCTAAAGATATGGACAGAGATAGAGATAGAGATCTAAAGATATGGACAGAGATAGAGATATAAAGGTATGGATAGAGATCTAAAGATATGGATAGAGATATATATAGAGATACAGATAGAGATAGAGATCTAATGATATGGACAGAGATAGAGATCCAAAGATATGGATAGAGATAGAGATCCAAAGATATGGATAGAGATAGAGATATAAAGGTATGGACAGAGATAGAGATCTAAAGATATGGACAGAGATAGAGATCTAAAGATATGGACAGAGATAGAGATCTAAAGATATGGACAGAGATAGAGATCTAAAGATATGGATAGAGATAGAGATATAAAGATATGGATAGAGAGTGAGATAGTGATATAAGGGTATGGACAGAGATAGAGATATAGATAAAAAAGGTATGGATAGATATATAGATATAAAGATATAGATAAAGATAGAGATCTAAAGACATAGATACAGATATAGATATAAAGATATGGATAGAGATAGTGATAGAGAATGCAAATTCTTTCCTTTCATAGTCAATCAGAATTGCTGTGAGTGCCTAAAAAATTTAATTTGGCAACAGATCAGTGCACTATCTATTGCAGTGTGGCCTCAGCATTTTGCTTAGCACCTTCAGATTTTACAAATTCTATTTTCTGCAGTATAAATGACTATGAAAAATTGTTGACTAATATCTTCACAGAGATATTCTAGATCTTCCTGATGAACAGATGATACAGTAAATAGATTCCTTGAAATGATGATGGGTATGCAACAACAGAGGCTGTAATCAATTTCAATTTGTTTAAGCATCTCACCTAACAAGGTCTTCTTTCAGACAAATTATATGGCTTTTGCTTTTCTGGGTAAACTGTGGATATGTGATTCTTTATTACTGAAAGAATCTATGAAGCTTTAGTTGAGAATGACAAACAGCTCTTCTGTTGGGTATCTCTAAGGTATTTGACTGGCATCTATATCTCTGAAATGAGGCATTGTAACTATTTACATTATTTACATTGTTCAGTCTGTTGTCCTCATCTTTATTGCCACATGCATAATATTTCAGCCGTTGTATGCTTTGGCCTTCTTCATGTGATATTTATTGGAATTTTGAAATAAATTCAAAGAATTTATGAATAAAGGATTAAGTTTGAAATTCCAATAAATATCACCTGAAGAAATCCGGAGAGTACAACAGCAGAAACATGAATGTGGCAATGTAAATAGTGTAAATAGTATTTAATAGGATTTGGCATGTTGCTTTTCCCAAGTTGAAGATTGTTTCTGGCTATTCTTTTTTTATTCAGTTTTTCCTGTCAAACCACATAAGGAATGTCATCTTGAATGGCCACTTCTCTAGATCATTTTGCATTAATGCAGATATCTTCCAGGGCTCTATTCTTGGGCCTGCTTTGTTCCTTATTTTCATCAATGACCTTCCTAATGTCATCAGTTCCTGACACGATATCTGTGACAATGATGCAACTAGTTACTCTTGTTTTAATACTAAATCTGATAAGTTCAATGAAATAAAATTGGCAGCTGATCTAAAAAAATCACCTCGAATTTGTTGCTAACTGAGGCAAGAAGTGTCTTGTTGTCTTTAATGCCTCCAAAATGAACTCTCTATTAACTTAAAATACTTTTTGTAACTTTAATGAGCATGGCTGATGCTAACCTCCAGGAGAGCAACTCACTGCATGTTCTTTCTCTCATGTCTTCCACTGACATGAAGTGAAATCATTATACTGAATCAATTCCTAAGTCTGCTACTAGGAAAGTTGGTTCACTAGGTTGTGCTAGACAATTTTTCTCACCAGAATCAATCTTGTACATTTATAAACCACTTGTCTATGCACCCAATATTGGTCTAGTGCTTTTGTTATATATCTACCAATTCTTGACAAAATCCAAAGAATCTATAAAAGTATCAATCCTGACCTGGCATTTTGGCTTCAATCACTTTTCCACCACCGTAATGTAATTTCCCTGTGCTTTTTCTATAAATATTTTCACAGTAATTGCTTTGATGAGCTTTCACCATTGATTGGGATAAGTTTTTAAAATTGTTATTTTATTCCCTTCCCCCCTACAGACACTGAATTGTAAATATGGGGACCAGTTAGTATTTTCATAGAGACAGTGAGGAATTATGGTGGTTGTAGTAAGAAAGGTACGTATGAATGTGTTGTTTTGGTGTAAGGAATATTGTTCGTACGATTGGGTCAGTGTTTCCGGCTAGCTAAGTTATATTTAAGACAGAAGAAGACCGCCCTTTTTTCCCAATCCCCACTTCGGCCTTGTGCCACATTTCTGTATTTTTGCAGAATAAATATCGCTTTCACCGTTGATTGCTTAGCTACACAAATTTAAGCATAGTACTTGATTGGCAGTTAGGTCTCATAATTTCACTCTTGAAATTGTTACTTGTAACCATAAGTTCTATGCCTGTAACTTCTTCATTCACACTTTTCGCTTATGGGACCTTTTTCTGGCCTGCTTGCTTTCCTGGCAACCACAATCTTCAAAAATTTAAATGTAGTTCAATTTATCATCTGTCTCTGAATTCTGCTCAGTAACCCCTTACATTCTAGTTGCTTTTGTCACCTTACTTTTTTTAAAAATCGGTAACACCCCAAGCAAGGCAGTACAGCCACTAGTGCACAAGGGGTTACAGGGTGCAGAAGGACTAGAAACAGAAACGTTAGTAATGAGGAGAAAGAGAAAAGAGCAATCAGGACGACAGTAAATAGTCATTGATATTGCATTTAAATTTTTACAGATTAAACTTGGTTGGAAAGCATGGAGTCAGGAGGGAGTTCAACAAGCAAAAAGTGCAGGATAAGAAACTGTTAGCATAGAAGTTATGGCTGATGATGATGATGAAGAAGAAGAAGAATATATAATAAAATGTAACTATACTTGATTTGTTTAAGACTAAAGCCGAGAAACAAAAATGAAAATTATTTATGACACAACCTAATAGAATATAAATTATTTAGCCAAAATTATGTTTTTGTTTCTAGTCTTTTTCATTTTTTTTTTTTGCTTAGCTTATGGCTTCAAATAAGTAGTTTAAATCAGTTGCTTGAAATTCTGAATTAAAATTTTGCAATGTGAGTCATCAGGTCTTCAACATTGATGTTTCTTTAATCAGATATATCATATAAGTTATTGCCAGTCTAGTACTGCACTTAAATTCATACAGTCTAGGTAGCATAGTGATAAGCTCATCAGAACAATTACCATGAAAGTATTTATATAAAAGGCGCAGAGAGGCAACCTTACAGCAGTGAGTAAGTGACCGAAGCCAGGCCGTCAGATCAGGACCAATAATATTGATGATTCTTCTTTGGATCTTATCAAGGAACTCCAAGAAAATAACAGGAGCACCAGACCATATGTGACAGCAATATTCTAAACATGGATGAATAGTAGACTTATATATATGAAGTATAGATTCAGGAGAGAAAAATTGTCTTGCCCGACACAGTGAACCAACTTTCTTAGCAGCTGATCTAGCGATGGATTCAATATAGTCTTTCCACCTCATGTTAACTGAGGACATTAACCCAAGAAGACGCAACTAGTCACTTTCTTGGAGGATAGCATCAACCATGCTGATAGAAAGCAGAGAGGGGTCTCTCAGATATTTAATGGAGAGCAGTTTAGTTTTGGAGGCATTAAAATTGACAAGTCATCTTGTATACAGCTAATGAAGGAAAAAATTTAAGAATTTGGTAAGTCTGTTTTGCACCATACATTATTCAACTGACTTGGGTGCCTTGATGTGGTGTAATGGTTAGCAAGCTGGTCTTGCTAAAACTATTACAACTGAATAGTGAGTTCGATCCTCACTGGGTGCCCCATACTTTTGTCCATGTGCCACATCTAAGCCTCGCTTAGAAAATCAATACATTATTCAACTGACTTTCAACCAGAGAATTATTATAAGATGTTTTGATCACTACATAATGTTTTGATCTCTGCAAAATGTTTTGATGGGGAAAACTTTCCCTGATGAAAACCAGATTAAGGAGTTAGGTGAAAACTTTTACAGATCAAAACCACTGGAATTTTAATTTTCAAACAGATTCTCAATCAGACATAAAATGGCATTTCAAATAATAGTTAATTTTTTTTATTTTTTATTATTATTATTATTATTACTACTACTACTACTACTACGATGGTGATGATGATGATGATGAAGAAGAAGAATATATAATAAAATGTAATTATACTTGACTTTTTAAGACTAAAGCCGAGAAACAAAAATGAAAATTATTTATGACACAACCTAATAGAATATAAATTATTTAGCCAAAATTATGTTTTTGTTTCTAGTCTTTTTTCATTTTTTTTTTTTGCTTAGCTTATGGCTTCAAATAAGTAGTTTAAATCAGTTGCTTGAAATTCTGAATTAAAATTTTGCAATGTGAGTCATCAGGTCTTCAACATTGATGTTTCTTTAATCAGATATATCATATAAGTTATTGGCAATTGTACAGTAACCCGGATATAAGAGAGTTGTCGGGACCGGAGAAGAAGTATCTTATATTCGGGTTTCTCTTATATCCGGGTTTCTCTTATATCCGGGTTTGGTCTATTATATATACATTAACACGGGCTCTAATTTGGGACCAGATAAAATCTCTCTTATATCCGGGTCTCTTATATCCGGGTTACACTGTATTTTATTATTTAGCTTTCTCAAAAAGGTCACTAAGCCTGAGTGTATATTAAAGTAAGCATTCAGGTCAGTATTAAGAATAAAGATTTTATTACTTTGTTTGACAATAAGTTGTAAAAACTTGGCTAATGAAGGGTTCGGTAAAATGTAATATATGTATCCACGGAAAACAGTGTTTCAAAAAGACTCTTTTGTTTTCTTGGACAAAGGAATTAATTCCTATTTCCTCTATTAGATTCTTTGCTTACAAGAATAATTTATATTTACAAGATTATAAAAGTATGTGAACAAACTACAATGCAATATTATTTACTATATCATAAAGAACAATGAAAACTTTTTTTTTAATTCATAAATTTATAAAAATGTTCAAACTAGAAAACAAGAAAATTTAACTATAAATAATTGCCATTTTACAATTAATAATAATTGCCCATTTTACAATGAATAATAATTGCCCATTTTATGATGAATAATAATTACCCATTTTATGATGAATAATAATTTTCCATTTTATGATGAATAATGATTGCCCATTTTATGATGAATAATAATTACCCATTTTACAATAGATAATAATTGCCCATTTTACAATGAATAATAATTACCCATTTTACGATAAACTTATAATAAGGATTAGATGACTCCCCCACCCCACATTGGCCACTTGGTAATTTAAAACAAGTAATTTTATAAACAGTTGTACACGGATCCAGCCCGTTTGCTGAATTCACTATGACCAAGTTGCTTCTGGCCACCAAATCGAACGTAAACAGATGCTGATCAAACTCTCTCTTGGGTACATGTTTCTGTGTTACCTATGGAACGGGTTATTAACTTCCATTGGGGAGTGTTGCAACATCTTTTTCATGTAATCCTTAAAGTTGAAGGTAGGTGGAAGATCTCTTCAGTGATGAATGACCACGTCAGAAAATCTAACAACTGATGGGGAATATTACACAAACATGCATTAGTTATGTGTCTAAGTAGCAAAATATTTTGATAATTTATGAGGGGTTTATTTTCCAATCACTTTAAGTATTCTTATTCTAGCTATTGATATTATATAAGTAGTCACCATTCTAGTCTCTCAGTAAATCTGCAACATTGCTGTTCCTTTGTGTCTGTGTATCCATTCCATCCATAGGATGCATGTTTGCTCCTGTTTTCAAACAACAAAGATTTTCTTAGCACATTGTCCTGAGCTCTTTTCGATGACTCTCAAAATCAAATGCTTCACTGATTTCTATAAGCAATTCCCCTGTGTTCTCATTTTTGACATTGATGACTGTAAAAATGTCCACTTTCATCTGGATTATCTAACAGCCCATTGTTCAACAAAAACAGATGGCCTCAGCAAAACAATATTTCTTAAACTTGTAATGAGAATTACCTTATGACTTTGTATCCTTGTATTGAATTTGTTCTGCTCAGATCATATTTCAGCATGGAAACCCAAGCAAATATTTATCCTTATCAGACCATCTTTGAGAAATTCCAAAGTTAACTCTGATCATGAAGTGATGTCTGTAGATATCGCCTTCTTCTCACCCATTAGACATGAACCTATTATCAACAAAATATCTTTCTGTTATCAACACACTGATTAAGAATCATTCCGTGACTTCTTTCGCAATGTACCATGTAATGTTTTTAATCATCCTGTTCATAAATGTGCCACTGAGGTCTTCTCCTGGATGAAAGCCAACATCACAACTTTCGTTCCATCTTAGAATTACAAAGCTAAACCATAATCATCTTTTTGGTTCTTACCTGCCTGTCCTCTCCAAACGTTACAACTGACCCATTGCTTCCAGCTTTCCAGCTTGTTTCCTCTGTAGTTCCTGTTTTTAAGAATTCTGAAGAACCCTTTGACCCCTTAAATTATCACCTATCAGTCTCTTACGACTTTTCAGCAAAGTACGCAAGTTTTTAATCAATGCTGAATTGGTTAAGAAACTTATTTTGCACCACCTCCTTTCAGACAAACAACATGGCTTCCATTTTGCTACGTCTACCACAGATGTGCTATTTGTTGTCAATGAATTTGTTTAATCTCTAAATAAAAATGGTGATGTTATGATCGCCATTGTCATGAAGGCATGTGGCAAATAGTAATTATAAATATTGTCTTATATTTGGTTGACAGGATTTTTTTTTTTAAATTGGTATCAATTAGTCTTCTGTTCTATAATATCACTATATAAAAATATACATAAAGCAATTTATGAAATTTTAGTTGCAATACAATGAAAATTTGGTCATAATAATAACTATTGTAGACACTTTGGCATTGTCGAATGTTTAGTAAGACTAGTCTGATTGATTCTTACTACTGAGTAGTGAAGTCCATCCTCACTGGGTGCTCCACACAAAATTAAACATTAAATAATCTAACCGTTGACATCATAAAATCAACCAACCTAGCAATTGTATCAGTTATCAGTTACCCTCAGCATAGGGTAACTGTTAACTAATCTGGTTGACCATTACAATTGACCAGTTCAATCCTCATTGGGTGCAACATAAAATATTTGACATTAAGTAACCCAAGAGGGATTGACATGTCATATAAATTAACTAAATTAACCACCGGTGGTACTTTGGAATGGGACAATGGTTAGCAAGACTTTTCTGATTATTACTAATCTAACCATTATAGTCACATCAGCATGGTGTAATGGAATGGGACAATGGTTAGCAAGACTTTTCTGATTATTACTAATCTAACCATTATAGGCACATCAGCATGCCATAATGGAATGGGACAATATTCCGTGTTAATAGGAATATATACTGGAAAAACAAGGTGGATAAAATAAGTAAAGGCTTGTTGTACAAAACCAGTACAATAAGAATAATGGTAACAGTTATGCACAAGGTCACTGCAAGTCAGTCCAGTAGTGAATGTTACTCTTGGAAGGTTGGTAGTTCTCACGTAAGTCTGAGTCGTACTCAACAGATCCCAGCTAGTGATATCTAGCTACCCCCCCCCCCACTAGGGTTGCATGTGGCACAAGGCTGGGTTTAACGTGGGTTTTCCGAGCCCGTAGGCTTGGCCAAAATAATATTCACTTTTTGAACCTGTATAAACAGGTTCAGGGTCAGTCTACCTCCCCGAACGAGACTCTGCTCTTCGGTGGAGCGTTGTCCTGGTTCCTCTCTGCCCGAAGGCAGAGAGTTCGACTGTGTAGCTGGAACAGGTTGCAACTAGTATATTTAGCTAACCCCCACGAGGGTTACATGTGGCACAAGGCCAGGTTTAATGTGGGATCTCCAAGCCCGTAGGCTCGGCCAAAAATATTCCCTATTTGAACGCATATAAATGGGTTCAGGGTCAGTCTACCTCCCCAAACGAGACTCTGCCCTTGGGCGGAGCCTCATCCGGGTTCCTCTCTGCCCGAAGGCAGAGAGTTCGACTGTCTAGCTGGAACAGGTCGCAGCTAGTCTCTGTAGTCCGTTAACTTACAGATACTTATAGGCAGTTACTACCTATAGTGTAGTCACTCATGGGGGTGACAGGTTATTCCATTACATCAGTTGGTATGTTCTCTTTTTAGAAAATAAAACATTTACCTTTCTAGCTGACTTTATTTTTATGATAAATGACTTATGACCACATAACATTGAAATACTGGTTCCCGTATGATCCCCGAAGTTAAGCAACATTAAGCCTGATCAGTACCTAGATGGGTGACCACTTGGAAATACCAGGTATTGTAAGCTTAAATGTGTAAGTGGTATAATGGATAATAGCTCAGAATTGTAAATTGGAGAGCTGAGTTCTATTTCCAGTTGAGTTAGTTATATTCACTTACATGCAAATACACTTGAGATAGGTATGAATCCACCTATTCTCCCCCCAGTTATGGGTTAATTAGTAAAACATGTATCACCAAACCATTAGTATCACAAAAAAAGTTTTAAATTCTTAGAATCTAAAAATATTTTCTGGCTTTAAATAAATAGCAAATGGGTTGATAAGTCATAGAAAACAAACAAAACAATCAATCAATTTCACTACAGATGATGAGAAAACTGGCAGCAACAGAAATGTGGTTCTACAGAAGGATGCTGAGAATTCCATGAATGGAGTGAATAAGCAATGAGGAAAATTGTATCAAAAAGAACATGTTTACTGTATACCAGAAAGAAATAACTGAAATTTCTTGGACACATAACAAGAAAGGATGACCTGGAAAACCTAACCCTCCTGAGAGCAAGAGAGATTGGGGAAAGCAGTGTGCCACTTACCTGATGAGTTTCTGTGACTGGATGATGGAACAGGGGTAAGGGGTTCTTGGCAAAGGGAGAAACGCGAGGGAGGGACAAGAATTTGTGGAGAGGCATAATCATTCATGTTCTGAAGAGAAACAGAAAATAGAAAAAGAAAAATAGGACCCCCCCCCACACACACACACAGACTTTCTCCAGGAAAATTTGTACAATGGCTCAAACAAAAAGGCAATAAACTAGAAGTTAATTATAAATGAAGAAAAGAAAAAAAATAAAGCAATCATGGGTTACTTTACTGGCAAACAGGTGTCACAAACTTATTTCTTTGGTTACACTCTGAGAGGTAATAACATGCAAATTGCACCTGTCAAATATCAGTAGCCTCTGAACAAATACAGGCAACCCTTTTTGTTTTTGCTGAAGAATAAAAGGCAAAAAAGGAAGGCAAAAAAATGATTGCTTGTATCGAAACAGGGAATATGTTTTTAATACCAACCAAACAGGTTTACTGTTGACAATATATTGAGAATCAAGACATTTAGGGTTGTTATTGGCTTGCTGTTTGACGTTTGATTGATGTGTGTATTTGTCAGCATGGAAACCATTCTTTAGAAATTCACATGAGCACCTCTGATGTCATCCTGACTCAAGCATTCACATGTTGCTATCGAGGAAATGACTCATTATAACAGATAAAGTATTTCTTTGCAGCTATACATAAAGGTAAATGTCTGCAGCAAGGTAAAAAAAAAGGAAAGCTAATAATTATTCCCTAAATAGACTTATTCATATATATATATACATACATATATACATACATATATATATATATATATATATATATATATATATATATATATATATATATATATATATATTATACTACCAGTAATACTCGGTTGGAAAAAACGTCAGATAGCACAACTTGTAAGTCTATCAAAACAAATTGGTACCTGAGGAAAAAATTTGGCAAAAAAAGAAAGAGCTAGAAACATCCAAACAAGGTGAAATAAGAAATAAATCGTTCAGTGCCTTAAGTTTTTAGTCCAAAGAAAAAAAACCAAGCAAGTAATAAAGCTAAAACATAGAGTGCTCAATACTCAAAGCAGAGCTGGGATAAATGAAGTAAATCCTAAAGAGCCAGGAACAACCTACCTAGGTTTCAACCTAAACAGATCTTCAGGGTAAGCTGGCTAAAGAGGAAATGACATGAAAGAGTATTTACTGATAAAACCTCTAAAAACTAATAAGCATAAAACCTTGTGACAGTAGAAGATAGAGAAAAAAAAAAACGGGCCTCTATACCAATAACCAGGATTTTGTGTGCCTAAACCTATTTAAAATCTCAGATCTTTGATTTAATAAATTATTAGGTTCATTAGAGGGTTGAGTTTTTTTTCTCTGTCTTCTTCTGTCAAGAGGTTTTATACTAATTAGTTTTTAGTGGTTTTATCAATAAATACTGTTTCATGTCATTTCCTCTTTAATCAGCTTAGCCTGAAGATCCATTTAAGTGAAACACCTAGGTAGGTTGTTCCAGGCTCTTTAGGATTTATTTTCATATATATATATATATATATATATATACTAAGAATTTAAAATTAATGGTTTGGTGATACAAGTTTTACTAATTAACCCATAACTGGGGGGAGAATAGGTGGATTCATACCTATCTCAAGTGTATTTGCAATGTAAGTGAATATAACTAACTCAACTGGAAATAGAACTCAGCTCTCCAATTTACAATTCTGAGCTATTATCCATTATACCACTTACACATTTAAGCTTACAATACCTGGTATATATATATATATATATATATATATATATATATATATATATATAAAGAAAGAACAGTAAGATATATAATCCCGTGTTCTTATAGATATTTTTATTTTTACACAATAGTGCTCAATGTAAATTTACAGAGCATTAATATTATAAATTAACTGATTTAAAATATGGTTTTTTGCTACACAGTAATAACCATGTTTCAAAAATGGAAGCTAAAAGCTTCAAATTTAATTTTGTTATTAAATTAAAGACATTAGTTCCATTTCCTCATCAAGCGAATATATATATAAAATTTTTCTTGATGTATAAAGATTTATGTTGTTATCGTGTATATATATATATATATATATATATATATATATATATATATATATATATATATATTATAACAACCTAAATCTTTATATATCAAGAAAATTTTAGGGGAAAGATGTATGCCTACATGGAAAAAGTTTTTCTGTGATGCATTTTGTCATTTAGGACTTCATCAGACTAAGTTATATTGATATATAATCTTAATATTGATAATCATATATATATAATATAATCTTATTTATTATTATTATTATTTATTATAATAATAAATATATTGATTATATTAATAATCTTATATTTATGTGACTAGACATGTGCACAAATGAGAGATACACAGGATTTTAAACTTAAAGATGATTTTTATATATATATATATATATATATATATCTTCATATAGATAATATGCACTTGCGATGTATGGGGAAAACATTTCAATTTAAAACTAGATCACAAAACTACCATCTCGTTATATTGGTGAAGGCTTCTGTAGACAAACATATTTGAAATAAATGATAGAGAAACGATTCATGAAGACACCAAATAGTTTTCCTCCGTCTTTAATTCAGCTTCTCCTAGACTGGATGCCACACCTGACAATATAAGCTACTATGCCCTGCTCATACAACCATGGTTGAATAGATTGATTCATTGATTTGTTTGTTTAACAGTATATCAACTCTTTATGGGTCATTTAATGCCAAAATTTAATTTTCTTAGAAATCTTTGAAGTAATAAAAATATGATGTTATTCTGCTTTCACAGTTGAATACATGGTAAATGATACTCAGCTTTTGTGCATATACATGTTTGTGTGGACACAATTAGAGGATGTTATATGTGTTTTATGCTGTAGTTTTGTTGAAGTTATATTTTGAAATACAGTTTGATTTTCTTTTTAGTAATTGTTGGATATATGGATTAATGTCATGAAAGAGTTCTTTCATGTCAGTGTTTTGGTTGCTTGTCTAATGCCATATCAACCTCTATGGGCTATTCAAAGCTGAAATCTAAAAATTTTGAACATGGATGGGAGATTGATATTTCGTTTTTCCCAGGTTATTAGCTCCAAGTGAATGGGACAGAATCGATCAGAATTTGCGGAGAATGAGTGAACACAATTTCTTTTCAAGATTTTGAATCCTACGTTTATTTTCATTCACCCTGTTTAATTCTGGTGAAGCTAAAAGGAAACAGTGAAACATGTCAAATTTATAAAATTTTTCTTAAATGAATCTAGTTAACCATTTTGTTGAATTTAGCCATATTTTCAATTCTCTCTCTCTCTCTCTCTCTCTCTCTCTACATATATATATATATATATATATATATATATAACGTAAATCATTCATACGAAAAACAAATAATGAAGTCTGTACTATCTTTCGATGTCTCATTATTACCTGGATTTAAAAAACTTACATAATTTTCTACCTGATGATGGTCGGATGAAACGACTGAAAGCCAAGCTAGTAGCAAAAATAAGACCTGATAAAACCGGAATTTATAAACAAGGATCATACCATTCATTAACGGATTCAAGGTTGATTGTATTTTATTATTAAATATTGTTTGTGAGAGTGATTCTTGCCATATAATTAACTTCATTATTTGTTTTTCGTATGAATGATTTACGTTATATAAATTGAACACGCACTACATAATTGATATATATATATATATATATATATATTTTGTGATGTCAATGAACACTCATTGTCACTTTTGTGATGCCAACAAATACTTGTTGTCACTTTTTTAATGCTCATTGTAGTAGAGACTTTGTAATCGCAGATACCACTATAGTACACCGTTGAACAATATTGGTGTCAGACGCCTTTGAATATCACTAGCACTAATAATACTTGCTGAATAATACTTGCTCAAATAGTAATCAGTATAGAGAAATAGTATCGTGAATAGAGTAAAGAATAGCAGTCCGTAGAGTAATAGAGGATAAAGGAGGAACGGTGATCCGAATAATAATAGAGGATAGAATAGAAATAGAGATCGTTAGTCATCAGGTACTTCCTACATATATGCGTTTCGTCTGTGGTTATGTGATCCACTTAATTCCATAATGAGATCACCTGTGTTTACTCATGGCGATCTATGTTCAAACACAAGTGTCGGCAGCGACATTTTATTCCAATATAACATTGTAGAAATATATATAGAGAGGGTGTCTCATAATGAAGAGACACATTTTAAAAGCAAGTATCGTGGATTATAAAAAATGACATAGAGTACCAAATATATTTATTACATAACTGATGAACAAGAGTTCAACATATTATCTCTCAGATTTGAATATTACATTCCTGAGATGGTCATTATGGCAGAGAGAACAGGCATGAGCTTGCTCTCTTATTTCAAACACAGCTGGCATTGCCTGTCTCATGGAAGTTCTTAACAGCATGCTGGACCACCTTTTGGAATGGTGCCTGTCGCTTTCCAAAATGCTGTCAGAATTTCCTTTAGATAATATGTTGAACTCTTGTGTATCAGTTATATAATAAATATATTTGGTACTCTATGGCATTTTTATAATGCAATATACTTCCCTTTAAAATGTGTCCCATCACTATGAGACACCCTGTGTGTGTATATATATATATATATATATATGTACTAGCTTAAAAGCTGCCCTATTGGGGGGTATTTAATCTTGATCCTGCAGAGGGCTCTTGATTAGGCTTTCACCACAATAAGTAGGGAGGAGTAGATGCAATAGGCAACAATTAACTACAGAATCACTTAAAATTGTCTGCTGCATTTAAGTATTGCATTAATATTTAAGCTTACCTTTTAAAAGTTCAATCATAATTCTTCTGCCATCACTTAATTTAAAGACAATTTGATATACGTAGGTCCTTACTTTCCACACAAACAATTATTTTTATTTCATGGGTGACTTTCACTGGATTTCACAATTAATTTTGATTATTCCCAAATTTATTTTCAAATTATAAAAATTGTTATGATACCAAAGAATTTGTTGCAAAAAAAAATCATGTAAAAAAATCGCCAAAAACATTCACAGTAATGTAATCTTGGGAATCAAAAATTTCAGGATTGTAGGTTCATATCTAGCCTGGAATGTTTCTAATTTGGTCATGGAGTTGGCCTGATTCCAAAATGGTATGATATGCTGGGCTACTGCCTCTAGGACTAAAGTTGAAAAAGTATGACACATGCATTTATGATATATATATATCTATATATGAGTTTATTTAAAAATTATGACATAAATATGTTATAACATCACTACAAAATGCCAATTTTGTTTCAACACTTCTGGTGTTTTATCAAGTGATGGTGTTGATTGCGAAATAAAGAGTTTTTTAAAATTCAAAATCAAATCAAACCCCCTCAATACGTCACCTATGATGACCGAATATATGCATAAATATGTAAGTATAAACATATATTTGTATACATAAGCATAAATATGTAAATATAAATACACACACACACACACATATATATATATATATTTTAAACATGTAGTATTGAATGTTAAAGAAAATATGCAAGACTATGTTGTCTTTAACATTCAATACTACATGTTTAAAATATATATATATATATATATATATATATATATATATATATATATATATACACACTAAGAAAAAAAAAAAATTTTGACTAAAAATATTGACCCTGAAGATGAACAATGATGTTCGAAAGCGCTAGGTCATCGTATAGACAATACATATTTCGAAATCATTTTCAAATAAAAAGTCTCATTAGAGAATATGAGAAAATTCAAAAGAAAATATGCAAGACTATGTTGTCTTTAACATTCAATACTACATGTTTAAAAGAAAAGTTGCTGCCAAATTACACATATATATATATATATATATATATATATAGTATTTACATTATTCGGACTATTGTCCTCATCTTTGTAGCCATATTTGTCACAACGTTTCGGCCGTTGTACGCTCCGGCCTTCTTCAGGTGGTTGGAATTTCGAACCGAACCCTTTATTTCGATCACTGGGGTAGACTGTTCTAGTTCCATGAGCCATGTTTGATGGATGTCAGTTATCAGTTATCTCCTGGTAATTTTTCCCTCTGAAAGTTCTCCACTGCCTGAACCGGGTATTGAACTCACACACTTTGGGTCTGTTACTGGATCTAACCAACGCCTTTATCCACCGTACCATGTGTAAATATATATATATATGTAATTATTTATTTGAATATTACAACATAAATATGCTATAAAATCACGACAAAAATAGCCATTTTGTTTCAACACTTCTGGTGTCTTATCAAGTGATGATGTAGAATATAGAATAAATGGTTTTAAAAGTTTCAAATTAATTAACGATCCTTAGCTAGGAGTAAACGCTGTTACATAAGCTAGAATGACCAATCAAAATACAAGTATAGGGTAATTCGAAAAATTTGACAACTAAGCAAGGTTATCATAGATATTAAAAGATTTATAAAATTTGAAATTAAAATTAAAAGTAAAAAATTAAAAATTACCTATTTAGAAATCTAAATCAAATCTCTATTAAGTTTTAAATTGTAGAATTACCGAGGAGAAAAAATATAAAAATATAAAAATAAAAGATATATATGCTATTTAATTTATATTTTCATTGAAATTATGTTAAAAGCGATGTTCAGAACCCCAGACAGAAATGTATACACTTTAGTTTCATTTCAACATGTTAGTCGCCTCTCACGCGAAATCATTCGAACATACGCAGGTTATAATACATAAGCGCTCAGACGTATTTAGATATATACACACACATAAAATATGGTGACGAGACACGACCCTTGATAAAAAAAAAAAAATATCTACACCACATACAACCACACGTACGCAAATGCACTTTCCTTACACATAGATACCAATACACAGACACATACATCCACATTCATTATGACCTAGACAGTCAGATGTCATAGCTAAAATATATATATATATATATATATATATATATGTATATATATATATTTAACTTGATCATTGTCATTAATTATTATCTATTCTTATTTGCTATTGATTTAACCTAACATAGAGAATTAAGTTGACATTGAATATTTGCGATCCTTAGTGCATTATTTCTGCATGGACTCTGAATTTATTAGCGTTACCTTGACAGGAATGTGTGTATGTATGTTAGTATATTTCTTTTCTACTTCTCTTCTATATGCGTGTATTTTTCTAGGTGCATGTATTTGCGTGCATATGTGTCTAAGTATCAGTTTTTTATGTGTGTCTATATGTATGTTTATATGTGGCTGTTTGTGTATTTGTAATTTTTTTTACATACGAGGCTAGCATCCCACCCTCACCCTTTCACTGTTGAAACTGTTAAATGTAGATGTCTCTTCTACTCCAATAGCTTCATATCTCGCACCTCTCGCCTGTGAAACTCCATTCCTCATTCCTGTTTCCCTGACAACTATAATCTCCAACTATTCAAAATTTTTTACATACGAGGCTAGAATCCCACTCCCACCCTTTCATTATTGAAACTGTTAAATGTAGATGTCTCTTCTACTCCAATAGCTTCATATCTCGCACCTCTCGCCTGTGGAACTCCCTTCCTTATTCCTGTTTCCCTGACAACTATAATCTCCAACTATTCAAAATTTTTTACATACGAGGCTAGCATCCCACTCCCACCCTCTCACTGTTGAAACTGTTAAATGTAGATGTCTCTTCTATACTCCAATAGCTTCATATCTCGCACCTCTCGCCTGTGGAACTCCCTTCCTCTTTCCTGTTTCCCTGACAACTATAATCTCCAACTATTCAAAAATTTTTTACATACGAGGCTAGAATCCCACTCCCACCCTTTCATTATTGAAACTGTTAAATGTAGATGTCTCTTCTACTCCAATAGCTTCATATCTCGCACCTCTCGCCTGTGGAACTCCCTTCCTTATTCCTGTTTCCCTGACAACTATAATCTCCAACTATTCAAAATTTTTTTACATACGAGGCTAGCATCCCACTCCCACCCTTTCATTATTGAAACTGTTAAACGTAAATGTCTCTTCTACTCCAATAGCTTCATATCTCGCACCTCTCACCTGTGGAACTCCCTTCGTTATTCCTGTTTTCCTGACAACTATAATCTCCAACTATTCAAAATTTTTTTACATACGAGGCTAGCATCCCACTCCCACCCTTTCATTATTGAAACTGTTAAACGTAAATGTCTCTTCTACTCCAATAGCTTCATATCTCGCACCTCTCACCTGTGGAACTCCCTTCGTTATTCCTGTTTTCCTGACAACTATAATCTCCAACTATTCAAAATTTTTTTACATACGAGGCTA
Source organism: Acanthosepion esculentum (assembly GCA_964036315.1). NCBI lineage: Eukaryota > Metazoa > Mollusca > Cephalopoda > Sepiida > Sepiidae > Acanthosepion > Acanthosepion esculentum. The sequence goes on from OZ038515.1 coordinate 49,720,554, forward strand.
GCATCCCACTCCCACCCTTTCATTATTGAAACTGTTAAACGTAAATGTCTCTTCTACTCCAATAGCTTCATATCTCGCACCTCTCGCCTGTGGAACTCCCTTCCTTATTCCTGTTTCCCTGACAACTATAATCTCCAACTATTCAAAATTTTTTACATACGAGGCTAGCATCCCACTCCCACCCTTTCATTATTGAAACTGTTAAACGTAGATGTCTCTTCTACTCCAATAGCTTCATATCTCGCACCTCTCGCCTGTGGAACTCCCTTCCTTATTCCTGTTTCCCTGACAACTATAATCTCCAACTATTCAAAATTTTTTACATACGAGGCTAGCATCCCACTCCCACCCTTTCATTATTGAAACTGTTAAATGTAGATGTCTCTTCTACTCCAATAGCTTCATATCTCGCACCTCTCGCCTGTGGAACTCCCTTCCTTATTCCTGTTTCCCTGACAACTATAATCTCCAACTATTCAAATGTAACGTCAATCAACATCTCCAGTTGCCTTGATCTATCCTCTATCCTTCTCCACATCCTTTCCTCTTTCACTCCTATCTGCTCTCACTCCAAATCTTCTGTAACCCCTTGCATGCTAATGGCTTCCAGCCTTGCTTGTATGTAATTTTTGATGGGCAGTTTGTGTTGTTTTATGTATGTGCTTAAATTATGGTGAGTTTGCTTATTATTATATGGGTACAGATGTATGATTACCTGTCTTTTGTTTTTACTTGTACACACTTGTTTTGGTTGTAATTTTCCTTCTTATGTTTTTATCTGTTCGTTCTTCTTTTTCTTTTTATCTTTAAATTTTATTTTTCCTTGTTTTCTTCTTCTATTCTCTGTGTCATTCTTACATTTACATGCATATATGTTTAGTTTTATTATATGTATTGTGTGTCTGTGTTTTAGTATGTGAATGTGTATGTCGTGCCATCAACCAACGTCTATAGCGTTCATATATACTTTTCACATCAGTGTTGATTTTATCAGATATATTAGCCTTTAAATAAGAATAATGATAATACATATATATTTTTATAGTTTTCTTTTCCTCTGTTCCATTTTCAAATAACTTTATAATATTTTAAACATAATGCTCAATTGAATTTGATATTTTTGATTTTTAATTTTTAATTTGATCTAAAATTAAAGGTTAATTATTTCATATTGATTTTTGGTTTGATCAAGCATTAACTTTAATCAACTAATGGTTTGTATTTAGAATATACAGTCATATTTTTTTGAATTTTCATATACTTGTATTCTTATTGGTCATCATAAGTTACATATTGAGGGGAGTTGATTTGATTTTGAATTTTCAAAAAACTCTTTATTTCACAATCAACACCATCACTTGATAAGACACTAAAAGTGTTGAAACAAAATTGCTTTTTTTGTAGTGATGTTATAAAATATTTTTTATAATTTTTGAATAAATACTATTTTCTCTACTCTGTATTGAGCATTCTTTTAAGAATAGTGTTTTTGGTTATTGGAAATTAAATCCAACTGCACTAATCCTATACTTATATAAAATATATATATATATATATATATATATATATATATATATATATATATATATATATATATATATATATATATTGTTGTAACTGAGTTATCAAAAACAACAGTAGAAAACCAGAATTGGTTTAAGAACAAGTTTACTACCTTTTGGTACAGGGGAACATAATGTAGAAGATAAACTAGGGAAGAGAATGTTCAACTGTGAAGGACTAACTGTTTTCAGCAAACACTACTGCGGATACTGCTCCTCCTGCTACGCCTCCTGATGTAGGAGTATTTTGATGTTTTTTTCCAATGCCTGAGTCCAGACTTGTACGGAAATATTCTCCCTTCAACATATATGTGTGTGTACTGGAAAGATCACTAAACTCATATAAATTAACATTATCATAGCAAGGTAAAAAATAGTTAATATATTCATTTATCATGATAATAGTACACTGAACTCCTTTGGGGGATTGCAGATTCAGCGAGTATCAAATATAATCATATAATACAGAATCTGATTAAATTTTGACTAGTGAGGACTGAAACTGGTTAACTTGTAATACTTTTCCCTGTGTTAAATATCAGTTCTTAGTTTTCTCTTGTTTTAACTCAATATTTTAAATATATCTCTTTTCTATGCCATCATTAAAATTTGTACTGCAGACAAAATAAAAAAAATTCCTAACCCCCTCCTCTCTATCAGTGTTGGTGGGTGAAGGGATATCTATGAATGTAAATCATTATAATTTTTTTTCATAAAACATGTCAGCAACAAGTCACTTCCAAACAAAATACAATTCTAACCAATATTATTATAGTGATACCTTTGCTTAAGATGTTTCGAGTTCAGTCATTTTCAAAGATATGTTGGTTTTTCTTAAATATTATATGAAAAAATAAAACTTGCCTTAGGTTGTTTTACTTGAGTTTACATAAATTTTAAATTGGTTTTTACTTAATTATTTTCGATTATTTTATTCAGAAACTGTATGTACATATCATAAATACTGTAATATGCAATGGGGAGTGCTTATTTATGGTTTATAGTGTGGTTATTTTGACTTAAGTCATTTTTCAACTTAAGTCGTGACCTCTGAAAACAATTAATGGTGTAGGGTGAGGTTTACCTGTATTTTATTCTAAATTCAAAGTAACTTCTTACCTTGACTTTCTCAAGTTAATAGTGAAAAAGGGTTTCACTTTTTAATATTTGATTGCAGTCAAAAAGTATATCTGATAATCAGAAACTTGAATTTAAAAATATAAAATATATATATATATATATATATATATATATATATATATATAAAATGATATATATATATTTATATATAAAATGATATATATATATATATATATATATATATATATATATATATATATATATGTAAGCAAATATGTGGATGTAGATCCGACGGTATGATGAAAACGTGGAAAAGACAAAGCAAAATCTGAATATGTGAGTTTACTGTTTTTTATTTTTATTTGGTTTAAAACAAAAAACAAAAACAAAATAAAAAACTGTAAACTCACATATTCGGATTTTGCTTTGTCTTTTGCACATTTTCATCATATATATATATATATATATATATATATATATATATATATATTTTATATATATATATATATTGAACCCTCATGCTTATCCTAACTGTATGGGGATAAGTCAAAAATTATCTGCTCTTTCACCATAACATATCTCTAGGTTTGTCATACTGCCTTCTGCCTAGGTTGTGCTTATAGTTGCTCCTATTGTGGTCATGTGATCAAAGTTTGAGTTTGATTGTGTCAGTTTTCTTGCTGCAATTACAGTGCAAACATGGCCTCTCCACTAGCAGTGTGCACCAAGGAGGAACAAAGAGCAGTGATCTGATTTCTCTGGTCGGAAGGTCTGTCAGGGTCTGAAATTCATCAAAGGCTTTATAATATAGTACTTCAACAATGAGTGATGAGTGGATCGAGAAGTTTATAAGTGGCAGGACAAGCATGATGCACAAAGATGGAGCAGGACGCCCATCAACCTCCATCATTAACAAGAAGATTTGGCAAGCTCAAGAGATGATAATATTGAACTGATGAATTATCATTGATGAGGTAGCATGTTCTCTGCAGATTCGGATCATTGCTCTTTGTTCCTCCTTGGTACACATTGTTAGCCATGTTTACAGTGTAACATCAGCAAGAAAACTGGCATGATCAAGCTCAAAATTTGATCATGTGACTACCAATAATACCAACTATATGCCCAAATGAGCAGAAGGTAGTGTGACAAACCTAAAGATATTTAAGACTTACCTGAAGTAAGATTAAGATATTTTTACTCATCTTCATACTTATATAAATGAAATACAAGGTATGATGGATAAACTCTTGTTGAAATTATGCAAAAATGAAAATAACAATGACATAACATTTTAATAGATATATTTACCAAAATTACACAAAAATATCTTGAAATACTAAAGAGTAAACTTATTCAATAAAATTTACATTGGCTTCAACCACAGCCACCAGACAACTTTAGAATCTCCTTCATCTCTTCTGGACGGTCTCCTCATTTAAGTTGATGAATGCTACCATAATCCTTGCCTTATGCTTATCTTTGGTGTTACTCTTGCTCAACTTCACCCCACAATAATCAAGGAGGTTGCACTCTGGGGAGTTAAGTGGCAAGCTGTAAGGGGTAATGTGGTCGCACAGCCATGACTTGGTTCTCCTGCTTGTGTGGCATGGTGCAGAGTCCTGTTGCCAAACATAGGATCTTCAAGCAGCCACCCTCTTGACTCAAGGCAGCACTACCTCCTGAAGGCACTTGATGTTGAAGCAAGAGTGATGTGGTTCTACAGAAGGAAGCTGAGAATACCATGGATGGAGTATGTGAGTAGTGAGAAAGTTTTAAAGAAAATGGAAACAAAAAGGACACTTGTGCATGTAATCAGAAATTTCAAATTTCATATACACATAATGAGCGAAGAAAACTTGAAGAATTTGATGGCCGAACAGGGACTAAGAGGGATAGTAAATAGACTGACATTGATAAGAAGTTGTGGAGACCCACGATCGCCCATGTTTGTGTAATATAAGCAAAATAATTTCAGACCATATGTTTTAAGGAAAAATCGACACAATCTTATAATCAATCACTTGTCAAAATTATTTTTGTTTCTTTGCCATTCTTGGTCGACCAACATCAAAATTATCTTTCACAAAGGGGTTTCCCAGTACGTCCACTCCCAGGTGTTTTTCGAAGGAAAATCAATATAATCAATCAAGTGTCACATCCACCCATGTTTAACCACTGCCAGCCAAGCTCCCAAGTTTATCAAAATCTACATTTTATCTTTGAATTTTGTGTTTTGTAAAAAAGTTTCTTCTTCATTCCAATCTTAGCTCTAAATAAAAGACCTTATTTTTAATAAAATTTCTTTTGACTTTTTGGCCTAGATATTTCTAACTTGTAAAATCCAAGTTTAATTCAATTTGCCTTCTACACATTAAACTTATGATGTGAGGTAAATAGTAAAAGGGGAGGTTCAGATCAAAAAAATTTATGCCCTAGGTCATACTTGCAAAGTTGAACATCAAACGTTGCTGGGGACATAAATCTATAGTGGTGTGGGGCTTACAAGAAAATGAAAATTTAAATGGGGCTTAGAAAATTTAAGTGGTGCTTAGAAGAAAATGAAAATTTAAATTAAAATCAACAGTTGAGTTACCCATGCCAAGATTAATGAAGATTGATAACGATGAGTAAACACATTGATAATTTCAACAAAAGAAGATAAGCAATTTATTCACGAATTTACGTTCTTGAAGTAGCTCATTACAGGAAAATAAATAAGATATTGTCATGAAGCAGAAATGTTTGTATAACAGATTAGATGATCAGACACAAAATAATATTAAAAAATGTTTAAGGCAAATTTAAGAGAGTTCATTATTCCCGAAAGAGATATATGGTTTGCATACATTCAAAAGTAGCCAAAGAGAGAGAGCTTGAAATACTCAACTTTCTGGGATTGAGAAAATTCTTTGAAGTCCCATGTGCTGATTCAAGGACGATAATATAATTGCCAGTTACACTGCGAAGTACTTCAACACTGGTCATGAGGAACTGAAACGAAGCCTCTCATATGACTTCAGACACTATTCTCTGGTTAATTGAATTGTTCTCCTCATTTTAAATAAAACAAAATTTAACGTAGGCTCATGAATTTATTTTCTTCTTCTTGGCTGACTGGCTAATTTCTTTGAAGACAATTTCACAGAGGCTCACAAATTTCTTTCTTTCTTCTTCCTCTGTCCACCAAATTTGTGACGGTAGATATTATTATTTCACACTCACTACATGTTTAAGGCACACACTAGGTCTTGTGTTTACTGGATGAATTGGAGTATCTCTGTTTTCTTCACGCTGAGATGGAAACCAACCTTGCCTGTTTCAGATTTGACTTTAAAGAAAAGTTCTTGGGCTTGACACAGTTCTTCTGTCATTATCTGCAAAATCAGTGTCAATTATTATTGTTGGCCTGTCATGGCTTATAAAGATGGTTTGAAGTAACATCAAAATTTAAAGACAAAAGTGAAATGGTTATGTAGGGAGACCACAGTCGTTTTTCCTTGGATTGAGTACATGGGCGTTCAGCCCCTTTAGAGAGGAGAACTCTTCTGCCCCTTTTTCTTTTTGCTTCCGTTTTTTGAGGAATGATTATTACCTTCCTAACCACCAGTGTGTTCACACATATGGAAAATGGACAACATGTGCAAAGCCTAACGTGGAGAACAAAAAAGGTAATTTTGTTTCACCTAGCGATGGACGGTCAAAGGCCATAAGGCTGGTATGTTATTTCTTTGTTATTTTGTTAAATATTCTCATCTTTAGGACAGTATGAACAATAATTTGTTTTGGGACATGTGTAAATCATTTTAATATGTGCTTTTAAGTTGTATTTTGCCTTATTAAATGCTTTATCTGTTACGGGCACGTAGCTTGTCTTTCTATATTTGCATTCAGTGTTACTGTATCAATGGCTATACTAATGCTAATATTAGTACTCAGTGTACAAGAAGACTAAAAAGCATTATTCTTCCTAACACTAAATAGCCGGTAAACTATGGCTGGCTGATAAACAATACTAATATTTACTTCAGTGTTTTAGAATAATTTTATTTAACTGAAAATTCTTTTTTGAAGCTGTCTTCTGTTCTCTGAAGATAGCAAATTTGTAAACATATACAAGTTTATTTATTACAGTGAATTTGGCAAGAAAGTGTTTTCTGTGGTGATAGTTCAGAGACACCAGCAATGCCATACTTTTACATCTATCATTTCTTATCTATAAGATGAATAAATTTCATGGTTGGATTATTGTTCATCCAAGCTTAGTAGAGATAAAAGCCTTATCATTTATCACACTTTTTTCTACCAGATATAAAAAAATATATAAAAATGGATTGGTCTGATTAACAAACAAGAGATATTTCAATATTTATTTACATCATATTCAGTATTATCTATCAATTCTTTCGTTTTAATTCTAGTTCACCCAATACAAGGCCAAAAGGCCCTTCAGGGTAGAGGCTTACTGACAGAGATTTTTGTATTCAGTATCAAAGAAGGAAGAAGCAGGATTGATTGATTACATTTTTTGGCTCATCAACACTTTGTGGGTTATTTAAATCCAAAACATATTTTGGATTGTAAGAATAATTCTTCAAGTAAATATTACATTAACAATTTTGTTTTGTTTTCAGAATAACAATGGTCTTTTCAAACACAATCCTCACTATTTAACCCATAGCTGGGGAGGGGTGCAGTCATACCTTTTCCCAAGAGTGTCTGTGTGTAAACGAGGAAGTAGAAAATGCATAATCTGAGATTATTTAAGATAGATATTGGTTGATCTTGAACTTGAATAGATTACGATAGTAGTGTTCAGGGAAACATCCTCTTCAGAGCTATTTCATTTGCCAGTATACATAATCTCTGTTTTTTGGCATTGAGCACTTGGTTTTTTACCATTTTTTTTTCTGTTTTTATCATTTCATCTGATGCAAGGCAACAGAGCCACTAACACGCAACAGAGTGTGCAAGCCGATAAGAAAAACATTATTAAGGAGAGAGAATAATAAAAGAACAAGAATTAAGAAGACAGAAGATCAGGATTGACATTGCATATAAATATTTGAAAATCAATTTTGACTGGAATGCAAGAAGCCAGAAGAGAGTTCCACAAGCAATATGTGTAGGAAAAGAAAGTGTTAGCAGAGAATTTACAGTTACATCTAGCAATTTTGACTGTAAATGATGAGATCTTGTTGACGATCTTCTTGGTGTATAAATTTTCAGGGATAAATGTCATAGACTGTATAACATTTTCTAACTGTGTTAAATCATTTTTTTTATTGGGTTGGTCAAATGTTAGTTAGTAGAAAATTTACATAAATTTGTTTGCAATTACATGAAAATTACTTATAAAGACTTAAGATTATAGGTAATTTTATCAGATTGGAAACACTTCTTGTTCGACAAAATCATTTCTTCACACCAATAATGATTTTATCAATGGTTTTTATCTTTAATCCACAATATTTACTTCATACAGGATAATTTTAATCTATCTTTGTCTTTAAAAAATCCCTATAATGATTTATAAATCATTTCTATCCTAAAATCACCAGTTTTGGAAAGCTCTTCTCTAATCCATATTTACTTGGCTTTGTTTCATGCAGCATAATGTTAATCTATCTTTGTCTTTAAAAATGCCTATAATAATTAATAAATCATTTCTATCATAAAATCACCAGTTTTGGAAAGCTCTTCTCTAATCCATATTTACTTGGCTTTGTTTCATCCAGCATAATGTTAATCTATCTTTGTCTTTAAAAATCCCTATAATAATTTATAAATCATTTCTATCATAAAATCACCAGTTTTGGAAAGCTCTTCTCTAATCCATATTTACTTGGCTTTGTTTCATGCAGCATAATGTTAATCCATCTTTGTCTTGAAAAATCCCTATAATAATTTATAAATCATTTCTATCATAAAATCACCAGTTTTGGAAAGCTCTTCTCTAATCCATATTTACTTGGCTTTGTTTCATGCAGCATAATGTTAATCTATCTTTGTCTTTAAAAATCCCTATAATAATTTATAAATCATTTCTATCATAAAATCCCTTTCTGCAAGTTTCTATAAATTCTTTTAATATTTGCTCTTTCACTTGATATAATTAGAACAGAAATTTTCACACTTCTTGCCTTGTTGACCCACATGCAGATTATTATCCTTTTAAGATGAGGACAATAGTTCACATGTAAATAATTTTTAAACATTTGGCTCAGATTGAGGACTTGTATCTTTTATTATTGAGTAAAAAGAAAATATATAATAAAATTTACACCTTGATGTTTGACTATTTTGAATAATTTTTCAATAAACAAACCCAGAAATACATAGAACTAAATTGGTTGATTTGCAGATGAAAAGAAAACATTAATAGATTGCAGATAAAATCTTTATAATACTAAAGCTCTGTGAACTTTGCTTACTTGCTTGTGTGTTTGCCACTCTGCACACAAAGTCATATATAGAGAGTGAGGGAAAGAAAGATGCAAATTTATTATTGTGTAGGAAAGGAGGAGAGAAGGAAATACTGTGTATAATGATTTAAGCTTATTTCCACCTCTATCTTTCCATGTCTCTCTTTCCAACTCTCTCTTTCTCTTTTCACCTCTCTCTCTTTCCACCTTTCTCTCTCTTTTCAATTCTCTCTTTCCACCTCTGAGATTTCGTGTATGCTTATTTATATTTTAGCTTTCTTTAAACAAGCAATATTTTAAATATTTAAAAAATATTTTTTGCCATATTTTAAAAAAATATTTTCAAGTGAATATGATTTTAAAATATTTTTTGGCATATTACAAATATATTTTTATGTTAATGTGATTTAAAAAATATTTTAAGTGAATACAATTTAAAAATACAAGTTGCTTATACAGTAAGTATTTTTTTATTTCAACTTTCTTCAAACAGACAATATTTTAATGTTAAAATCAACTTCAACATTTTATAACCTAAACTGCCAACAGGTCATGGGTAGTCTAGTGTACTTTAAAAATAACTCTGAAAATTCATAAAGAACACAGAAGCAGCTTCTTTTCATATCAATGGTATAGGTTTAGGGTTAGTGTTGATTTGTTTCATAAAAGGTTTACTTAACTAGAATATAGAATGTTTCTTGAAAAGACAAATCTTCTTTAAAGATTTATCAGATATTTTTTAATCATTTCACCCCAAGTAAGGCAATAAAGCCACTAATGTGCAGGGGGTTGAAAGAGAAGACTGAGAATAGGCAGGATTGAAGAAAGGACAACAGATGAATGAGATTCAAGAAGACAGAACATGGCGATTAATGTTGCATTTAAATTTTTGATGATTGTATTTATCAGGTAAAGTAAGTAAGCAGAAGGGAGTTCCACAGGTGGAAAGTGTGAGAAAAGAAACTGTTGGAGTAGAAGTGGAGGTTATATTTAGCTATTTCAACAGTAAAAGGGTGAACCTCGATGCCAATCTAGTAGCATGCTTAAATACATGGAGTTGGAGAGCCAAGGAAAAAGCTGTAGAAAAGTATAATGGAATAAACAGTACACTCCTGGTGATTCTATGAACTTGTACAATACTATAAAGAGTTCCATGGTATGAGGTCATAGTAGTTTTATTGGAGTCAGTCTTCATACTAACTATACCTATGTTACGACAATAGACTAAGCATAACTTATAGAGAATACTTTAACGAATTACATTATACCTATTACAAGTGTGTGTTATAACAGTAATGTTACAATAGGAAATTTTAATAGTTGTCGATGAGGATATTCGAACCCAAGGGCAGGATAAAAATTGCAACATTATAACTGAAGTTATAATAGTTGGTGACAAGGAACACAAACAAACACAGGATTAAAAATCACAACATTGTAACTAGCATTATAATAGTTGATGACAATGACAAAGAACTTGAACTCAAGCATGGTATAACAAACACCACATTATAACTGAAGTTATAATATTTGACAACAAGGACCTTGAACTCAAGCATGGTATAACAAACACCACATTATAACTGGAGTTATAATATTTGACAACAAGGAACTTGAACTCAAGCATGGTATAACAAACACCACATTATAACTGGAGTTATAATATTTGACAACAAGGACCTTGAACTCAAGCATGGTATAACAAACACCATATTATAACTGGAGTTATAATAGTGGGTGACCAGATTTTCAAAACTCATACATGTGCAACAGGAGTTACAAGAATTTTGACCACAGTGGCTTAAAAAAATCTTTCTTGCAGATATGGATAAAATTTTGGCTTCAATAGTTGAATTTCAACAAGAACAACAGAAGCAACAGTTGCTGCAGTTGCAAAAACAACAACAGATGCAATGCAAAACACCATATCAGAATTTGTATACAATCCTGATGATGGACTAACTTTTGCTGTGTATCTTTGTAGACATGAAAAAATAATTAGTCAGGAATGCAGTGGCTGGAAAGAAGATAAAAAAAAACAGGTTGTTGTTAGCTCCCATAAAGTATGAAAAGTACTGCAATTATATTTTACTGAGAAAACCAGGTGAAATAGGGTTAGAAGACACAGTACACATATTGACGAAAATTTTTAGAGACAAGTGTTCTCTGTTTCATGCTCATTGGAGGTGTATGAATATAACGAAAAAAGAGAATGAAGATTTTGTCACATTTACAGGTTCTGTCAAAAGAGAATGTGAACAATTTAAACTAAAGGAAATGACACTATTTACATTATTCGGACTATTGTCCTCACCTTTGTCACCATATTTATTACAACATTTCAATCGTTGTACGCTCTGGCCTTCTTCAGATGGTTGGAATGTTGAACTGAACCCTTTATTTTGCTCACTGCGGTAGACTGTTCTAGTTCCACGTGCCATGTTTAATAGTGAAAATAATAGTGAGTGAAATAAAGGGTTCATTTCAACATTTCAACCACCTGAAGAAGGTCGGAGCATACAATGGCTGGAGTGTACAATGGCCGAAATGTTGTAATAAATATGGCGACAAAGACAAGAGTCCAAATAATGTAAATAGTGTACATAATACCTCATCTCAGAATTATAGACAGATACTAAAGGAAATGACTCTAGATATGTTCAAGAGATTAATTTTTGTGCAAGGTCTAACAGAAGAAAAAGATGCTGAAGCACAAATGAAAATTTTAGCAATGACTGTACACAATAATAATGTAACACTACAGGAAATAGTGGACGATTGCCAAACAAGGCTAAGAAAAACATCAGAATAAAAAATGTGCATTGATAAAAGCTAAGGAAAATGCACAAAAAGGAATATAAAACCTTGTTTCTGATGTGGAAAATTACATTTTAGGAAAGACTGTCCATGGAAAAATGCAGAATGCTATAATTGTGGTAAAAAAAAGGTTATATCCAATCACACTGCAGAACTAAACCAAGAAAAATTTTTTGCAGGAAGAAATTAATGCACAATGCTGTGACAGAAAAAACAGTCACATGAAACAAAAGAAAATTAGTTAATATATAAATCAACAATGTGGGAGTAAAAATGTTACTAGATACTTGAAGTAACATTGTAATAGTAAATGAAACCAGATAGAGAGAAATTGGAAAACCTTGGAGATTGGAAAACCTTTATTAAAAAGGACTTACAAAGTTGCAACTTCAGTTTCTGGTGAGAAATTATTTTGGTGGGGAGAATTGAGATGTGATGTTTATTTTCATAATAATCAGGTAAAAACAAAAGCTCATGTTCTAAGAAATGTGGTGAATAAATTCAGTACAGACTGGATGGAACTATTCAGACTGTAGGATGTGCTGAGAAATACTTATTGTAAAAATATAAGTGGAAAAGCAACAAATTTAAAAAGTCACACTGAAAACTGAAGGAAGAAATAAAAAAATGCTTTCCTGATGTTCTGTCTAATGAAGTGTGTCGGAGTTCAAAATACAAGATGAATTTTCAAGTAAAAAAAGGTTTGTTACCAGTATTTAAACTGAAACCGAATGTACCATTTGCAGCATTAGAACAAGTAAATGAAGACTAAAAAGAATTGGTGTATTGCAGAAAACAAACCATTCAAAATGGGCTGCACCAGTGGTATATGTAAAAAAAAATGACAAAATTCATGTTTGTGTGAATTTCTCGACTGAATTAAATAGTTGTCTTGAAACACGCAATTACCCATTACCAAGCCCAGAAGAAATTTTTTCAAAGTTGAATAGCAGAAAAATATTTTCAAAGCTGGATCTCTATGAAGCGTATTTACAAATTCAGATTGAAAATCAATGTTCTGAATTAACACAGAGGTTTATATAAGTTTAATTGACTTACTTTTGTTATAAAGGTGACACCAGCTATTTTTCAACAAACAATGGATACCATGCTGATAGATTGCAATTTCACAGTGGCATATCTGGACGATATTTTGATCAAGAATGTGTTGAAAGAAGAACAAGTTGGGCCTGTCAAGACAAATATGCAAAAAAGATAAGAGAATACAGATTCAAGGTTAGAGAAGAAAAATGTGAATTGTTTTTTCCCCCAAAATAAAATTCCTGGATCAAATTATTGATAAAAATGGTAGGAAACCAGATCCGTCAAGGGCTAATGCAATTAGAAATATGCCTCCACCAAAAAATGTAACTATGTTATAAACTTTTTTAGGACTGGCTAATTATTATTGAATTTATTATATACATAATATACATCATTTGACAGCTCCAGCTAAGAATCTACTGAAAAAAGGAGTAAAGTGGAATTGGAATCATAAATGTCAAAAAGCATTTGACGAGATAAAAAAAAGTCTTACATCTGATTTATCATTAAAGCACTATGATCCAAAAGCAAAAATTGTAGTAGCATCAGATGCTAGTGATTATGGTGTTGAAGCAGTGATTTTACACAAATGTGATGTGTGGTAAGATGAAAGCTTTCACACATGCTTCATGCTCACTTCTACCAGCAAAGAAAAATTACAGCCAGATAGAGAAAGAAACTCTAGCAATCATATTCACTATGAAAAATTTCCACAAATTTATTTATGGAAGAAATTTCACATTGCGAATAGACCATAAGCTTATATTAATGATATATGGTTCAAAGAAAGGTATACTTATCCATACAGATAACAGATTATAGTGCTGGGGTACCATCCTGTTAAATTATAATTTTACAATGGAGTACTAAACATCTAAAAAATTAGGGCATGCAGATGGATTATTTAGGTTAATACCTAAAAATGCATAACCGTTGGAGGACACGGTCATAGCAGTGCTAAAAAGTGAGATGGAAATTAAAAGCATTTTGCTCAATGTAGTACAGGAATTACCAGTTCCACTGGATGCAGTTAAATGAAAAAGCAGAAAAGGTCATCTTTATTTCTAAAATAAGCAATTAAAAGAAACTAAAAAAGAACAGAATCAAGAATTGAATGCATACTCAATATGTGATGGTGTTGCAATGTATGGACAAAGAATTGTAATACTGAGTGTGTTACAGAAATGTATATTAAAGGATTTTCATTCCAGGCATTCTGGCATTTAAAAAGTGAAATCTCTCATGAGAAGTTTTGTATGTTGGACCGGAATAGACCAAGATATAAAAAAAACAGTAAAAGCCTGTAGAGGTTGTGCTCTAGCAGCAAAACTACCTATCACAAAGATAAAACCTTGGCCAAAGACAGACACTCCATGGTCAAGATTGTGTATAGATTTTGCAGGTCCTATGGATGGAGCATATTATCTCATGGTAGTTGATAGTTTTAAGAAATGGCTGGATATTTACAAATGCAAAAATCCTACATCCTCAGTGACAGTGAATTTCTTGTACGAAGTGATTATGAGATATGGCATACCAGATACCATAGTATCAGATAAAGGAATATAATTCATTGGCAAAGAATTTCAAGACTTTTGCAAGTTGTTCTTTATAGAACATATTAAGGCAACACAATACCATCCAAAGTCTAACGGACAAGCAGAATGGTTTGTGATTATGTTCAAAAGAGCGTTGAAAAAAGCAAGTTTAAACAAATTAAATGAGGGTGTACTTCAGAATCTTTTGAGAGCATACCAATTAACCTAACTCCAATATACCATCAGGCATGTTGCAGGTAGAATTGATGCTTGCCAGAAGGGTAAAATTAGTGTTTGACAAGTTATTTCCAAGTCAAAAATCCCAAACAGTTAATAAAAGTGAAACCAATACTTTCAAGGTCAGCGATAAAGTATTCTTTAGAGCATACAAAGATGGAAAGGAAACATGGGAAGATGGCATAATAGCAGCTAGAATTGGAAAATTGGTCTACATGATGAAAGGAAAAAAAATCCAACATAAAAGGCACCAAAATCAGCTGAAGAAAAGATTAACTGATGAAAGACCTGAAGAACCAGTTAAAATGCTGTACAACATTTTTGATGTACCAGTACCAAAACAAATGGTGGAACCAACAAGGACAAGTCCAAGAAAAGGAAAACATACAGAAGAACTAGAAGTTGATCTGAGACAGAAACATTACAAAGTAAAGTATGTTAGTGAACTCTTCAGAAAGAGGAGGTGGAGATACTAATATGAAAAAAAATATATATATTTATTTAATAAAGTAGTAATTTCAAAAGCAGGGATGTTGTGGAGTAAAGTGTATGCCCTCAGTGACTCTATGAACTTATCTAATACTATAAAGAGTTCCATGGTATGAGGTCGAGAGTAGTCGTATTGGAGTCAGTCTTTATACTAACTTTTTTTTTTTTTAAGCGTATCACCCCAAGCAAGGCTGGTGGCCACTATCACGCATGGGGTTACAGAAGGGTTGGAGGAAGAGCAGATAGGAGTGGTAAAGGAAGGGATGTGGAGAAAGAGAAGGACGGAGGGTCGATCAAGGCAGGGGGGTTACAGAAGATATAGAGTGAGAGCAGATAGGAATGAAAGGTGAAAGGATGTGGAGAAGGGAAGTGGATAGATCAAGGCAATTGGAGATGACGATTGACGCTACACTTAAACCGTTGGAGATTGTATTTGTCAGGGAAACAGTAATAGGGAAGGGAGTTCCATAGGCGAGATGTGCGAGACATGAAGCTATTGGAGTAGAAAAGACGTCTACATCTAACAGTTTCAACGGTGAAGGGGTGGGAACGACCAGCCTTGTAGGACGCTTAAATTCACGAGGCTTAGGGACAAGCGAAAGCAACTCCTCGGAGCAATTACTGTGGAAGTACCAGTGTTAGGGCAATAGCCTGAGCATTACATATAGAGAATACTTTAACGAATTACATTATACCAAGTACGAGTGTGTGTTATAAAAATAACCTTATATTAGGAAGCCATGTCACATTGGTGAGAAGGTGACTGAAGTCAAGGTGACTGGTCAGGATCAATTACATTAAAATGAAATCTTTTTGATTCTAGATCGAAAATAATACTCTTCCTTTTCTCATGTTAAATTCCAATTTGAATAAAAAAAAATGCATAAACAAATATTGAAAATTTTAAAATGCTAACTACAGAAGAAAAATCTGTCTGCATTGAGAATGACTGAATATAAACCAGAACTTATGATTATATGGAATTTAAAAAGATAAACTAGACTTTGATTATAAGGAAATAGAAAGATAAAACAAAAATTATTTCAAAGCAAATTTGTTTGTAGTTGTATCTGCATATTAGAAATGTTTATTCTTAATCATATCCATTGAAGAAATCTTTTCTTTTTTGTATACATAAGCTGCTAGAATTATTCTTATTATATCTGCAGTTAAGTGAGTTAATAAATCAAGACCTGCAGCTCTAAGTAATTGTTGACTCCATCTGAAGTCAATTGAAGCAAAAGAAAAAAAAATGCTGGATAAACAGTTTTCCAACCATTTTTTTAACTTTAAGAATCTTCGAGAACTGTAAAACACTAATTTAATTTGAAGAATTCTTGTTTCTTAAATTAAAACAGTGAATTTATTTTTTCAATTTGTTTTTTTATTTTTTTTTGTAAAAACCCTGTTTTGCAATGAGGCATGATATTTTGTAATAAAATTCTGCACAGTAATTAAAAATAAAACCAGCCAATGAAAACACACAAACTAATTTGAATTGCATTAAATCTAGAACTTATACTGGCAGGAAACCACTTGCATATGGACAGAAATTAATTCAGAAAATATACAAAAATAGAAAGGAGTGTAAGACAATGATATACCTTCTTACCAGACTTATTCAACCTTTGCAGTGAGGTGATTCTGAGAGAATTAGAAGTCCTAGCAGGATACATTATTTGCAGCCACAATCTTAACAACATAAGAAATGCAGGAACCCCTACTGGATGTAGTAAAGGAAAACAAGAAAGGATTAAAAATCAGTTGTAAGAAGATAGAATGTATTGTTGTCAGCAAAAAGGAGAGCTTGACATGCAAATTACACATTGGAGACGCCAAAAACAAGCGAGTATACCAATTTAAATATCTGGGAAGAGGACAAAAAGTGTGAAACCAAAATCTGAAGACACATTAGAATAGTGAAAGATGTCTTCCAAAAGCTAAACAAAGTATTAAGAAATAGGAAAATTTCATTAGAATCAAAGAAAAGAGATCTGAAATATGTAATATGCAGTGAATGCTGGACAATCTCCTCACAGATGAAAAAGAGTCTTGAAACAACAGAAATGTGGTTCTACAGAAAAATGCTGAGAATACCATGGACTGAACATGTGAGCAATGGTGAAGTTTTAGAGAAAGTAGAAATAAGAATGATATTTATAATTATCATCAGAAAGAAATAATTGACATTTCTAGAGCACATGATGAGGAAAGAGGGCTTGGAAAATTTGAAACTCTAGAAGGACAAAGAAAAGCAGTACATGACCTACCTATTGAGCTTTTAAGAGAGACCCTGGGTTTAGGACACTGGTAAGTGTTATGAGTCCTTACCTATAACTACAGAAAGAACTCTTCCTAACAATATGTATACTATGCCTCTCAAGAGAGAGAGATGAATCGAGTCGAGCCAATAGTAGTTCACTCCAAACCAGACTGACAGTCATACTAACACCTTCCTCATCTTGTATTATTTTTCCGTGTAATATATCTTCATTATTTCTACTCTTGTGTTCATGTTGTTCTTCCTTGGTCCTAACCTGGACCATAACAGTAAGCATAGCTCTCCACAATTTCCTAT
The DNA here is from genome assembly GCA_964036315.1 of Acanthosepion esculentum. NCBI lineage: Eukaryota > Metazoa > Mollusca > Cephalopoda > Sepiida > Sepiidae > Acanthosepion > Acanthosepion esculentum. Next base: position 49,738,324 of record OZ038515.1, read on the forward strand.
CATTTGAAGCTCTTAATAAATTTTGTCTTTTTGTTAACTCTCTTAAACACTGTTCTGTCATTCATTTATTCAAGCTTGTTAGGTAGTTTGTTTTCTACTTCAGTATACCCTGATAGTGTCAAATTTTCTAAGCCCTTTTTCCTCATTATGTGGCCTCAAGATTTTAGTTGAAACTTTGTGATTTTAAGACATAGATTTCTGTTATATCTTTTGTCTGACTTTATGAGACCAGAAATGAAAGGTTACAACAGATTTCCAAGTTCACGTGTGGCAACACATCTATTATTTGTTCATTGATGTTTAAGAAATGCTGCTCAAATCATATTGAATCGCAAGTGAAAGAGCAAATGTTAAAAAGAAAAGCATTTAGAGAAAATCACTGGAGATGATTTTATGCTAAAAGTTGCATAGCAAATTATTATAAAGATTTTTCAAGGTAAGGATAGATTAACATTATGCTGGATTAAACTAAGCCAAGTATACATCATGGATTAGAGAGGAGCTTTCCAAAACTGGTGATTTTAGGATAGAAATGATTTATAAATTATTATAGGGATTTTTAAAGACAAAGATAGATTAACATTATGCTGCATGAAACAAAGCCAAGTAAATATGGATTAGAGAAGAGCTTTCCACAACTGGTGATTTTTTTGATAGAAATGATTTATAAATTATTATAGGGATTTTTAAAGACAAAGATAGATTAACATTATGCTGCCTGAAACAAAGCCAAGTAAATATGGATTAGAGAAGAGCTTTCCAAAACTGGTGATTTTTTGATAGAAATGATTTATAAATTATTATAGGCATTTTTAAAGACAAAGATAGATTAACATTATGCTGCATGAAACAAAGCCATGTATATATGGATTAGAGAAGAGCTTTCCAAAACTGGTGATTTGATGATAGAAATGATTTATAAATTATTATAGGGATATTAAAGACAAAGATAGATTAACATTATGCTGCATGAAACAAAGCCAAGTAAATATGGATTAGAGAAGAGCTTTCCAAAACTGGTGATTTTTTGATAGAAATGATTTATAAATTATTATAGGGATTTTTAAAGACAAAGATAGATTAACATTATGCTGCCTGAAACAAAGCCAAGTAAATATGGATTAGAGAAGAGCTTTGCAAAACTGGTGATTTGATGATAGAAATGATTTATAAATTATTATAGGGATATTAAATACAAAGATAGATTAACATTATGCTGCATGAAACAAAGCCAAGTAAATATGGATTAGAGAAGAGCTTTCCAAAACTGGTGATTTTTTGATAGAAATGATTTATAAATTATTATAGGGATTTTTAAAGACAAAGATAGATTAACATTATGCTGCCTGAAACAAAGCCAAGTAAATATGGATTAGAGAAGAGCTTTCCAAAACTGGTGATTTTTTGATAGAAATGATTTATAAATTATTATAGGCATTTTTAAAGACAAAGATAGATTAACATTATGCTGCATGAAACAAAGCCAAGTAAATATGGATTAGAGAAGAGCTTTCCAAAACTGGTGATTTGATGAGAGAAATGATTTATAAATTATTATAGGCATTTTTAAAGACAAAGATAGATTAACATTATGCTGCATGAAACAAAGCCAAGTAAATATGGATTAGAGAAGAGCTTTCCAAAACTGGTGATTTGATGATAGAAATGATTTATAAATTATTATAGGGATTTTTAAAGACAAAGATAGATTAACATTATGCTGCATGAAACAAAGCCAAGTAAATATGGAGTAGAGAAGAGCTTTCCAAAACTGGTGATTTGATGATAGAAATGATTTATAAATTATTATAGGGATATTTAAAGACAAAGATAGATTAACATTATGCTGCATGAAACAAAGCCATGTATATATGGATTAGAGAAGAGCTTTGCAAAACTGGTGATTTGATGATAGAAATGATTTATAAATTATTATAGGGATATTAAAGACAAAGATAGATTAACATTATGCTGCATGAAACAAAGCCAAGTAAATATGGATTAGAGAAGAGCTTTCCACAACTGGTGATTTGATGATAGAAATGATTTATAAATTATTATAGGGATATTAAAGACAAAGATAGATTAACATTATGCTGCATGAAACAAAGCCAAGTAAATATGGATTAGAGAAGAGCTTTCCAAAACTGGTGATTTGATGATAGAAATGATTTATAAATTATTATAGGGATATTAAAGACAAAGATAGATTAACATTATGCTGCATGAAACAAAGCCAAGTAAATATGGATTTGAGAAGAGCTTTCCACAACTGGTGATTTGATGATAGAAATGATTTATAAATTATTATAGGGATATTAAAGACAAAGATAGATTAACATTATGCTGAATGAAACAAAGCCAAGTAAATATGGATTAGAGAAGAGCTTTGCAAAACTGGTGATTTGATGATAGAAATGATTTATAAATTATTATAGGGATATTAAATACAAAGATAGATTAACATTATGCTGCATGAAACAAAGCCAAGTAAATATGGATTAGAGAAGAGCTTTCCAAAACTGGTGATTTTTTGATAGAAATGATTTATAAATTATTATAGGGATTTTTAAAGACAAAGATAGATTAACATTATGCTGCCTGAAACAAAGCCAAGTAAATATGGATTAGAGAAGAGCTTTCCAAAACTGGTGATTTTTTGATAGAAATGATTTATAAATTATTATAGGCATTTTTAAAGACAAAGATAGATTAACATTATGCTGCATGAAACAAAGCCAAGTAAATATGGATTAGAGAAGAGCTTTCCAAAACTGGTGATTTGATGATAGAAATGATTTATAAATTATTATAGGCATTTTTAAAGACAAAGATAGATTAACATTATGCTGCATGAAACAAAGCCAAGTAAATATGGATTAGAGAAGAGCTTTCCAAAACTGGTGATTTGATGATAGAAATGATTTATAAATTATTATAGGGATTTTTAAAGACAAAGATAGATTAACATTATGCTGCATGAAACAAAGCCAAGTAAATATGGAGTAGAGAAGAGCTTTCCAAAACTGGTGATTTGATGATAGAAATGATTTATAAATTATTATAGGGATATTAAAGACAAAGATAGATTAACATTATGCTGCATGAAACAAAGCCATGTATATATGGATTAGAGAAGAGCTTTGCAAAACTGGTGATTTGATGATAGAAATGATTTATAAATTATTATAGGGATTTTTAAAGACAAAGATAGATTAACATTATGCTGCATGAAACAAATTCAAGTAAATATCGATTAGAGAAGAGCTTTCCAAAACTGGTGATTTGATGATAGAAATGATTTATAAATTATTATAGGGATTTTTAAAGACAAAGATAGATTAACATTATGCTGCATGAAACAAAGCCAAGTAAATATGGATTAGAGAAGAGCTTTCCAAAACTGGTGATTTGATGATAGAAATGATTTATAAATTATTATAGGGATTTTTAAAGACAAAGATAGATTAACATTATGCTGCATGAAACAAAGCCAAGTAAATATGGATTAGAGAAGAGCTTTCCAAAACTGGTGATTTGATGATAGAAATGATTTATAAATTATTATATGGATATTAAAGACAAAGATAGATTAACATTATGCTGCATGAAACAAATTCAAGTAAATATCGATTAGAGAAGAGCTTTCCAAAACTGGTGATTTGATGATAGAAATGATTTATAAATTATTATAGGGATTTTTAAAGACAAAGATAGATTAACATTATGCTGCATGAAACAAAGCCAAGTAAATATGGATTAGAGAAGAGCTTTCCAAAACTGGTGATTTGATGATAGAAATGATTTATAAATTATTATAGGGATTTTTAAAGACAAAGATAGATTAACATTATGCTGCATGAAACAAATTCAAGTAAATATCGATTAGAGAAGAGCTTTCCAAAACTGGTGATTTTAGGATAGAAATGATTTATAAATTATTATAGGGATTTTAAAGACAAAGATAGATTAACATTATGCTGCATGAAACAAAGCCAAGTAAATATGGATTAGAGAAGAGCTTTCTAAAACTGGTGATTTGATGATAGAAATGATTTATAAATTATTATAGGGATTTTTAAAGACAAAGATAGATTAACATTATGCTGCATGAAACAAATTCAAGTAAATATCGATTAGAGAAGAGCTTTCCAAAACTGGTGATTTGATGATAGAAATGATTTATAAATTATTATAGGGATTTTTAAAGACAAAGATAGATTAACATTATGCTGCATGAAACAAAGCCAAGTAAATATGGATTAGAGAAGAGCTTTCCAAAACTGGTGATTTGATGATAGAAATGATTTATAAATTATTATAGGGATTTTTAAAGACAAAGATAGATTAACATTATGCTGCATGAAACAAAGCCAAGTAAATATGGAGTAGAGAAGAGCTTTCCAAAACTGGTGATTTGATGATAGAAATGATTTATAAATTATTATAGGGATATTAAAGACAAAGATAGATTAACATTATGCTGCATGAAACAAAGCCATGTATATATGGATTAGAGAAGAGCTTTGCAAAACTGGTGATTTGATGATAGAAATGATTTATAAATTATTATAGGGATTTTTAAAGACAAAGATAGATTAACATTATGCTGCATGAAACAAAGCCAAGTAAATATGGATTAGAGAAGAGCTTTCCAAAACTGGTGATTTGATGATAGAAATGATTTATAAATTATTATAGGGATTTTTAAAGACAAAGATAGATTAACATTATGCTGCATGAAACAAAGCCAAGTAAATATGGATTAGAGAAGAGCTTTCCAAAACTGGTGATTTGATGATAGAAATGATTTATAAATTATTATAGGGATTTTTAAAGACAAAGATAGATTAACATTATGCTGCATGAAACAAAGCCAAGTAAATATGGATTAGAGAAGAGCTTTCCAAAACTGGTGATTTTATGATAGAAATGATTTATAAATTATTATAGGCATTTTTAAAGACAAAGATAGATTAACATTATGCTGCATGAAACAAAGCCAAGTAAATATGGATTAGAGAAGAGCTTTCCAAAACTGGTGATTTGATGATAGAAATGATTGATAAATTATTATAGGCATTTTTAAAGACAAAGATAGATTAACATTATGCTGCATGAAACAAAGCCAAGTAAATATGGATTAGAGAAGAGCTTTCCAAAACTGGTGATTTTAGGATAGAAATGATTTATAAATTATTATAGGGATTTTAAAGACAAAGATAGATTAACATTATGCTGCATGAAACAAAGCCAAGTAAATATGGATTAGAGAAGAGCTTTCCAAAACTGGTGATTTTATGATAGAAATGATTTATAAATTATTATGCGGATTTTTAAAGACAAAGATAGATTAACATTATGCTGCATGAAACAAAGCCAAGTAAATATGGATTAGAGAAGAGCTTTCCAAAACTGGTGATTTGATGATAGAAATGATTTATAAATTATTATAGGGATTTTTAAAGACAAAGATAGATTAACATTATGCTGCATGAAACAAAGCCAAGTAAATATGGATTAGAGAAGAGCTTTCCAAAACTGGTGATTTGATGATAGAAATGATTTATAAATTATTATAGGGATTTTTAAAGACAAAGATAGATTAACATTATGCTGCATGAAACAAAGCCAAGTAAATATGGATTAGAGAAGAGCTTTCCAAAACTGGTGATTTTATGATAGAAATGATTTATAAATTATTATAGGCATTTTTAAAGACAAAGATAGATTAACATTATGCTGCATGAAACAAAGCCAAGTAAATATGGATTAGAGAAGAGCTTTCCAAAACTGGTGATTTGATGATAGAAATGATTGATAAATTATTATAGGCATTTTTAAAGACAAAGATAGATTAACATTATGCTGCATGAAACAAAGCCAAGTAAATATGGATTAGAGAAGAGCTTTCCAAAACTGGTGATTTTAGGATAGAAATGATTTATAAATTATTATAGGGATTTTAAAGACAAAGATAGATTAACATTATGCTGCATGAAACAAAGCCAAGTAAATATGGATTAGAGAAGAGCTTTCCAAAACTGGTGATTTTATGATAGAAATGATTTATAAATTATTATGCGGATTTTTAAAGACAAAGATAGATTAACATTATGCTGCATGAAACAAAGCCAAGTAAATATGGATTAGAGAAGAGCTTTCCAAAACTGGTGATTTGATGATAGAAATGATTTATAAATTATTATAGGGATTTTTAAAGACAAAGATAGATTAACATTATGCTGCATGAAACAAAGCCAAGTAAATATGGATTAGAGAAGAGCTTTCCAAAACTGGTGATTTGATGATAGAAATGATTTATAAATTATTATAGGCATTTTTAAAGACAAAGATAGATTAACATTATGCTGCATGAAACAAAGCCAAGTAAATATGGATTAGAGAAGAGCTTTCCAAAACTGGTGATTTGATGATAGAAATGATTTATAAATTATTATAGGCATTTTTAAAGACAAAGATAGATTAACATTATGCTGCATGAAACAAACCCAAGTAAATATGGATTAGAGAAGAGCTTTCCAAAACTGGTGATTTGATGATAGAAATGATTTATAAATTATTATAGGCATTTTTAAAGACAAAGATAGATTAACATTATGCTGCATGAAACAAAGCCAAGTAAATATGGATTAGAGAAGAGCTTTCCAAAACTGGTGATTTTTTGATAGAAATGATTTATAAATTATTATAGGCATTTTTAAAGACAAAGATAGATTAACATTATGCTGCATGAAACAAAACCAAGTTAATATGGATTAGAGAAGAGCTTTCCAAAACTGGTGATTTGATGATAGAAATGATTTATAAATTATTATAGGCATTTTTAAAGACAAAGATAGATTAACATTATGCTGCATGAAACAAAGCCAAGTAAATATGGATTAGAGAAGAGCTTTCCAAAACTGGTGATTTGATGATAGAAATGATTTATAAATTATTATAGGCATTTTTAAAGACAAAGATAGATTAACATTATGCTGCATGAAACAAAGCCAAGTAAATATGGATTAGAGAAGAGCTTTCCAAAACTGGTGATTTGATGATAGAAATGATTTATAAATTATTATAGGCATTTTTAAAGACAAAGATAGATTAACATTATGCTGCATGAAACAAACCCAAGTAAATATGGATTAGAGAAGAGCTTTCCAAAACTGGTGATTTGATGATAGAAATGATTTATAAATTATTATAGGCATTTTTAAAGACAAAGATAGATTAACATTATGCTGCATGAAACAAAGCCAAGTAAATATGGATTAGAGAAGAGCTTTCCAAAACTGGTGATTTTTTGATAGAAATGATTTATAAATTATTATAGGCATTTTTAAAGACAAAGATAGATTAACATTATGCTGCATGAAACAAAACCAAGTTAATATGGATTAGAGAAGAGCTTTCCAAAACTGGTGATTTGATGATAGAAATGATTTATAAATTTTTATAGTGATTTTTAAAAACAGATCGATTAACTTAACACTATACGATATGAAACAAAGCCAAGTAATTATCATGGTTAAGCATATTTGTATATTATAAAATTTAGAAATTATTTGTGAAGGCATGTAATTTATCTTATCTTTATCTTTATATATTTTGTCTTTATTTCTTTATAGTAATGATGTATGTTAAGTACAAACTATTATATTTTCTAAATTATGGCTAGTTGAATAACAAAATAGATAAAAGAAACAATGTAATGTTTCGTCTTTCAAAAGCACTTCATCAGGATCATATAATGTCCTTTTTGATGATATTATATATATATATATATATAGAAGGAGGGGCAAAAATATAAACAAAAATGTTGATTATAAATATACAGCAAGAGGAAAGGTGGAAAATGTTGGGATTCTGAAGTTGAAATTTAAAATGATGTGTTGGGACATACAGCTTAACTGACTTTTCCCATTACCATTTTTCAAGTGATAATTTACATCATGGTTTTAATGTTTTTAAATGGAAGTGTAAAGTCAAATTTGTTCAATTAGGTAATTTTCAGAGTAAAAGAATAAACTTTCCTATAAAATAACTGATTCAAATAAAAAAAAAATACAACCAACTCAAGAGCATTTGAACAAACTGTTAATGAGCACTTCAGAAATTTTGTCAAATTAATTTAGATTTTCATGGGCAGGCTTTTACCTGAAACTTATTTAATTTTTATTCAACCATTTAACGAATTTTGCCAAGTTAACTACAAATTTCGATTCAAAGCCATGAATTTTACACGAGTTTATTCAAAAACAGACTGAAGCAAAGCAACAATTTCCATATTTTAGAAATTACCAAATTTTCTAAGGACATTTAAATTAGACAGTATTCAAAGAAGTTAACATATGAATTGGTGATCATGTGACTGTAGGTAGCTTTGCAAGAAATCGATTTCTATGGTCCTTTCTGATCAAGAAAAAGATTAAATTTAAAAAAAAAAATATGAAAAGAATGAAGCAGAATTTTTTTTTAAAAACTTTGATTGGAATTTTTATGACTTTCTCCTCCAATCACTGAAATTAAGCAATATTGAGCCTGGTGAGTACTTAGATGGGTGACCACTTGGAAATACAAAATGCTGTAATCTTGGAGATGTGCAGCTGATGTGATAGCTGCTCAGAATGAAAAATCGGACAGCCAAGTACAAATTCTAGTTGAGTTTGTTGCATTCACTTATGCACAAATACCCTTGGGAAAGGTATGAATCCATCTCTTCTCCTCACATCTATGGGTTAAATAGTAGGATTTGCATTTGGAAAAATCATTGTAACAGGCACAACTTGATTAGAATTTTTATGACTTGCGAAGCACCAGTTCTCCTCCAATCAGTGAAGTTAAGCAATATCAAGCTTGGTGAGTACTTAGATGAGGGACTACATGTGAATACCAGGTTCTGCAAGCTTAAGGATGTGAAGGTGATGTAATGGATAGTGGCTTGGAATGAGAAATCAGAGACCAAGTTCCATTTTCCAGCCAGGTTCATTGTTATGTAGGAATAAAGTGTCGCTGCTGACACTTGAATTTGAACATAGATCTCCAGTGAACAAACACAGGCGATCCCGTTATTGAATTAAGTAGACCATGTGACCATAGAGTAAACGCATATATGTAGGAAGTAGCTGATGACTAACAACCGCTATTTCTATTCTATCCTCTATTACAACTCGGATCACCATTTCTACTCTATACTATTTCTCTACACTATTCACTATACTAGTTCTCTACTCAGATCACTATATGCATTACTGTTCAAGCGAGTATTATTGAGCAAATACTATTAGTGTGCATGATATGTGAAGATGTCTGACACCAGTATAGTTCAATGGTGTACTATAGTTGTATTTGTGATTACAAAGTCTCTACTACAACGAGAATTTACAAAAGTGGCAACGAGTATTTATTGGCATCACAATAGTGGCAATGAGTGTTCGTTGGCATCACAAAACTCATTATATTCACTTATATGCAAATACCTTTGGAAAACATATGAATCCGTCTTCCCCCCACGCTATGGGTTAAATAGTAGGACTTGTATTGGAAAAAATCATTGTAATGAGCACAAGTTCTTTCCAACTCTGAGCCAGCATGAAAGAGTAAGGTTCACCGAACTACATGACAATAACACATTTTTTTTTTTTTTTTTTTAAGCATATCACCCCAAGCAAGGCTGGAAGCCACTAGTACGCAGGGGGTTACAGAAGGTTTGGAGGAAGAGCAGATAGGAGTGGTAAAGGAGAGGATGTGGAGAAAGATAGTGGATCGATCAAGGCAAGGGGGTTACAGAAGATTTGGAGCGAGAGCAGATGGGAATGAAAGGTGAAAGGATGTGGAGAAGGGAAGTGGATAGATCAAGGCAGCTGGAGATGTTGATTGACGTTACACTTAAATAGTTGGAGATTGTATTTGTCAGGGAAGCAGGAATAAGGAAGGGAGTTCCACAGGTGAGATGTGCGAGACATGAAGCTATTGGAGTAGAAGAGACGTCTACATCTAACAGTTTCAATGGTGAAGGGGTGGGAACAGGATGCCAGCCTCGTGGGATGTTTAAATTCATGAGGCCTAGGAACCAGTGAAAGCAGCTCCTCGGAGCAATTACCGTGAAAGTATTTATAAAAAAGACAGAGCGAGGCAACGTTGCATCTGTGAGAGAGAGACTGCAGACGAGATGACAGATCGGGGCCAATTACATTGCATATCCGTCTCTGGATCTTATCAAGAACCCTGAGGCAAACAGCAGGGGCTCCAGACCATATATGGCAGCAATAATAAACTCTGGAGAGAGTTGAGGTATGTGAGTGCACATTCTGCTGTAGGTAGGAGTGAGTGTTCGATGATGAGGAATGCTTACTTCCTCTCAAGGCGATATAATATTTCAAAGGAGATAATCAAACATGATTTTAATATTTTTCCACTCTGGTAACTAGACTTTCACAAGGGTATTTGTGTGTAAGTGAATATAACAAACCCAACTGGAATTGGAACTCAGCTCTCTGATTAACAATTCCGAGCCATTATCCTTTACACCAGCCATACATCCAAGCACCTGTTATTCCCAAGTGGTCACCCATTTAGGTAGTAACCATGTTTGGTGTTGCTTAACTTTGGTGATTGTATGGGAACTGCTGCTTCAATATGATGTAGCTGTGAGCCCACAGTTTCTGCGAGAGGGAGTGGCATAATCTGGCATGATTACCAGTTTGAACAAGGCCAGTATGCTCCAGTCCTCAATCACCATGACCTGTGTCTTTGAGCTAGCACAAACATGAATAGTTTCATCTACCTAGTTTGAATCACAAGGATTGGGTCAACCTGAGGTATAGTTTTCATAGTGGGAAAATTTTGCCAGGTCACTATGACCAAGAATTTTAGTTGAGTTTGTTGCATTCACTTATGCACAAATATCCAGAGCTCTGTGTTAAATAGTAGAAATAATATCTGGAAAAATCATTTTAAAAGGCACAAGTTCTTTCCAACTCTTCCAAAATGACTTGAGCCAGCACGGAAGAGGAAGGTTCACAAAACTACATGACAATACCACATTAACTCTGGAGTGAGTTGAGTCATGTGAGTGCACATTCTATAGGTGGAGAGAGGGTTCAATGATGAGGAATGCTTACTTTTTCTGAAGGAGATATAATATTGCAAAGCAGGCCACCATACATGATCTTAATATTAAATAATATTAAAATCATGTATGAATATTCCACCATGGTACCTAGACTTTTTTTTTTTTTTTTAAGCATATCACCAAAGCAGTACCAGATTTGCAACAAGGTTTCATCAATTTACAGTTGAATTGGTTATATGCATCCGTAAATTCCGTACTAATAATTTCTAATCTTACACTTCTCACTTGTAGATTTTTCTTCGGGCTCCATGCTTTTTAGCCATCTTTGATCTTCAAATATTTAAATGCAATGTCAATCGTTATCTAATGTCTTATTGATTACTCTTCTTTTATTGTTCTCTCTCCTTAATAATGTTTAGTCCTTTTTCTTATTCTTTCAAACTCAGTAACCCTTGTATCTTAGTGACTTTACTCCCTTGTTTGGGATGAAATGATTAAAAAAGAAAAAAATAACATTAATAATATTAACATGTTGACTGCCTGAAGTCAACTACGCAATTTGATTTCAAATACTAAATTTATAATAGCAATAAAATATTTTTATGAGTTGATTTACAGTTTCAATATATGTCTTTACATTGTTTTCATACTAAAAGTATCCTTATTTAGTTGTTGGTATGATTTTTCATTCCTGACTTAGTCACCAGGTACTAGTTATTTGCTTTATAACAATGAAAAATTGGTTGTTGCTTTAATAGTAAGACGTCAAAAACGAGATAACTTGCAATCAGTGTCTCAATAAAAACTGCCAACCCCGAAATAAAGAGATACAATCAACCTTATATGTGAGTGATTATGTACACATGAAGGTGAGCAAATAACTATTTAATCAATGGTGTAGACAAAATAGTGCTCTATGTAGTTAAACAGAGCTATAGTATATATTAATAATTACACATATACCTACATTTTACAGTATGAGTCAGAGTTTCATTGCTTTCCCAGTCATTACAAAAAGTTATAAACTGTTCAATATGGTTGTTTTTTTTTTTAAATTCTGGGTCTCATAGAGGCAGTGATACATGTGGATTCAAAGTTCAAGGTTATTACAAATATAATATAGCATTGGGTTATAAATTCAAAATATAGAGTGTTGGTAGGTAGATATTGAAATATATATATTTATCCTCCTCGGAATATATATATATATATATATATATATATAAATATATGGATAAAACTTCTGAAAAGTTGCAAATTAAAAGAAAAAAATTGGGTGTTTTTTTGTGAAAGTATTTATTTATATGTTTTTATATATTTGATATTTCAGACTACCTCGGTCCTTCCTCATAAATTAATTAAATAACTGTATTCGGAAGTTTGTTTACAAGTAGCGTCCATCGCGGGATGCGGACGTCACGTGATGTGGAATGCAACTGTGTTTGAATTTTTTAACGTAAATCTAACGATAGTATTTTAGATGTTGTTTAAAAAGGTTTTTTAACTATAGCTAAAGAAATTTTTTAACTATTGAAATATTTATACAGATTTAAAATACCCAAGTCTTTGTTTAACCCTAGTTTATATGTGTCTAATTTGAAAATCCAGTATTTCTCTTTTTTTCTTCGTGTGTATGTCGAACTGAAACCTGAATCTATCAATAAACATTTACAGTTGTCTAATGAGTGTCTTGATTGATGAAAGTGTTCAGCTATATATGATATATTTATATCCTTCTTGGAATTATCCCTTCCAGTCACAGATAGGTGAAATGTATAATTATTTATTTATGTATATACGGTAAATGTTGTTAATACTGTTTACCATAAAAATGAACATTTACTTAAATATTTTTGTCTTTATAAATAACATATAACAGTAAAATATGATATGAAAAATGGTATAAATGGGTTACCAGTGCTGTAGTTCTCACCCGTGCCCAGATACCCAGCCTATACACCCTTCTCTGGCTCTGCTGGCTTGAACTTGTACACCATATGCTGGATGGGAGGATTCCAAAGGTTCTTCTCTATGGGAAACTGGCCATTGGCTAGAGGGCATGAGAGTGACTTCATCTTCACTTCAAGGACATCTGCAAAAGGGATATGAGGGTGATGGACATTGAAAGGTGAGGAGACATCACCATTGATCATTTATGTTTACATGAGGGCTGGAGTGTGGGGAGGAGAAACAAAGGCTTGCTGCCAGGGTGTAGCATACTTGACAGAAAGAAAACAACAAGACAATATTGGGGGAGAGCATCTTCACATGCATTCATTGCAATCAAGACTGTCACTCTCATGTGGGTCTGCACAGCCATAACAGATGCTGCACTGCCATCAGCAGCTGAGGCATAACTCTTTGAGCACAGTTTCTCAAGACCAATGGATGCCACACACCTAGACATCAATTCCAGTTTTTATTAGTATAATTAAAACACCATGAAGATATTTAGGAAATAATTTAAAAAAGCTAAAATATTAAAAATTTAAAAATGAATAAATGTGAAAGCTATTTTGTCTTCTGCTTCGAAATGCTGTGTTCTTTCAGGAGGTTGAGGATCATGGATCAGCACAATTTCCTGTTTTTTGTAGTTCTTTGTAAATTTTTATTTTTTTCTTATATCTCTTAAGTACTGTACGTAGGTTATGATCTGCTTTCCTCTGTCCCTGTTGCCTTCAGTATGTCCTGTGAATATCAAATTTTCCCAGCCTTCTTTCCTCATTATGTGCCCTAGAAATTTCAATTATCACTTTCTGATGTTAAGTATAAGTTATTTTTGTTTCCCTTTTCTCTAAAACTGTCATTGCTCATATATCCAGTCCATGGAATTCTCAAAATACTTCTGTAGAGCCACATTTAACCTCAAGTTTCTTCTTCATCTATGAGGGAATTGGCCAGTATTCAATACTACATAGGTGGACTGGTATTATGTAACAGTTCAATAAACTTTTCTTTGTTTCTAATGAAATTCTCCTGTCTCTTAATACTTTGCTTAACTTTCATAAGGCATTCTTTACTATCCCAAGGTACCTTCAGATTTCAGCCTCGCACTTTCTGTCCTCTGTTAAAATACTTCCTAGATATTTAAATTGTACTTGTTTGATTTTGGTATCTCCAATTTGTAATTTGCATGTTGGGCTGTCCCTTTTGCTAACAACCATACAATCTATCTTCTTACAATTGAGGTTTAGTCCTTTCTTCTTGCTTTCCTTCACTACTTTCTGTAGGAGTTTTTGTAGTTACCTTTCTATGCCCACTATTAACACTGTGTCATCTACATATCTTATGTTGTTAAGATTGTGGCCACCAATAACGAATCCTGATGGGACTTCTAATGCTCTCAAAATTGCCTCACTGTATTGGTTTATTAAGTCTGGTGAAGAGCTAAATCCTTGTTTTACACCCCTTTCTATTTTGTCTATAGAAAAAACAAATTAGTTAAATTTTACTGTAATTTTTATAAAAATCCCAACATGATATTTTAAAACATTTTTGTTAAATCATTTTGAATAATCTTATATGAAAATGTTAATAGTAATTAATTTTCATGTTCAGAGTAACATATATCAAACATCGACTTGGTTTTTGTACATTCATTTTCTATTCACAACCGGAAAAGGTTTTAAAATCTATATGAGAGAAATTTCCTTTACCTGTCTTGCGTTGGCACTAAATTTTCCATTTTTATTTATTAATCTTTTCTTTTTACGTCTCAATTTCTCTTTTTAATTTAGTTGTAGTGATAGACAAAAAGTTATCTCCCCTTGACCCAAGCAAAAATAGCAATAAAAATTAATTATAAATATTCACAAGAATAAAAAACAGTCACATGTCCTGATGAGACCTGCACAAGAAATCGTTAGGTGGGAATGTCAATCTCTCTTTTTTGCTGTGGAAAGTTATGGTATCAAGATGCATACATTTCAGGCTTGTGACAAACCAAACATATAAGTACAAAAATTCATATTGTTTTTGGTATATAGTCTTTTGAAAGTAGATACATG
Source organism: Acanthosepion esculentum (assembly GCA_964036315.1). Classification (NCBI taxonomy): domain Eukaryota; kingdom Metazoa; phylum Mollusca; class Cephalopoda; order Sepiida; family Sepiidae; genus Acanthosepion; species Acanthosepion esculentum. The sequence goes on from OZ038515.1 coordinate 49,753,417, forward strand.
CTAACTTTGTATTAAGAATTTTGAATATATATATATATATATATATACACAGTGTAACCCGGATATAAGAGAAACCCGGATATAAGATACATTTTCTCTGGTCCCAAATTAGAGCCTGTGTTAATGTATATATAATAGACCAAACCCGGATATAAGAGAAACACGGATATAAGAGACTTCTTCTCCGGTCCCAACAACTCTCTTATATCCGGGTTACACTGTATATATATATGTGTGTGTGTGTGTACAAGTGTTTTTATATGAAGACTTTTTTTTTTCATATTGTCTTTTTACAAATATATTTTATTTCAATCTAATTTTTTTTTTTAAATAAGAAATCATTTATTGAACAAAGTAACTAATAATAACAAAACAAAAGTCATTGAAACAAAGCAAGTTCAGTCGACCATTGATGACAATTCCAGAACAGAAGACTTTTGTGTTTTATTTGAACATTTGATATATTTATATTGTCATATGTTTCATTTACTTTTTAAATGAGGTCTATGTTTCATATATCCGCACACAACATAGTTTGTTATAAGCAGAAAACACAACACAAATGCTTAATTGTTTATTCAGTTTTTAAGTAAAAATTAACAGAAAAACTATAATTTTCTTCCATTGCTTCTTAAAGCAAAATTAGTTCTTATATTCTATAGGGCATATGTCATCAGTATACTACTCTACGGTGGTGTGACTTGAAGCCTCTACTCCAGGGAGGAGAGACACCTCAGCAGCTTTCATCTTTGCTGCCTGAAATGCATTCTGAGCATCAATTGGTCTAACTGGGTTACGAGGTGCTGCAGTTCTCATTCATGCCCAGATACCCAGCCTATACACCCTTCTCTGGCTCTGCTGGCTTGAATTTGTACACCATATGCTGGATGGGAGGATTCCAAAGGTCCTTCTCTATGGGAAATAAATACAAATTAATAATTAATAAATTACAAATAAATCCTAATGTTATTCTTATTTAGAAATAAAGCATACAATTTCCTCAATTTAAATCCTTCAAACTTCATTTTTCAATCAGGTTGCATTCTTCTTCTATGTGTCATATTCCTTCAGATGTTGGCGATCATGGCTCTCCACAATTTCCTTTCCTTTAGACCTCTTAATAAATGTTGTATTTTTATTATCCCTCCTAAACCTTGCTCCACCATCCATTTACTCGAGCTTGCTATGTAGGTAGGTTATGCATTGTTGTACTCTGAACACTAGAATCTGCCATACCATGAACACAGTGTCAATGCATCTACATTCCCTTCATATTCTACTGGTAAGGATTAAGTTCCACTCGGGCAACTTCTTCCCCAAGAACTGTCACTTTGTGAAAGGGACTCCCAAGAGGATGCTTCCTACAATCTTAACCTCTTCAAATTTATAATCAATCATTATCTACCTTACATCGCCACATAATATGCCCTCTTAATTCTAGCTTTTATGCTCTTATGACAACACCACTCAGTAACTGGTTTCATTATCTCTCTACACCTCAAAATGTGAATAAAATTAAGAACAGAGCCAATACTGTCTTTGATGCCCACCTTGCTTGCAATAAAACTAACTTCTGGTTTTCTATGTACCCTATCTCTTCAGAACATTGCCGATCATGGCTCTCCACTATTTCCTGTCCTTTGTAGTCCTTAATAAATTTTGTTTTTTTGTAATCACTCCTAAACTTTGTTCCGTCATCTATTTGCTTAAGCTCGCTAGATAGGATATGTGTTGTTTTCCTCTGAACATCTTCAATCTGTCCTGTGAGTATCAAATTTTCCAAGCCCTCTTTCCTCATTATGTTCTCTAGAAATTAAAATTTTTTCTTTCTGATGTTAGGTATAAGTGTCCTTTTTGTTTCCATTTTTCTTAAAACTTCATCATTGCTCACATGTTTGTTTCATTTTATCCTTTTGTAGACTGTTTCTGTTGCTCCAAGTCTTTTCTTCATCTGGGATGACATTAATGTTGAGCCCTACAATGAGCAATTCTGAGTTCCTGTTACTGGTTCTGACCTGGCATCTCGGCTTCAGTCACTTTTCCACCACCATAATATAACTTTACTATGCTTTTTCTATAAATACTTTCATGGTAATTGTTCTGATAAACTTTCCTCTATGGTATCAAGAATTTATGAATTTGAGTGCAGTACTAGATTGGTTGTGAGGTCTCATCATTTTATAGTTGAAATAGCTAGATGTAAGTGTAAGTTCTATGTTAACAGTTTCTTCTGTGGCACTTCGTGCTTGTGTAACTCTCTTTTAGGTTTTTTGCTTTCCATTCAAATTTGGTCTTCAAAAATAAAAATGCCATGTCAATCATTATGTTCTGTCTTCTTAATTCTTGTTCTTTTATTCTTTTCTCTTTTTCGTTTCATATATTCTTGAACACTCAGTAACTCCTTGTGTTTTAGTGGCTTTATTGCCTTGCTTTGAGTGAAATGATTTCAAACATATAATCACAGCACACAGAAAACAGAAACTTTCTGAGAACAAATCATATATAAAATTGGCAATATTCTGTGGGAAAATGAAATAAAACCAATAAATAAAATAATTATAAAGAATAAAAAAAATAAGTAAATTCATTTTCCCATGATGCAAGTTATAAAGAAACCGGAAAGTGTTTCTAATCACATGTGCAATTTTATGACCCACACTTCCAAAAGGACAGATTCTTTCTCTTTTCAACAAGATTGTTCAGATGTGTTTTTGCAGCCCTACTCATGAAGTAGAGATTTGACCATCCCAAATCAGTGTGAGGCCAGCTTAAGCTTGACCATCTTTAGCCATTTTTATCCTTACTTCCCATAAATCATTTCTCAACCAAAAAGTAAAGCAAACATACCCAAGAAACATTTAACTTTCAATACAGTCAACATAAAAGAAAGAAATGACCATAGCAGAAACTCAAGATTTTTTATAGTCTTCTTTCTTCTATCTTTGTTTATATATTGGACACACATCTTCACCTAAAAAAATACACAGAAAGCCCACAACCTTGTTAACATCCACAATTCTATCACTTATATATATATATAGATAGATAGATAGATAGATAGATAGAAATCCAGACAAATTTGAATGGACATAGATAGATAGATAGATAGATAGATAGAAATCCAGACAAATTTGAATGGACATAGATAGATAGATAGATAGATAGATAGATAGAAATCCAGACAAATTTGAATGGACATAGATAGATAGATAGATAGATAGATAGATAGATAGATAGATAGATAGATAGATAGAAATCCAGACAAATTTGAATGGACATAGATAGATAGATAGATAGATAGATAGATAGATAGAAATCCAGACAAATTTGAATGGACATAGATAGATAGATAGATAGATAGATAGAAATCCAGACAAATTTGAATGGACATAGATAGATAGATAGATAGATAGATAGATAGAAATCCAGACAAATTTGAATGGACATAGATAGATAGATAGATAGATAGATAGATAGATAGATAGAAATCCAGACAAATTTGAATGGACATAGATAGATAGATAGATAGATAGATAGATAGAAATCCAGACAAATTTGAATGGACATATATAGATAGATATAACGATATATAATTTTGTATAATTTTATATATCAACAAACACTATTTAGAAATAAATGACAAACTGAAAACGTTTTTTGGAGGCACGTTTTATCTGTTAGGATTTCATCAGGCTGGGCTTTGATGATGTTGCTACATCTACACATGCTCTGGATATTTTTCATAGAAAATAATAACAATCGCTTCTTTCATTCCTTTTTAAAACTGAATGTAAACAAATTTGTTTGTAGGCATTTTGTCATGTTGTTGATGCTTTGTAAAGATGGCCGCCTTTTGTATTTGTAATGTATGGATAACTGCATGTGGATCTCTCAGATAAGAAGACACAGTGGTTTCACTGAAGCACAGTAAGCTGCTTATAGATATACTTTGTATTATAATCCCAGCTGGATTTGAAGATAACATTAAGTTTAGAAGAGGGGGAAAGCTGGATTTGCAGTTTCAGAACTTGAGTCTTTCTGATTAATATTATTAATTCTGGGATGATGAGTGTTGAACTGCTATGTAATATCAATCCTCCAATATGGCATTGAATACTGGACAATTTCCTCATAGATGAAGAGGATACCTGAGGCAACAGAAACAAAGAAAATAGTGTTAGACTGCTATTTTATATCAGTCTTCCTATATGGCATTTGATACTGAATAGATGACGAAGAGACTTGAAGCAACAGAAACAAAGAAAATAGTGTTGAACTGCTATTTAATATGATTCCTCCAATATGGCATTGAATACTGGACAGTTTCCTGATAGATGAAGAGAAGACACGAGGCAACAGAAACAAAGAAAATAGTGTGGATCTGCTATTTAATATCAATCCTCCAATATGGCATTGAATACTGGACAGTTTCCTGATAGATGCAGAAGAGACTTGAGGCAACAGAAGAATAAGAATACAATGTCTGGATCATATGCGCCAAAAAGAAATTTCAAGGGAAGCACAAACAAAAAAAAGAAACTGGAACTTAGAATGAGACAGTTAAAATTTCTAGAATGTATAAGAAGGCTAGGAAAATGACACTTACAAGGACATATTGGAGACAAAAGGCAAACAACAAGTAATGTACCTAACAAGTTTCTGTAAATAGATGACAGAATAGAGTGTGGGGAGTAATAAAGGGACAAACGTTACTTAGAGCTACAAAGGATAGGAAGTTGTGGAGAGCGATCATCACCAACATCATGAAGAGAAACTGCACAAAAAAATATTTACAGTATTTACATTAGTCGGACTATTGTCCTCATCTTTGTCGCCATATTTGTCACAACGTTTCGGCCGTTGTACGCTCCGGCCTTCTTCAGGTGGTTGGAATTTCGAACCGAACCCTTTATTTCGATCACTGGGGTAGACTGTTCTAGTTCCACGAGCCATGTTTGATGGATGTCAGTTATCAGTTATCTCCTGTTGATTTTCCCTCTGAAAGTTCTCCACTGCCTTAACCGGGTTTTGAACTCACACTCTTTTGGGTCTGTCACTGGATCTAACCAACGCCTTTATCCACTGTGCCATGTGTCCAACCACCTGAAGAAGGCCAGAGCGTACAACGGCCGAAACGTTGTGACAAATATGGCGACAAAGATGAGGACAATAGTCCGACTAATGTAAATACTGTACATAATACCTCATCTCAGAAATATAGACAGAAAAAAATATTTGTCTGAATTTCTGGGATAAGGATTTATTATTATTTACAATATTTAACTTGGGAGTCTGTTCCACAAGGTAGAAGTTCTTGAGAAATAGCTGCCTAAGATGGAACTTCCTCCTTACCAATGGAATATGAGGGAAATGAGGATGTTTCATCCTGGTGTATGTGGCATAGCAGGTCTTAGATGTCTAGGTCTGAACAGGTGGAACTAATAAATGTAGCTTGTTATGGGCACATAGTAGCGAGAAGCTTGCAGCATTATGTTTGTGGGAAAGGAGTTGTTGAGTGGAAAATGATCTATCATCTACAAGGCCCAGTCGACATTTTTAAATTTTTCTCATAGCTGGAAAATAAGGATTAGGTAGGTCTAGCTTTAATGTCTGCATTATATTTCATGCTAATAGGAATATGGAATGGACAAGCATGGTGGATAAATAGTAACAGGTTTATTGTAGAAACCAGTACAACAAGCAAGGAAGTAATAGTTATACGCATGGTGGTCACAAGTTAGTACAGTTGTGTGCGTGATGCTATCGGAAGGCCACTAGTCTTGCAGATCCCAGTTCGACTCTCCTCTCTGCTGTCCTAACAGATACTTATAGGTGGTTACCACCTATAGTGCCACCACTCATGGGGGTGGCAGGTTATTCCATCACATCAGTCTGTAATCTTTTTGGGGGATTTATGGAATATCAAATTTTGTGTCTTCATGCACCATTTTCCATTCACATAACTAACAGGAAATTGGCTATTAATAAAACTCTCTGAATTTTTCTTTCTTGGATAGTGCAAAAAAACAAACTTCCTTGTACTTTTTTCTTCCTTGGACATTAATAATTTCCAAACAAACAAGTTTGTTCTTTTGTCACATTTGACAAAATAAAACAAAATACAGCATTTATTAAATTCTAAGTTATGTGGTTTTACCTTCCTTGTACAGTGATAAATGCTTAACAAACAATATTGTCCTTTTGTCACATCTGACAAAGCTGTGAATAAAACAGAAAACTGCTGTAATTAACTTGTGAGCTCTGTTTTTTTTTTGTCTTAATTAGGCAGTGAATAATGCTTAGTAAACAAGTCTGTTTTTAGTCACATAACAAACATCTAAATAAAATTGGAATGTAGCTTGTATTGGCTGAACAAAAAAACAATCAAATAGGCTAACATATTTCTATTAATAACTGATAATAAATAAACGGTTTTAACAATTGATGCTGGGAAAGATTTTAAATTGTCTTAGCAGTTGATGGTGAAAATAAATAAATTTCTGTGTTAAATCTGCGTGTTGCTATTTTTTAACATTCCCTGCCTTCATAATAATAATAATAATAATATTTACTGGCAAAATAGACTGGACGTCTATTTTAGTGAGACCAGTAAAATTAAAATTTTTTCCAGGACATTTTTCACTTCATATAATTGTAAATGATCCATTGTTCATCACCTGTGATTATTCTTTACCGAAATAAATAATTTTTTTAGGATTTGAGCCAAATATCACAGATGGAAATATGGTCCATTCATTTTTTTTTCTTTGAAATCATGAGACATCCAAATATTGTAGCAATTGACAGAACCAAATGTTTTTAAATACCTCAAAATTCTCATGAGATAAGTGGAGTATCTCTGCAGTGTCCTGCAGCATATGATTTCAATTATTTTTAATTACTCTTTTGATTTGGTCACCATGTAGAGGACCGTGCGGGGGTGTGAATGTGTAAAGAGATGTGGATGTATCTCTGGGTTAAGACTTCCCGCTGGCCAGTCCAGCTACATAAGAATGTTGGACTATAATGGAGTCCAAAGAAGATAAAGAAACAAACAAGACCGATATACATGTATGCAAACAAATATATATTAATAACAAATTACAATGACATGAAGGGTTACAGAGTGTTGTATGGAGAAGTTATGGTGAGTGTGTTGAGTGTCCGTACGAACGCGTATATTGTTTTTAGCGTGTTCCCAGAATATGGGAAACGCTGTATGTGTGAGAGGTCACATATTGGAATAAGTAAAAAAGAGATAATGTTTTGTTTTTTTTACCTCGCCTCATGCGCGAGGTTGTGGCCTGAGTCGAGGCAGCTGGCCACACGTGTGCGTAAGCCGTAAAAAGAGGAAGAGGCGAAAGGTCAGCCAGTATTTATACTCGTGGGAGAGAGAGAGACCCCTGTTGAAGGATTAAGGAAATGAGGAGGAGCTAACTGCAACAATCATCATAGTAGTTTAACTGAAAGTGCTTAGTATCAACAAACATTTGGACAATTTTTATATTCATTTAGTGCAGAAAAGAAAATACTTGTAAGCATACAAGAAACACTTAAAGCAAACTAAACAGAAACACCATGTCAATTTAGTTTAATGAAACATGTATTAAATAGAGACTGCTACCCAAGTATATATATATATATATATATATATATATATATATATATATATATATATATATGTAGGAGGCACGGTGGAGTAATGGATAACGGCTTGGATTGAGGAATCAGAGAGCCGAGTTCGAATTCCAGTCGAATCCATTACATTCACTTACGTGCTAACACCCTTGGGAAAGGTGTGAATCCTCTTCTTCTCCCTCCAGCTATGGGTAAATAGCAGGACAGACTGGGTTCTATAGCCTTGGACGGCAACTGGTCTAGGAGAAGGACAACTCTGAATTCAAAACCTGCGGAGGGTCGTTTGGGGACCTTGTGGCATTCGTTGCACCAGGTCCCTGTATTCGTCCCTCCAAAAAGTGTGGATGGCCCTGCACAAAGCCTTCACCACTATAATCAAATCTTGTGTGGGTGTCTGGCTTTCAGTTTCTGGGAACTGATCTGTCTGGCCCTCATACGTTGACTTCGACGGGAGAGTCCATTATTATATATATAATAGTAATGAGTTCCATAATGAAACCTATTAACAAAACCCAACCCTCTCCAGGCTGGCTTGAATTCATAGTTTTTCTTTTCCTGGAATGGTTGTTAAACAAGGCTATAGGTCCCAGCCTGTCTTGCCATTTACCCATATCTGGGTGGAGAAGAGATGAATCCATGCCTTTCCAAATGGTATTTGCACATAAGTGAATATAATAAGGCCAACTGGAATTCAAGGTTGGCAGTCTGATTACTCTCTCTGAAATGCCATCCATTACACCACTATGCATAGCTCCTTGAGAAGAATCAGCAATATTATTGATCCTGATCTGGCAGCTTGGCTCCAGTCACTTTCCTACTGATGTAAGGTTGCCTCTCTATGTCTTTTCCATAAATACTTTCATGGTAATTGTTCGGATGAGATCTTCGCTATGTTACCTAGAGTTTTTGAATTTAAGTGCAGCACTATACCATTACAAGTTCCAAACACTAAGAAAATCCAAAGTTAAAATAAGAATTTCCAAACTCCAAATGAGAATTTCCAAACTCCAAATGAGAAAACGCAAAGTCAAAATGAGAAAATCCAAAATCAAGATAAGAATTTCCAAACTCCAAATGAGAATTTCCGAACTCCAAATGAGAAAACGCAAAGTCAAAATGAGAAAATCCAAAATCAAGATAAGAATTTCCAAACTCCAAATGAGAATTTCCAAACTCCAAATGAGAAAATGCAAAGTCAAAATGAGAAAATCCAAAATCAAGATAAGAATTTCCAAACTCCAAATGAGAAAATCCAAACTCCAAATGAGAATTTCCAAAGTGTTTATGGATATAACAATACAAGTTTAATACTTAACATCATTCAAATTTAATATTGATGGAAGTATTCTTTGGATTTTTGCTATGACTCGATAGCATATCATTGGCATTATTTCCTTTAAGGAATCTTCAAGGGTGCCTTCCCATTTGTTGTTGAATCGAAAATCCTTTTTCATTGTCCCTGATGGAATTTCTGCATTGAGGATCTCACACATATTTTCAGCCAATTTTCTTTTGATGAATGCCTTTATATCCAACCAAACGTTTTCTATTGGTTTAAGCATAGGGATGTATAGTGCCATTCAGATAAAATGATTGTGATCAAATTCTGGATCAAGTAAAACTCTCTCAATGCTGGAGTGGCATGGAGCATTGTCAGTGACAATAACTGTTGGTTCCTGATAGATTTTATAGGTCTTCTACAAGAATTCCTTTATCCAATTTCCAACCACTTATTGCAGGAACCTCGATGAATTTCATGATGTATTAACCCCTTAGTGTACCAATGCATCCAAATAGATGAATATTTTCACCCTTAGAAGCTGCTAAAAATGTACTGTGTCTTTATCCGCTCAATGATCAACCTTTAGTTCTCGAAATATGCAGGTTGAAATTTATTTGGTCCTTAAATAGGATGGGGGAATTGTCAGCTTGATAATCCAAGAACCTTTTGGCAAATTCCTTTCTCTTTTCCTTATTGGTGCTACTCCCCATTTCAGGCTCAAATCTTTTTTCTTTGATAGTGTATATTAAGCCATCCAGGTGCTACTGAATACATTCAGTTGATACAGAAATTTCAGACTTCTGAATTTTTTTCTGTAAGATGAGCACAAGTGATTCTTGGGTTCTGCTCAATCTGATCAACCAAAAATTTTTGCTGGGTCTTGGAAATCTTTGAATGCCTATAGACTCCTCTTGTATCTAATTTATAACCTTCCTTTATTCATCTATATGCAGTGGATATTTTAATTCCCAAATGTCTTGCTGAGGATTTCCAGTCTCCATCATTTTTGTAGACTGCCAAAAATTGCCTTTTTTTTTTCATGGGCTTCAAATTTTCTTATTGTTATATTCCATTCTAATAGGAATATATACTTGAAAAACACGGTGGATAAAATAAGTAAAGGTTTATTGTAAAAAACCAGTACAATAAGAATAAAGGTAACAGTTATACACAAGATCGTCACAAGTCAATCCAGTAGTGAGTGCTACTATTGGAAGGTTGGTAGTTCTCGCATAAGTCTGAATCGTACTCAACAGATCCCAGCTAGATGCTGTAGTCTGTTGACTTACAGATACTTATAGATAGTTACTGTCTATAGTGTAGTCACTTATGGGGGTGATATGTTATTTCATTATATCACTTATGTATATCTTTTGGGTCATGGTTGTTAGGCAATGAATTGAATTAGTATAGCTTTTTTATAGTTGGCAATGTATTACTTGACTATATATAGTAAAGTTCAACAACTTTGAAACACTTTGATTGAAATTTAAACCTGAAGTACTTTTGTTCACTGTTGATTGGTTCCTTTTCATCATTTAATGGATTTTGTATATTCTTTAATTTCTGGTTAGCTCCCTTACATTGGAACATTTGTTTTGAAAAAAAAAACACCCATTACAACTGATAAATTTAAAATAATTATAACAAGGTGTGTCCATACATGTTTCCAAAAATCACCATCTCAACAATCACAGTTGCAAAAAGCTTGATTTCACAATTCACCCCCTGAAGGTGATCTTAGAGGAGATCAAAAGTACTTGGGTAAAGAAAAACAATGTCGCTTTCCTTGATGAATTTCAACTTAACATCAAGAAACTGATTAGAGAACTAGAAAGGATTATTATAAAAATAGACATATGTGTATCTTATTCAATGAAGCATGTTTGAATGAATATATACTGCCTAATATATATATATATATATATATATATATATATATATATATATATATATATATATATATACTGGGTTTCAATCCTAGCTAGAGGCAACTGGATGTCTAGCCACACTAATGAGCTGTGATACAATGAAACAGTCTGTCTGTGGATGACAATAGACTATATATATATATATATATATATATATACATATATATATATTTTTATATATATATATATATATATATATATACATATATATATATTTTTATATATATATATATATATATATATATATATATTTTTATATATATATATATATATATATATTTTTATATATATATATTTTTATATATATATATATATATATATATTTTTATATATATATTTTTATATATATATATATATATATATATATATTTTTATATATATATATATATATATTTTTATATATATATATGTATATATATATATATATATATATATATATATATATATATATATATATATATATATAGTCTATTGTCATCCACAGACAGACTGTTTCATTGTATCACAGCTCATTAGTTGCCTCTAGCTAGGATTGAAACCCAAATGAATTGGTATCACTTGGAGATTCTACCTCTAAGCTGTTAGTGCATGGCAGGGATGAAGGTGAATTTAACCATATTTCTTTTTAGTGATTGAGAAAACTCAATTTGCTTTACTGAAGAGTCGTGTATTATTAGCAGTAATACTCACTGTTTACAAACTCACACTTACTCCCCAGATAGCTCAACCAAAATAAATTTTTCAGTATCATATATATTGTCACCCACAGACAAACTGTTTCACTCTATCACAGCTCATCAGTGTGGCTAGACATCTGGTTCCCTCTAGCTAGGATCAAAACCTGGCTGAATTGCTGTCAGTTGGATATTCTAGCCCGAGATATATATATATATATATATATATATATATATATATATATGAAGAAATATGCTCTTAAGGTGTGGTATATTTATGGGATAAAGTGCTCAGTATCAGAGATAGAGCATGTGTAAATATAAAAGTGAAGATTGAAGTCAACACTTAGAGGTGACAGGCTGTTTCATGCTAGATGCAATCGTCAGGCCTGACAATTGTGTCTAGCATGAAACAGTCTGTCACCTCTAAGTGTTGACTTCAATGTTCACTTTTATATAAGAGACCCGGATATAAGATAAACCCGGATATAATAGAGATCTTCTCTGGTCCCAAATTAGAGCCTGTGTTAATGTATATATAATAGACCAAACCCGGATATAAGAGACTTATTCTCCGGTCCCGACAACTCTCTTATATCTGGGTTACACTGTGTATATATATATATATATATATATATATACAAGTTTGGGATTGGTATATACGGAGTGAATTCCAATAACCAACAATTACTATTCTTTAAAGAGTGCTCAATACAGAGCGTATGTATGTTCAAATGATTTCGCGTGAGAGGCGACTAACATGTTGAAATGAAACTAAAGTGTATACATTTCTGTCTGGGGTTCTCAACATCCCTTTTAACATAATTTCAATGAAAATATAAATTAAATAACATATATATCTTTTATTTTTATTTTTATATTTTTATATTTTTATATTTTTACTCCTCGGTAATTCTACAATTTAAAACTTAATAGAGATTTGATTTAGATTTCTAAATAGGTAATTTTTAATTTTTTACTTTTAATTCTAATTTCAAATTTTATAAATCTTTTAATATCTATGATAACCTTGCTTAGTTGTCAAGTTTTTCGAATTACCCTATACTTGTATTTTGATTGGTCATTCTAGCTGATGTAACAGCGTTTACTCCTAGCTAAGGATCGTTAATTAATTTGAAACTTTTAAAACCATTTATTCTATATTCTACATCATCACTTGATAAGACAAGAAGTCTTGAAACAAAATGGCTACTTTTGTCGTGATTTTATAACATATTTATGTTGTAATATTCAAATAAATAATTATATATATATATGTATATATATATATATATATATATATATATATATATATATATATGAATATTGCTGGTCATTATTTTTATGATCTTTATTATCTGCTAACTTCAAAGGAAATTTAGTATTCATAAAATTTCTTAATATCTCCAAACCTTTGGTATACATACCTGCAAAAAATGGTGTATCAAAGGGTCAGTTTTCCTCTTGACACTGTCATTACTATTTTTTTTAAAAGCTATTATTAAAATTACTGAAATTGAATTCATACATTCACCTTTTTATTTCCCCCTTAATTAACAACAAAAGAATTAAACATTATTTAATTTATTACATTGTTTACTTACTAGAATAATTTTACATCTTCTTTTTCTTCTTTTGCCCTTAACATCAGAAGGGACCATTAAGGCACTGATGTGCTGAGCTGTCTACCATTCTCCTCCATCAGTATTAGTTGTGTGCCAGAGCCTGGGTCTCTGTGAATGGTTTTAACCTGGCGGAGCCCATCCCTCTTCAGATTATAAAAATATGTGAACCAATTATTTATCTAAAAATAATTGCCCATTTTATGATGAATAGCTAGATGAAACTTCCACTTGGAACAATCTGAGAAGAAAATATATAACAGCCAGAATATGCATCGTTTTCAAAATTTATAACTATAGTTACTTGTCATTTTGTGTTTGTTTAAATTTTCTTGTTCTATAGTTCACAGATCCATGATGCAATAATTCTTTTGTGTACAATTCTGAAGAAAAGAAAGAAGGCATAAGTCCACTTTGGTATGTTTGGGTTTTATTAAAATTCTAAAAATAGCTTTTAAAAATAATAAAAATTGTCGAGTTGTATACAGTAATAGTGGTGTCAAGTGTATTTATAGTAAAGGCATAGGGATGCTATGTCATGGCAGTGGAAAAATGACTGAAGCCGAGATGCCTGATCAGGGCTAATAATATTGCAGATTCTTCTTTGGATTATATCAATAATCTCTAGATACATAGCAGAAGCACCAGACCAAATGTGGTAACACTATTCAATGCATGGATGAATGGTAGACTTATAAATAAATGTGTTAGATCAAAGTCCATCATGTCTCGAAATCTACCATTTGTCTATGCATTGAGTATTGTGACCATCTGGTCTGACACTTCAGTTGTTCATCTCAAGGTTCTTGACAAAATTCAAAAGAAGGATTGGCAATGTAATTGATCCTAACTTGGCAACTTGACTCTTTCTCACAGACATTATGTAACTTCTCTCGGTCTTTTCTACATATATTTTCATGGCAACTGTTTTGTCGAGCTTTTTTCTCTGGTGCCCCGACTACATAAATTTAAGCGAGTTACTAGTCTTTCATCTAGATCCCACCCTTTTACTGCTGAAATAATTAAAGGCAACCACCATTTCTACTACAACAGCTTCTTTTCTCACACTTCTCACCTGTGGAGCACCCTTCCATTTACTTGCTTCCCTGATAACTACAATCTTCAAAAATTTAAATGCAATATCAATCGCCATTTTCTGATGTCTTGAACCCTGTTCGTCTTTTATCATTTCCTCTATACACAGTTTTTTTTCTCTCACCTTCACTCTATGTAACTCCCTGTGAAACAGTGGCACTTCTGCTTTCCTTGAGGTGAAATACTTAAAAAAAAAAGATAGATTCTGGCGAGAAAACACATGACACAGTGAACCGACTTTCCTAGTTACAGACTTAACAATTGCTTCAGTATAATTGTTCCACTTCATGTCATACGAAAACGAGAAAATGAAGGTGTAACGAATCACTTTTTGAGGGTTAGCATCAGCCATTCTGATTCTTTTGTATATCATTGCAAATCAGCTCAAATCCTATTTGAATTCGTTAAATTTACCCTTGTGTACCAAATATGAGTGCCAGCATGGGTAAAATATTTCTTTCAATCACAGTGTTTATTTCATATCTTCTTTTATGTACTGTGTCCATTCAGGATGTAAGCGATCACGGCCATCCACATTTTCCTGTAACTGTTAATAATTTTTTATTTCTCCCAAACCCTGTTTTACTATCCATTTACTCAAGCTTATCAAGAAAGTTACATGCTGCTTTCCTCTTGCCCTTTTATCCTCAATCTGAGTATCAGATTTTCCAAGCCCTCCTTCCTAGTTAAAATTTTAACTACCTCTTCCTGATATTAAGTATAAGTTTCCTTTTTGTTTCCATTTTCTCCAAAACCTTGTCGTTGCTCACATGTTTGGTTCATGGTGTTCCCAGCATCTTTCTGTTATTTTGTATGGTTTGTTTATTATTTTTAAATTAATTTTTCTCCGTAGCACAATTATTTTGTACTAGGAATCAAAAATTCCCTGCTTATTTTACAAGTTGAAAAATTCCCATTAACATGATTATTTCAAGCAGCATTTGTATTTGGTGCAAACATGTAATTTTCCAATGACCAGTTTTATCTTTATTTTTATTTTTATCTTTATTCTTTGGCATTCAAGACTGAATGCAAAACACCATTTTGCTTTTCATTTTTTTTTTTAATACTAGGAAGTTTTGCATCCACTTTATATTTTCAGTAAGAATAAATCTGATCATTGAACCATTTTTTTTTATATTTAATTTTGATAAATCCCTGTGAGTTATTTAGTTTTGAATGGGAGTTTTTCCTAAGAATTTTATTCTGTTTTCTATTGAAAAGTTGAAAATTGTCCTTTGTTAAATTAAGTGAATCCGCTGACATGATCAAAGTATAATTGCTTTTGCTGCATTATTCAAAGGAAAATGAATGTAGATTAAATATTGATGTGAAGGAGACAAAATATATAAATGAAAAAGAGAAAGGATTTTTATTTTTCTCTGATACAATAAGAGAAGAAAATGAGTGTCTTTTAGCTTTCTGTTTCTTCCTAAGTTTTCTTTTTCTTTTCCCTTTTTAATCTCTTTAATCTCCCTTTCTTCCCCACAAGAATAACAGGTGCTGTAAGCTTGGATATGTGGGTGGTGTAATCAGGACCAGTGCAAGGATCTTGTGCACCCTCAATTTATGATCCCCCCCACCATCAATCTACTACATCTTAATTTTCATAAGCTAGTATTCAGATAAAAATACAAATTTCATTCTAACCTCATCGTATACAATAATGGATCATATGTAATATAGGTGAACAATTCAACTAGAAAAATTGAAAATATATACAATGAATCTAACTACAAATTAGAGACATGTCGTATTAGATCATTCCATCTTCTATATAAATAAAGGGCAGTATACATGTATACATCCATTTTTTGATCTCAGCAAATCATAAACAACCTGAAGTAACAGGTAGTAACTAGTATCTGTCTATATTTCTGAGATGAGGTATTATTTACATTATTTACATTATTCGGACTATTGTCCTCATCTTTGTTGCCATATTTATTACAACGTTTCAGCCGTTGTATGCTCCAGCCTTCTTCAGTTGGTTGGAATGTCCTCAAGGACACATGGCACAGTGGATAAAGGCATTATATGGCAGATATATCTACAAAGCCTATCAGTAGGATAAAATTAAATAAATGCTCTGAATGATACATGATTCTGAACTTTTTGCTTGACACTTTCCCCTCCATTTTTTCTATACTTTGTGATTAAAAAATATATAAATATGTTAAATATAATAAATAAAAAAATACACTATTTACATTATTCGGACTATTGTCCTCATCTTTGTTGCCATATTCATTACAACGTTTCAGTCGTTGTACTCTCCGGCCTTCTTCAGTTGGTTGGAATGTTGAACTGAACCCTTTATTTCGCTCACTGTGGTAGACTGTTCTAGTTCCACGTGCCATGTTTAATGGATGTCAATTATCAGTTATCTCCTGTTACTTTCCCTCTGAAAATTCTCCACTGCCTTAGTCGAGTATTGAACTCTCACTCTTTGAGGGGAAGTGGAAAAATCAGGTGTGGCTGGCCACATATGGAGAGAGAAGTGAGATCACTGCCCTCTGTGGGATCAGGTTAAGATCATAGACAAAGAACACCATTGGAAAATTCGTAAACTTAAGGAATCAGCACATATGCTAGGCCACAAAAATCTCCTGAGCTGACCAAGCATAGAAATGAATACAATATGGGAACCAGTAATAAGGAGTGCCAGAGAAAAGTGATAATAACAACAAAAATTGCAATATGAACTCTGGTAAAAACATAAAATGATAACAGCAAAAATTGCAATATGAGCACTGGTTAAAAATGATTGCTGAAGACATTAGGTTTATAATACCCAGAAATTCATACACAGATGTCCTCAAGGACACATGGCACAGTGGATAAAGGCATTGGTTAGATCCAGTGACAGGACTCAAAGAGTGGGAGTTCAATACCCGGCTAAGGCAGTGGAGAGGGAAATTAACAGGAGATGACTGATAACTGACATCCATTAAACATGGCACATGGAACTAGAACACTCTAGGGTTCAGTTCAACATTCCAACAACCTGAAGGCCGGAGCATACAACAGCCAAAACGTTGTAATAAATATGGCGACAAAGATGAGGAGAATAGTCCGAATAATGTAAATAATGTATGGTAGTAACTACTGTAGTTACAGGTGATTAAAAATTAAATAACTCATTTAAAGTTAAATTTAAATATCAAACAGAATGAAAGTTTTAAGAAACAATTCTTTATTAAAGGTTTATCTTTAATTTCACTTTTCATCACAACTGCAATTGATATAATCTAATTAAATTGTAATTAAACTTCAGTGGGCGCATGGTACGTTGTTTTTTCTTTTTCTAGCACACATACTGTGACAAATTCAAAATATTACATAGTTTGGGTTTCTCTCATGTCTTTTAAGAGTGACTTTATGTGAAGGGATCATAAAGAATGTAGATTTTTGTAGTATCATATGCAAATTAGATAGACAAGTATAAATAGAGAACAAGTGGTGAACATAGGAAATGCCTAGCAAACCTGTTTGCTATTCACGACATGGAGAATTGTATTATGACTGCTACTACAGAGAGAAATTTGCAAAACATAACAATTTTAAAAGAAAAGAAAAATTGAGCACAAAATAAATGTAAACAAACTATGTGTATACAAAGAAAGGTTATGCCAAATTTAGGTGTCAAATAAAGGTAAAATAATTTTATTATTTCTAAATTTTTATAACTTTTATGTAAATAGGATGCTGTGGAGGGCTTTTGGTTTAAGGGCCAAAAGCCCTCCACAGGAACTATCCTAAATTTCACTCAAAGGGCAGCTCCAGGGCTAGTTTTAAATAAATCAAGAATTTTTGACCGGCAATTTTTAACTTCATCTTGTGATTTTTCTTGTTAAATAGTTGATTAATTTTAGCACATTCAATATTAAGGATAAAAAAATAGTGAATTTTATATTGTGTTTTTCAAGACTTAGCATGAGCAAAATAAATTGACAAATTTGTCAAAAAAAGATCTCACAATGACGTCAAAATCCGTCAAAAGATTTTCATCCTTTAATAGTCAGTTGTTCTTAGTTTAATTTGTAACGTAAATAAATGTAGGTAGAAAAAAGCAAATGTTGATAAGATAGTGAGGGTCATAAAGCAACGCCTGTGGGTGCCAATCTGGCTTGGACCTCCCTTGGCAGGTGTGTATGTGTGGGGTGGGGAGGTCAGGAGTACCTAGGTGTAATGGATAATGGCTTGGAATTGTTAATCAGAGAACCAAGTTATAATTTCACTTGGGATGATTATATTCACTTTTGCGCAAATGCCCTTAGGAAATGTGTGAATCTGACTCTTTTCCCTCCAGCTATGGGTTAATTAGTAAGACTTGTATCCCTAAATCATTATTATCTACCCCCCCCCCCCCAAATTCTTACGGTCTAAAAATATTTACTGGCTTTAAAAAACCTGCGAATGGTTGATAAGCTGTAAAAAAAAAAAACAGATCAATCAATCATTCTTTTTTCCTTTCAAACTTTTCCCTCTTTTTCCTCTTTCATCTCTATTTCCCTTTTTCCTCTCTTTTTATTTCCCTCCTCTTTATTTCTTTTTCCTCTTTTCCCCTCTTTCTCTTTTTCATCTTTCTTTCTTTCTTTCTCCTATTTTACCTTTTTTCACCTCTTTTTTCCACCTTTTCTGTTTTTCTTTTTCCTCCTCTTTTTTTCACTCTTTTTCCTTACATTTCTGTTTTCCCTTTTCCCCCTCTCTTTCTATTTCCCTCTTTTTATGTTTTCCCCCCTCTTTTGATCTTTTCCTCTTTTTCCCTTCTTTTCCCTCTCTTTATTTTCCCCCCACTTTTTTCACCCCTTTGTTCTTTTCTTCTTTCTTTTCTTCTTTCTCCCCCCCCCCAAAATTTGACTAGTGTGTTAACTATGAATAGAACAAGGTTAATCATTGTCATGAAGTGATTCTGCTTCAATATATTTGGGTCAGAAGAAAATATAATAATCATGAAGAATTGATAAAAAGTTTTATTTCAGAATGGCAGATGGATTAATGACAAAGCTTAAGTGTTTTCTGCTTTTGTCTTGAAGACATTTTCGCTTCACATTTATATTTCAAATGACGTATATAAATCTCTTATTATCAGTGCCAGAGTAAAGTCAGTGGTTCTCCCTGGGTCCTTCCTTGATAAACAATGAAGCTGAGAATTACTGTTTTTAATTTAGTTACACAGTATATCTCTTTTTAACCATCTCACCCCAAGCAAGGCAATAAAGCCACTAAGAGAAGGGGGTACTGAGTGTGAAAGAATATAAAAGGACAAACATTCTTAAGGAGCAGTAACATTACAAGAACAGGAATTAAGGCAGAAGATAACTACTGATATTGCATTTAAATTTTTTAAAAATTTTTAAAAATCAAACTTTGACTAGAAGACAAAAAAATAGATGTGAGTTCCATGAGTGAGAATTGTGAGAGAAGAAACTGTTAGCACAGAACTTAGGGTTACATCTAGCCATTTTAACTATAAAAGGGTGATACCTAGCTGCCAATCTAGTACTGCGCTTAAATTGATAATGTCTAGGTGGTACCATAGAGAAGAGCGATATTTATTCTGTATAAATTACAGAAATGTAGCACAAGGCCGAAGCGGGGGATTGGGGAAAAAGGATGGTCTTCTTCTGTCTTAAATATAACTTAGCTAGCCGCAAACACTGACCCAATTGTACGAACAATATTCCTTACACCAAAACAACACATTCATATGTAGCTTTCTAACTACAACCACCATAATTCCTCACTGTCTCTATGAAAATACTAAACTAGTCCCCATATTTACAATTCAGTGTACCATAGAGGAAAGTTCATCAGATCCATTACCATGAAAGTATTTATAGAAAAGGCAGAGAGAAGCTACAATATGGTTGTGGAAAGGGACTGAAGCCAAAATGTCAGGTCAAGTCCAATGTTATTGCTGTATGTTCTTTGGATTTTATCAAGGATCTCTCTATATATAGGAGGAGCAGTAATATTCAAGGCATAGATGAATGGTAGACTTGCAAATATTTAATGTACATTCAGGTGAGAAAACTTGTTTAGCATGACACAGTGAACCAACTTCTTTAGCAGCAGCAGACCTAGCAATTGATTCAATATATTCATATTAAAATATTTACTTAATTATGTTGTAAATATAAAGTATTAGGTTGGTGCAAAAATAATGTCGTTTTTTGACGTTCAACTTCATGTGAGAAAACGACATTATTTTTGCACCAACCTAATAATTAAATTAATTTAAAATTCAGGAACTTACTGGTTCCTTCAAACTGTCTGCATCAAACGTTAATTTCTTTTTTGTCTTCCATCTCCGAGATGGACTGCTTTCACGGGCTGATGAACTCCATCTCCCAGAAAATGTAAACATATATATATATATATATATATATATATATATATATATATATATATATATATATATGTTGTAGCATACTTATGGATGATAATGGGCATGTCCCATAAATTCAGTAGTAAATACTGTATGTTGGTCTGCAGTTGGAGATTCATTGTGGAATTCACTTGACTCACTTCTAGCAGTTGACTACTTCTCCATGCTGCTGGCAAATCTAATATATGTTGTTCTTGTCCTAAGTATTATTGTTCATTACCAACCTTCATTTGATTATTTTATTTAGTAACCTTCCCTGGGTTACAACAATATATATATATATAAATATAAAAGTCTGTTTCATGCTAGTGCAATCGTCAGGCGACTGACGATTGCACTAGCATGAAACAGACTGTCGCCTCTAAGTGCTGACTTCCATGTCCACTTTTATATTTACACACGCTCTATCTCTGATATTGAGCACTTTATCCCATAAATATACCACACCTTAAGAGCATATTTCTTCATATATATATATATATATATATATATATATATATATATATATATACACTAGTTGTAATCTTATAAATATAAGAAATTATACTTGTCTGGAAAACCTTAGATGCCTTGATTTGTAAATAAACAAACCAATACCAAAAGGAAAAAAATGGTACAAAAAAAAGAAAGAACAGAGAACATGTAGATCAGCCAAAAATAATCGTCTAGCATCCAGGTTCAGAGTTCAAAGAAAAAACTCCGATAAGAGTAAGTAAAATAACTAAATAAAGTCCTCAATACGCTAAGTAGAGGAAACCTAAGTTAAACCTAAAGAGCCAGACAAAACTACCACGGTTTCACCTAAGCGGATCGTCAGGGACAACTGATCCACTTAGGTGAAACCATGGTAGGTTTGTCTGGCTCTTTAGGTTTAACTCATATCTATCTATCTATATATATATATATATATATATATATATATATATATATATATATATATATATATATATATATATATATATGCATAGATAGATAGATATATAGATAGATATGTACTCCAAGCAAGGCAATAAATACACAAAGTGGATACTCAGTGTGAGAGAATATAAAAAAAGAAAAACATTATTAAGGAGAGAGAACAATAAAAGAATAGAAATTAAGAAGACAGGTAATAATGATTGACATTGAATTTAAATTCTTGAAAAGAAACTGCTGTTAGCATAGAACTTACGGTCACATATAGCTATTTACAATAAGGAGAATAGTGAAAAATCACATTACGTCTACAACAGAAATGCTCTGGCCTCAAGAACTACATTGAATCACCATTCAACTCCTACAGCACTAAACTTAAGATCGGTACGGAAATAGAATATATACTAATATTCATCCACTCAATACAAAGAAAGAGTGATAACAGCTACTGGTCTGGAAAAATCTGTTTTTAAGAGAAAGATTTTATAAATTTCAAGTACTGGTTGCTCAGTCAATGAATACCAAATATTTCCAGAAAATGACTAATATTAATTACCAAAATGACTAATATTACCATTGCCATATCTTCCAGTTCTCACTCCCCCCATTGCTTTTTGAACAGGAGTACAGGTTTATCTCTTGTTCCATGTTTAGGATTGGGTTTCTACATACTTCTAAAGTTTTTTTCATTTTTTCACCCCCTTGCATGTTAGTGGTATTATCTCCTTACTTGAGTGAATTGATAAAAAAAATGTAAAATGATGAGACCTTGCCACCAATCTAGTTCTGCAGTTAAATTCATGACGTCAAGGTAGCAAAAAGGGAAGCTCATCTTAACAATTACCATGAAAATATTTCTAGAAAAGACACAGGGAAGCTATGTTATCATGATGGGAAAGTGATGGAAGATGCCATGTTGGGAACATTGTCAATTCTTCTTTGGATATTATTTAGCCTTTATCTAGCTGGAGGCGAAAATTGTCACTGCAGAATTCTCTCCCTTTGCTGCACTAGGCACATTTTGTTGTCTTGAGAGGGTTGCTGTAAATAAACAGTTGCCAACTGTTATTTCCAGTATTTTAAGCTGAAAATAGCTTACTGCCGCTTTGGCACAAGGCTAAATTTCCATTTTCTGATGACATTTTAAATTCTTCTACACTCTACATGAGATGTAACATCAATTAAACTCATTTTGATTTTGTCACAATTTTTTGTAAACAAAAATCAACATCCTACAAAGACTTTATTTAGGAGTTTTTCTTTCATCTGGACCCCGATGATGATTTTAAAGGCTTTACTCAAGCAGATATTGATGGTGAAATGGTCAGAGAGAGAAATGGTAATGATGCTAATGACAAGGAGGAAAGGTATGATGACCACTAGGTGCCAAGGGGCTACTATCATCCATGGCTGAATAATTTCATGAAAGCTACTGGTCCCATGGATGTACCTGATAGCCTTTCTGGAGGTGAATTATTTTGTCTATTTATAAGAAACAAAAAAATAATTTCATTTGTCAACAAGACAAATAAATATGCTAGTCAGATGAAAGAAAAAGCAAATAAATACTGGTGTCTTCTCATATATAAACATGTGGAAGCATATAACTTTTTTTGACAAAATGAAAGCTTTCTTAGCTATTTTTTCTTCTTAATGCATCCCAAGAACTCCACAAGGAGTAATAAAAGTTAAAGTATGTTAAATTGTTAATGTATTTGTCTTTTATTTTGTATTTCAATTTTTTTGTTTTCAACATCAAAACATGTATGCAAAACATAATCCATTACATCAAAATATTACTCATCCATTATTTTATTATTATACAAAAAAATAAAATCTATACACACAATACAAAGAAATTTATAACAATTTTAAAACAGTAGGTGCTCATGTTTTTTGTACACTAAAAAAAATGCAGTGGGAGGAGGAACAATTCTAGAAAGAATTTAGTGGAGTAAAGGTAAAATCTCTAAATATATAGCAGAAGCACCAGACCAGATACGTGTTTCATTAGTACAGCAGAAAGTATGCCCTGAGAGGCAGAAGTATAAACATGGACAATTTCAGATGTTCAGGAATATACTTGAAACTATATTTTATTGGACAACCTATCCTTTAAAGAAATAAAGAGTTTTATTTGTTTAAACCTTTGCCAAAAATTAGTAACAAAAATAAGGAGGTGAATCTTCTATGTGCTGCATCTCTTCAGGACATAGATGATCATAGCTCTTCAAGACTTCATGTGGTTTTTTTGCAGTTTTTCTCTCTTTGCTAAGGCCCAACCCTATTCCGCAAATCATTTACACAAGCTCATCAAGTAAATGGCTTGCTGCCTTCCCCTATCTCTGTTGCTTTCAACATGACCCATGAGTGTTAAGTTTTCCAAGTCCTCCTTTCTCATTATGTGCCTGAGAATTTTCAGCATTCTGATTCTTTTTCTGATTCTGAGTATAAGTGTTCTTTCTGTTTCCATTTTCTTTAAGTCTTCCTTGTTGCTTACTCGCTCCTTCGATGGAAATTTCAGTATTCTTCTATGGGTTAAATAGTAGAGTAGACTGATCTCTCTAGTTTTGATTGAGAGCTAGTCTCAAAAAAGGACTACTCTAAATTCAAAATTGAAGAGAAGGCAGTCAGAAACCACTTGACTGTTGTTTGTTAAGAAGTCAGGGCAATTTACAGATATGGAGTAGAATGAAGTCATGGAGAGTCATGACTGGTATTTAAAAAATTATCTTATCAAAAATATCATCTGGCCAATGCAAGTTATATTACCTTTGGTATCTCTTTCTTTTTCAGTGACCTATGCATAGGCTTAATTTACTTAATGGTTAACCTTACTAGTTAATGGTTTAGGTCTTAAGCAGAATGAGATTTTAAAGCAGTGGGACCTTATTTATGGAAGTTAAAAAAATCTTTTGTTAATTTTTATGCAGTATAAGGATCTGCCCCTTTGTGTCTCTTAAAAGATAATCTGCCACTTTAAAAGCAGTTAGTAATGACTATAATTAATTAGCTAATTAGAATATAAATTGAAATGCTGTTGGAAATTGTCTGATGGAAAATATCTATCTTTTTTTTACTTTTCTTTTTTCTCCTTATGTTCAGGCATAAGACAGAAGTAATGGGTCCAATGTAAGGCAGCTGTTTCATGTTCAGCTGTAAAGATTTACAACAGCTGAGAGTTGAAATCAAATCAAGTGAGAATAAAGTGTGTTTCTGTTTCACTATGTCCAAAGCATTTTCTGTTTGGCTTATTTTTTGTTACTACTCCCAACTCCATGATTCTCTTTCTCCATTACTTTCTCGTTACAAAAGTTCTTATTGAAATAATTTTATTTTTTTTTAATTTAAAGTCACTTCTGGCATCAGTAATAGAATTTGTTTCCCGCTTTTTACCTTGAAATCCAGGTGCTTTCAATAGTTTAAATGTCCCAGCAGGAGAGGAAAGTTGGCCTGAGAGGAAAACAAATAATGTCTAGGAGCCTACGCTAGAAAGAAAGGAGACACTCTGCATATAAAGCAGTTGCTATGAATGACACAAGATGTTGAAAAAAAAAGTTGGGTTCATTTTTCTCTGTTTTTACAGTACTCCTCCATGTTATTAACTACATTCTGTATAAGAATATTGTATAATGATCATTTGGTGTTCACTTATTCTATCCTCCATATTATTAAGGACATTCGGCATAAGAATATTGTATAGTAATCATTTGAAGTTCACTTATTTTAACCTCCATGTTATTAACTACATACTGTATGAGAATATAGTATAATAATCATTTGAATTATATTTATTTTATCATCCATGTTATTAATGACATTCTGTATAAGAATGTTGTATATAGTCATTTGAAGTTCACTTAATCTGTCTTTCATGTTATTAACTATATTCTGTATAAGAATATATAATAATCATTTGGTGTTCACTTCTCCTATCCTCCATATTATTAATGACATTCTGTATAAGAATATTATATAATAATCATTTGGTGTTCACTTTTTCTATCCTCCATATTATTAATGACATTCCGTATAAGAATATTATATAATAATCATTTGGTGTTCACTTTTTCTATCCTCCATATTATTAATGACATTCCGTATAAGAATATTATATAATAATCATTTGGTGTTCACTTTTTCTATCCTCCATATTATTAATGACATTCCGTATAAGAATATTATATAATAATCATTTGGTGTTCACTTTTTCTATCCTCCATATTATTAATGACATTCCGCATAAGAATATTATATAATAATCATTTGGTGTTCACTTTTTCTATCCTCCATATTATTAATGACATTCTGTATAAGAATATTATATAATAATCATTTGGTGTTCACTTTTTCTATCCTCCATATTATTAATGACATTCTGTATAAGAATATTATATAATAATCATTTGGTGTTCACTTTTTCTATCCTCCATATTATTAATGACATTCCGTATAAGAATATTATATAATAATCATTTGGTGTTCACTTTTTCTATCCTCCATATTATTAATGACATTCTGCATAAGAATATTATATAATAATCATTTGGTGTTCACTTTTTCTATCCTCCATATTATTAATGACATTCCGTATAAGAATATTATATAATAATCCTTTGGTGTTCACTTTTTCTATCCTCCATATTATTAATGACATTCCGTATAAGAATATTATATAATAATCATTTGGTGTTCACTTTTTCTATCCTCCATATTATTAATGACATTCTGCATAAGAATATTATATAATAATCATTTGGTGTTCACTTTTTCTATCCTCCATATTATTAATGACATTCCGTATAAGAATATTATATAATAATCATTTGGTGTTCACTTTTTCTATCCTCCATATTATTAATGACATTCTGCATAAGAATATTGTATAATAATCACTTGAAGTTCTCTTTTTCTATCTTTAGAGCTTGTTTTTTTTTGGAAACATTTTCTTTGAATTATCTAACCAATGACATGTCTGGGATTTTTATTATATGATCAATCATATTTTTGGAAATTGCCTAAAGATTATTTTTCAT
Organism: Acanthosepion esculentum; assembly: GCA_964036315.1. NCBI lineage: Eukaryota > Metazoa > Mollusca > Cephalopoda > Sepiida > Sepiidae > Acanthosepion > Acanthosepion esculentum. Next base: position 49,780,004 of record OZ038515.1, read on the forward strand.
GTTTCTCTGTTGCAGGGTTTCAAAAAGGATTTACTAATCTGATGAAAGGTACCATTCAAAAAAGGAATTTAACTTTACAAATATCTTTGAGCAAATGATCTTCAAGTAAGTTAAAGTACTTTTTGTAATTCAATTAATTTTATTGCTCCTTGGCAGCAAAAATTCTCTTCTTATTTTATGTGAGACGATTTTAAGGAAATAGGACCAATTTGAATGAGTTAGTTTGATACTCTGGAGACTCTGATTTTCTTTCAGATCTTAAGAATGGATTATATTGTCATTCTAGATGAATAAAAAATATTGTCTCTCTGAATGAATGAAAAATAGATTTTCTGGATGAATTAAAAATAGTCTCTCAAGACGTATTAAAGATATTGTCTGTCTAGATAAATTAAAGGTATTGTCTCTCTGGATGAATAAAAAATATTGTCTCTCTGAATGAATGAAAAATAGATTTTCTGGATGAATTAAAAATAGTCTCTCAAGACGTATTAAAGATATTGTCTGTCTAGATAAATTAAAGGTATTGTCTCTCTGGATGAATAAAAAATATTGTCTCTCTAGATGAATGAAAAATAGTCTCGAGATGAATTAAATATATTGTTTCTCTGGATGAGTTAAAAATAGTTTCACTGGAGGAATTAAACATATTGTCTTTCAAGGTGTATAAAGATATTGTCTTTCTAGATGTATTAAAGATATTGTCACTCTAGAGAAATTAAAGTTATTGTCTCTCTAGATGTATTAAAAATATTGTCTCTTTAGATGTACAAGGTAACCAAAAAAGTTCTGTCCGTTTTTAAAAGAAAAAAAGAAAACGCTTCACAGTATGTGTAATTTATATTTAGTCTTCGAAGTAATCGCCATCGGCATCCAGCACCTTCTGCCAACATGTCTCCAGCTGTTCAATGCCCTTGCAGTAGAACTTGGGGGTTTTGACACAAAGAAGCCCGTAAGGGCTTTGCGCAAGTCTGCTTCATTGGTAAAGGATTTCCCATGAAGATGATTATCCAGGGAGTGGAAGAGGTGGTAATTGGATGGTGCCAGGTCAAGTGAATAAGGTGGATGGCACAAAGTCTCCCACCCAAGTTGCTGTATGGTATCCCTGACCACTCGTGGTTCATGCGGCCTGGCGTTGTCATGGAGGAAAAACACACCTTTGCGATTCACTAGTGCTGGCTCCTTCTGGCACAATGCCTGTTGCATACGTTTCAATTGCTGTGAGTATAGGTCTCCAGTGAATGTTTGGCCCATTGGTAGCAGTTCATAATGAACCACTTGACGACCTGTCCACCAGACACAAAGCATAATCTTGCATGGGTGCATAGGTGGTCTTGCGGTGTGAGCGACAGCATCATGAGGAGACAACCAATGTCTGGAATGCTTGGGAGTTTCGTACAGAACCCACTTTTCATCACTGGTAAGCACTCGATTGAATAAGGATGCGGTACGGTGGCAAGAAAGCAGCGACACGCAGGCTGCCACTCGTTGTCCATTGTGGACCTCCAACAGCGTTTGCGGAACCCACTTGCTCAGTTTGTGCAGGTGAAGTCTAACTGTTTCATCGGAAATGTTGAACTGTCTTGCACGTTCACCACACGTTAGACTACTGTCCTCTTCAATGGCTGCCTTCAGGACTCCATCATTCAAGACCTGTGGTCATCCACTGCGAGACTCATCATGGAGACACAAACTTGAATTTTCAAAACCAATGCCTTGCAGTACGTTCATCCACAGCACTATCCCCAAATGCTTGACATATGCGGCGACTTGATGCAGCTGCTGATAAACCCACTTTGAAGTCGTAA
>OZ038515.1:49789311-49791811 GCA_964036315.1 Acanthosepion esculentum
ACTTACAGCAGTATCCAACGTATTTATGAAGATTGGGACATACCCATTAGTGTTCACATGTATGGCATATAACAAAGTTAGAAGAGTGGACTATTACTATTAAGGATAAAAATAAGTCCATCATCTCTATATAGACCTACTTGTTTTGGGTCAATAATCGTACTAAAGATGTTTAAAATGTAGATGCTTACAAAATAACTTGAGCAGTATCAAAGCACCGATAAGAATGTTGAAATTATCATTATGACTTTTAATCCACATTGAGTTATGATTTTCTAGAAGCCAATATAACTTCAAATACATCAACCAAAATTTCTACATAATTTTTAGCAAAATTAATACTTTTTAATAATAGATCTTTGGAGATGGAAGAATAGAAATCTATTATGCCAAATTGAATAAAAGTGGTCTTATCTTTATTTTTAATATTATAGAACCATTTTATTGTATCAGAAGAATCTTTTCACAGACTGTTATAGGAAGATTCTTGTATTTTGTTGATAATTTTTAAAATATTTTTTTAGATATTAAACCTAGTTCAGTTTTGGAAGGGTTGATTAATCTAGATTGTTGATTGTTATTGAAATTAAGTTTATAATAATAAATAATATGTAAGCATAGGTGGATTTTCACCATTCTATCATCGATATTGAATTTTTTTCCTAAATTAGCAGCATCATTGTCTAGTTTATAGGTATTAGTGATTTTCTTTGATATAAGTTTGTGATAGTCAGAGGGTTTGATTTTATAAATATTCCTAGATTTATCAGCTCTAACTCATATATCCTTAGATTTTATAACAGTTTTTGTCTTCATCCACATTATGTAGACATTTGTTGTATGATATTATTTAATTGAGTTTAAAATATCTGCTTCAAAAGGGTCTAGAAGTTTGTTACTTGGTGGAGTCTTATGAGATTTCAAGTTGTAATTTTCTTTTTTACAGAGTAGTATTTCAGAAGGGTTTAAGTAAAAGTGTATTTTCCAGCAGAGTCTTTTTATAAAGTCAATTATTTTATCTGTGAGTGACAGAGTGAAAGAATCTAAAGATGGGTAGGGAATGTTTTTTAGAGCATAGTCTGGAAAAAATTTATCCATTAGCTTGGTATAATCAGATGATAATAAGATTTTCCAAAATGGAATCTGAAATAAATTATTACCAAACTCTTTAATGATGTATTGAGTTTTCCTTTGATGTATATCATATTGCTCTGTATTTTGACACATTGAGCTCTCTTCATGGATTTATCTTCTTTAATATTTTATATTAAAAACACCTATTTGGATACTCCTTATCACTTACAGATTTGATATATATATATATATATATATATATATATATATATATATATATATATAGATGTGTGTATATATATATATATATATATAGATGTGTATATATATATACACACACACACACACACATATATATATATATATATATATATATATATACACACACATCTATCTATCTATCTATCTATATATATATATATATATATATATATATATATATATATAGTCATCTACAGACAGACTGTTTCACTGTATTGCAACACATCAGTGTTTGCTTCAAGCCGGGACTGAAACATGACTGATTCAGCATCAGTTGGAGATTCTAACTCCTAGGCTATCAGCACATGGCAGAGGGAAATGTACACATCTATCTATCTATCTATATATATATATAGATCTATCTATCATATATATATATATATATACATATATATATATATATACACAGCAACTACAATACACACCTCCACAAGTGAAACACAAAAACAAAAGAAACATTATCTGGTTTAACCCAACCATACAACAAAACCATCAAAACAAACATAGGAAGGACATTCCTAACCTTGATAAAAAACACTTCCCTGAAACAAACCGATTAGCAAAAATATTCAACAAAAATAACACTAAAATCAGTTACAGCTGCACAAAAAATATAACACAAATAATAAAAAGCCACAACAAAAAAGTAACCTGCTATAATACAACCAAGGAACCTCAATGCAACTGCAGAATAAAACAACATGTCTATTCCAAGAAAACTGCCAACAACTGAATATAATATATAGAGCCAAGGTAAGTGCAAACAACAGCACAATGTACTACATTGGGGTCACTGAGGGACCATTCAAGAAAAGAAAAAACAACTACAACCTTTCATTCTCCAACAGAAAATACTCAAACAGCACTACACTATCTGCATACATATGGCATCTAAAAGACAGAAATATTACACCAAGAATAAGCTGAAAAGTATTGAAAAACACACCTGCCTACAATAACATTACAAAGAAATGCCTACTTTGCCTACCTGAAAAGGTAGCAATAATTTCTTATACCCAACAATAGAAATTACTAAACATAAGATCAGAAATAATTTCCAAATGCAGACATGAAAACAAATACCTATATCATAATTTATGCTAAACGGATAAAAAAAAATACCAACAATTACTACTGCAGCACAATTACCATGGCCGCATTAGTC
>OZ038515.1:49796811-49834311 GCA_964036315.1 Acanthosepion esculentum
GAGTAAAAATATAACAAGAGTAAAAAAGTACAAAAACCATAAGGGGAAAAAACATGAAGAGATTTAAAATGTACAAAATAAATATAAGAAGAGTAAAAATATAACAAGAGTAAAAAAGTACAAAAACCATAAGGGGAAAAAACATGAAGAGATTTAAAATGTACAAAATAAATATAAGAAGAGTAAAAATATAACAAGAGTAAAAAAGTACAAAAACCATAAGGGGAAAAAACATGAAGAGATTAAAAATGTACAAAATAAATATAAGAAGAGTAAAAATATAACAAGAGTAAAAAAGTACAAAAACCATAAGGGGAAAAAACATGAAGAGATTTAAAATGTACAAAATAAATATAAGAAGAGTAAAAATATAACAAGAGTAAAAAAGTACAAAAACCATAAGGGGAAAAACATGAAGAGATTAAAAATGTACAAAATAAATATAAGAAGAGTAAAAATATAACAAGAGTAAAAAAGTACAAAAACCATAAGGGGAAAAAACATGAAGAGATTTAAAATGTACAAAATAAATATAAGAAGAGTAAAAATATAACAAGAGTAAAAAAGTACAAAAACCATAAGGGGAAAAAACATGAAGAGATTTAAAATGTACAAAATAAATATAAGAAGAGTAAAAATATAACAAGAGTAAAAAAGTACAAAAACCATAAGGGGAAAAAGCATGAAGAGATTTAAAATGTACAAAATAAATATAAGAAGAGTAAAAATATAACAAGAGTAAAAAAGTACAAAAACCATAAGGGGAAAAAACATGAAGAGATTTAAAATGTACAAAATAAATATAAGAAGAGTAAAAATATAACAAGAGTAAAAAAGTACAAAAACCATAAGGGGAAAAAACATGAAGAGATTTAAAATGTACAAAATAAATATAAGAAGAGTAAAAATATAACAAGAGTAAAAAAGTACAAAAAACATAATTTGAAAAAACATGAAGAGATTAAAAATGTACAAAATAAATATAATAAGAGTAAAAATATAACAAGAGTAAAAAAGTACAAAAACCATAAGGGGAAAAAACATGAAGAGATTTAAAATGTACAAAATAAATATAAGAAGAGTAAAAATATAACAAGAGTAAAAAAGTACAAAAACCATAAGGGGAAAAAACATGAAGAGATTTAAAATGTACAAAATAAATATAAGAAGAGTAAAAATATAACAAGAGTAAAAAAGTACAAAAACCATAAGGGGAAAAAACATGAAGAGATTTAAAATGTACAAAATAAATATAAGAAGAGTAAAAATATAACAAGAGTAAAAAAGTACAAAAAACATAATTTGAAAAAACATGAAGAGATTAAAAATGTACAAAATAAATATAATAAGAGTAAAAATATAACAAGAGTAAAAAAGTACAAAAACCATAAGGGGAAAAAACATGAAGAGATTTAAAATGTACAAAATAAATATAAGAAGAGTAAAAATATAACAAGAGTAAAAAAGTACAAAAACCATAAGGGGAAAAAACATGAAGAGATTTAAAATGTACAAAATAAATATAAGAAGAGTAAAAATATAACAAGAGTAAAAAAGTACAAAAAACATAATTTGAAAAAACATGAAGAGATTAAAAATGTACAAAATAAATATAAGAAGAGTAAAAATATAACAAGAGTAAAAAAGTACAAAAACCATAAGGGGAAAAAACATGAAGAGATTTAAAATGTACAAAATAAATATAAGAAGAGTAAAAATATAACAAGAGTAAAAAAGTACAAAAACCATAAGGGGAAAAAACATGAAGAGATTTAAAATGTACAAAATAAATATAAGAAGAGTAAAAATATAACAAGAGTAAAAAAGTACAAAAACCATAAGGGGAAAAAACATGAAGAGATTTAAAATGTACAAAATAAATATAAGAAGAGTAAAAATATAACAAGAGTAAAAAAGTACAAAAACCATAAGGGGAAAAAACATGAAGAGATTTAAAATGTACAAAATAAATATAAGAAGAGTAAAAATATAACAAGAGTAAAAAAGTACAAAAACCATAAGGGGAAAAAACATGAAGAGATTTAAAATGTACAAAATAAATATAAGAAGAGTAAAAATATAACAAGAGTAAAAAAGTACAAAAAACATAATTTGAAAAAACATGAAGAGATTAAAAATGTACAAAATAAATATAATAAGAGTAAAAATATAACGAGTAAAAATGTACAAAAAACATAAGGACAGTAAAAATGTACAAAAATTATAAGGACAGTAAAAATTAAAAAAAACATTAGGAGAGTAAAAATGTATGAAAAACATAAGGGGAAAAACATAAAAAACTTAAAAATGTACAAAATAAATATAAGAAGAGTAAAAATATAAATCAAGAGTAAAAATGTACAAAAAACATAAGGGGAAAAAACATAACGAGATTAAAAATGTACAAAATAAATATAAGAAGAGTAAAAATATAAGGAGAGTAAAAATGTTAAAAGAAACGTAAGGAGAGTAAAAAAAAATGGAGAGTAAAAATGCCAAAAATATAAGGAGAGTAAAAATGTACAAAAAACATAAAGTGAGTAAAAATGTTCAAAAAAAGGAGAGTAAAATGTTCAAAAAAACATAAGGAGAGTAAAAACTGTTGTAACCCAGAGAAGGTTACTGAATAGAATAATCAAACAAAGGTTGGTAATGAATGTTAATACTTAGGACAAGAACAACACATATAAGATTTGCCAGCAGCACATAGAATAAGTAGTTAACTGCTAGGAGTCAAGTGAATTCCACAATGAATCTCCAACTCTAGACCACATACAGTATTCACAACTGTATTTATGGGGATGAGGGCATACCCATTATCATGTATAGGTATGCTACAACAAAAACAAAAAGAGAGTAAAAATGCCAAAAACTATATATGGAGAGTAAAAATATACAAAAGACATAAGGAGAGTAAAAATACCAAAAACTATATATGGAGAGTAAAAATATACAAAAGACATAAGGAGAGTAAAAATGCCAAAAACTATATATGGAGAGTAAAAATATACATAAGACATAAGGAGAGTAAAAATGTCCAAAAAATACAAAATTGTATAATCTTATATATTGTGGTGAATTCTTATTTTTCTTTTTAATTCCCTTCAAGGTAAAAAACATACTGGAAAAGCAAATAATAAATCTAATAATTGTCTTCAAACATGTAAAGAAAAGTAATATCTATCTACACCAAATATTTTATTTATCTGGTAAACCCAAAATTCTTTGTGAAACCAATTACCAAGCTTCCCTCCGATCATTACAATCTTAACCTGTTCAAGTCTAAGGTTAACCATTATCTCCCCACATATCTCCATAAATTGTCACCTCTTGTCTGTCTGTATCTCTCTACCTTGAATGGTTCTTAGGCCTAGTACAGGGTGAACATTAATCATTGTAAAAAGAAAAGAACAAGAGCTATCATTATCATATCACCCACTGACACTTCTATCAGTACTGCACCATCGTTCTGTTGACGGGGTAGCTACTGGCACAGAAACTCCCTCTTGCTCATTTCCGTGACCCTGAGGGCAATACCTTGCAATATATCCCAATCTCTCACAATTGTAACATGTAACTTTTGTTTTTGGTGGCTCCTTTACAATCTCTAGGTGTGATCCCAAACGTCTATAGCACCTAACACTCAGTGATTCCATATGACCTTTATTTTCTTTTGGCTTTGTGCTTTGTGCAATCACTGCCACTGTTCTGGTCTCCTGAAGTCTTTTACTGACCAAGAGCCTTGCAGCTGGATTAATTTCACAGAGGCTTATATTTTCTACACCAGGAATTTGTTGCAGCACCACAGATACATTGTCTGGGAAGCCTGTCACAAAATCTAGTTTTGCTGTCTAATCCAGTCCTCTCCCTAGATATCCTGTCGGCAGCCTTTTAATGTTATTATTGGTGTAGATGTGCACCACTTCCCCAGTCCATTTCACTCACTTGAGCTTTTCATAAGCTTCAAAGGGCCCTTCAGTGAACACTTTCTTCAGTCTGGTCTCTATCATATTATTGTCTAAATGGTCCTTGTTACTCATTTCAAGGTAGAGAGCAAGTGCATCTCCTTGCAGAAAAATTGGAAGGAAACTTGTAAGGTCTGATACTTTTTGAAGCTTGGCGACCAAGTCCAGTTTCTTTATCCATGTGACTGCATCACCTTCTCCAATAACTGGTGGAATCATGTATCTACTCAGTCTCACCATTCCATACTTCTTATGGCCGAAATAGCTTATGATTCAAAAAATAAAAAAATGTTCTCCTAGAATCAAATCTCTCTCATCATTCTCTTAAATCTCCTTCCTTCTTGCAACAATTCTTGTACTAAATGATGCCGAGTGATATTTTTGGAGGAGCTTTATAGCTTTTCTTTCTTCCCATAATTCTCTCTTCCTGCAATATCTTTTTATAAAATAAATTTCCACCTGTTGCTGCTTCTTCTTGCTCTCCCCACCACAAGGTAAGCAACATTCCATTTTCTATTCTTTCTTCATTTAAACTACATTTTGTCAGATCATTTGTTAGTTCATAATTAGTAAAAACAAATATAGATAAACGTGTATATAGCACCATAATGCTGCTGGGTACAAATTATAAGACAAAATGTTTTAAATTTGCATTGTTTATTGAAAATAACAATAAAACTACTGCATTTTATAATATATTACATCATAATATAGCTAAATTGTTCACTATAATTTCCCTTTGAAGTAGATGAGGATCTTATCTGATGACACAATGATTTCATAATAATGTACTTGGGCATCTTGTTCATATGCAGTTTCTAAGGCTTCAGTAAATTATAAATTTTTTAAGGCTGTGCTATAAGGGTTACAGAGGAGGCACAGTGGAGTAATGGATAGCAGCTCAGATTGAGAAATCAAAGAGCCGAGTTTGAATTCTAGTTGAATCTATTACAGTCGCTTACATGCTAATATCCTTGGGAAAGGTATGAATCTTCTTATTCTCCCCCCAGCTATGGGTAAATAGTAGGACAGACTGGGTTCTACAGCCTTGGATAGCAACTGGTCTACCGCAGAAAGAAATAGCAACCTACTGCAGGAAAAAATCTGCCTTGTCAGTCATGTATCAAAAGATACATGATCGCCTAAGTGTGTATCATGTATGGCACACAACTGACTATAAGGGTTACACTGATCACTGGAAAGAACTTTTAACACTACGATTTTGAATATAAACATAATTTTTCAACTCATTTCCTCAAAAAATGGTAACAATTTAGAAATAATATTTTGTGTCATTATTTACATGTAAAATTCCAACTTTCAAATTGAGTGCAATACCATGGTTTCAAAATTGATCTGCCTTAGTGTGTGAGGTGTAATGGATAATGGTTTGGAAATGAAAATCGAAGTGCCAAGTTCTAATTTCAATTGGGTACTGTATATTCATTTACACACAAATATCCTTCAGTATCTGTCTATATTTCTGAGATGAGGTATTATGTACACTATTTACATTATTCAGACTATTGTCCTCATCTTTGTCACCATATTTATTATAACGTTTCGGACGTTGTACACACCAGCCTTCTTCAGGTGGTTGGAATGTTGAACTGAACCCTTTTATTTCGCTCACTGGGGCAGACTTTTCTAGTGCCATGTGTGCAAAGAAACATAAAGGGGAGGCATGCCGCCCTCTTAAGGTAAGGCTTCAAGAACACCAGAAAGCTGTAACACAAGGGGAAGTGGAAAAATCAGGTGTAGCTGACTACATATGGAGAGAAAAGGGAGAACACTGCCCTCTGTGGAATCAGGTTCAGATCATAGACAAAGAACACCATTGGAAAATTCGTAAACTTAAGGAATCAGCACATATGCTAGGCCACAAAAATCTCTTGAGCCGACCAAGCATAGAAATGAATACAATATGGGGACCAGTAATAAGGAGTGCCAGAGAAAAGCGATAATAACAACAAAAATTGCAATATGAGCTCTGGTAAAAACATAAAATGATAACAACAAAAATTGCAATATGATCACTGGTAAAAAATGGTTGCGAAGACATTAGGTTTATAATATCCAGAAATTCATACACAGATGTCCTCAAGGACACATGGCACAGTGGATAAAGGCGTTGGTTAGATTCCTGACATCCATTAAACATAGCACGTGGAACTAGAACAGTCTACCCCAGTGAGTGAAATAAAAGGTTCAGTTCAACATTCCAACCACCTGAAGAAGGCAGGAGCGTACAATGGCTGAAACATTGTAATAAATATGGCGACAAAGATGAGGACAATAGTTCAAATAATGTAAATAGTGTACAAATATCCTTGTGAATGGTTTGAATCCACCTCTTTTCCTTCCAACTATGGGTTAATTAGTAGGAATTATCACTAAATGATCATAATTCCAATATGCCAATCTCGTAGTATGTTTAAATCTATGTGGTCTAAGTACCAATGAGGAAAGCTCATCATAACAATTAGAAAGATGAGAGTAATTAAAGAGTTGTCTACCCCTTTTAATCAATGGGTAAAATGGCAGCTTCATATCATACTGAGTAAAAATACTCCAGCTTGGAAATTCAGATAGAATTTGCAACATCAATGACACAGGAATAGAAACACTTAGAAAACGTCTGACAGAAATAACCAAACTGAGAATATTCCTCTGCGGATGTCGAGATCTGAAGCTAATTCTATCCATTTTAAATATGAAAACATCAGGAAATACCAGAAAGGCAAGAACAATTTGAAAGCAAGGAGGGCTAAAGGGTACAGAAATGAAAATAAATAAATGAATAAAGACTGTGTTGATGAGTCACTTCTTTGCTCGTGTATTTTTGTTTTCTTTTTCATTTTTTTCAAATATAATAATTTTCATTGAGTATTTTTGGTTATTTTTGTTTTTTTCTTTATTTTCATTTTTATTTTTATTTTAGATATGTTCCAATTTTTTAGGTTTAATGTTCTATTATAGAATCAATTGATTGTGTTTTATTGTTTTTTTTTTAATTTTAAGTTTAAGTTTGTTTTTTATTTCATTTATTTATTTTTTCAGGTTTTTATTTTACTTTTTAAGTTTTTCTTGTTTTTTATTTTTATTTAATTTATATTTTTTTCTGCTTCTTTTTCTCTTACCCTTTTTTTGCGTCGGTCTTAGTTCTTTCGTGACCTGGTCTTGTCATATCATTTAATATCTTTTTATATTCTTCAATTTATAAACAATTAACTTTTTTCCAATTCAGTTCAGTTGGGTGGTCCTTAGCTCTCAGGGAGGAATTTCAATTCTAAGGGAGGAATTCCAAATAAGGGTAAAATTTGAGACACTGTTGGAATTGGTCATTAAATCAAATGGAACTTTTATGGCCCATTGAAATAAAGATTTCTTTTTTCATTTGATTGTAATTAATAAAGCAATTTGGCTTCATAAATTGTTTCAGTAATTACCATTGTAAAAATATAATGGTGAAAAAATCATAAGATGACAGTTCAAAATACAGGAGGAATTGAGGGAACCTGCTATTAAATTTGAGAATCTTTCGTTTAGTTATTTTTTTCTGGTTATTTTTTCTTCATATTTACTGGAGATTCTTTAGGTTCCTTTCGGTTTTATCTTTTAGCCAATGATACCATTTCTTTTTAATATTTTTGTATTTACTTTTATTGTTTTGTTTCTATTTTTCAAAATCTCGTTTCATTCAGAGCAGATTTATTGCATAAGAAAGGCAATAGGTTGAACTCTGGAAATAAAACTATTTCTTATTTCCTTTCTTCAGGTTAATGTCATCCAATTTTTGTAAATTGATTTAAAGATTTCTCTTTCTTCTGTTTGAATTTCTGGAATGGGGAGTTTACAGTATTTACATTTAGACTATTGTCCTCATTTTTGTTTTCATTATCATATTTTACCTGTTCTACTCTCCAGCCTTCATCAGGTGTATATTGATCTGGATAACCTACAGATAATTCTGAACTGAACCCTTTATTTAATCTATAGGGGTAGATTGTTCTTGTTCCACTGCCTCTGCTGAGGTATATTCTGTCCACACTGCCCAGTCCAGGGATTGAACTTACAATTATTATGTCACTGCTCTGATCATGATTTCTGTTTTGTTTTTTTAAAATAAATATCATATAGTTTATGGAGTTTTTGAAATCATTTCACCTCAAACAATAAAGCCACTAACATACAAGGATTTACTGAGTGTGAAAAAATATGAGAAAAAAAAATGTTATTAAGAGAGAACAATAAAAGAACAGGAATAAAAAAAAGATTGAAGATAACAATTGACATTGCATTAAAGTTTTTGAAGATCAAATTTGACTGGAAAGTAAGAAACCAGAAGAGAGTTGTGTGGAGTTAACCCCACTTACTTTCCTAACTAAAAAAAACTGCCACTCAGGGATACTTTCTGAATCTATAAATACACTGTAATATTTTCTATCATCCTCTTTTTCCTATTTTCCTTAGACACACTAGGATGTACGTCTATTTTTAAAATATGTTTCCCATTGTGAAATGCACACAAAAATGCATTTATGCAACTTCAATTTTTCTAGGACATCTACACATATTTTTCATACACAGAAAATTTCCTAAGCTTTAACTATTTTCATGCAGGTTCATTGTTTTGTCACATACATACAATGTCATTGTCTTTGTCACTCACAACAACGTAACTTTATGTCTTGTTAATAATACATTGTTTGTATATATATATTGGCCTAAGTTGTTTCTTTGTATTTTATTGCTCAAACTCACCTACCAACTTTTTGCGAGAAAAACTTTGCAGGAGACACGTGTTTCTCAACTCAAACACCAACGTACATACCACTTGCAGCAGTTGTACAAGTGAAAAGTGCAAGAGAAGAAACTGTTAGCATAGAACTTATGGTTACATCTAGCCATTTCACTTGTAAAATGATGAAACCTTGCTGCCAAGAAATAGATGACAGATGCAAGAGAAGAAACTGTTAGCATAGAACTTATGGTTACATCTAGCCATTTCAATTATAAAATGATGAAACCTTGCTGCCAAGAAATAGATGACAGATGCAAGAGAAGAAACTGTTAGCATAGAACTTATGGTTACATCTAGCCATTTCAATTATAAAATGACGAAACCTTGCTGCCAAGAAATAGATGACAGATGCAAGAGAAGAAACTGTTAGCATAGAACTTATGGTTACATCTAGCCATTTCAATTATAAAATGATGAAACCTTGCTGCCAAGAAATAGATGACAGATGCAAGAGAAGAAACTGTTAGCATAGAACTTATGGTTACATCTAGCCATTTCACTTGTAAAATGATGAAACCTTGCTGCCAAGAACTAGTACTGTCCTTAAATTCCTAAATTTGAAGTACGAAAGAGGGAAGCCCATCAGAACAATTACCATGAAAATATTGATAGAAAAGACACAGGGAAGCTGCATTATGGTGGTGGAAAGTGACTGAAGCCAAGATAAGATAGATTCTGGAGAGAAAAATTGTCTATCACAACATAGTGAACCGACTTTCTTAGCAGCAAACCTAGCAATGGATTCAATTTAGCCTCTCCTCTTCATGTCAGTTCGAGAAGATGCAATGTCACACTCCTGGAGTTTAGCATCAGCCATGCTGATGAAAGGCAGAAAGGGGTCTTCCTCATAATTAATAGAGAGCAGTTTTCTTTTGAAGACATTAAAATTAACAAGCCATCCGTTGCCCCAGTTAACAACTAACTGTAGGTGATTTTTGTGATCAGCCATGAATTTGACCTTATTGATCTGATCAGACTTACTGTTTTACTTCTTAATTTGAATTTTATATACATACATACATATATATATATATTTTTTTCTTTCATGCTTGAATGCATGGTCTGAGAATTGCGTTCAACCATGAAACAAACTGTTGCCACTCTATATTCACATATCATTGTCCAAATTATATATATATATATATATATATATATATATATATATATATATTATCTTACATTGATTGCCCAACCCTTGAGTTTCATGTTCTTCATTCATCAGGTGCAATTTGGGGGTAAAAAAATTGCACCTGATGAATGCAGAATGTATAAAATAGCTCTGTTATTTAATATTGAGCACTGTTTTTTCTTACATTATAGAGTGTATATATCTATCTATCTACATATATAAATATAAAATATATATATATATATATATATATATATATATATATATATATATATGATGGACTCTCCCATCGAACTCAATGTATGCGGGTCAGGCAGATCAGTTCCCAGAAATTGAAAGCCCGACTCCGACTCATGAGATTTGATTATAGTGGCAAAGGCTTTGTGCAGGGCCATCCACACTTTTTGGAGGGATGAATACAGGGACCTGGTGCAGCGAATGCCACAAGGTCCCCAAACGACCCTCCGCAGGTTTTGAATTTAGAGTTGTCCTTCTCCTAGACCAGTTGCCATCCAAGGCTATAGAACCCAGTTTGTCCTGCTATTTACCCATAGTTGGAGGGAGAAGAAAAGGATTCACACCTTTCCCGACTGGAATTCGAACTCGGCTCTCCGATTCTTCAATCCAAGCCGTTATCCATTACTCCACCGTGGTATATATATATACCATCATCTACAGACAGACTGTTTCATGTATCACAGCTCCTCAGTGTGGCTAGATATCTGATCGCTTCTAGCTGGGACCGAAACACGATTTGCATTAGTAGCAGAGTAATAACCACTGTTCTCAAACTCACACTTCTTCCTCAGAGAGCTGAACCAAAATAATTTTTCAGGAGCATATATATTGTCATCCATAGACAGACTGTTTTGCTGTATCACATCTTATCAATATGGCTAGATGTCTGGTTGCCTCTAGCTAGGATCGAAACCTGGCTGAATTGACATCAGTTAGAGAATCTTCCCCTAAGCCATTGGCACACAGCAGGGATGATGGTGAATTTAAGATACAAATAAGTAAAAATGAATACATCCTATACAGCTGGTAGATGTATACATTGAAAATAGATTAAATCAGCACATAATCAGATACATCAATAAGTGTGTAGCCTGGTGATAAAAAAGCATTTATTTTTTACAACCAATATTTATTTTCCAGCATAATCTCCTTCTTTGTGAATGCACTTAATTCTGTGTTAAACATGTGGGTATATCAATAAGTCTGTAGCCAAATGAAAAAAATAATTTATTTAATCTGTAACCTCATGATGAAAAAGCAGAAAAAAGAGGAAAATTCAGCTACTATACCATGTTACAGATTTATTGATTCCATATTATGTGCATGGGTCTCTCGCTCCGGATCTTCTGTGGCCCCCTTGCCTTGATCGACCTTCTCCACATCCTTTCATTTTTCATTCCTATCTGCTCTCGCTCCGGATCTTCTGTGGCTCCCTTGCCTTGATCGACCCACTGTCTTTCTCTTTCACCCTCCCTTGCCACTCCTATCTGCTCTTCCTCCAACCCTTCTTTAACCCCTTGCGTGATAGTGGCCTCCGACCTTGCTTGGGGTGATACGATTAAAAAAAAAAAAATATGTATATATATATATATATATATATATATATATATATATATATATATATATATATAGGTATTTGAGAACACCTTTAGCAGGTGATTAAAACAAACTTACATAATGTTTTACTTCATTCACCAAAATTTAACTTTTTCATTTAAGATGACAGTGTCCAATCTGACTCAGGAAATTAAAAATATGCAATGCTGATGGTGCTGTCTGCTAATCACAGTAACCAACTTCTTTAAAATACCCACATCAGGAAGAAGCTGGAGCCTATGGCAAAGACATCTATGGCCAAGAGAAAGAAACATTACATGTAATTAGGTATGGAGTGTCAAGTTTGACCAGCAAGTCTAGCACATTTTTTTTTTAATAATTTCACCCGAAGTAAGGCAATAAAGCCACTAAGATGCAATGGGTTACTGAGTGTAAGAGAATATGAGAAAAACACTATTAAGGAGTGAGAACTATAAAAGAACAGGAATTAAGAAAACTGAAGATAATGGTTAACATTGCATTTACATTTTTGAAGATCAAACTTGACTCGGCAGCAAGAAGATGGAAGAGAGTTCCGCAAGTGAGATGTGTGATAGAAAGAACTGTTAGGATAGAACTATCCGCTATATCTAGCCATTTCAACTTTAAAATGATGTGACTTTGCCACCATTTCATAAACTTTAGGTACCATCGAGGAAAGTAATATTTATTTTGAAAAATACAAAAATGTGGCAGGAGGCCAAATGTGGGGGATAGAAGAAGGTTTGTTTTCAGTCTGTCTTATGTTAAACTTAAATAGCCACAATTACTGACCCAAACATACCACAGTATTCCTTACACTAAAACAACACTTTCTTTCTTACCATTCTTACTCTAGCCACCATAATACCTCAAAGTCTCCATGTAGTCAAAGAACATTCATCTGAACAATTACCATGAAAGTTTTTATAGAAAAAGGCACAGTGAAAGTATGTGACAGCAGTGGGAAATTGACTGATGCCGAGATGTCAGGTCAAGACTAATTAACTAGTATGAGAGTTACTGCTGAACAGTACAAGATGGCATCAGGTGCAAATCTTTTATGATGAGGAGACTGATTGATTCATTCTTTTTTATGGCTTATCAACCCTTTGCAGGTTATTTAAAGCCAGAAAATATTTTTTAGATTATAAAATTTCTTTTTGGTTGTGTAGAGATAATAATGATTTAGTGATACAAGTCTTACAAATTAATCCATAGCTGGGGGGGGGGAAAGACATGGATATTTTCCAAGGATATTTGTGCATATGTGAATATAAGAAAACCAATTGGAATTTGATCTCAGCTCTCCAATTAACAATTCCAAGTCATTATCCATGACGCCATTTCCACATACAAGCTTACAGCATCTGGTATTCCCAAGCGATCAGCCATCTAGGTGCTGACCAGGCTTGACATTGCTTAACTTCAGTGTTTCAATGCGATGTGGTCAGAAGTTGGGATGAGGAGAGTGTAGTTCACATCTAACAAGATCTAGAAGAACTGGGTGTGGTGAACATGCATCAGTGCGGATGCAAAAAAGGCCCTCTGAGTCATGTGGGGATATGTCTGTCAAAACTAGACACGTGCTAAACTAACATTCTGAAGAGGCCACAATGTTCTGCTTCTCGTAAAAAAGTTGACTAAGATTAAAAGATGAACAGGAGAAATTACAGGTTGCTCTGTACAGACCCCACAAAGCTAACATAGTCATGCAAACTGAACTCTGTTGGTTATTTATACATTGTCCTCATCTTTATTGCTATATTCACAATATTTTAATTGTTGTACGCTCTGTCATTATTCAGATGATATACATTGGAATTTCGAACTGAACCCTTCATTTACTCCATGGTTAGGTTGTTCTACTTCCACATGCCATGTCTTTTCTGGATATCTCAGTTTCAGTTACTTCCCTTTAGTAACTCAACTCTCCAAGTTTCTATTCAGGTATTGAACTTAAACTCTTTGTGTCAAGTCACTTTTTGAATTACTTCAACCAATGCAATTATCCACTGGGTCATGTTTTCTTTGTGGACATCAATGAGTGAATTTTTTGGACCTTAATGTTTCAGTAACCTTATTTTACCAGAGCTCATATTACAATTTTTTTTATTTTTGTTTTTCTCTAACTCACTATATTATGGTCAACTTAGGAGATTTTTGTGAATTAGCATATGTGCTGATTCATTAAGTTTACATATTTTTCAGAGATGTTCTCTGTCAATTATTTCAACTTTATTTTAGAGTATTATAGAGCCAAATTGGCAGCTGATCTAAAAATTGACCTACACTCTGTTGTTAACTGGGGCAAGGAACAGTCTGTTAATTTTACTGCCTACAAAAATGAAACTTTTCTCTATCAGTCACCTGAAAAACAACTTCCTGTCTCGCATCAGCACGAGTGATGCTAACCTCCATGAAAATGATTCATTGCACTTTCCCAGCTGACATGAAGTGGAAAGATTATATTAAATCCATTGCTAGGTCTGCTGCTAAGAAAGTTGATTCACTGTGTTGTGGTAGACAATTTTTCTCTCCTGAATCTATGTTACATATTTATAAGTCTACCATTCATTCATGCCTTGAATATTGCTGCCACATATGGGCCAGTGCTCCTGCTGTATATCGAGAGATTCTTGATAAAATTCAAAGAAGAATCATCAATATTATTGGTCCTGACCTGGCCACAGTCTCTTTCCCACTGCCATAGAGTTACTTCTCTGTGCCTTTTCTATAAATATTTTCATAGTAATTTTTTGGATGAGATCTTTACTTTGGTACCTAGACTTTATGAATTCAGGCACAATATTAGATTGGCAGTCTCATCTATTCACAGTTGAATTGGGGAGATGTAACCATAAGTTCTATGCTAACAGTTTTGTTTCTCGCACTTCTCACTTGTGGAACTCCCTTCTAGCTCTGTGCTTTCCAGCCAACATTGATCTTCAAAGATGTAAGTGCAGTATCAATCTTTATCTACTTTCTTCTTGATTACTCTTCTATTGTTCTTGTTCTTTCATAATGAGTTATATAGGAATAAAGTCTCATTGCTGACACTATAGTTTGAACATAGACTGCCAGTGAGCAAACACACGTGACCCCATTATTGAATTAAGTTGATCACATGATCATGAAGAAAGCTCATAGACGGTATTGTGACATCTAAACAATTTTCATTTCTAGTCAGTCCTCTATTACTATGTGGACTGCTATTCTCTACTCCATTCACTATACTACAGTGTAACCCAGATATAAGAGAGTTGTCGGGACCGGAGAAGAAGTCTCTTATATCCGGGTTTCTCTTATATCCAGGTTTGGTCTATTTTGTTTAGGTAAGTATGGCTCTAATTGGGGACCAGAGAGCATCTCTCTTATATCCGGGTTTCTCTTATATCAGGGTCTCTCTGATATCCGGGTCTCATATCCGGGTTACACTGTATTTCTCTATTCAGATTGCTATATGGGTTACTATTTGAGTGAGTATTATCAAGCAAGAGGAACTCGGACGGAGCTTTGCCACAGGGCAAAGTTTCATTCGGGGAGGTAGACAGTCCCTGAAACCATTTAGGCGGGTTCAAAGGGAATATTTTTGGCTGAGCCTACAGGCTCGGAGTACCCACTATAAACCGGCTTTGTGCCACATACACCCTTGTGGGAGGGCTGTTAAATATTATCAAGCAAGTACTATTAGTGCGAGTGATATTCGAAGGCATCTGATACCAGTATTGTTCAACGGCACACTATAGTTGTATCTGCAATTACAAAGTCTCTACTACAACAAGCATTACGAAAGTGACAATAAGTATTCGTTGACATCACAAAATAATACTTCTCTTTTTGCTTGTTTTTTCCCATGCATGAACGCCTTGTGTCTTAGTAGATTTACAGCCTTGCTTGCGATGAGATGATTAAAAAAACAAGTTAGGCACATATTTCTTCTTTTATGTGCCATGTTGCTTCAGAATGGTCTTCCACATCTCCCGGTCCCTTGTAGCTCTTAATAATTTCTGTCTTTTTGTTATCTCTTCTAAAATCTCTACGACCATCCATTTGCTTAAGCTCATCATGTATATTGCACACTTCTTTCCTCTCTCCCTCTTGCCCTTAATCTGCCCTCTGAGTAACAGGTTTTTCCTTGCCCTTCTTCTTCATTACATCCCTCAGAAATTTCAAATACTTCTCCCTGTTGTTAAGTATAAGTTTCCTTTTCATTTTCATTTTCTCCAAAACCTTGTTGTTGCTCACATTTTCGGTCCATGGTATCTTCAGCATCTTTCTGTAGAACCACATTTCTGTTGCTTGATGTCTCTTCTTCATCTTTGATGAGATTGCCCAGTGTAGAGGACCGGCGGGTGAATATAAGGATGAAAATCTCTGGACTAAGACTTCCTGCTGGCCGGTCCCGCTACATAGTAATGTTGGACTATAATGGAGTCCAAAGAAGATGAATAAACAAACAAGACCGATATATATGTATGCAACAAATATATATTAATAACAAATAGATTAAAACACGAGTTACAATACATTGAAGACATGAATAACATGTTAGTGTCTGTATGGAAAGTTGTGTGTGTGTGTGTTGTTTTGAATGTCCGTACGGGTGTGTATTTTGTTTTAGCGTGTTCCCAGAATATGGGAAATGCTGGTTGTGTATAAGAGTTCACATATTGGAAATTTTTAGAGAAAGTTTTTATGCCTCGCCTCACGTGCGAGGTTTCGGTCCGCGGCCTAAGTCGAGATAGTTTTACCTCATCTCCCCACAAGAATGGCCGCCCGAGGCGTAAGCCGGAAAAAGAGGAAGAGAGAAAGGGTGAACAAGTATTTATACACGTGGGAGAGAGACCCCTGTTGAAGGGTTAGTAAATGAAGAGATAACCCGATACCAGCATTCGCTGCAATACAGGAGAACATATATCAAATATTTGACCCTTACTTTAAAAGTTTCTTTTTAGTTTTCTAAATATTTGGTTTTAAAAACTTGATTAGTATTTGTGTATTTTACAAGAGATGAAATTTCAGTTGTTTTATTTATTCTTTTCACATAACAGTTTTTGTGGAGAGACTGATGAATTGAGTAATTGCGACAGGGGATAAAATAATGATAATAATTGTTTTTCTAATTTAATATTTTTAAGAGAATTACTACTTGTTTACACTGAATTTTTTGTGTGTACTTAGGATGAGAATAAATGCTGTTGTCACAAGTCAACTGTTCATTAAGTCTTATTCTTTAAGAATTAGAAAATTCTATCAATGGAAAAGAACAAAGTTAGAATTTTGCAGTGTTCTGTCGATTTTTCTCTAGGTGCAAATTGATGAAATCAGGTTGGGGTGACATTTTTTAAATTTTATTTCTTATTCTTATTTAATGTGTGAGAAGTAATGCAAAATTTACTTTCTGCACATCAAAATTTGCATTATGACATTTAAATTGAGCATCTAGAAACTATTGTTTTCAATCAAGAAAATCAACATCTGTGTTTCCAATTTAACACAAATGCAAGGAACAGTATAAATTGATGAAATCAGTTTTTGGATGGCATTTTTAAAAATCTTATTTATTATGCTCCAGTGCAAAATCTCTTAGTTTATTTCTCCTATTTCAGAGATTGCATAAACTGATGAGTCTTAAAGAAATTGTCAGGAAGTTATAACTTTGAGTAAATAATTATAAAACCCCGAACAAATATGGATATAAAAATACTCATAAAACTGAGAAACAATAAGAACTGGAATCAACGAAATGAGTATTATATATTATCTGGTTGTTATGTGTTGATTGAAACACAAGAGACAGTAATACTGAGTAAATGGTGAGTTGGGATCAAATGTAAATCAAATATGGATCAGAATCTGACAGAATGATAAGATAAAGAATAAGTTAACCATATATAGACTTTTTCGGGGTTTTTTTTTTCTTATAGATGTGTGTAATGAATGTCCAGATAATTTAGTTGGAAAGTACAAGAAGTCTCTGGGGGTTTTCTTATCTCAAATTTGTGTTGAGTGTTAAGAGATGAATGTTACCATTGTGGCTTGAAAAAGGAAAATGAGCCAAAAGTTTTATTGATCCACGTGTTGACTGCCAGTCTGTGTTGACTGCCAAGCTGATAGTGAGGATTTGACATGTTTGTGTGTGTCGAGAAGAAAAGTGGTGTTGATTCTCATTGGTTTAGAAAGAGTGAATTGATGATAATTATAATTGTTATAACTATTTTATTGTCATTATTTTTGACACTATAATTAATTTTTATTTATTTATTTTTTATGGACATGACAAAGTGACAATATAATTAACTTTTTATTTACGTATTTTTTTTATGGACATGACAGAATATATAAACCGTAAATGAGTTTCTATTTGCTATTATTAAATTTAGATACATATCTGAGTGCTATTGTCGCTCTCCCATCGAACTCGACGTATGAGGGTCAGACAGATCAGTTCCCAGAAACTGAGAGCCCGACAGCCACACAGGATTTGATTATAGTGGTAAAGGCTTTGTGCAGGGCCATCCACACTTTTTGGAGGGACGAATACAGGGACCTGGTGCAACGGATGCCACAAGGTCCCCAAACGACCCTCCGCAGGTTTTGAATTCAGAGTTGTCCTTCTCCTAGACCATCTGAGTGCTATTATAGTTTTCCATTCACCCCTAACTCCAAAACACCACATATTTACATCCAGTGCTTTAAAATTTCATTATATTTAAATCGAATGTCTGGAAACTATGTTTTCAATCAAAAACTCAACATCAACATAAAGGTGTTTTCAATTTAATACATATTGAAGAAGAAACAATAATATTAAACAGGGTCCGTGGTGATTTGAAGCCAAAACTAATTAAATTTTGAGTCTTTGACACTTTGATTCCACATACACTCTGCATTCATCAATCATATCATGATTGTTGGTCCTTTTTAATTTGTGTATTTCTTACATAGCTTCCACACAATTTGTGGTTGCATCAATGTTTGGGTCAACATATGGGCGCCTGGGGATTAAGGGTTGATGGTCAAAACTGAAGTTTCCTATTTGGTAGTAAGTGACTGACAAAAACAAACAAAATAATAACTAATTTATCTTTTCATTTTATTTTTGTTGCGTTTTAAGAAAGCAGTAGAATGGATTAGGAATAAATAATGAAGGTGATATTATATATTTGTATCCACCCCAAAAAGACACCATATATATATATATATATATATATATATATATATATATATATATATATATATATATATATATATATACATATATATATGTGTAAGCAAATATATGGATATAGATCCGACAGTATGAGGAAAAATATGAAAAAAAAACAAAATCTGAATATGCAAGTTTACTGTTTTAATATTTCAAAGTCGACGTCAGATGTTTCGGTCTAGTAGACCTTCTTCAGGACATAGTTATTAAAACATAATTAAACGATATTCAAGTCAACATAAAAAGATGATAGACATAAGAATAATCAAAACAAAATGACTGAATTTTAAGATCAGCGTTCCGTTTTGCAATGCGATCACGTCGGTGTCACGTGGGCGATGTTGTGAAAACGTATTCCTAAAAATAGAGTTTATTATAAAAGAAAGAATTTTACTAGAATCTAAAGTTTATCCTTGGTGATATGAGGCCAAAAAGGATCAAATTTGGCCTTATATCACCAAGGATCCATATCCAATTTAATATTACTGATTCTTGATATATGTTTATTCAAGAATCCATAGGGATCCTTGGTGATAAACATATATATATATAGTATTTACATTAGTCGGACTAATGAACTAATCTCCACTGCCTGAACCGGGTATTGAACTCACACTCTTTGGGTCTGTCACTGGATCTAACCAACGCCCTTATCCACTGTACCATGTGTCCTTGAGGACATCTGGGTATGAATTTCTGGAGTGGAGAACTTTCAGAGGGAAAATTACCAGGAGATAACTGATAACTGACATCCATCAAACATGGCTCGTGAAACTAGAACAGTCTACCCCAGTGATCGAAATAAAGGGTTCGGTTCGAAATTTCAACCACCCGAAGAAGGCTGGAGCATACAACGGCCGAAACGTTGTGACAAATATGGCGACAAAGATGAGGACAATAGTCCGACTAATGTAAATACTGTACATAATACCTCATCTCAGAAATATAGACATATATATATATATATATATATATATATATATATATATGTTTATTCAAGAATCAGTAATATTAAATAGGATATGGATCCTTGGTGATAAATATATATATATATATATATATATATATATATATATATATATATATATATATATATGTTTATTCAAGAATCAGTAATATTAAATAGGATATGGATCCTTGGTGATAAATATATATATATATATATATATATATATGTTTATTCAAGAATCAGTAATATTAAATAGGATATGGATCCTTGGTGATAAATATATATATATATATATATATATATATATATATATGTTTATTCAAGAATCAGTAATATTAAATAGGATATGGATCCTTGGTGATAAATATATATATATATATATATATATATATATATATATATATGTTTATTCAAGAATCAGTAATATTAAATAGGATATGGATCCTTGGTGATAAATATATATATATATATATATATATATATATATATATGTTTATTCAAGAATCAGTAATATTAAATAGGATATGGATCCTTGGTGATAAATATATATATATATATATATATATATATATATATGTTTATTCAAGAATCAGTAATATTAAATAGGATATGGATCCTTGGTGATAAATATATATATATATATATATATATATATATATATATATATATGTTTATTCAAGAATCAGTAATATTAAATAGGATATGGATCCTTGGTGATAAATATATATATATATATATATATATATATATATATGTTTATTCAAGAATCAGTAATATTAAATAGGATATGGATCCTTGGTGATAAATATATATATATATATATATATATATATATATATATATATATATATATATATATATATATATATATGTTTATTCAAGAATCAGTAATATTAAATAGGATATGGATCCTTGGTGATAAATATATATATATATATATATATATATATATATATATATATATATATGTTTATTCAAGAATCAGTAATATTAAATAGGATATGGATCCTTGGTGATAAATATATATATATATATATATATATATATATATATATATATGTTTATTCAAGAATCAGTAATATTAAATAGGATATGGATCCTTGGTGATAAATATATATATATATATATATATATATATATATATATATATGTTTATTCAAGAATCAGTAATATTAAATAGGATATGGATCCTTGGTGATATGAGGCCAAAAAGGATCAAATTTGGCATCTTTGAAATCCATCATATCACAATTGGTTGATCCTTGTTTAACTTTGATTTGCCTCTTTTCAAGCAAAAGTATCATAGCACCTATGTCTGGATATATATATATATATATATATATATATATATATACATATATATATATATATATATATATATATATATATATACATATATATATATATATATATATATATATATATATATATATATATATATATATGGGTAAATGAAAATGTAGCATTGCTTATAAAAGAAGAGAGTCTGTTACTTCCCAAAGTCACTGAGACAACAAGTCTACTTAATCTTTGTTGAAAGGGAATGAAGGACCATTATGTTTGATTTTATCCCACTTTGTGTGTTTAATCATAAGTAACCCCTGCATTAGTCTTTCTTTTCTTTTTTTAAAGAAAACAAATCAAGTTCTTTTTCAAGAGGGCACTATCAATTTAATGCCTTGAAGGGTGAAAAGAAATTAGTTTCAACTTGGTTTGCTTATACCATTCGAGTTGTTATTTCAAAATGCTTGCACTCCCAAATAGGTACACTACTTTGAACATTTGCTTTAAGACTCAAGTTTACAGCAGACTTCAGTCAGTACTTAGAGGGGGAACTGCTCAGGAACACCTGTAAGCAATCTTACAATCTATAATTTATTTTAGCTTTAAATAACCCAAAAAGTGTTGATAAGCCATAAAAAAAATCAGTCACTCCAGAACTTAAGTGAAATCCATCGATATTATTCATTGCGAAAGATTAGTTTCTTATACTATGGCACATAGTTCTTGACTTCTTGTTTTGTCTTTAAAATTATCATATCAGACCAAAAATAAAGTATTGTAGTCATATCTGAGCTGGAGCTGTGCAATCCTCACATTACAGCCTTGATAGAGTGACTCTGCCATGCTTCATCTTTACAAGGCTCAGATGAGACCAAAAATGGATGACTGCTGCCATATCTGGGGTGGAGCTGCTAAATTCTCACTTTCCAGCATCTGAAACATCCTCATCTTCACAGGGGTCAGATTGGGACAGAAAATGGAGTATTGCTGCCATATCTGTTCTGGTGCTGCTCAGTCCTCACTTTTCGACTTTGATAGAGTCCTCCTGCTACACTTCAGCTGCTTTACAAGAATCAGATTAGACCAAAAATGGACTATTGCTGCCATATCTGGGCTGGAGCTGCTCAGTACTTATCTTCCAGCCTTGATATAGTTCAAAATTTTTTATCTGGCTTTATCGGGAATGACTCATTTTCTGAGCTGAAGTCCCTTGCTCGCAGACAGATCTTTCCAAGCCTATCACTACTCTCTCATTATTTCCATGGCAAATGTTCAGAAGCTCCAGTTTGTTCAGGCTACTTGTTCCTATCTCTACAGCCAAGACCTACCTTGCTATGTTCACAAAGTTAAACCCTCCTCATTTGCAATGAATTCCATTGATAAGAAGGATGCTCCACTTAGACAGCTTCTTCCTAAGATCGACTACTAACACTGCTCCAGAAAATACCTGAAACTTTCTGCTATGCTCTGTCTTGACAAGAGTCAGATCAGATCAAAAATGGAGCATTGCTGCCATATTTGGGCTGAAGCTGCTCAATCCTTACTTTACAGTCTTGATAGAGTGACTTTGCCATGCTTCATCTTTACAAAACTCAGATGGGACTGAAAATAGAGTAGTGCTACCCTATCTGGGCTGGAGCTTCTCAATCTTCATTTTACAGCCTTGATAGAGTCACTCTGCCATGCTTCATCTTTACAAGACTCAGATGAGACCAAAAATGGAGTATTGCTACCACATCTGCGTTGGAGCTGCTGAATTTTCACTTTCCAGCATCTGACACTCTTTGTCTTCACAGGGGTCAGATGAGACTAGAAATGAAGTATTGCTGCCATGGCTGGGAAGGAGCTGCCTAATCCTCACTTTTTAGTCTTGATAGAGTTCAAAAACGTTTTTGTAGCCTTTTGGGAGATTAATTATTTTTCCAATTCTTTCTTACAGATGCAATGCTATAAGCATATTGTTACTCTTTTGCTATTTCCATGGCAAATGTTTGAATAAGCTCTATACTTTAATGCCACCAGCTCAACCAAGACCCACTTTGCTGCATCCACAGAGTTTAATCACTGTCATGTGTATGTATTCCTTAGATAAGAAGAGTTTTCCTTTTGAAAAGCTTCTTGTGCAACAGACTCTCGTGTGGATTCTTCCCAGAAAAGTTTAATCCTAACCTCTTCAAGTCTCTGATCAGTAGTTATCTATCTGCCATTTCCTATTTCTTTCTCATATTCATATCACACACCTCATTAAAAAAGAAATAGATAAATAACTTTTAGTAATGAAGATTAGAAACAAAGAAAAGAATACTGAACTGTTACATAATATCAGGCCTCCAAAATGGTAGTGAATGCCAGACAATCTCCTCAAAGATGAAGATACTTGAAGCAATAGAAATGTTGTTCTACAGAAGGATGCTGAGGATGCCATGACTGAATATGTGAGCATCAATGAAATTTTATGGAAAATGGAAGCAAAAAGGAAACTTATACTTAATATCAGGAAGAGTTAAAATTTCTAGGACACATAATGAGGAAAAGGGGCTTAGAATATCCGACACTCACAGGACATATGGAAGCCAAGAGGATAAGGATACATGTTGTACTTAATGAGCTTGAGTAAATGGATGGTGGAACAAGGTTTAGGAAAAATAAGAAAAAGACAAAATTTATTAAGAGTTACATTAAGGAATATCAAAAATATCTGTTGTTGAATATTTTAATTGCAATCCTTGGTCATTTCTTATATTTTTATCAATGATATTCTTACATAATCAGTTTAAAGGGGTTTTAATTTTGATATGTACACTTAAAAAGGACAGGAAATTGTGGAGAGCCATAATCGCCTATGTTTTGAAAGAACATGGCACATAAAAAAGAATGAAGATAAATCTTAATCTTTTAAAATGACAGCTTCATCTCAAAGCACCAGGATATGAATATATCAAGATAATGCATTTCAAGACAGTTATCACTTCCAAAGAAAGTGGATAAATATTAAATAAGTTTTTACAGGCTCACTGGAAGCTCTGTGCAGACCCACACACTTTTACTATATCCATAAAACATTTAACTTTCACTTTCACTTTGTATACATTTATATTCTGTACAATATCAAAAGAGAAACTTTTTCTTCAATATTAAAATCAGTTCAGCATTATTCACTTGAAATATATTCTATACAGATGAGATACTTGAATATATATTATTTACATGTCTTCTTCTTATGGGTCATATCTCTTCAGGGCATGGGCAATCATGGCTCTTCACAATTTTCTATCTTTTGTATCAAAAAGTTTGCTCCTCCCAGTATATATCTACCATCCATTTATAACTTCATATATATAACAGATCATTATTATAGTTTTGCACCCCACAACATCAAAACAACATATGTTTACTCCCAACACATTGAAATTTGCATAATGGCGTTGAAATTGAATTTCTGGAAATGATTGTTTTCAATCAAGAAAATCAGCAACAGTAAAGGCATTTTCAATATAATACAAATTCAAGAACCAATAATACTAAACAGGATATAAATCTTTGGTAATTTGATACCCAAAAATCTTTGATTTTTTTTATTTTAGATTAACTTAGCAAAATAATATAATCTATCATATGATTTGTTGGTTCATTGTGTTATACTTTGTTGCAATTAGATCACTTTCTGATTCATTTTTCATGTGAGACAGATGTGAAAACCATGAAGGCAGAAAACAAAATAAAAATGTCATTTTCTGTGCATAGGCTCTGAAAATCACATCCAGTCCACAAAACAAGTCTCTCCCCACCAAAGAAAGTGATACAGTGGCCAATTGTGAAAATCCCTGCTGGAAAAGGAGATATCTCTGGGAAGTGCCAGATGTGCTTAAAAGCAGGTTTTCCATAATGACCACAAGCAGTTGTGGGCCAGAAGGCTACCTGCCAACATGCAGGGTGTTGCTGCCGACAGAAACCAACAGACTAGCTTTGACACTGCCCGTCATCTGACATCCACCAATGCGATTTATAGCATCACATGCAGAATGCGCCTGACAATCCAGTTTCAACACCGCCAGGCTCATGGTACCCATCAACATGATTTATAACATCATATATGGAATCCAACAGAGACAAGCTTCAACTCAGCCAGGCTCCCAGCACCCGCCAATAAGATTTATAACATTACACCCAGAATCGAATGCTCCCAATGCCAAACCACCCCAATTTATATCATTTCAATGTTGATACCACCCAGCTACAAACCCTCCTTGTCTTCAACTGCAATAGGTTGACGTTTCTTTCTGTTGTAGACTTGTTGCTAACCAAGGCTATAAAGACTTAGTCTGTCTTGCTAATCAACCCAAAGCTGTGGGGGGAAAAGATGGATTCATACCATTCCCAAAGGTATTTGCACATAAGTGAATATAATGAACTCAATTGGAATTAAAACTTGGCTCTCCAATTTCTTACTCTGAGTTGTTGTGCATGATACCACAAGAAACATACTATGGTATTATAGGAAATAAACTCAAGCAAGACAGCACTTTTGACTGCTAATGTGTGGTATTAACCCCTACACAAAAGTTTTTTCAGGATAAAAACAAAAGATTTGCAGGCTCCCACCACTGCTGCTAACTTCACTGCTTGTCTCCCACTCGGTCAAACTGGATCAAAACTGCTGGCTTTTTGTTGGTTTGAATGCATGTAAGAAAATACTTTCTGCAAATCCAGGTTATTCTTTCAAACTTTATCGTGAGATGCAAAGAGTTGAAAGAGTTGTCCTCAGTTTCATAATGGAGACATTTTTTTTCTTTTTAATCATTTCACCCCAAGCAAGGTGAGAATGCCACTAGTATGCACAGGGAGTGAAAGTGAGAGAATAGACTGAGTATAGGGAGGATAGAGGAAAAGAAAAAAGATAAACACGATTCAAGAAGAGAGAAGATGGCGATTGACGTTGCATTTAAATTTTTCGAAGAATGTAGTTATCAAGGAAGCAAATAAACGGAAGGGAGTTCCACAGGTGAGAAGTGCGAGAAAATAAACTGTTGGAATAGAAGTGGCAGTTGCATTTAGCTAGTTCAACAATAAACAGGTGGGACCTAGATGTCAATCTATTGGCACCCTGAAATTCATGCAGTTGTAGCACCAGTGAAAAAAAGCTTGCCAGAGCAGTTCCCATGAAAACATTTATAGCAAAGACAGAGGGAAGCCATGTCACATCGGTGAGAAAGTGACTGAAGTCGAGATGCCAAGTCAGGATCGATTATATTGCAGATCCTTCTCTGGATTTTGTCAAGAACCTGGAGATGAATGTCAGGAGCACCAGACCAGATATGGCAGCAGTATTCAATGCACGGGCAAATGGTAGATTAGTAAACGTGCAAGATGGACTCTGATGAGAAAGATTTTCTGGCACGATGCAGTGACCCACCTTTTCTTGCAGTAGAAGCAGCTCTTGATTCAATGTATTCACTCCACTTCAAGTCAGTTGAAAACATGAGGCCAAGTCTAGCATCAGCCATGCTGATGGCAAACAGAAAAGTTTCTCAGTGGTGGTTAAATGGCACTGTAAGTTGTTTTTTCTGTCCAACTCTCCACTATTTCCTGTTCTTTTTAGCTGTGACTAATGCCTGTCCCCCTATTATTTCCCCCACTCTATATTCTGCTATCTCTCTTTAAACGAGCCCCCTTAACAAAGTTACTCATTGTTTCACTCCACTACTCTTACCTTCAATATATTCTGTGACTGTTAAATTCCTCATGCCCTCTTTCCAGCTTTTGCCCATGATATTCTCAACATCCTTCTGTAGAGAACTAAATCTCCTTTTCATCTCTGAGTTAATAACTTACACTTTCAATATCCTCAATAAATATATATAAAATTTATTTTTGAATATAATAATTAACATATATTAATATTGTTACGAATTTGCAACATATGAACCACAGGTTCAAAAAAAAAGAAAAGAAAAAGGTGGCCATTATCTACATTATTCAGACTATTGTCCTCATCTTTGTCGCCATATTTATGACAATATTTAAACAACATAATAAATATGGCGACAAAGATAAGGACAATAGTCCGAATAATATAAATAGTTTACATAATACCTCATCTCAGAAATATAGACAGATACTGAAAGGCCGAAATGTTGTAATAAATATGGTGACAAAGATGAGGACAATAGTCCAAATAATGTAGATAATGTACATAATACCTCATCTCAGAAATATAGACAGATACTGAAAGGCCGAAACGTTGTAATAAATATGGCGACAAAGATGAGGACAATAGTCCGAATAATGTAAATAGTGTACATAATACCTCATCTCAGAAATATAGACAGATACTGAAGGGTCGAAACGTTGTAATAAATATGGCGACAAAGATGAGGACAATAGTCCAAATAATGTAAATAGTTTACATAATACCTCATCTCAGAAATATAGACAGATACTGAAAGGCCGAAATGTTGTAATAAATATGGTGACAAAGATGAGGACAATAGTCCAAATAATGTAGATAATGTACATAATACCTCATCTCAGAAATATAGACAGATACATAAAAAGGTTTGTTTGCTCAGATAGGAACACATGAACCGGTAGTGCTGGTTGCTCAGTCAATCAATGTTGAATGTTTCCTATAAGGGAACAGCTAATATTGTTATTACCATAAGAATGCATCGTCAATCCTTTAAGTATTAGAATTAGAAAAAAGTGAGAACAGTGGTATTTGAGAAATCTAGGTTACTGAAAAACTATTTTTAAGTGAAAGATTTTAGAAATTTCAACTGATAGTAAGACTTACCATTCGATCTATGAATGCTGAATATTTCCTAAATGGAAATGGTTATTCTCACCATCATCATTAAGTGTGCTACTAGATTGGCACTTAGGTCCCACCCTTTTACTTTTGAAATAGATAAATGCAACTGCCACTTCTACTTCAACAGTTTTTTCTTTCACATTTCCCACCTGTGGAACTCCCTTCCATTTACTGGCTTCCTTGATAACTACAATCTTCAAAATTTGAAATGCAACATCAATCACCATCTTCTGTCTTCTTTGAATCCCATTCATCTTTTATCCTTTCCTCAGTCCTCCCTATACCCAGTCTTTTCTCTCACTTTCACTCCCTGTAACCCCCCCTGCGTACTAGTGGCACTCCCGCCTTGCTTGGGGTGAAATGATTATAAAAAAATTCAGCAGACATATCTGTTGCCCCAGAAGACATTCTTTTTAACCTCGCCCTAACTACCAGAGTTTAGTCCTTGATAAGCAAGGAAACCAACTCTACCCTAGCTAAGTCTGCTTCCCCACTATCATGAATTTCATTGCCTGATCATCTTTTGTTCCACATGCCATTTGCACTGTTAATCTAACTAGATTGAGTCACTGACTATAGTCAGCAGCTAACAAACTAATAGTGTATTTTAAATTATCCGATCACTTATTTCCAATCACAGACCCCATCAGTTCCTGCTCTAGCATTAGTAGTAGAAACTGTGTGTAAATCACTCTCTCTCGAGCGGTTTGTAATGCATTACTTATCATCTCTCAGTTGTGACTCTGTCCTTGGGCAGAGTGCACTCATGTGTGACTCCATCAAAGGACAGAGTCGCAACTGAGGAAAATTTTACTGCAAGGTACCAGCCATGGGGAACAGCTGCTCTCCCATTGCACCAGAGAAAGGGATTGGTGCACAGACTGAGGCCAGTGCAACTGATGGTTGCAGGCAATTTTTATTCCTGGCCTGAGTGTATGCACTCGGGTCCCCACCTTAAAAAAGGCTTTGTGTCACAACTCATCTGAGTGGGGAGACAGAAAGGTAAAGAGAGGCCACTTTATGGTGGTGTGAAAGTGATTGAAGCTGAGCTGCCAGATCAGAACTAATAATATTGCTGATTCTTCAAAGTAACTAGCAAGGGCATCAGACCGTATGTGGCAGCAATATTCTAAGCATGGATGAATGGTAGACTTATAGATATATCAAGATAGATTCTGGAGAGTGAATTTGATCTGCACTGAGTGCTTCACTATTGTAGCCCTGTGTTTAACTTGGATGTTTAGTCATTACATGATTAAAATGCTTGTTTCATTAAACCATCAGTTTCAAGTTCAATTTTCACTATGACCTCTATTATTGTGGTGATGTGCAAATAATTTTTTTAATCATTTCACCCCCAAGTAATAGGAATAGTAGTAGTAGTAGCTATTTCTGGAAATCTCACTCACGACATAATAATGCGTTCAATTTCCAGTAACCAGCCATTTTAACCTTAGGTTAAGTTTACACAGACCTGGATGAGACCATGATCTGTGTAAATTGTCAAATGAAAATTTTCACTTTCACTCCCTGTAACCTCCTGTGCACTAGTTGCATTCCTATTACTTGGGGATGAAATGATTAAAAAAATTATTTGCACATCACCACAATAATAGAGGTCATAGTGAAAATTGAACTTGAAACTGATGGTTTAATGAAACAAGCATTTTAATCATGTAATGACTAAACATCCAAGTTAAACACAGGGCTACAATAGTGAAGCACTCAGTGCAGATCAAATTCACTCTCCAGAATCTATCTTGATATATCTATAAGTCTACCATTCATCCATGCTTAGAATATTGCTGCCACATACGGTCTGATGCCCTTGCTAGTTACTTTGAAGAATCAGCAATATTATTAGTTCTGATCTGGCAGCTCAGCTTCAATCACTTTCACACCACCATAAAGTGGCCTCTCTTTACCTTTTCTATAAATACTTTCATGGTAATTGTTTGAATGAGCTCTTCATTATGTTACCTAGAGTTTTTGAATTTAAGCACAGTACTCGACTCATCAATTTACAGTTGAACTGGCTAGATGTTGCCATGAGTTCTATGCTAACGGCTTCTTTTCGGATATTTCTCTTTTATGGAACTCCTTTTTGGCTTCTTGCTTTCCAGCCAACTTTAATCTGCAAAAATTCAAATGCAATGTCAATCGCTATCTACTGTTCTCCTGATTACTCTTTTCTCTTTCTGCTCATTATTAATGTTTCTGTTCCTAATTCTTCCACACCCTGTAACCCCTTGTGTCTTAGTGGCCTTACTGCCTTACATGGGGTGATACTGATTAATAAAAAATATCTTGTTACACAAGTTTACTAAACAGGTGCTTGATTTAAATATTTATTTACTCAACTTAGTCTAGCCTGACACAGGGCCATGATTTTAAAGCACCTAGCAAGTAAAACATCTCTGAAATACTTGGAAGTAACAATTCTGATAGAATCAACTCTCTTGAACTAACTGATGATTGTCAGCTTCTTTTTAAAGCAGTTGATCACTCCTGTGATTGTATTGATTTTATATGTTTAAAACCACGCAAGACTCTAATTCTGCTAACAGTTGCTCAAACGCTCTATTGCAATGTTTTTCAACCATTTTTTATCTCATGGTACACTTGAACTACAGTTAAACTTATGTGACACATTTAAATTAGGATGATCAAAAAAGAGTAAAAAATATTAAAAAAAGAGTTCACATTTTATGATTTATTTATTAATATCGAACAAGTTTGAGAACAACCAAAAGCATTAAACCTCTTCCATTGGTAAACAGGATTGTACCTATTTGCATATCTTAAGTAGAAGAGAAATAAAGTGTATAGTAGAGTAAGAGACAGGCAGAAGTTGAATACTGATCACGTCTCGTAGAATAACATAATGCATGAATAACATAATGGCATTGCCAATATGATGTTTAAGTTGATTGGATGGACCTGAATTGAAGAGTAAGATATCATGATGGAAGGAGATCTTGAAGGAGAAGAAAGAATGAGTTCTTCAGATCAGTATAATGCAATAGAAGATGAGTCTATGGATTATAACGGGAGTGACTCAGGCATGAAAGAAGATGAAATGAGACCAAGATCTCCGTTAAAAAGAACAAGACATAAAGCTTGAAGGGGAGAGGTGGTCAGAGGTTGTAGAAGAAGAACCAAAGGCATTAAACCTTCAGTTCCGGGAAGTGTAGTGGATTGGTAAATAGGATTGTACCTATTTGCATATGTTAAGTAGAAGAGATGTAAAGTGTGTAGTAAAGTAAGAGACAGCCAGAAGTTTACTGATGATCATGTGGTGTAGAACAACACAATGGAAGAATTAACACAATCAAAACAATTTATTATAATTTTTAATAAAAAGATAACAATTAAAACCCTTAAAAAATCTATTTATTTATCTGTTTATTATAATTTAACATTTTTAATGAGATATCTGAACTTGGTGTTTTATTAGAACATCTTTGCATAGCTGAATTTTGGACAGGCATACTCTTAAATCTTCTTCCGACTATTCTAACATTGATCGATTTTTGTTTTTAATAATGTTTATTGCAGAAAAGCTTGCTTCACATAAACATGACGTGGAGAATGGAAGTTGCTTTTTTTTGTGAATATTTGGAAGCTTACCATTAAGGGATATCCAAAATTATGTAATATCTGTTGTTGAATATTTTAATTGCAATCCTCAGTTGTTTCGTTCATTTTTGTCAATGGTATTCTTGTATAATCAGTTTAAAGAGGTTTTAATTTTGATATGTACACTTATTCTGTTTTGAACATCTTTTAAGAATAATATAGTTAATAACAGTATTTACATTAGTCGGACTATTGTCCTCATCTTTGTCGCCATATTTGTCACAACGTTTCAGCCGTTGTACGCTCCGGCCTTCTTCAGGTGGTTGGAATTTCGAACCGAACCCTTTATTTCGATCACTGGGGTAGACTGTTCTAGTTCCACGAGCCATGTTTGATGGATGTCAGTTATCAGTTATCTCCTGGTAATTTTCCCTCTGAAAGTTCTTCACTGCCTGAACCGGGTATTGAACTCACACTCTTTTGGGTCTGTCACTGGATCTAACCAACGCCTTTATCCACTGTACCATGTGTCCTTGATGACATCTGGGTATGAATTTCTGAGTATTATAAACCTAATTTTTCAGCAACCATTTTTTACCAGTACTCATATTGCAATTTTGCTGTTATCATTGCATGTTTTTACCAAATCTCATTTTGCAACTTTTTGTTATCATTGCTGTTCTCTGGCACTCCTTATTACTGGTTCCCATATTGTATTTATTTCTATGCTTGGCCGACTCAGGAGATTTTTGTGGCACACTTACGATCCTCTCATGGAGCACAAGTTGAAAATCACTGACTTAGATATTTACTTATTCAAGTTAGTCTAGTCTGGCATAGGACCATGATATTAAAGCACCTAGCTAGGAGTGAATTTGCTTTCAAAGGATTCTGAACATTAACTACCATATTTGACGGCATATAAGGCGCACTTTTTTTACTAAAAATATCTTTTAAAATTCCCCTGCATCTTATATGCCATATGTAGGTTTAAAATTTGCAATAGTCGGTTAAAATTAGCTACCTGGCAACTCCTATTAACTTAGACTTTAACTTTCATAAACCTATTGTCATTATTTAAAAGGCTATTATGCAGATTAAAAATGTTATCATTGATAATATTCATTATATTAATTTCATCATGTTTAATATTAGTACTTTGTTTCATTAAAATTATATGCAATAAATTCAAATTATATATTTGTAAAATATATTTGTTTCATTAATATTTTTCGCTATAACTTCCAATTGCATTGGTATAAATATAATCAGAATTTTTATATCCTAATTATTCCAATAAGACATTTACAAGATGCAGGTTGTACAGATCATATAAAGAATCAATACAGAATCCAAGAGCCACTCAAGGTAGTGCACTACTGAAGAAGCTTGTCATATGAGTGGTAAGAGTAGGTGGAAAGAAGTGCAGTTTATGTGGATATGCAGAAAAGATAATGGTTAACCCTTGATTTGAATAAGTTATGATTGCAGTGGTCAAGAAAACATTCTCTTAGGAATCTGTTCCACAAAGTAGCAGTTCTTGGGAAGAAGCTGCCTGAGTGGAACTCCCTTCTTATTAATGGAATATGAAGGGAATGAGGATGATTCAACCCTGTGGATGTGGCATGGCAGGTCCTATTGTAAGTTGTTGCTTTTGTTTAGTAGCATATCAACATCTATAGGTTATATTATGTTGAAATCTAAATATTTTGTACCCATTTTCTTTGTTTTTGAGATAATGGTTTTTGTGATACATGTCTTACTAATTAACCTGCAGCTGGGGGAAAAGAACTGGATTCTTTCCCAAAGTTATTTGCATGTAAGTGAACATAATGAACTCAACTGGAATTGGAACTCAGCTCTCAGTTCTGAACCATTATCCATTACACCACCTGCACATCCAAGCTTACAGCAACTGGTATTCCCAAGTGGTCACTCATTGAGGTATTAATTTTGTGGTGTGAATCTGGCTAAAAAATCTTCTCACTATTCTACTCTGTAGAAAGGTAAGCAAGCAATATTAACATCAGTTATTTATACCAGCATATGTCTTGTATCTTACCCAACTTAATGTGCCAAAAGAGATGACTAATTTACATATTCAGCTTTAAGATCAATTGTTTTTTGTTGATGGCTTTGATAATTAAATTGGTTAGTTATTCAAATAAAGATATTTTCTACTTGGAATGTGGCAACAACCCCAGCAGTTTAATCACAGCTTTTGGAGTAAAAGGAAGTAAGTGATGCACAAAGAGATGCTAAAAAGTTCTTGGTTCAACCAAGAAGCTCTTCTACCAAAATCTGATGTTTTATTATCTGGTTAGATTTTGGGAAGTGAATCTGGCTAAAAAATCTTCCCACTATCCTACTCTGTAGAAAGGTAAGCAAGCAATATTAACATCAGTTATTTATACCAGCATATGTCTTGTATCTTACCCAACTTAATGAGCCAAAAGAGATGACTAATTTACATATTCAGCTTTAAGATCAATTGTTTTTTATTATGGCTTTGATAATTAAATTATTCTAATGAGACTTAGGAGTAAAGGGAAGTAACAAGTATTGATTTTTTTTGAAAATCTAAAAACTACTGTAAATTATAATATTATAACATGCCATATATAAAATAAATGATGCCAAAAATGTTTAAACCTATCAAACAGTTTTGTGATAATTCTGCTAAAACAATACAAGGCCCAAGAGCCACTCAAAGTACAGGGTTATTGTATAAGGTTGCTGCATGGATGTAAGAGGAGGAAGTAATTGCAAATTATGAGTATATGTAGGATAGATAACAGTTGACTTTAGACTTGAATATGTTAATATTATTGGGAAGCGTCCTCTTACGAATCTGTTCAATAAAGTAACAGTTTTTGGGAAGAAGCTGCCTGATTGGAACTTCCATCTTACTAATGGAATATGAAGGGAATGAGGATGATTCAACCCTGTGGATGTGGCATAGCAGGTACTTGTTGTAAATGGGTGCTTTTGTTTAGTAGCATAAAATAACTTCTATGGGTTATATTATCTTGAAATCTAAATATTTTGTATCTTTTTTTTTTTTTTGAGATAATGGTTTTTGTGATACAAGTCTTACTAATTAACCCCTAGCTGGGGGAGAAGAGGTGGATTCCTTTGTCAAAGTTATTTGCGTGTAATTGAATATAACAAACCCAACTGGAATTGGAACACAGCTCTTCAATTAACAGTTCTGAAACATTATCCATTACACCACCTGCACATCCACGCTTACAGCAACTGGTATTCCCAAGTGGTCACTCATTGAGGTATTGATTTTGGGAAGTGAATCTGACTAAAAAATCTTTCCACAGTTTTTGGGAAGAAGCTGTCTGATTGGAACTTCCTTTTTACTAATGGAATATGAAGGGAATGAGGATGATTCAACCGTGTGTATGTGACATGGCAAGTCTTATCTGTGAAGCTTAGAACTGGTAGAACTAAAGAATGTAGCTTGTCAGAACATTTGTCGTGAAAATAACAATAGAGAAGTGAGAGGCTTCCAATGTTTCATCTTTGGAAAAGATGTTGTAGCATGGAAAATGATTAATCACCTACAAAGTGACATAGATGCTTTAGTACTTTATCAAGACTAGAAAGTAGTACTCCATTTTCAGGTCTGATCTGACTCTTGTAAAGGTAAAGCCTATCAAGAGGATTCAAGTACAAGGAACCAACCATATTTCTAGCATCTTCAGTGATGGATCATATTCCACTGGGGCAAGCGTGTGACCGAATTGACATTCAAAGCAAGAATCCTCATTGAGAGAACACCTGTTCATTGTGATAGACAAGAATTCCAGCCTTTATTTTTAACATATTGACTGTTACAAGTCAGTTATTCCCCCATTGAGCTTTTAAAGAGGAGAATCAGATTCTTGTTATTTAGACTTTTAGAGTTGGGTTTAGGGTTAGTGTTATATATCATTGTATCATCTGCAGAGATATTCACTAATGTTGTTTAGACTATATTTATGATTGTCAGGCATCAAGAATTAATATAGATGTTAATGACTAAATAGTGTACTATTATATGTTGTTGTGGCAAGACGCTGGTTGATAGTAGCCCCTAATTTCATAAGTATATTAGTATTGGTCACCACTTAAATATTTAATCCTGAGTATGACAGTAAACTACATCCAGCGGCAAGACCTCTGACCAGGAGAGTAGAGGTTTGGAGGAGTATGAAACCACCTCTCAATTGCTCTAGTTCCCAGGTCCACCCTGACTTGCGGTGGTAGAACATGTTAGGCTCCCAACTCTGGGCAATCACTTCATAATAACATATTATTATATTCTAAAACATGCCAAGAACTATAGACAATAAAACACATACTAACAAATTGTAGCAATTTCGGCCAAATCCATTTAAAATACTACCAAACAATCAATATGAAAACACATTTTCAGAACATTAATCCATATAATATCCTACAATTTCTTAAATCAAACTGTACTGAAAAATATAACGTCAACATAAAATACCCTGACATTAGTAATTATGTCCATGCAAACATGTATATACACAAAAGCTGAGTATCATTTACCATGTATTCAATTGTGAAAGCAGAATAACATATATTAATTTTTTTTACTTCAAAGCTTCCAAGAAAATTAAATTTCAGCATCAAATGACCCATAAGGAGTTGATGTGTCATTAAACAAACAAACAAATACTTTAAGAGTAGGGGGATAAACTGGTTGCAGGTATGTTAAAGATCTGCTTTGTTGATAGAATGGTTGGCAGTTAGTATTAGATCAAAATTATGTAGAGAATGAAGGTATTTTAGAAAGGTGAGATGAACTGAGTGAGGTTGGTTTTGCAATTAAGCAAATAGAGAAATAACTAAACAGAAATTTCAGGTGGAGTATGAAAGGTTTCATCCATTACAAGCTACGAGGACATGGAATTGTAGAAGGCCTATTTGATGAAGTAACCTCTAGAATTTCTGTTTAATGCAAAATACCACAAAATATGAAACAATAAGATGGAACACAAAAACTGTTTTTATAACAAAAACAATCTTCATTTTATATTTATGTATGTCAATGATATACAAGCATAATTAATAGGAGTTACTTCCCTTTGACTGGAATTAAAGTCATTACTAAGGAAATATTTTTATCTAAGCTCATATAAAAGTTGAATGAACTTGCCGCTCAAAATGTTCACCGTAAAGAGTTGAAAGAATTCTGGAAAGCCGAGAATATGTTGATAAATTTTTAGCTTCGGAAGAGTTGAAGGAGTGAATGTTCCATAATGTTTAATTAGTTTCCGTTACTTGTCATTGAATATTTGTAATATGTTGGTGCTTGTAATGTTCTGCAGTGTTCGTAATTTTTGTAATTAAGTTTCCGTATGTACGTGTATGTGTGCATATGTTTTTATAACGTTCGCCTGAAAGAGGTCGGGACGCAATTTTGTATACAGCTACGAGGAAAGAAAAATGAGGAAAGAAAAACTTGTGTCACAGTATTCATAATAAATATAATAATGTGATCGGCTCCAGAAAGCATTTCTGGTTTTTTGTGAAAAAATGGTTTTGAACAATGCATAGGCATTGCATGGATGTAGGTGAGAACATGATTTTAATATTAACTGACCAATGAGAAGTGAGAAAAATATCAAGGCTCTGTGATGCACTTTTTGCACAGATTTGCACAAAAACTGACATTGAAAGAAAAATGGTAGCAGGATGCTAGA
The DNA here is from genome assembly GCA_964036315.1 of Acanthosepion esculentum. Classification (NCBI taxonomy): domain Eukaryota; kingdom Metazoa; phylum Mollusca; class Cephalopoda; order Sepiida; family Sepiidae; genus Acanthosepion; species Acanthosepion esculentum. Next base: position 49,833,862 of record OZ038515.1, read on the forward strand.
GAATGACTGCTTTGGTCAATAGAAAATGGGTTATTCTCCAAGACAACAAATCAATGGTACACTCTACAGAACAAACACAACAAAAAATTAAGATTGTTAGTATGGGAAGTTCTTCCACATCCACCATACTCATCAGACTTAGCACCAAGAAATTTTCGCTTTTTTCAATCACTAGAACATTTCAAAAGTGGTAGAAACAAAGAAGTTGAAAACAGATTTTACAAACATTTTGGGAAAGTTATACTTGCAGGGTGCTGTTGATGTCACCACCATGACAGCTTCTCTCAACACAGTCATTACCACTCCCAGGCTTCACTAATCTCACTCAACTTGGAGTGTGGCTGACAATCTAACTTCGACAATGCCAATGATAACCGCAGTGATTTATAACACCTCAACATTATCAACACCCAGCTGCAGGCATTCCTCATTGTCACCATCATAACCCCA
>OZ038515.1:49839311-49846811 GCA_964036315.1 Acanthosepion esculentum
AATGAAGAAAAGGAATCTTTGGAGAATGATGATGGGGCATAGCATTTAATAATAATAATATTATTAATAATAATAATAATAATAATAATAATAATTGTGATAATAATAATAATAATAGTAATAGTAATGATAATAATAATAGTAATATTGATAATAATAATAATAACAGTAGTAGTGATAATAATAATTATAATAATAATAGTAATAGTGATAATAATAATAATAATAGTAATAGTAATGATAATAATAATAGTAACAGTGATAATAATAATAATAGTAATAATAATAATAATAATAATAGTAATAGTGATAATAATAATAACAATAATAGTAATGATAATAATAATACTTAAGAGATAAGTGTGATTTAAGTAAAAAAGCGAATAGTAAAAAACAGTTTTTGGCAATGTTAAACAGTATTTCGGCAGTATGTATGTTTTCAAGTTATAGTTAAAAAATTCCCAGTGGGGTATGAACAGAATGACAGGAGAGCTCCATAAGATTTATACTCAACTGTTTCATTAATTCCTCTTAGTAACTAATCAACTAAAAGAAAATTCCAAAATGAGCAAGATCATTATTTCATTCATTTTGATGCTTTCATTACCAGTACAGCCATTTTTTTCATTACAAGACAAGCAACATTTGTACAAAGATATATAATTTTTTTAGATCTATATATTTCTATACTTGAAAAATCTTTTAAACATAACTTCAAGAAGACAGATATACTATCAAAATATTGTTTAACATTGTCAAACACGGTTTCTTTTTCTTTGTTTTAAATCACACTCTGATCTGTTACTACTTCCGTGAAATGTGCTCAGATGAACTACATTCCTTCATTCTGCCAGTTTTAACCTTTACGGCTAGGACCAGCCATGCCAGTCACATGGTAGTAAACCACCATCATTCCCTCCATATTCCATTGGTGAGAAATAAGTTTCACTTGAGCAGCTTCTTCCTGCAAGCTACTGTTCTGTGAAGCTGACTCCCAAGAGGATATATCTCGATCACTAAAATCTTAACCAGTTCCAGTCTAGGCTTAAGTGTTATCTTCTTCATCTATCCACAGAAACTGTACCTCTTACTCTGTAACTTTACCTCAAGTGGCTCTCGGGCCTTGTACAGGGTGAATCACATTGTAAAAAAAAAGAAAAGATCTGAGGTGGATGTCTAAGTTACTACAAGAAAAAGTCAAAAATTATCCACACTTTTATGTAAAGATATGTTATGCCGAAAGTGTGGATAATAATGGAAGTCATATTGTTTTAATTAGAAGTGAAATATCTCACTGCCAAATGGAATATGATTACATTTTAAATTAATTCTCCTTGTTTTTTTTTAATCAATCAATCCCAAGCAAGGTGAAAATGCCACTAAGATGAAGGGGCTATTGAAAGTGAAAGAAAACTTTAGAAGGAACTGGAAACCTCAACAGGAAACAAGGGATAAACCTCTACTCCTGTTTAAAAGACCAGGGAGGAGTGTGAACTGGATGATCGGCGAACCTGTCTACTCCTATTGAAACCAAAAATAAATAAACAGTAAATAAAATTACAGAGTTTCAGTTGGAGATCATACAAGTATAGAATTGAAGTAGACTTTAGAAGAAACTGGAAGCCTAATCCTGAACAGGATTTTGTGGAAATTCAAAAGATACTTATGACTAAGATTATCTCTTATCTTATACCATTACCCAACATTAACCTTATGTTTGTATCTTCTCATTCTCACCCTTATCCATTTCCTTCCTTAACCATCCATATTTTCTGTGTTAATGTTCTACAAATATTAGTTTCATATATATATATAAATATATATATAAATATATAAATGAATATATAAATAAATATATAAATATAAATAAATATATAAATAAATACATATATAAATATATATGAATATATAAATAAATATATAAATATATATGAATATATTAATAAATATATAAATAAATATATATAAATATATATAATATATAAATAAATATATAAATATAAATAAATATATAAATAAATAAATATAAATATATATGAATATATAAATAAATAAATATAAATATATAAATAAATATATATAAATATATTAATAAATATATATAAATATATAAATAAATCTGTCTTTTTTACAAATACTTTCATGGTAACTGCTCTGATGAGCTGCTTGCGCTGGTTCCCAGACTTCCTGAATTCAAGCGTCCTATGAGGCTGGCATCCCACTCTCACCCTTTCACTGTTGAAACTGTTAAATGTCGCCGTCTCTTCTACTCCAATAGCTTCATATCTCACACCTCGCGCCTGTGGAACTCCCTTCCCTATTCCTGTTTCCCTGATAGCTATAATTTCCAACTATTCAAATGTAATGTCAATCGACATCTCCAGTTGCCTTGATCTATCCATTATCCTTCTTCTCATCCTTTCCTCTATCACTCCTATCTGCTCTCATTCCAAATCTTCTGTAACCCCTTGTGTGCTAGTGGCTTCATGCAAGGGGTTACAGAGGATTTTACAGAGGCCATGTCAATTAAGGACAAATTGTCCCGTGAAATGCTTAAAAAAACCCCAAAAATCATACACACACACACACACACACACACACACACACACACACACACACAAACTATCGTCTTCACCTTTGTTCTTGTTATCACACTGTTTTGATTGTTGCGCTCCCCAGCTTTTAATTGATGCTTGTCCAGATGATAACATGTCAAGGAATTTTGAACTGAATCATTTAATCTACATGGTAGATTGTTTTTGTTCTATTACCCATGTCCATGGATATCTTGTCTTGTTTTTATTTTATACTGCTCATTTATTGTATTCTCTATTTCCACTTAAACCAAGTAAACACTGCTTGGCCTAGAGATTGACCTCCCAGTTACTATGTACCCAAACGGGACAATTCTGAGTGGAGAATTTGGAGCCTTAAAACTAACCTGTGCACAAAAACTCTTGGGAAAGGCATGAATCTATCTCCTCTACTGACAGCTATGTGTTAAATAGTAAGATAGACTAGACTCACTAGCTTTAGACAGTCTAAGAAAAAGACTACTCAATTTCAAAATTATGATAATGGCAATGAGAAACCACCTAACTATATTCTCTATATTTCCGAAGATATGGTAATTTATAGATAATAAAACAAATGAATTTGTCCTTAATTGACTAAAGTAAATAAAAAAGTAAAATAATTTAATTTATTTTTTTTGTCTTTTTTTTCCCAATTCCTGGTCAGCATGTCTAACTGATTCTATCTCCCATTACTGTTTCTGCCATTGTTGTATCTAAAGATACATCTTATGATTTTAGAAATCTTGGATCGTATACAAATTTCAAATGTCCCTGATGATTCTCTGAAGTGTTAACATTCAGTCTACAAACTTGAGATTAGAGAGCAGCTGAAAAGGTTAAATCATTAATATTCTGTTTGAAAGTGTCTGAATCCTAAAGAGCTAGGGAAAAAAAAAATTGATCTCTTATATAAACATCTGATATTTTCTTAACTATCAATGACTGAAACAATGTTTACTTGCCAAAATACACTGAATTATTTAAGCCTTTTAATCATAATGTTTATGTATGTAAGTAAAAGTACATGAAAAAAAAGCAAACACTTTCAAGTACTTATGATACTGTACTCAGAACTATTCAGATAGAAATTTCAATGAGGGAAGAGAAAAACTGATTGTTATTTACTATTCAAGGGCAGGTAACTCATTATTAAATTTCTTTTTTGCACTGAGGAAAATGAATTCTAGTTTTCAGAATAACCTGAAATTTAATCTGAAATCCCTGTTTATCCACTTCGTGATATCATGTGTATACACAAAATAGAAAAGTGTGTCTTCTCACGATGTTTATTTAACCTTTATGGTGTTGGAACCCTGAGAGAATTAGATCTCCTCATTCATTGTTGGTGACCACAACCTTAACAAGATTTAGATATGCAGATGATACAGAGAGAAAGGAAACTATAGGAATTCCTACAGAAAGTAACAAAGGAAAGCAAAAAGAAAGGACTAAACAACTATAAGTAGCTAGAATTAATGGTTGTCAATGAAAGACACAGACCAACATGCAAATTGCAAATTGGAGAAACCAAAATTAGAAAAGTGAAAAACTTTATATATCTATGAAGTGTTGGTTTGGCTTGTTTTGTTTTATGCCATATCAACCTCACTGGGTTATTTAATGCTGACAAGAGACAAGATTTTTATTGCTAGTAATGTTTTTTTCAAAAATGTATTGCTGGTAATGTTTTTTTAAAAAAATGTATTGCTGGTAATGTTTTTTTAAAAAAATGTATTGCTGGTAATGTTTTTTTAAAAAAATGTATTGCTGGTAATGTTTTTTTAAAAAAATGTATTGCTAGTAATGTTTTTTTAAAAAAATGTATTGCTGGTAATGTTTTTTTAAAAAAATGTATTGCTGGTAATGTTTTTTTAAAAAAATGTATTGCTGGTAATGTTTTTTTAAAAAAATGTATTGCTGGTAATGTTTTTTTAAAAAAATGTATTGCTGGTAATGTTTTTTTAAAAAAATGTATTGCTGGTAATGTTTTTTTAAAAAAATGTATTGCTGGTAATGTTTTTTTAAAAAAATGTATTGCTGGTAATGTTTTTTTAAAAAAATGTATTGCTGGTAATGTTTTTTTAAAAAAATGTATTGCTGGTAATGTTTTTTTAAAAAAATGTATTGCTGGTAATATTTTTTTAATGTATTGCTGGTAATAATTTTTTCCTCAAAAATTTATTGCTGGTAATAATTTTTTACAAAGTATTTCTAGTATTAAAACCTGTTTTTACACTTTCATAGTGTTTTGACCCCAGTTTGGGGAGTTAACTATTTGCCCATAGCTGGGACCCTAACTGGTGCTACCACCCCGGGGCAGGATGAACCTGGGAACACCAGCAATTAAGAGTTGGTTCCATGCTCCTCAAACCCTTCTGATCAGGGGCCTTGCTGTGGGACATATTTTATCGTCTTACCCAGGATGTGGATGTAGTTTATCGTCATACCCAGGATGGTCTATGAAGTGTCTTAAAAGAGGATGGCAAAAGTGATACCAAAATCTAAAGGTGTATTGGTATGGTGAAAGAACAAACAAACAATAGATGCAATATCGGTACTCTAACATGGCAGTAAATGCTGGACGATCTCTTCATAGAGGGAGAAGAGACTTGAGGCAGAAGAAATGTGGTTCTACAGAAGGCTGTTGAGAATACAATGGGCTGAGTAATGAGGAAATTTTAGGGAAAATGGAAACAAAAAGATACTTATACTTAGAATCCTTACTGGAGCAGTACAAGGAACTGACCATTCTTCTTGCATCTTTTGCGATAGATTGTATGTACAAGTTACACTTGAGGTCTAGGGTGAGTTTAAACCTCAATAGTCACTCAAAGCATAGGGCATTCCTGCCGTCCATTCATCATGACTGGTTGAAGTTCATGGTCTGATTGGTGATGAGTCTGTAACTAAATTTTTTCACCGACTTCCAAAAGTTTCTTAGTTTCATGGACTAACATCTTGATAGAAATGTTTTTAAAATTCTATATTTAGTTTTTTTTTTTAATTTTTTTATGGCTTATCAAACTTTTACTGGTTATTTAAAGCCAGAAAATATATTTTTCAATTGTAAGAATTTATGTGAGTGTGTGCATGTGTGTGTGTGTGTATGTATGGAGAGGGTAATAATGATCTACCAATACAAGTACTATTATTTAACCAAAAGGGATTTGCCTGTAAGTAAATATAACGATTCAACTGGAATTGGAACTCAGTTCTTCAATTTCCAATTCCAAGCTCTTATTCATTGCATCACTTGCACATCCAAGCTTTATTTTTATTTTTTTATTTTTTTAAGCATATCACCCCAAGCAAGGCTGGAGGCCACTATCATGCAAGGGGTTATAGAAGGTTTGGAGGAAGAGCAGATAGGAGTGGTAAAGGAGAGGATGTGGAGAAAGAGAAAGACAGTGGATCGATCAAGGCAAGGGGGTTACAGAAGATTTGGAGCGAGAGCAGATAGGAATGAAAGGTGAAAGGATGTGGATAGATCAAGGCAACTGGAGATGTCGATTGACGTTACACTTAAATAGTTGGAGATTGTATTTGTCAGGGAAACAGTAATAGGGAAGGGAGTTCCACAGGCGAGATGTGCGAGACATGAAGCTATTGGAGTAGAAGCTTACAGCACCTGATATTCCTAAGTGATCACTCATCAAAGTACTGATCAGGTTTGATGTTACTTAACTTCGGGGATCAGACAAGAACCAGCATTTCCATGTGATATGTCCATAACCTCTATACTTTGTATTTCGATAACAGAATTCTTGTTCTATGATGAATTACAAGAATGAGGCTTTGTGTACTTTGCAAGCATTATCATACCATTAGCTGATGAAAATATTCATTAGTTTGACGTTTATTTTGCCCCCCTTCATTGACAAATGGTTGAGATGGTAGATCAGTGGAAAGCAAACAGATGGTCAAGCTGGACTTCAGTGCACCTGCTCAATCCTCCTCAGACGACTCCACTGAAGAAGGGGTGGTGGGTACCCCATTGCAGCAACAGGATAAAGAGGCCAGCTCCCAGCTGTCATCTGCATGATCATGAGACCACTGGGGAATGTGACAAATTACCTGAAGCTAAACGAGCCCAATGCTTCATATGCTTTGCATGTAAATGGCCATTTGCAATGCTGGAAGTGTGTATGTGCATGTGTGATCCGTGTAATAATACCATTGGTTGATGAATATTCATGAGCCCAATACATATATAAGGACCCGACTTGAAGAGACAAAGTGTTTTTTAGCTAGCAGACATTGAGAGAAGCTCATCTGTGATGATCTATGATGGACTAGGCATTCCAAAATTTATGGTGTCATAGTGACTTACTCTTCTTTGCTCAGTGGCAAACCGATTTCAAAGACTTTCTCTATATTTGTGTTGCAGACATGCTCGGAGGAATATATTCTAAATTCAATTGTTTATTGCAATATCCACAACAACAGAAAAACAAAATATATTTACAAAACAGTATTTCTTTTATAACATTTTGTTGTGTCGGAAACCTACCACCCCTCTTGAAGATGAACTTGTCTGCATCTGTGAACAAAGACTTTAAATAGTGGCATGTCAGTTGACATGGCAGAGACAGGAAGACAGAGAAGTTCTTGGCTGAGCTAGTTATTGACTACTCAGGCAATTTCTGTACCTTTTTACCAACCTATTAAAACCCTTTTTATTGTTACGTGTTATTTGGCGTTTGTCTCTACTAACCCCAAATCAACATCATAACACATTTATAAAATATATTCTGTCCCCCCCAAATAATGACACTTACCATCTACATCTGTTTTATTTAACTATTTTAGAACATACGAATTATGGTTTAATCAGTCATGGAGATTTCTTTCCCCATAAAAAACGTAAATTTTTGAAGAAAAAATTTCCTTATCAATTGCAACCCACAAACAATTAAACAAAAAT
>OZ038515.1:49851811-49856811 GCA_964036315.1 Acanthosepion esculentum
GACATGGAATTCCTTGATAGTGTGCACTTAATGCCCTTTGGGAGATGCTTAATAATTGTGGGAAGGTGGTTGGATGTTACGTTTATGTACTTTACTATGGTACCCACAGTGAGGTCAAATTCAACATCCAGATATTGAACAATGTTTCTGTTCATTTCTGTTGTAATACTGAATTTGAGGTCGTGGAAAAGCTTAAATAGAAATTGTCTGATTTTATCATTGGCCTTGCTATTGTCTGGTACAATCATTAGTCCATCATCTCTATATAGGCCGTCCTGGGTATGACGATAAACTACACCGCATGCTGGTTAAGACGATAAACTACATCCAACAGTAAGGCCACTGCTCAGGAGGTTTTGAGGAGTGTGGAACCACTTCTTAATTGCTGGTGTTCCCAGGTCCACCCTGACCTGGGGTGGTAGCACCTGTTATGCTCCCAGCTATAGTTAACACCCATACTGGGATCAAAACACTATGAAAGTGTAAAAATAGGTTTTAATACCAGAAATACTTTGTAAATAAATTATTACCAGCAATACATTTTTGCAAAAAAAAATTACCAGCTATACATTTTGGAAAAAAATATTACCAGTGATACAGTTTTGAAGAAATAAATATTACCAGAAATAGATTTTTGGAAAAAAAATATATTGCCAGCAATAAAAATTTTGTCGGCATTAAATAACCAATTGAGGTTGATATGCTGTAAACCAAACCAAACCAAACCAAAATCTCTATACAGGCCATGGTTGTTGATATGAACAATTTTGTTAATTTTACTTAACACAAAGAGCCCCATGAAATCAGAAACCTCTGCATCATTGCAAGATCCTTGTGGGACATCAAATCTGTCCTTGTTTGTCTTCTTTACCCAGATATCACTGTCATGGTATAAGATAGATTTACGGCAATGCAAAATTATATTGATAACTTCAGGCGGTATGTTAACAAAACGTTTTGCATATTCTAATGCATTCATTCTCTGATATACTGGGGTAAAAGTCTTTGATATCATATTTGAAAAAAACATGCTTGCTTTTATCCTTAATTTCATGGAACCAGGAGATACGCTCACTTGTGCCACTCCATTGCTGTGTTTGCATGAACACTCGTAATAAGCTACATATGTTTTGCAAGAATTTTCTGGATGATTATGCTGACCTTGGTCTTGGTAGGATCTATTAACTGGAATGAAGGCCTTTCAATAAAGTCACTTTTATGGTCCTTGGCAGTGAGGAATGCTTGTTTTCCGTATAGCTGTTTGACTTGATCACAGATGTCCAGCTTGGCTGATCATCTCGGCCTCCATATTAATATTGCCTTGTGTGTGTATATCTTTTTATCCGAGCGCTTTCGGCTATACATTTAGCCATTTTCAAGGATTATATTTCAACTGTTAGAATAAAAGAACTTTCGGACAGTTTTTATATAATTTATCCTCTGAAAATAAAAACATTATTAGATCGCACGAGAAATTATATAAAAAACTAAATAAAACCACCTTATCAGTCGTTTTTAATGAAATGTGCATATATATATATATATATATATATATATATATATATATATATATATATATATGTATTTTCTATATTTGGCAGATTTAAGCCCTTTCATCTGATATATGTATATACATATACATATATATATATATATATATATATATATATATATATATATTGTCGGAGTTAGCTCCTCCTCAGTTTCCTTAATCCTTCAACAGGGGTCTCTCTCTCCTGGCTATAAATACTGGCTGCTCCTTCGCCTCTCTCTTTTTTTTTCGACTCAGGCCTTGGGCCGCTACCTCGCACGGAGACGAGGTAAAATCGCTCTTTTTCCACTTACACCAATATGTGACCTCGCACAGAGACAGCGTTTTCCCAAATTCTGGGAACACACTAAGAACAATACACATACGGATGAACACTTACAACACACGCACATAATTTCTCCATACAAACTCTGCGTAACTGTTCAAGTCTTTGTGTAGCTCGTTATTAATATATATTTGTTTACCCATGTATATCGGTCTATTTTGTTTTCTTTGTCTTCTTTGGACTTAATTATGGTCCAAAATTCCTATGTAGCTGGACCGGCTAGCAGAAAATCTTAACCCACAGATATCTCTTCACATCTTCACCCCCACGGTCCACTACAATATATTAGATGAAATGGCTTAAATTCGACAAATATAGAAAAGGAAGACACTTAACTGTGCAAAAACCTAAAGTGCTCAATGACTCTTGAAGACAGAGCTACCAGAATATCAACATTATGATTCACAGACAGAATACATTAATACCTAGCAATCATCCCTTCCATTATTTTCACTAAACAACACTTGTATATTATTTAAAATACAAGAAAAATAATTCATTTCTAATAACTCTTCAAACATATCATTTCTAGAATGAATCAAGAAGCATTAACTTTTATTTACTGAAACGAACAACAAAAGTGATAAGTATCTTTTCAGTAAATTTCATCAACACCAAATAAGAACAATTTTTAAACAAGAATTAATTCATACAATTTACCAAATTATTTTCATCGTATATTCAACCCAGATATTCTGATGTTCCCGGCATGGACATTTCAAATGATTCCTTTTTGCTTTAATGAAAGTAATTAATTTAATGCTATTAATTACTAAAAATTTTCTGCTTAATTAAATCTTGAAGAAATCTTTCATTAAATTTGGGATGACATTAGAAGATAGTAATTAAATACTTAGAATTACAGTGAAATGTTAATTACTTTTTAATCAATCAAACAGGGATATATTCATGTAGGTGCATATCTGATGTGCATGTTATATATATATATATATATATATATATATATATATATATATATATATATATATATACATATATATATATATATACATATATATATATATATACATATATATATATATATATATATATACATATATATATATATATATATATATACATATATATATATATATATATACATATATATATATATATATATATACATATATATATATATATATATACATATATATATATATATATATATATATACATATATATATATATATATATATATATACATATATATATATATATATATATATATATATATATATATATATATATATATATATACACACACACACACACATGACACAAAGTTTCCTCCACACTTCATTTATTTAATTAGCAAATTAAAAATCAGAAAATCCAAATATTTAACAATCTGATTCTCACTGTAAAACTCCAAGAAACCTTGATTGAGAGAAAAACTTCAAGCACTTTCATTTCTCCTTCTTAAGAGAAGAAAAAAAAAAAAAACTGAAATAACTTTTTCTGTCATTACATAACTCAAGGACAACTTGAGCGACCAATTTTTTCTCAGGTTATACATGGGACCCAAGAGCATGCTTTTAGATTATTGAAAATTCCAAAACTTTTTCAAAGTTTTTTGTGAGCACAGTTTCAGTCAGTTTCCCACCATCGTAAAGTTGCCTTTCTGTGCCTTTTCCGTACTTTACTTTCACGGTAATTATCCAGATGTTCTCTTCACTATGGTCACCAGACTTTATGAATGTCAGCACAATGCAAGACAGCAGACAAGGTCTCATCAATAAACAGTTGAGTTGGCTAGGTGTAACCATAAGTTCTTTACTAATAGTTTCTTTTCTCACATTTCTCACTTGTGGGACTCCCTTCCAGCTCCATGCTTTCCAGCTGACTTTAATCTTCAAAAATTTAAATGCAATGTCATTCAGTATCTACTGTTCTCCTGATTACTCTTTCCTCTTCCCGCTCATTAGTAATCTATCTGTTTCTAATTTCTTCCACACCCTTTGTGTCTTAGTGGCTTTACTGATTAGCATGGGGTGAACTTGATTACAATAAAAAGTATAATGTTTTACACCTATTTTGGCATACCCTTTTCTTCATAATTGTAGTCAGCACAGAATTTTAGCAAAATAAATTCTTAACAATGACTGAGGACACTTGAAACTTTGAAATATTAAATCAGTTAACATGTCAGTTATTCATAATTTAATTTCTTTATATATATATATATATATATATATATATATATATATATATATATATATATATATATTTTAAAATTAAACACATATAAACTAGGGTTAAACAAAGACTTGGGTATTCTAAATCTGTATAAATATTTCAATAGTTAAAAAATTTCTTCAAAAAATTTCTTTAGATATGGTGAAAAAACCTTTTTAAACTACAACCAAAACACCATCCTCAGTTGTCCGTTTAAGATTCAAACACAATCGCATTCCACATCACGTGACGTCCGAGTCTCAAAACAAACACACAAACACAGTAATTTGAGTACAACATACATACGAAGAAGAAAAGCGAAATACTGGATTCTAAAATTAGACACATATAAACTAGGGTTAAACAAACACGTGGATATTTTAAATCTACATAAATATTTCAACAGTTAAAAATATTTCTTGAGATATGGTCAAAAAACCTTTTTAAACAACATTTAAGACACTATCATCAGTCTTCTGCCAAAAATTCAAACACAGTCGCATTCCAAATCATGTGACATCCATGCCTCACGACAAACGCTGTAAACAAACACACAAACACAGTATCTCATTTGATTTCTGAGGAAGGACTGAGGTGGTCTGAAATATTAAATATATACAAAAACACAGAAATAAATACTTTCATAAAAAAACACCCAATTTTGTTTCATTTATTTTATCCAGATATTATATATATATATATATATATATATATATATATATATATATATATATATATATATATATATATATATATTTCATTGAATATGACAGACGAGGTACTTTTATTTAGTTTTTTATACAATTTCTCATGCGATCTAATAATTTTTTTCTTTTCAGATGATAAATTATATAAAAACTGTCCGAATGTTCTTTTTTATCTGAGCGCTTTTGGCTATACATTTAGCCATTTTCAAGGATTAAATATTTTAGCTATTAAATAAGA
>OZ038515.1:49861811-49881811 GCA_964036315.1 Acanthosepion esculentum
AAATTTCTCTTGCTAGGTATAATTGTCGTTTTTGTATCCCTTCTGCCTAAAACTATCATTATTACTCATTAATTGCTGGTTTGGCCTACAAATTCACCTTCCTTGCTTTCTTCTTCTATGTGCCATGTCCCTTCAGAATTTTGCTGGTTATGGCTCTTCACAACTTCCTGCCCTTTGTAGTTACTAATAAATTTTATCTTTCTGCTATATCCTTTAATCCCTGTTCCACCAAACAGTTACACCAGCTTGTAGGTTTTAGCTGCTTCCTTCTGTCTCTCTTGCCTTCAGTATGCACTATGAGTATCAAACTTTCCATGCCTTCTTTTCTCATTATGAACCTTATAAATTTCAACACTCTCTTTGTGATTCTAAGTATAATTACAATTTTTGTTTCCATTTTTCTTAAACATTTGTCATTGCCCACATGTTCAGCTCATGGTATTCTCAGCATCCTTCTGTAGAATCATATTTCTGCATCCTCAACTCTATTTTTCATCTATGAAGAGATTGTCCAGCACTCACTGCCATATTAGAGTACCAATATTGCATTGCAGTTCAGTAGTCTTTTCTTTGTTTCTAAGAAGATTTTCCTGCTTCTTAATAATTTACTTAGCTTTTGGGATGCATCTTTCACTATCCCAAAGCTCCTTCAGATTTCAGTGTCACTTTTTCTGTCCTTTTTTAAAATATAGATATATAAAATTTTTCACTTTTCTAATTGTTGTTTCTCCAATTTTCACTTTGCCTCTTGGACTTTTTTCATTGACAACCTTACATTCAAACTGCGTTTTTTCTTGCTTTCCTTTGTTTCATGATGTCAATGAACACTCATTGCCACTTTTGTGATGTCAATGAATAACTTATTGTCACTTTGTAATGCTTGTTGTAGTAGATACAACTATACTTTTCTTGTTTCTATTGTTTCAAGTCTCTTCTTTATCTATGAGGAAATTGTCCAGCATTCTTTGCCATATAGGAGGATTGATATTACGTATCAGTTCAGTACTTTTTTCTTTGTTTTTAACAAAATTCACCTGTTTCTTAATACTTTGCTTAGCTTTTGAAAGGCAACTTTTGTATATCCTAATGAACCTTCAGGTTTTGGTGTCATATTTTCCATCCTCTGTTAATACACTTCCCACATATTTAAATTTTTGTACTTGCTTCATTTTGGTATCTGCATGTTAGGATGTTCCTTGTGCAGACAACTATCCATTCTATCTTCTTGCAATTGAGAAAATTCTGAGAAAAATGGCAAGATATATAATAACAATTCCTCTTCTCAAAAATTCTGAGAAAAATGGCAACATATATGATAACAGTTCCTCTTCTCGAAAATTCTGAGAAAAATGGCAACATATATTATAACAATTCCTCTTTTCAAAAATTCTGAGAAAAATGGCATCATATATAATAACAATTCCTCTTCTCAAAAATTCTGAGAAAAATGGCAACATATATAATAACAATTCCTCTTTCAAAAATTCTGAGAAAAATGGCAACATATATAATAACAATTCCTCTTTTCAAAAATTCTGAGAAAAATGGCATCATATATAATAACAATTCCTCTTCTCAAAAATTCTGAGAAAAATGGCAACATATATAATAACAATTCCTCTTCTCAAAAATTCTGAGAAAAATGGCAACATATATAATAACAATTCCTCTTTCAAAAATTATGAGAAAAATGGCAACATATCTCTTCTCAAAAATTCTGAGAAAAATGGCAACATATATAATAACAATTCCTCTTTTCAAAAATTCTGAGAAAAATGGCAACATATATAATAACAATTCCTTTCAAAAATTCTGAGAAAAATGGCAACATATATAATAACAATTCCTCTTTTCAAAATTCTGAGAAAAATGGCATCATATATAATAACAATTCCTCTTCTCAAAAATTCTGAGAAAAATGGCATCATATATAATAACAATTCCTCTTTTCAAAAATTCTGAGAAAAATGGCAACATATATAATAACAATTCCTCTTCTCAAAAATTATGAGAAAAATGGCAACATATCTCTTCTCAAAAATTATGAGAAAAATGGCAACATATATAACAATTCCTCTTCTCAAAAATTCTGAGAAAAATTATATAGTCTAACTTCAGGTTTAAAATAATTTATACTTTAATTTTTTTTTTTTGACTGGTTGTATTTAGTATTTATGCCTAATTGATGCTTGTAAATGAGAATAGAAGCCATGCTTGTTAGGACCAACCATCAACCAAACCTGACTACAAATAGCCACTTCCTATTTTAATCTCCTGCCCACAACCTGTCTCCATTTGCCTATCTTCCCAAGAAAGAACCACACAATACATTGCTTTCTTCTCCAGGCGTTTACTTCTCTTTAATTACCAAATTTTCCAACCAATGATCATATTGGTTCCACAGCTCCTTTGATTGCCAGACCTTTGTGCCTCGGCATCAAAGTGTTTTATTCAAGATGGTTAAATTTCTGGTAATTATGGGATAAAAGAGTCAAAACATTAGAGAGAATTTTCTTTATTTGGATTCTGTCTGCTTCTGGCAACAATCTTCTGTCTACTTTTTGTAATAAAGGAAAAAAGAGGTTCTTTAAATAATGGATGAATAGTCTTGAAATATATTAAGGATTTTGTTTATAAGACTGTTCACTAACCATTTGTATTAGAAATTCAATACTCATGTTCTTTTGATGTAGAATGGTGTTTGTAAATTTTGAAGGGAGGGTTCATTTCTCCAGCTTTTATTTTGTCCATTATTGTAAAATTTAGTTACACCTCGATCTTCTTTGAGGTTTCAGTTGGCATAGACAAATAGGAAATTAGTTTTTAAGATAAGTACACATTATAGTAGAGATCGGATAGCGGGTGTTGGAGACAAACAGGAAATTAGTTTTGAAGATAAGTACACATTATAATGGGTATTGGAGCAGAAAATGGAATCTGGGAGCCCAGTTCAAATTCCAATCTCATCTGCTGCATTCATTTTGGCACGAATGCTCTCAGGACTTTCAATCTCTAGGCCAGTAGACATAAATTTCACTTTTTACATTATCTGCATTCAGACTAATCTGCATCTGCTTCCTTCAGCACCTACAGGTTATAAGAAGCTAAATAAAGCAGACAAAATAGATACTCTCAGCTAAATGTGTTGTTTATATTTATACTATTTACATTGTTCGGACAATTGTCCTCATCTTTATTGCCATATTCATGACATTTCTGCTATTGTACACTCCAGCCTTCTTCAGATGATTAGAATTTCAAACTGAACCCTTTATTTCATCCAGATTGTTCTAGTTTCATGTGCCATGCCTCTTTCAGATGTCTCAGTTATCTCCATTTAACTCAACGCTCAAAGTTTTTGTGCACCATTGCACTAGCCAGGTATTGAACTCACAATTCTTTAGGTCAAGTCACTGGATCCAATCAACACTTTTATCCACTAGGCTGTGTCATTTATAGCTTTTGCAATATATTTTATAGCTTTTCTTCTAACTGAAAGAAGCTGAAGGTAGCAGACACTCTTGCCAAAATGCCTCATTTACAGATATTCCCTGTTGTTTCATTATCTTCATATACAGTCCAGAAAGGAGTTCAAGGCTCACTAACGAATACAGAAAATGAACGAGACGTTAAAAGAACATCAGGAAAATTTATTCCATTTAAAAATTTATTACTTTTATTTGACTGAAGAAGGGCACAAGACTGGAAACACATGTAGCAGAAATATGAAGAATAAACTATAATATATATACTAAAACAAATCCACATTATAACCAAAAACGTTTACGGTTTCTCTATTTTTTTTAATATATATATACATCAGGAAAATTTATTCCATTTAAAAATTTATCACTTTTATTTGACTGAAGAAGAGCACAAGACTGGAAACCCATGTAGCAGAAATATGAAGAATAAACTTTAATATATATACTAAAACAAATCTACATTATAACCAAAAACGTTTACGGTTTCTCTATTTATATATATATATATATATATATATATATATATATGTGTAATTTGGCAGCAACTTTTCTTTCAAACTTGTAGTGTTGAATGTTAAAGACAACATAGTCTTACATATTTTCTTTTGAATTTTCTCATATTCTCTAATGAGACTTTTTATTTGAAAATAGTTTCGAAATATGTATTGTCCATACGATGACCTAGCGCTTTCGAACATCATTGTTCATCTTCAGGGTCAATATTTTTAGTGAAAATTTTTTTTTTTTTTTTTTTTTTAAACAAACATTTGCCAATTATCTTGTAGCGTAATCATGTTGCTACTTTTTTACAAACTAAAAACGTTAAAATCCTTTTAAATTCAAAAGACACGATGATGTTATATCACGTGCATGGCGTAGATTTTTATCATGTGACAGCGTGAAAAAGATTTCCAATACACAAGCCAAAAGATCGAAGAATACGCTACAAAATTTAAATATATTATAAACATTGCAATATATTACCAGATATATTATAATCTATACGATTAATAAGAGATCTTTTTCTTTTAATTATGTAATGCCTCTGAGATTTTAAGGCATCTAATGTCTGTATGTTTATCTATAATTTTAGTATTTTCTACAAGTATTTTACGTATATCAGATTGCGTAAGGGAAACAGTATGTGACTTAATATGTTGTTTAATGGAGCTAGTATTATTTAGATGCAGAGTCAATATATATATATAGCCTTACCCTCCACTGTAGCATTGTCGCATGCAGTAAAGCCAGCCTTGCTGTCCACTTGCAGAAGCATGTGGTAATTGATTCTCAACCACTTGAGTAAAAAACTCAACCCCCTGTTCTATCTGTCTATAAGTGTGCAAAACACCTGCAAGTCTCAGGAGACACATGCATGTCCATAAAAGTTTGTGCATCTCTTTATTTTACTGAGCCCTAATTTGTCATCTGCAATGAGAGAGTACGCCATATGGTACATAAATAAATTTGAAGCCTAATGAATAAAAAAAAGCTTTATTTTTCAGTGTCATCTCCTTCATTGTCAATGCACTTAATTCACTGGTGATTATTCATCACAAACATTGAGCATTATAGAAGGAAAATTTAACATAAAAATTGAGCTAGTGACTTTTTGTTCTACGCATACATACTTTATACTAAAACAACAAAGGCTCCTTCTGCTTAGTTGGGGCAACGGCATAATTGCACCAAATAACATCATACTCCTTTCCTCAGTTAATTTTTTAATTTCTGTATTAGCAATATGAGTCAAGGTAAGAAAATTTTATTTTTTTCAATCATCTAAAAGTGTAATTAACACTATCAGCCCTTAAGAGATTTCAATTATTAAATCCCTTGAGTTCTGACTGGATTTTTGAAATATCTGAATATGTGATATTAGTGTAATTGATTTTTCTCAAAAACTGCTGAAAATCAGGCATTATTCTTCTTATTCCTTCAGTCCTGGGTATGACAGCAAGGCCTCTGATTGGGAGATTGGAGGTTTTGAAAATTATGAAACCACCTCTGAATTGTTGTTGTTCCCAGGTCCACTCTGACCTGGTGTGGTAGCACCTGTTAGGGTCCCCAGCTATGGTCAAATAGTGAACCCCCAAACAAAAACAAAACACTATGAAAGTATAAAAATACATTTTTTTAGTAAAAATACCAGCAATATATTTTTATATAAAAATTACCAATAATATCTATTTATAGTAAAATTACCAATAATATCTATTTATAGTAAAATTACCAACAATACCTCTGATAGCTAATTGATGAACAATACATCTGTAGTTGAAAGCATACAATTGCATTCAAAATATATTTAGTTGAATCCATATTGAGTTCAAAATATTTAGATTTTGACATTAAATAAACGATAGAGGTTGACATGCTGCTACACAAAATCAACCAAGATTGTCACTTCAGGATGTGGTGATCATGTATCTCCACAATTTCCTGTCCTTTGGAGCTCTTAGTAAATTTTGTTTTTTTTCTATCGCTCCTAAACTTTGTTTTGCCAACCATTTACACATGCACATTAGGTTGGTCATGTGCTGTTTTCCTCTTTCCCTCTTGCATTCAATAAGTCCTGTGAGTGTCAAATTTTCCAAGCCCTCTTTTCTCATTATGTGCCCTTGAAATTTTAACCCTCTCTTTCTGATTCAAAGTATAAATGTACGTTTTATTTCCAATTTTTCTAACTTTATCATTAGAGAACAATAATTATCTATATTCTGAAGGGCCATGATACTCACTGGGTGCCACACAACCATGTGCCAAACTAAACCTGACTCAGTAAATATAAGGTGTCTTGCTATGCAGTTGTGATTAACAAACTCATCTCATCCCAAAGTGAGTTCAATCTTCATTAGATGGCCTTGTGCCAAACTAATCAGAAAAAACACTTATGAATATCTCTTTTAAAATTAGCAATTGTAAATTCAAATTAACTGCAAAAAGTGTGGTACAGATAATCTAGGATAAGCCATATTTATAATCAGAACATTGGTGATCATGGCACTCCACAATTTCCTGTCTTTATAGCTCTTAGTAAACTTTACCTTTTTGTTATCTCTCCTAAACCTTGTTCCAACGTCCATTTAAGCTCGCTAGGTAGATTATGTATTTTTTCCCCTCTATCCCTCTTGCTTTCAATCAGTCCTGTGAGTATCAAATTTTCAAACTTCTCTTTCCTCATTATGTGTCCTAGAAATTTCAACTGCCTCTTTTTGTCCTTTTTGTTTCCATTTTCTCTAAAAAGTTTTTGTTGCTCACATGTTCATTCCATAGTATTCTCAGCCTCCTTCTGTAGAACCACATTTCTGCTGTTTCAGTTTATAATGTATTAGCAATATGAGTCAAGGTAAGAAAATTGTATATTGTGATATTACCCTAATAAGATTGATATTTTCTCAAAAATTCATTGAGAATCAAATATTATGGGTCAGTTTTTATATAAAAATAAATTGATTTCTCAAATGATACCAAATTTAGCCTCCTCAGTCATATTAATGATTATGATATATGGTTATGAAAAGTTGCACTATTGACAAACCCCTTTGTGATGCACCAAGAAGCTTCTTCAGTGTTGTTTATTCTTGATGTCTTTTGAGGATAGGGATTCAGGCCTCTAAAAATATCAGACCTCCTTGCCCAGGTGACTCAGCCAGGAGTGATCACTGGCCTTCCAGCTTTTGTTATATGACTCCATGAAATTTAATATTTCTTGGATTACCGGCAACAAAAATTGGTTTTGTAGTTTCTACAGTGTTTGCCTTTTGATGATTTCTAAAATTGCGGTCATATTCAGGCACTTATGGACTGTAGGCATAGGAAAGTTGTAGGTGCATTTGAGAACTTCCAGTCTTAAAGAATTAAATTTTTAGAAAAATCTTGTGCCAGACTGTAATGAATTGTCTTCAGTATGCATTTCAGAATCGGAGATCCAAGTGATCTAAAATGAAGTATTCAGAAAGCTAACTGGTAGAAGCAAGGGTTAATATGGCAGCAATAAACTCAAGAAAGCAGAATTCACATCCTTCAGGTCAGCGCTTAACAAGAGCTGAAACAGATTGAATCACAGTACATCTAAGATAATACCAAAAGAAGAAAGCAAGACATCACAAAGGAATTAGATCTTGAGGGCCAGTCTGGGATCACAACTGGCTGACACCATTACTTAAGCAAACCAAGCTTGTATCCTAATCTGCTGATTGACTTTTGAGTTGACATGACCACTGGCCTGCTTGTTGACATGGCTGTCAAAAGCTTTCACATCCGCTTGTTGATATTGACTGTTAATGCCAGAATAATCCTCTGGTGGCGATATTACTGTCAAAAACCCGAGTTCTTGAACCCATGTGTTTATGGAATTGGCAGATGTCATGGCTGGCTACAGTAGCAGGAAATAGTTGGATTCACTCTCCTTCTCACCCAAATGGTTACTTGATCACTTACTCTCATTTCCAAGCAGAGATAAAAATAAAATGGGAACTCGGATACTACCCATCAAAAATAACAAGAATGTTTATGTAAAAATCCTGTAAATTTTTTTCAATGAAAAGGAAAAAGTTCTTCAAATAATGGATGAATAATGTTCAGATATATGAATGACTTTCTTCATAACACTGTTTACAAACCCTTTATATTAGAAATTCAGTAGATATCTTCATCTATCTCTATCTGATCAGATTTCTTGGGTACATAATGTAGAAATAGGGCTTGGTGAATTTGACACTCACAGGGCATATTGAAGATGAGAGAGAGGGAAGCAATGCATAACCTATCCAATGAACATGTTGACAGAACAGGGATTAGGCGAGATGCAAAAAGACAAACGTTATTAAGAGCTACAAAGCGTAGGAAATTGTGGAGAGACATGATCAGCCACATCCTGAAGGAATGCAGCACGTGGAAGATGATGTTGCCTTCATTGCTCAATAAGAATACAGGATATAGTTTTTGCTATGAAAGGAACTAAGGATATTTCCATGTTAGAAATTGTAGTACAACTATTAAAAACAAATATGTTAAAACCAAAAGACAAAAACAACAAAAAAGAGGGGTAAAAAATGTTAGATTACCATATAGTGGTAATACTGAAATATAAAACAAGAAAAAAGCAGATAACCTAGTCTATTGGTCCTCTCTCATCGGAGCTCAGTCAAGGACAAGAAATGTGCACAGCAATTAAAATGAACACCAAAGACCAAATGTTATATAAGAATAAATAAAAAAGTTTAATTACATTTAAGCTTAACAACCACTCCTGCTTAAACAGTGATGGCTGGTAGGTCTTAATATAAGTAGATTTCAACATGAAAATAAATTAGCATTCCTCAGTACTGAGAACAAGTTGATACTTGTAGACTCACATGTAAACCAAATATATGTCACCTATTCTGACTTGTGTGTAAACCAAACATCTCGGTATCCTCTTGACTCTGTGTAAACTCGACTTATCTGTTTGCTTTTGATTGGTGTAAACCGAACTTATGGGTACCCTTTTGACTCAGGTGAAATTTCAGCTTCAACATTTACATTAATTCATTGTACCTTTTGTTCTATTAAGGTAGATGGGAAATGCTGGTAACTTGACAGATGAATGAACTGATAAATTTATTAAAATTTCTTTACTTTTGGCTTGCACTTTGTAAAAGTGAAAATTATGGACTTAACGACAGTCAGCTACATTTTGTTTTCAATTCAAACATAGAGCTACAAAGGATAGGTAGTTGAGGAGAGCCACGATTGTGCACGTCCTGAAGGAACAGTTTATAAAAGACAAAAAGACAGGCTACTCAGCCATTTTTGAGAAACTGATGTTATTATCATTATTATCAGAATACATCATGAAGGCTGTCAAGTTTTCATCACGAGTTGCAAAGAATTAATTGCATTATTCAGCCTCTTTTCAGGTAAACAAACTGAATCGATGTCAATTAGTCCTTCTCTGTACAAGTGGATGAAAGACATTTGCAAAGTCATTTTGTTTTCACTTCTTTCCTCGGCCAAATTCACTGGTGAACATTAATAACATGAATACAGATATTATGAATGTTTCAGTCCATCTTGAAAATGAATACAGCCATAAATGAACAAATTCTGCTTTTTTACCATAACTTTCTCTCTCTCTTTCTCCCTTCTCTCCTCTTCCCGCTCTTTTTCCCTCTGTCGTTTTGTTATGAGTTTCACTTTCCTTTTGCATTTCTGTTTTTTTACATCTTTATCTCACTTTTGCATTCACTCTCTTCATCTCAATTTCTCATGCTTTTACACTATCTTGTCCTGTCTTTTACTCTCTCTATATAAGTCTTTTACTCTCTCTCTCTCTCCGTTTTTTCTTTCACTCACTCTCCCTCTTTTACTATTTATCTCTCTCTCTTTCTACATCTTTTACTATTTATCTCTCTCTCCTCTCTCTTCCCATCTTTTACTATTTATCTCTCACTCTCTCCCTCTTTTTCTTCTCTCTTGTTTTGTTATAAGTTTCACTTTTTTTTTCCCTTTGTGTTTTTGTAATTATTTTTTTCTTTTTGCTTTCACTCTCTTTCTCTCCATTTCTCATGATTTTAGACTCTGTCTTTCTATCTTTTACTCTCTCTTCCCATTTCTTATTCTGTTGCTCTCTCTCACTCTTACTATTTATCTTACTCTCCATCTTTTACTATTTATAGTTCTCTCTCTACATCCATTACAATTTCTCTCTCTCTTCCCATCTTTTACTTTTTATCTCTATCTCTCTACATCTTTTATTATTTATCTCTCTTCCCCTCTCTATATATTTTACTATTTATATCTCTCTCTACATTTTTTACTATTTATCACTTTCTCTGAGGCAAAGGATGGCTCGTTAATTTTAATGCCTCCAAAACAAAACTGCTCTCTAAAACATCTGAGAAACCCCTTTCTGCATCCCATCAGCATGGCTGATGCTAACCTCCATCAGAGTGACTCATTCTCAGGCTAACCTCCATCAGTGACTCATTCTTAGGCTAACCTCTATCAGAGTGACTCATTCTCAGGCTAACATTCTTGACGGTCATGAAGTAGAAAGCATATACTGAATCCATTGCTCGATCTGCTGCTAAGAAGGTTGATTCACTGTGTTGTCCTCGACAACTTTTCCTTCCTGAATCCATATTAAATATCTATAAGTCTACCATTCACCCATGCCTCAAATATTGCTGCTACATATGGTCCAGTGCTTCTGCTATATATTTAGCGATTCTTGACAAAATCAAAAGAAGAATCAGCAATATTATTGGGCCTGACCTGGCATCTCGGCTACAGTCACTTTCCAACCACCATAAAGTGGTGTCTTTTCTAGAAATACTTTCATGGTAATTGTTTGGATAAGCTCTTTTCTACGATACCTAGATTTATGAATTTAAGCAGTGTACTAGATTGGAAACAAGGTCTCATCAATTTACAATTAATTTGCTAAATGTAACCATAATTTCTATGTTAAGTTTTTCTCACACTTCTCACATGTGGAACACTCTTCCAGCTCCATTCTTTCCAGCCAACTTTGATCTTCAATATTATAAATCCAATGTCAGTAATTATTTACTTTCTTCCTGGTTACTATTCTGTTGTTCTTGCTCATGAACAATGTTTCTGTTTTCTAATTCTTTCACATCCAGTAACCATTTGTGTTTCACTGGCTTCATCACCTTGCTGGGGGAAATTCCATTAAAAGAAAACAAAAATCATTTAAACGGATGAATATTTACTTTCTTCACGGTTACTCTTCTGTTGTTCTTGCTCATGAACAATGTTTCTGTTTTATAATTCTTTCACATCCAGTAACCATTTGTGTTTCAGTGGCTTTATCACCTTGCTGGGGGGAATTCCATTAAAAGAAAACAAAAATCATTCAAACAGATGAATATTCAAGTTTTCAGAAAAACTAGATGTATATTTCACTGTTTCAGATTAGATTTTGGAGAGAAAAATTGTCTATCTTATATATCTATATATCTACTATCCATCCTTGCTTTGAATATTGCTGCCACATATGGTCTTGTGCCCCTGCGATATATTTATAGATTCTTGATAAAATCCAAAGAAGAATCAGCAATATTATTGCTTCCTTCTGACTTTTCCATAAATAATTTCATGGTTATTGTTTAGATGAATATGGTACCTAGACTTTTTGAATTTAAGCACAGTACAGATGTAACTGTATGTTTTATGTGTACAGTTTCTTTTCTCACACTTTTTGCTTGTAGCGAATCTCTTTTGGCTTCTTGTTTTCCAGTCAACTTTGATCTTCAAAAATTTAAATTCAGTATCAATCACTATCTACTGTCTTCCTGATTACTCTTATATTATTCTTGTTCCTCAAAATGCTTGTTTCTAATTCATTCACATGTAGTAATCCCTTGTGTCTTCATGGCTTTACTGCCTTGCATGGGGTGAATTTGATCAAGAAAATAAAATTATCTCACTTTGACTGCGATTTCACTTATCCACGATCAACCTCATGAATAAAAATTTGGAAGGTGTAATTAATATTATTAATAATAATGCTTATTAATTATAATTGAAGTTTTGTTGGTATATTGATTTGATTGATTTTTTTGTTATGGCTTATCAACCTTTATTTAGGTTATTTAAAGCCGGAAAATATTTTTAGCTTGTAAGATTTTTTACGGGGTGGTGAAATAATAATGATTTTACCAATACAAGTCCTACTAATTAACCTATAGCAGGGAGGAAGAAAAGGGGGAGTTATTATTTTCCCAAGGTTATTTGTGTGTAAGTAACGATAACAAATCCAACTGAAATTGGAACTCGGCCTCATTTACAATTCCAAGCCATTATCCATTATATCACCTACGCATGCAAAATTACAGCACATGTTATTTCCGAGCAGTTACCAGTTTAAGTACTGACCCAGCTTGACAGTGATAATTTGGACATGCCAAAAAGAAATGAAATGGTTTTCTTTGTATAAAAATTTTTCCCAGTTGCATGTGTGTGTGTGTGTGTGTGTGTGTGTGTGTGTGTGTGTGTGTGTGCTCGGCAGTGAGAGTGAAAGGAAAAAACCTAAGGCTTGAAATAACTGCTTAACATCTTTTGTTTGTAGTTGAAAGAGAGAGTGCAAAATAGTGGTATTTTCTTCTGGGAAAAAGAGTCGGGTTTCCCAGTTAACAAAGTTCTTCCTCTGAGTAGATGTTTCATAGGGAGAGATTTCTCTGCTTGTTTACATCAAGAACAAGAACTCTAAGTGCCAAAACTGCTAGGACTGGTATGTATCTTCTGTAGCAAGTGTTGTGAGTAGTCCTTTGGTTAGATGTCTCAAAGGGAGATTTCCCTGCTTGTTCCAACAAGGAATGAGAAATCTGAGTGTCAGATTGCCAGGACAACTACGTGTCTTCTGCAGCATGGTTTGTGAGTAGCCCTTCCAACTAGGCCTTGAAGATAGAGGACGCTTGAAAGGAAGTGTGGAAAAGAGACCAAATTGGGCACAGTCAATGTTTTTAATTATTTCTGGGACTTTGGGTTATACCCTGCTGATTACTACTGTTGCTGCTACTGCTGAATAATGCAAAGTAAGGAAGCCTCCACATGCCACAATAGCCAACAAATGAGATAGTTACTATATTTAAGTATAAAGGTGAAAGTTTTAAAGTTAATATATAAAAGAAATAAAATCATATGCAAATTTTGCTAAAATCTACAAGATGAACAGATACTCTATTTATCACTTATCCTTTCTTTACTGACACTATATTTTCATGACATGAATTAAATTGACTGGTCTTTTTGTAAAAAAAATACAAAAGGAAAAAAAAATTTCTACAATTTGTTTACATTATTCTTTATTAGATTATCCTCTACTGACAACATTAATATTAATTTTTTATCATTTTAAAAGGGGGTCCTGCTTATAATAATAAATAGTGTCAAATCAATCCCTGACATTTTAGCTTTACCTGTATTAATGATGTTGTCCTTTTTTTCCAAATTGGAATAGCACATAGTTATCAATGGTGTTAGCATAGTTTGAAACTTGAGATTTATAAATAAAAACAAAACACAGGTAACTCTTTAAAAAGCCAATGATCAATTTGACATTGTATTTACTCTGTCCTTCTAAAATGATAAAGAAAAAATTGTTTGAAGTTATTTGGAACATCGGTGTCTTGATTATACCATTAATATCTGAGTTACATGTGTGATCCATTTTAGTTGAAAGTCGTCAGGTGATATGGTTTCTGATATTTGGTCCATTTCTTTTTTATTCTATTGCGCTAGTCTATAAAGTGACAAAGGATGATCCGCATTAAGAGTTACAGGTTTCATTTGCTCAAAGCGATTTTTAATTGTTGATCTGAGAATGTGGTTTTTTTGTGATTCTGTAGCCCCAGTCCATGATCATCAAAGAAGAATCCTTGCTAAGACTTACAGATTTCATTCATTCAAAGCCATTTTTAACCATTGATCTAAGAAAGTGATTGTATACAGCTGACAGTTTAGATATTTTTAATAAATTTGGTGCTATGCATGGCATCCATATGAAAGTCTCAAAGAACATGACTTAAATGACATTTATTCTCCTGCCTAATTTATTCCTTGAAGAGATGGAATCATGCTGCTTCTTGTCTTTAGGCAAGATGGGGCAAAAAATTGAAGCTGATGTGGATTCCAACTTCAGGGCAGCATCTGTCCATGGCAACAGAAGGAAGATTTGTGGATCACTCTGATGTTTCTATGACATAGCCATGGGAACTAAGCAATTTTGCCTTTGTGTCCATATGCATATAGTGCTCTTTATTAAACCCAATAAATACAGACATAAAAAATTATGGTAATGGTAATATTAGCTGTTTCCTTATAAGGAAACATTTAGCATTCATTGACTGAGTAGCCAGTACTACATTCAGTTGAAATTTATAAAATCTTTCTTTTAAAACAATTTTTCAGGAAATAGGTTTCTCAAGTTCACTAAATGTTAGTTCTTTCTAATACTGATTGGATTTTCCTACTTAACTTTTTGTTAGAAGTAGTGTAGAATGTTGACATCTTGATTATGTAATTATTTTTGCTTTGAGTTACATGTGCTGCAATTGAAAGGCCTTAAATGATGTGATTTCTATTATTTGGTACAGTTCTTCTTTGTGATTCTATAACGCCAATCCACAAGGTTGAAAGAAAAATGGCCCTTGCTAAGAGCTAACAGGCTTCATTTGCGTGAAACCATTTTTAATCTTTGATCCAAGAAAGTAGTCATATACAGCTGAGAGTTTAGGTATTTCTGAAGTTGTTTAGTGCCAGTCATGATATCAATATGAAAGTCTCAATCTAATGAGGCTATTGAAAATCATGACTTGATTTTTTAGGTTGATGTTTTGGTTTTGTAACAATTTGCATTTAAGGGTAGAACTGCCCCTAGTGCAACCTATTTTATATTCAATCTCCTTATCTCCTGTACTCAATTTGTTATCACAAGGTATTTGAAGTGTTTAGTATTTGAAATGTGATAGCTTTGAATCCCATTACTGGCTACATTACTTATGTTTGCAAAAACCTTCTATGTATTTATATATACTGCAATAAACTTTCATGAAATGATATTTTAGTGTTTGAAATAAAAGATTTGAGGCTAAATAAGCAAATATTCAAATACAAAAGAGAAATACTAATTTCAGTGATTTCATATTTCAGTAATGTGGTTTTTATCAGTAATGCATACTAGCAACATCTTGCATAATTTTCAACACATAATCTTGTTAATAATTATTTTTTTTACTTATGAAAGTCTCAGTGGGACAAGGCTATTTAAGATCATGACTTGAGATTTTAGGTTGATGTTTTGGTTTTGTAACAATTTGCATTTAAGGGTAAAATTGCCTCTAGTGCAACCTATTCTATGTTCAATTTCCTTGTCTCCTATACAAAATTTGGTATACATAATCTATAAACTTTGTTTCTTACTGAAACACAACAGTCATATTGTGATCATATATATTATAATGTTTTTGATGATGGTGTTAAATAAAAACTTAGAATCTGAGTTAATAAACTTGAATTCTGTTACAGCATGTATGGATAGGAAAAACATTATAGATAAAGGATATTATCTGTGGAGGGTGTGTAGATAGTATAACAGAGAGAGAAATCTGTGTGCTGAGCTGAATTCTCAAGCTAGTTGCTTGCATTCACTTTCACACTAATAACCTACGGGTTAAATAGCTGGGTAGACCATGATATTCTCTGCATTTTTTCTTTTATGCACTATGTCCCTTGAGGACATTAAATTCATTATTTATTCTGAATGTGCAAGATAAAAGTGATATGTTTTGGGAAGTAATTGCATCAGGGAACATTTATTAGAATAACATTTGGTAAATATGATGAATTTCTGAGATATCAACACTTATTTTCATAGATTTGATTACAACTTTTCAGATTTGCACGATTTACATCAGTCGAACTGTTGTCCTCATCTTTATTGCCATACTCTCATTTCAGTTGTTGTATACTCTGGCCTTTTTCAGATGATATATGTTGGAGTTTTAAACTGAACAAAATTCACAACATTTTGGCCATTGTCTGTGCCGACCTTCTTCAGGTGATATACATTAGAATTTTGAACTGAACCCTTTATTTAATTAAAAATTTCAACGTATGTCACTTGAAGAAGGCCGGAGTGTATAATGGCCAAAATGTGAATATGGTAGTGAAAATGAGAACAACTGTCTGAAAGATGTAAATAGTATAAATAGTTACAATACCTCATCGCAGAAATATAGACAGGCAACTTTACAGATATACAACTCTTGCGATGGAGAGATAAAGATTTCTGTGCGCGGCTTAAAGTTTATAGTTGCGTTCCGCTGTGGCAGTAGTAACAGTAGTAGTAATCTTCATGGTAGCAGAAGCAGCGGTACTTATATCAACAGTACATGTTAGCAGATGCTTTGTTCCAATCTCTGACTTCCTCTCATCACTTCCTCTCCCCCTCGTGTCTCCAACTCAACTCTCCACTGTCTCTCTCTTCCATCTGCAAGGAGATGGAGAGAATAATTCATCTTGCTCAGGCCAAATTCTCTCTTCTCTCTTCAAGAATTATCTCCAGTCTCTTGTGTATGAACGATGATCAACAAAATAAAAGAAAATACTTTGTCTAATTTCATTAAAGGAGAGGGATGGCTTGTTCGATGTTTCCGTTCCCAGTGGTAGTAATAATAGTAGCAGTAGTAGTCTTAGATGTTGGAGGAGTAATTCACTTCTTCATTCTTAATCAACAGAACATGTTAGTGGGCATTTTGTTCCAATCTCAGACGTCACTTTCGTACTTCTTCGAGCCTTCAATTCAACTCTGCTCACTTTCAATCTCCGACATCTCTCCACCCAGCTCGACTGCACTCGAAGACAGACGAGCCAAAAATTACCTCATTTTTCAGCATAACTACGCGTTTATAGAGATAAACCTGGCTGGTCATAATTGACCCTTGGCCCTACTATTTCGCACGTGATTATCACGGGTTCTGGCTACTTTCAACCAAAATCATGTGAATTCCAAAGTTCCTCATAGCTTACTAAGTTCTATTTATAATTTTAACTGATAAAATTATTTCGACCATTTCCATTGTCTTTCTAATGACCCAATTCCAAATGGGTACAACTCCTGCCCTAGATCAGATTTCCCATCAGTAAACAAAAATGGTCTGAAAAATATACGTGTGTGTGTGTGTGTTTCCCCGACTCTCTTCTCTGTCACTATGATGATAAACTACATTTGGCAGCAAGGCCTCTGATCAGGAGATTGGAGATTGTGAGGAGCATGGAACCACTTCTTAATTACTGTTGTTCCCAGGTCCAGGTTGACCCAAGGTGGTAGCACATGTTAGGGTCCCAACAATGGGCAAATAGTGACTCCTTAAACAAAAACAAATCACTATGAAAGTATAAAAATACAAAAAATACCAGCAATACATTTTTATATAAAAAATTACCAACAATATTTATTTATAGTAAAATTACTGAAAATACGTAAATCAACATGAAAGGACTGTTCAGTGACATTAGTCCATATAATATTCTACAATTTCTTAAAGAAATCAATCTCTATTGCAAAATATAACTTCAACAAAACTACAACATAAAATACTACACATATCAGTAATTATGTTTACACACCTGTATATGCCACAAAGCTGAATATCATCTACCATGTATTCAATTGTGAAAGCATAATAACATATATCATATTTTTATTACCTCAAAGCTGCCTGAAAAATTAAATTTCAGCATTAAATGACCCATAAGGAGTTGATATGCCATTAAACAAACAAATCAAATCAAACTACCTTTTCCTCGGCTATTGATAAAATAGCAGGGTAGACTGACTTCTCTAACTATAGTTGGCAACCAGTCTATTCTGAAAATGCTGAATTCCAAATCATGGAGAAAGCCATGGGGAGACCACTCTACTATTTTTCCTCATAAGGCATGGCAATTCACAGATAATAAACAAAGGGAAGTTGTAGAGAGCCATGATTCCCTATGTACTGAATGGATATGGCATTAAAATATGTATCTGTTATTTCAGGCATCTGCTCAGATTTCCCTCTGAAATCAAATTCTGTTAAAACTCTTCTTCTGTATTTACATTAGTTGGACTATTGTCCTCATCTTTGTCGCCATTTTTGTCACAACGTTTCGGCCGTTGTACACTCCGGCCTTATTCAGGTGGTTGTAATTTCGAACCGAACCCTTTATTTCGATCACTTGGGTAGTCTATTCTAGTTCCACGAGCCATGTTTGATGGATGTCAGTTATCAGTTATCTCCTGGTAATTTTCCCTCTGAAAGTTCTCCACTGCCTGAACCGGGTATTGAACTCACACTCTTTGGGTCTGTCACTGGATCTAACCAACGCCGTTATCCACTGTGCCATGTGTCCTTGATAGACAAACTCTTCCTCTTTTATGACTTCAAAATTCCTGGAACTATCAGGAATTTAGAGAGGATTTGAAATGGTAAAAATATCCGTAAAAAGTAAACAGATGCTAGAATTTCAATTGTATATTTTTCATGTGAATATAGTGAATATTAATTTAAAAATGTGTTCATTTTATACTTAGGTTGTGTTTGAAAACTTATTAACTGCAAAGGCAGACTTCAGTGAATAGAAATATGATATTTTAACCCCTTGCCACAAGAATTTGTAGTAGACCATTCTTCAATGCTTTTTAGTCTTGATCCTTAAAAATAATGAAAGATTTTTGCAAGGCAATGAAGTAACGTATTGTGGGGAAACTTGTGAAGGCATCAAGCAAGAAAAGCAGGCCTGTGTCGTGTGTGCACTGGCTTGTCACCTTTGATGCACAGAGGTCACAATGTATGCAAATTTCAAACACTAATCAATGTCCCACTGAAAAAAAAGTCCAGCGCTGTTTCACTGAAGGAAATTTTTTCACTTTGTGGTGATGTTATTTCTGATGAGATGAGTGATTTGAAAACAGATGAATTATTTGGACTGTTGCCATCAGCTGGAACTTTTACCAGTGGCAAGGATTATTACTAATAGCAAAGAAAATCATTAGCATGAGATTTATACTTAAAGGTGGAATTAAAGGATTTAATCCAAAGATTTTCAAAGTAATGTAACAAAAGATTTTTATGCAATTAATTAGCTATTAATGTTTATCATTGAATTTCTTTTGATATATATTTTGATTTGTCCTTCTTCTCATCAATAGGCCCTGTGAGTGTCAAATTCTCTAAGCCTTCCTATCCTTGTTTTGTGTAACAGAATTTTTTTCTCTTTTTCTGATAAAATAGAAACAAATATGATGCTTATACTTAGAGTATAAGAATCATTTTTATTTCTATTTTCTTTAAATCTGTCCATAGTATTCTCAGTGTCCTTCTGTAGCCTCAAGTTTCCTATTCATCTGGGAGATAACTGATCTACATTAGGACCGATATTACATAGCAGTTCAGTACTTTATTTCAATATGTCGTCTGAGTGTCATTTTCCAAGCCCACTTTCCTCATTATGCTTTTGAGAAATGTAACTCTCTTCTAAGTACAAGTACTTTTTTTTTTTGTTCATGTTTTCCTTAAAATGTCTTGTTGGTTCACATACTCCAGCCATTGTATTTTTATCTGTTTCTTCTTCATCTATTAGGAAATTGTCCAGTATTCAATGCCATATAGGAAAATTGATATTACATAGCAGTTCAACACTATTATCTTTGTTTCTGTTGCTTCAAGTACTCCTCTTTATCTATTAGGAAATTGTCCTGTATTCAATGCCATATAGGAAGATTGATATTACATAGCAGTTCAACACTATTATCTTTGTTTCTGTTGCTTCAAGTACTCCTCTTTATCTATGAGAAAATTGTCCTGTATTCAATGCCATATAGGAAGATTGATATTACATAGCAGTTCAACACTATTATCTTTGTTTCTGTTGCTTCAAGTACTCCTCTTTATCTATGAGAAAATTGTCCTGTATTCAATGCCATATAGGAAGATCAATATTAAATAGCAGATCAGCATTCTT
>OZ038515.1:49886811-50149479 GCA_964036315.1 Acanthosepion esculentum
TTGACCAACCCGATCCCGTTTATACGGGATCTACGGGCTATTTTTGGCCGAGCCTACGGGCTCGGGAATACCCCACTTTAAACCCGGCCTTGTGCCACATCTGTCCCTCGTGGGGAGGACACTAAATACCGTTGTGAACGTTTGCTTGGGAGAGTAGTAATTCTTTTCCCCTAGATAACCTTTTCAAACAGGTAGGCTTTGTGCTTCATTGAAGAAACATTAATGTGCTTAATTAGGTGTCTGCAAAAGGGATTAGCTATCTGCCCTTTGCAGACAGATAACAAGAAGCAAGCCATACATTCTAATTATGGATGTCAAAAAACAAAAAAAAAAACAGAAACAATTTTGATTAATAACCAATAGGAATTAAAGAAAATCTGAATTTAATAAAAAATAATTTCTGAGACGAACAAAAAAAATGCTGCTAACAATGAATAAGAGACAGCAGAAGTTTATGGGACACATAATGAGGTTTGGAGAAATTAACACTCACAGGTCATACTGAAACCAAGAGAAGCAGAGGGAAACAGCTAGTGCTGAATTTTACCTATAGGCTTAGCAGGCTTAAGCCTAGGGCCTCAAAATCTAGGGGTCTTCCAACCAAGTTGTATATTTTTGACACTGTCATAGACTTTTTTTTACACATTCTGTCATAATGCATTGTAGACACTAAATAACCCTTCAATAATTTTAAACACCTGTAATCTTCCTCGGCTTTACTCAGATTGTTTAATTTAACATGCTTCTATTTTCCTCTATTCTTGAAAATGGAGTATTTGGGTTTATGCCTCACAAATAGGGTCTCTCTTTATCTAAATCCAGCCCTGGGAACAGAAGTAACCTGCTTGACACATTTAAGTAAATGAATGTCAAATCAAGGAATATAAAGACAAAGAGGGGCAGTTGTGGAGAGTCTCGATTTCCCACATAAAAGAGCATGTTAACTTAAGCATCCATTTCATTATTCATCAGATCCTGCTAGGACACATTTTGGAATATTTTATTTGAAATAATCAAGTTTATTTTTTAAATCAGACATTTTAAAATTTTAAGCTCTTTTTTTTGTGTATGTGTGTGTAAACAAAGTTATAATATTCTAATGAAACGTTGATTTTTCTCAAATTTGTACTCTTTAGTGTTTCATGAATTTTTACAGATAATCATTGGCAGATTTCTGAGTGAACTGTTTATTTATTATATACAAGTCAGCATTTTCATTTTTCTCTCTTTAACACATTGACTGCCAGAAATTTCTGAAATTTTTTAAATCATTTCACCAAAAGCAAGGCAATAAAGCCACTAAGATGCAAGTGGTTACTGAGTGTGAAAGAATACGAGAAAAAGAAAACATTATTAAGGAGAGACAACAATAAAAGAACAGGAATTAAATGATTGCTGTTAGAGATGACAGTTTAACTGAAAAATCGACTTTTTTCAGTTCCATCTTCACTTTGTGAAACTGCATCAAAATTTTTTATGAAACCAAAATTGTTTGGTTTAGTGCTATCACTACTGAATGACCATATCCAAAGAAACACTATTGAAAAAGACTTTCAGATGTTAATAAATTAAATTTTATCAATATTTGAATATAGATATTTAAATAATTTGAAAGAAAATTGAACCAATTTCCTAAATTATCTAAAATTATTTTAAAGTAGAATCAGTTTATTGAAACTTAAGTAGGACTAGGCTACTGAATCTTATTTGGTAGAGTTGGGCAAAAAAACTCTGAAATAAAAATGATTTAATCGTATAAATTTATAATGCCATTCAATAATCAAAGTATTTTACCTGGATTTTGATGTGCTATAATAGATTGATATAAAAGTTTTGAGCATTTGTTTTGAGAAAATCTTTGATTCGTATAAATTTAT
This sequence comes from Acanthosepion esculentum, assembly GCA_964036315.1. NCBI lineage: Eukaryota > Metazoa > Mollusca > Cephalopoda > Sepiida > Sepiidae > Acanthosepion > Acanthosepion esculentum. The sequence continues at coordinate 49,888,689 of OZ038515.1, forward strand.
AGCATCTGTATTCGTTGCTGGAAGTAATTTCTGTGGATCAAGTCATGCTTCTGATACTTGGCTAAATAAAGAACAAAATTTATGAGATATTTTATTTTATACAGCTATATTTACAGCCTCTTTATACAATTACAAAGTCTGATCAAAACATATTGAGAATGTTACTATGGTAATGGTGCTAAAATACGCAGAGTGAAGCTGCTTGTCACAGATTAATGTTAAACTCTGCTGCACATACACACTGTTATAACGTTTTCACTAACTTTTGTTGTTTATAGCAGTGCTTAGAGTGTAGTCATCTCACCAGTACTTGGAAGGAAAGTGTGTAGAGTGTGGTCGTCTCAACAGTACTTGGAAGGAAAGTGTGTAGAGTGTGGTCGTCTCAACAGTACTTGGAAGGAAAGTGTGTAGAGTGTGGTCATCTCAACAGTACTTGGAAGGAAAGTGTGTAGAGTGTGGTCGTCTCAACAGTACTTGGAAGGAAAGTGTGTAGAGTGCGGTCGTCTCAACAGTACTTGGAAGGAAAGTGTGTAGAGTGTGGTCATCTCACCACACCACAGAGATTCCATCATTGACCATAGTTTGTGCAGCAGTTTGGTCAAGTACAACATTCCCCAAGTTCAACAACCACCATATTCCCCAGATATCACCCCTTTCCTCTTCAAAAATCAAATCCCAGTTGAAGAACAAGATTTTAAGATGTTAAGGAAATCCAGGAGAAATTCACAAGGCAGCTGCTCACTATCCCCAAAAAGAAGTTCAAGAAATGCTTACATTAATGGAAACAATGCTAGATTAAGTGCATGGCTTCAGAAGGAGACTACTTCAAAGGAAATTAAATGCTGAATTGATATGTGTTGTAGTTTTCTTTTTATAGCACCAGACCCAATAAGGAGACTACTTCGAAGGAGATTAAATGCTGAATTGATATGTGTTGTAGTTTTCTTTTTATAGCACCAGTCCCCAAATTTTTTGATTAGACCTTGTGCAGTCTTCAAAGTATTTTCCCTGGAATTTTGTTGAGGACTTAATGCTTCTTATCTTTCAACAGTATACATATTTGAGTCAAATAAAAATTGTTTTATGCTTATATATAATTATTACTAGCAATAGAATAAAATAAATTCACATAACTTATAATTAATTTGTACTCCTTAGTGTTTCATGATTTTTTACAGATGATCTTTGGCAGATTTCTAAGTTAACTGTTTATTTATTCAGGTCAGCATTTTCTTTTTTCTCTTTAAAATGTTGACTGCCAGAAATTTATGAAATTTGTTTTAGTCATTTCATCCAAAGCAAGGCAATGAAGTCACTAAGATGCAAAGGGTTACAGGGAGAACAATAAAAGAACAGGAATTAAATGATTGATGTTGCATTTAATTTAAGAAAATCAAAGTTGACTGGAAAGCAAGAAACCAGAACAGTTTTACATATGTGAGAAGTGCAAGAAAAGAAACTGTTAGCATAGAACTTATGGTTACATCTAGCCATTTCACTTGTAAAATGATAAAACCTTGCTACCAAGAAATAGATGAGAAGTGCAAGAAAAGAACCTGTTAGAATAGAACCTATGGTTACATCTGACCATTTCAATGGTAAAATGATGAGATCTTGCCGCTAATTTAGTACTGTGCATAAACTCATTAAGTCTAGGTACCATAGAGGAAAGTTCACCAGAACAAATGCCATGAAAGTATTTATAGAAAAGGCACATAGAAAGAAGATACATTATGGTGTTAGAAAAGTGACTAGTACTGTGATGCCAGGTCAGGATCAATAACATTGCACATTTATTTTTTTTTGGTACTAAGAAACCAATCTTTAAAATTATTAAACTGCATTAATTCTTTCTGCATGTACAAAAATTTAATTTAATTTAATTTTTTTTTTAAATTCATAATTGATTTGCAAGTCTACCATGGACTTAAATTTTAACAATGAAAACAATTTTAATCAATATAAACTTTAATAAAAATTTACAGTGAAAAATTTGTAGATGGTAAAAATTTTCCATCAATTTTAATTAAATTTTCAAGAAAAATTTTTTTATGTCCTTTAAAATTGTTTAAAAATGTATGGTTTTTCAATAAAACATTGTTAAGAGAGAACTGCAGATGGTCCAGTCCATACCTAAAACATCTATTACAATATATAGCATTAATAAATTCTTATAAACAACTCTAAGTAGCTATTTTTTAAATACTTTTTTGCCTTATAAATTTTCTACAAACAAATAAAGTAAGCAGAAATGAGGAAAATACCTTTAAAAATAATGATAACATGATTGATTTGTTTTATTTAATTTTTTATGGCTTATCAACCTCTTGAAGCTTGTTTAAAGTCAGAAAATATTTTTAGGTTGTAAGTATTTTATGGCGATAATAATGATTTACTGATCATACTAAATAACTCATAGCTTGAGAAGCGGTGTATTCATTTTTTTCTCAAAGGTATTTATACATAAGTGAATATAATGAACCTGACTGGAATTGGAACTTGGTTCTCCAATTGCCACCTCTATCCATTATATCACTCACACATCCACACTTACAGCACTTAGTATTCCCAATTGGCCACTCATCTAGGCACTGACTGAGCTCAACGTGTTTTAATGTGATATGGCCATAAGCTAAATCCACGTTTAGAAAAAATATTTACAAAAACCATTCATCATTGCACACCATAAAACTATAAAAGTTAAATGATTAAATTGGTAAGATAAAGAGATATGTAAGAATTAATATAGATAATAAGATAGATATACTGGTAAGATACATATGTCATTAACATGTTGACTGCCAGAAGTTAATTACAAAATCTGATTTCAAACACCACCTTTATCATAGCTAACTTAGGCAATAAAAACAATTTATGAATTGATTTATAGCTCAACTGAGTTCTTTTCACACTAAAAGAATCAATGAAAATAAAATTGTTGTTGGTGTTTGTAGATGAAAACATATATGAAAATACCAAGCACAAGATAACTTGCAATTGGGGGGTCATAATAAAAACTCCCAACTTCAAGTTATCAGTGGTTGGCAGTAAATGTATTAAAAAAGACATTAGTTTTTATGATGATGTAAGATTTTTTAAAATAGTTTCATAAATGATGTAAAATTAATGTGTATGATTAAATTTTGAATTATTTCAGTTTTACTATAATACAGAGGTTAAATGTTAATAGAAGAGCTGTCAACTTTCTCTTTCACTTTTGTTCAGTTTTACTTGAACTATGTATAATAAAAAGGTTAAATGTTAATAGAAGAGTTGTCTACTTTCACTTTCATTCAGTTTTACTTAAACTGTGTATAATAAAAAGGTTCAATGTTAATAGAAGAGCTGTCTACTTTCTCTTTCACTTTTGTTCAGTTTTTCTTAAACCATGTATAATATAAAGGTCAAATGTTAATAGAAGAGGTATCTATATTCTCTTTGGTTTTGTTTTTGATTATATATGAATAACAGCTGGCAGCATGTATACAAGTATGTCTGTCTGCATAGGGCGACTAGCCAACCCCTGTTGCCAACACCTGCATATTTGTGTTCAATACCCACATACCCACTAGCACAACCATCAATGACTTTGAGCAGTTCTGTCTAGCCAATTTCACTCAAAATGCTTGCGTCAACACATGGTATGGTTTTCAGGCCCTTTCCGAAGGTGGAGCATGCTGGGATTGCAAGAAGACACCTTCCTGACAAATCAGCCAGGTAGAGATTCAAACCCAGCTCTCTCATTGTTGGAAAGTGAATGTTCTAACCACTTGACCGCATACTGTTATTTGATTAAATTTTAATTAAATTCTCTCTCTCTGGCTATATATATATATATATAGTTTACGAAAAACTAGGTAATCCGTATGGGTAGACCCGAGGAGGATAAAATCCAGAGAGCTCAATGTAAATCAGAGCTAATAATTTAAATAAAAACAGATTACTTTAAGTAATCTGTTTTTATTTAAATATATATATATATATATATATACACAGTGTAACCCGAATATAAGAGACCCGGATATAAGAGAAACACGGATATAAGAGAGATTTTATCTGGTCCCAAATTAGAGCCTGTTTTAATGTATATATAATAGACCAAACCCGGATATAAGAGAAGCCCGGATATAAGAGACTACCTCTCTGGTCCCGACAACTCTCTTATATCCGGGTTACACTATATATATATATATATATATAGGATTAATGTGAGTAAAATTTGTTACTTAGCTGATTGATGTTACCTTCAGCATCCCGATTCCAGTTTTGTAAAGAGACCTGTTCGTCCACTCTTCAGGGGCTCTCAGGTCTGATCAAAAAGTATTGCGATTGTTGCCATGGTAATGGAGCTAAAGTATGCAATGTGAAACTGCTTGGCACAAATTGACCATAAACTCTGTTGCATGTGCAAACTAGATTACAACATTCTTGCTCACTTACATTGTTTATAGCAGTGCTTGGAAGGAAACTGTGTAGATTGTGGTCATCTCACCATGCCACAGAAGTTTCATTGGTAGCTATGGTTTGTGTACCAGTTTTTGGCCAAGCAAAACATTCACCAGGCCTAGCAACCACCATATTCCCCAGATTTTTCCCATTGCAACATTTTACTTTCCAAAACTCAAATCCCTCTGAAAAGGAACAATATTTCAAGTTCTCAAGGAAATCCAAGAGAATGTAACAAAGCAGCTGCTCACTATCCCCAAAATGGAGTTCCAGGAATGTCTCCATCAAAAGAAATAATGCTGGATAAAGTGTGTGACTTTAGAAGAGGACTACTTCAAAGGAGATTAAATACTGAATTGTTATGTGTTGTAGTTTTCTTTCTATATCACCAGACCTGCTACTTTTTGATCAGACCTTGTATAATGATACTAATATGTAATAACACTAAAGTACTGTTAATGACAACAAACTTGTTACAAAATAGCCTCTGTTTAAAAACAAGCACTTAATGTTAAGAAGAGTAGAAACAAAACATTGGTTTTCCATAATGTTTAGCCTTTTTTCAACTTCAAATTGTTTATTTCATCAAAAAAGAATGATTACATTTTTGATTGGGTGAATTCTTTCATATCTTGAATTGATTGGAATTACTGGCCAGACAAGAAATAATGCATCAAGCAGAACACATGACAGTCTGATGCTGGCAGATCTGAAGAATATGGAGTATAGGGAAAAAATTAATTTTGCAGATTGTTGTCTGCATTGTGTTGCCAAACATAATGATCTGTGTTGTCATGCACTAAAATCACAGGTCAGATTCCTTGTTGAAAAATTAAAAAAAAAAAACAAGAAGAAATTGGAATCATTCATTTAAATGAGTTGATTGATTCACTTTAAATTGTTTTCTACATGTTTGCAATTCATAAACCCTGAGCTCAAAATCTTTTTTAAAATTTTGCAGACCATTCCTGAAACATGCTGAGCACCCACTAAATCTTTACCATAACCATTAGGCATTCATTGCTTTAACTTTTGATTTTTACCAAATGATACATAAAAAATAAAATATGTATTTGATATTCAGTAAAAGTTTATTCATAAAATAAATTAAAAACAGTTACTTCTCCACAAACAATTTCACACAAAACACAAATCAGAAAGAGCTTAATTTGCCTTGACACTTGTAAAATTTCCATAACATTTTCTGTATTAACGATATTTTATTTATTCTTTTTTAATCAATTCACCCCAAACAAGGCAATAATACCACTAAGATGCAAGGGGCTAGTGGAAGTGAAAGAGAATGAAAAAGACTTTAGAAGGAACTGAAAATCCAATCCTAAAAAGGAAACAAGGGATAAACCTCTACTCCAGTTCAAAAGCCCATGGAGGAATGTGAACCTATCTCCTCTTATTGAGGAAAAAAATGAATAAATAGTAAATAAAACATCAAAGTTTAGGTGGAGAGATTAGAAGTATAGAGTTGAAGTAGAAACTGGAAAACCAATACTAAAGATGAAACATGGGATAAACATCTCCTCTTAATCAAATGACTGAGAAGGAGTGTGAATCAGACAAGAGGCAACACTATCTACAACTTTTGAGGAAAAAATGAATAGTAAATAATATTTCAGAGTTTAGGCAGAGACATTAGAAGTATCGACTTGAAGTAGACTTTAAAAGAAACGAGAAACCCATTCCTAATAAGGAAACTGATGTAATGGAATAACCTGTCACTCCCATGAGTGACTACACTATAGGTAGTAACTGCCTATAAGTATCTGTAAGTTACTGAACTACAGAGACTTGCTGGAATCTGTTCCAGCAAGACGGTCAAACTCTCTGCCTTCGGGCAGAGAGTAGCCCGGACGAGGCTCCGCCAAAGAGCAGAGTCTCGTTCGGGGAGGTTGACCAACCCGATTCTGTTTTTACAGTTTCTATGGGCATTTTTTGGCCGAGCCTACGGGCTCGGAATACCCACGTAAAACTCGGCTTTGTGCCACATCTTTCCCTCATGGGGGGGCAAGTAAATAATGACTAGCTGGAATCTGTCCCAGCTAGAAGGTCAAACTCTCTGCCTTTGGGCAGAGAAGAACCCGAACGAGGCTCTGCCGAATTGCAGAGTCTCGTTTGCGGAGGTAGACTGACCCTGAACCTGTTTATATGGGTTCAAAAGGGAATATTTTTAGCTGAGCCTATGGGCTCAGAAGACCCACGTAAAACTTGGCCTTGTGCCACATCTACCCTTGTGGTGGGGCTAGTAGATATTGACTAGCTGGGATCTGTTCAGCTGTGCTGGTCAAACTCTCTGCTTCTGGACAGAGAGGATCCCCAGACAAGGCTATGTCAAAAGGCAGAATCTTGTTTCAGGAAACAGCTACCCGACCCCATTTTATACGAGGAATTTTTGGCTGAGCCTATGGGCTCAGTTACCCCACATTAAATTTGGCCCTGTACCACATCTGATCACGTGGGGCGGTTTGTAAATATTACTAGCTGGAATCTGTTACTCAGCTCTTAGCTGTTGTTGAACTCTCTGCCTTTAGGCAGCGAAGAACCCAGACAAGGCTATGCCAAAGGGCAGAGCTCGTCAGCGGTGGTAGACAGACCCGAACCCATTTATGCGGGATCTATGGGGAATTTTTGCCCGAGCCTATGGGCTTGGATTGCCCCACATTAAATTCGGCCTTGTGCCACATCCTACCGCATGGGGAGGTTGGTAAATATTGCTAGCTGGGATCTGTTGAGTAGGACTCAGACTTATGCAAGAACTACCGACCTTCAAATAGTAGCACTCACTACTGGATTGACTTGCGACAACCCTGTGTATAACTGTTACCATTATTCTTATTGTACTGGTTTTTTACAATAAACCTTTACTTATTTTACCCACCTTATTTTTCAAGTATATATTCCTATTAGCACGGAATATAACAGAAACAAAGGATAAACATCTACACCTGTTCAATTGTGGGAAAGGTATTAGAATAATCTGTATCATTTACTAAGAACAAAGCATCTGCATACAGGTAGAAAATAGATGAAGTAAATACTCAAAAACAGAAATAAAGTAAAAACTATTTGTTTTCTACAAACAATATTGCCATATTCACAATGATTTCTCCATTGTACACTCTGGCCTTCTTCAAGGACACATGGCACAGTGGATAAAGATATTAGTTAGATCCAGTGACAGGACTCGAAGAGTGTGAGTTCAATACCTGGTTAAGGCAGTGGAGAACTTAGAGAGGGTAATTAACGGGAGATAACTGATAACTGACGTCCATTAGACATGTCTACTCCAGTGAGCAAAATAAAGGGTTCAGTTCAACATTCCAACCACCTGAAGAAGGCCGAAGCATACAACGGCTGAAACATGATAAATATGGTCACAAAGATGAGGACAATAGTCCGAATAATGTAAATAGTGTACATAATACCTCATCTCAGAAATATAGACAGATTCTAATTTTTTTGCAAGTTCATATGTGTTTGTATTGTATCTTCCTTCAAAATGTTCTTCTGATTAATTAATTTTCAAAGTAGCTGTTTCCTGAAACAAGACTCTGCCTTTTGACATAGCCTTGTCTGGGGATCCTCTCTGTCCAGAAGCAGAGAGTTTGACCAGCACAGCTGAACAGATCCCAGCTAGTCAATATCTACTAGCCCCACCACAAGGGTAGATGTGGCACAAGGCCAAGTTTTACGTGGGTCTTCTGAGCCCATAGGCTCAGCTAAAAATATTCCCTTTCGAACCCATATAAACAGGTTCAGGGTCAGTCTACCTTCGCAAACGAGACTCTGCAATTCGGCAGAGCCTCGTTCGGGTTCCTATCTGCCCGAAGGCAGAGAGTTCGACCTTCTAGCTGGGACAGATTCCAGCTAGTCATTATTTACTTGCCCCCCATGAGGGAAAGATGTGGCACAAAGCCGATTTTTATGTGGGTATTCCGAGCCCGTAGGCTCGGCCAAAAAATGCCCATAGAAACTGTAAAAACAGAATCGGGTTGGTCAACCTCCCCAAACGAGACTCTGCCCTTTGGCGGAGCCTCGTCCGGGCTCCTCTCTGCCCGAAGGCAGAGAGTTTGACCGTCTAGCTGGAACAGATTCCAGCAAGTCTCTGTAGTTCAGTGACTTACAGATACTTATAGGCAGTTACTACCTATAGTGTAGTCACTCATGGGAGTGACAGGTTATTCCATTACATCAGTTTCCTTATTAGGAATGGGTTTCTGGTTTCTTTTAAAGTCTACTTCAAGTCGATACTTCTAATGTCTCTGCCTAAACTCTGAAATATTATTTACTAATTAATTTTTCATTTCTAGAGAATCCTTTGTCCTTAAACTCAAAACCTGATTTATCAAATATTGCATGTCATTTGCAGTGCATGAAGATCATTATATTGAGTATTACTGATTCACTGTCTAACTTCTGCATTTTTTCTCAGATGACATCCTAAGTGAATGTACTTATCTGTAAGACGTAAATTCTGCAAGGAAACTATCTGAAAATACTAGAACCATTAATGTAATGCCCTACCTTAAAGAAATAGGTTTATATCAAAACACATAAAACCTACAACAGATCATGTACAAATAATATATCTATAAAAACATATTGCCCCCCGAGAACACAGATGTCTATTTTAATTTCAGTAAAATTGTGTCTTTATATATATATGAATATTAAACTGCATGGGAGGGGAATTTTCGGGATATCTCAGTTTCAGTTAGCTCCTTTTAGTAACTGAACTCTCCAAGATTTTGTTCCCTCTGCTGTTGCCAAGTATTGAACTTACAACTCTTTGGGTCCAATCATATTTTGGATTAATTCAACCAATGCTTTTATCCACTCCTTGGGGAGTGAATTTTTTGGACTTATAGACCTTATGTTGCAGGTGAAATTTCTGGGGCAGGTGAGGAAGGAGAGAGGCTTGAAAAGTCTGATACTCACGGAACAGATTGAGGGCAAGAGGAACAGAGGAAAACCATGTGTAACATACTTGATGAGCTTGAATAAATGGACGGTGGAACAGGTTTTAAGAGAAATCGCGAAAAGGCAAAATTTATTAAGAGCTATAAAGGACAGAAAATTGTGGAGAGCCATGATTACCTATGTCCTGAGGGGACACAGTACATAAAGAAGAAAAGGGGATCAATTTACAATGAATTTACAGATAGGAAATAGGAGCAGCTATTAACTTTCTGGTCACAGTGCCTATTATATAACTCCACAAAGACATTTTCATAAGAGTAAATTGAAAGGGAACAGCTTTAATGCATGATCAATTTCCTTTTCACTTTGGCCATCTCTTTGCTATAAACTATGATAACATGCAAAGTCCCTAAGCAAGGAAGATTAATTTTTAAAATTCATTCACTTGCTCTTATCTTGATTGCTATGAAGCCTGTCAGCAATTGTTTTCCTTGTAACATAATCTATATTGTTGGTTCTATTATCTTGAATACAATTTAATTCTCCTTAAATTTTATACTTGGAAAAAGTCTACTTTGTTAATGCTTCGACTGTTGTGAAAGTGCTTTATGAAACTTTCATTGCCTGCTGTTGATGTATATATACATTTTCAAGACATACATATTTATGAAAATTTCATTGCCTGCTGTTGACATATATATACATTTTCAAGACACATCTTTATGAAACTTTCATTGCCTGCTGTTGATGTATATATACATTTTCAAGACATAAACCTTTATGAAACTTTCATTGCCTGCTGTTGACGTATATATACATTTTCAAGACATACATCTTTATGAAACTTTCATTGCCTGCAGTTGAGGTATATATACATTTTCAAGACATAAACCTTTATGAAACTTTCATTGCCTGCTGTTGACGTATATATACATTTTCAAGACATACATCTTTATGAAACTTTCATTGTCTGTTGTTGAAATATACATTTTCAAGACATACATTTGAAATTTACATTTCCTACAGTTGACATATCATGAACTCTCTCAGATGACAAATGAGGGCTCAGTAAAATAAAGAGATGCTCAATTTTTATAGAAATGCATGCGTCTTGCAAGGCCTGCAGGTGTTTTGTAAATTTTGAGGCAGATGGAACCAAATTTAATTGAGTGGTTGAGGATCAATTGCCACATGTTTCCGCAAGTGGATAGCAATGCCTGCTTTATTGCATGCAAGAAAGCCACAGATGTAGGTAAGGTGATCATTGAGAGATGCAGCATGCTGCCAACTTTCTTTAATATTTGCATGCAGCTGATCCCAATGTTCAAATCGGCCTCACTCAAACCTTAGTATAGATGAGAAGCAGGACAGGTGTCAGCTCCTTCACTCTGATGCTTTTTTTATCCTGCAAGAAAAGAGGATGGCACATTGCTTCAGATTGTCTTTGAGTTTGTCTTCGTAATGCAAGAGTGGCCTTCCAACTGACTCGTCTGTTAGATGCTGACCAAAGAGAAGTTGTTTTGGAAGTCTGCTATCACTTACACGAGAAAGATGTCTTGCCCACCTGATTTGGATTTTCATTAGGATGGCTTCAATACCTGTCATGTTGCATTTAGTCAGAACTTCACTGTTTTCAATGTGATCACACAGTTTTCTGTTGAAGATTGTATATAGGCAACACATGTGGAATGTATCAAGTTGATTGATGTGTCGTTGGTACTGTTGACATATGCACATTTTCAAGATATCAGTCACTTAAGTTCCATATGCAGTACATGCTTGGATGATCATGTCTCTTTTGATTGATCACTGACTAGGCAAAATATTTTTCCTGCAGTAAGTTGCCATTTCTTTCTGTTGTAGACTGGTTGCCAACTGAGGCATCCACTCTGTCCTGCTATTCATCTCATAACTCATGGGAAGGAGGGATGTATTCATACCTTTCCCAAGAGTGTTTGCACTTAAGTGAATATAACAAACCAAAATGGAATCTGAACTTGGCTGAGTTTTTATTCTAACCTTTTATCTCTTACACCACATGCACAGCAAAACATACATATTCACAGCAGTCTGTCTATATTTCTGAGATGAGGTATTATGTACAGTATTTACATTAGTCGGACTATTGTCCTCATCTTTGTCGCCATTTTTGTCACAACGTTTTGGCCGTTGTACGCTCCGGCCTTCTTCAGGTGGCTGGAATTTCGAACTGAACCCTTTATTTCGATCACTGAGGTAGACTGTTCTAGTTCCATGAGCCATGTTTGATGGATGTCAGTTATCAGTTATCTCCTGCTAATTTTCCCTCTGAAAGTTCTCCACTGCCTGAACCGGGTATTGAACTCACACTCTTTGGGTCTGTCACTGGATCTAACCAACGCCTTTATCCACTGTGCCATGTGTCCTTGAGGACATGACTCATGGAACTAGAACAGTCTACCCCAGTGATCGAAATAAAGGGTTCAGTTCGAAATTCCAACCACCTGAAGAAGGCCGGAGCATACAATGGCCGAAACGTTGTGACAAAAATGGCGACAAAGATGAGGACAATAGTCCGACTAATGTAAATACTGTATATTCACAGCACTTGCATTGGCTGGTATCAGTATATATATATACATTTTTAAGATACATTTTTACATCTTTATGAAATTTGTATTACCTGATGTTCACACACACACAGATATATATATATTTGTGTATTTAGGCAGCATTCCTTCTTTTATGCACGTTTCATTGAATACAACAGACAAGGTGCTTTGATTTAGTTTTTTTATACAATTTCTCATATGAACTTATAATTTTTTTCTTTTTGGAGAATAAATTATATAAAAACTGTTGTTCTTTCTTTCCGAATGCTTACGGCTATACATTTAGCCGTTTTGAAGGTTGAAATATATTAACTGTTAACAAGAAATACATTCTGTATGTATGTATTTATATAATGTTTTCATTTTCAAAACATGGTCACTATACTGGGTCCATGTTCATAGTTGATAATATAGAGTGTTGTTTTTTTGTTTTTATTAATAAGGCTTCTATTATCTTTAGCCTTTTTTATATGTAGATGTTGCTCTTATATTTGTGTTGTCAACAAGTATATATATATATATATATATATATATATATATATATATATATATATATATATATATGTACACACTTTATTTTAGGATATTACAGCAAAAAAATTGTGAAAATTGCTACACAATTGTAGTATCAATGCATCTAATCACATAATTATAAAATATAATCACCTGATGAGATACATTGATACACATTGAAACATGACTGCAATTGTGTAGCAATTTTGACATGTTTTTTATGTAATATCCTAAAATAAAGAATATTGTTCTACTTTGTATTGAGCCCACTTTTAAATTAAATGTTACAAATATTGGAATTGTACTCTATTCATTCTCATCTTACCTCAACATATAAATATATATATTTTCAAGATATACACGTCCACAAAATTTGCTCTGCCTTTTATCGGCTTATATATACATTGTCAACATGCCCTTGTATCTTTACAAAACTTAGACTGATAGCTGATGATGTATATAATTTTTTTTTGTTTATGTATAGATACATTTTCAGGATGTATTTAGATGTCTTTATCAAACACAGAGAACAAAACCATGTTCAAGAGGACATTTCTTAATGACCATTACAGAGATACCATGCTTTGTGGGATCATGATTATAGATGATATCATGAAACCATAGATGTGCTGATACAGGAGAGATATACATGTACACAAACTAAGTATGCCAGAGTGAATTTGTGAAAACCAGTTGTATGTTTAATTTTTTTTGTTATTTTCTTGTTAACATTTCATTGTGTACAAGGATTTTTGAAACAACTGAGAAAAATTGAAGGAAAGACATCATTACTATGGAAACTCTACAATTTAAAAACACTGCAGTTACACATCTGTCTATATTTCTGAGATGAGGTATTGTAACTATTTACACTGTTCGTATGGTTGTCCTCATCTTTATTTTCATATTTACAATGTTTCAGCCATTGTATGCTCCATCCTTCTTCAGAATCAGTCTATATTTCTGAGATGAGGTATTGAAACTATTTACACTGTTCGTATTGTTGTCCTCATCTTTATTTTCATATTCACAATGTTTCAGCCATTGTATGCTCCATCCTTCTTCAGAATCAGTCTATATTTCTGAGATGAGGTATTGTAACTATTTACACTGTTTGTATGGTTGTCCTCATCTTTATTTTCATATTTACAATGTTTCAGCCATTGTATTCTCCATCCTTCTTCAGAATCAGTCTATATTTCTGAGATGAGGTATTGTAACTATTTACACTGTTTGTATGGTTGTCCTCATCTTTATTTTCATATTCACAATGTTTCAGCCATTGTATGCTCCATCCTTCTTCAGAATCAGTCTATATTTCTGAGATGAGGTATTGTAACTATTTACACTGTTTGTATGGTTGTCCTCATCTTTATTTTCATATTCACAATGTTTCAGCCATTGTATGCTCCATCCTTCTTCAGAATCAGTCTATATTTCTGAGATGAGGTATTGTAACTATTTACACTGTTTGTATGGTTGTCCTCATCTTTATTTTCATATTTACAATGTTTCAGCCATTGTATTCTCCATCCTTCTTCAGAATCAGTCTATATTTCTGAGATGAGGTATTGTAACTATTTACACTGTTTGTATGGTTGTCCTCATCTTTATTTTCATATTCACAATGTTTCAGCCATTGTATGCTCCATCCTTCTTCAGAATCAGTCTATATTTCTGAGATGAGGTATTGTAACTATTTACACTATTTGTATGGTTGTCCTCATCTTTATTTTCATATTCACAATGTTTCAGCCATTGTATGCTCCATCCTTCTTCAGAATCAGTCTATATTTCTGAGATGAGGTATTGAAACTATTTACACTGTTCGTATTGTTGTCCTCATCTTTATTTTCATATTCACAATGTTTCAGCCATTGTATGCTCCATCCTTCTTCAGAATCAGTCTATATTTCTGAGATGAGGTATTGTAACTATTTACACTGTTTGTATGGTTGTCCTCATCTTTATTTTCATATTCACAATGTTTCAGCCATTGTATGCTCCATCCTTCTTCAGAATCAGTCTATATTTCTGAGATGAGGTATTGTAACTATTTACACTGTTTGTATGGTTGTCCTCATCTTTATTTTCATATTTACAATGTTTCAGCCATTGTATTCTCCATCCTTCTTCAGAATCAGTCTATATTTCTGAGATGAGGTATTGTAACTATTTACACTGTTTGTATGGTTGTCCTCATCTTTATTTTCATATTTACAATGTTTCAGCCATTGTATGCTCCATCCTTCTTCAGAATCAGTCTATATTTCTGAGATGAGGTATTGTAACTATTTACACTGTTTGTATGGTTGTCCTCATCTTTATTTTCATATTCACAATGTTTCAGCCATTGTATGCTCCATCCTTCTTCAGAATCAGTCTATATTTCTGAGATGAGGTATTGTAACTATTTACACTGTTTGTATGGTTGTCCTCATCTTTATTTTCATATTCACAATGTTTCAGCCATTGTATGCTCCATCCTTCTTCAGAATCAGTCTATATTTCTGAGATGAGGTATTGTAACTATTTACACTGTTTGTATGGTTGTCCTCATCTTTATTTTCATATTCACAATGTTTCAGCCATTGTATGCTCCATCCTTCTTCAGAATCAGTCTATATTTCTGAGATGAGGTATTGTAACTATTTACACTGTTTGTATGGTTGTCCTCATCTTTATTTTCATATTCACAATGTTTCAGCCATTGTATGCTCCATCCTTCTTCAGAATCAGTCTATATTTCTGAGATGAGGTATTGTAACTATTTACACTGTTTGTATGGTTGTCCTCATCTTTATTTTCATATTCACAATGTTTCAGCCATTGTATGCTCCATCCTTCTTCAGAATCAGTCTATATTTCTGAGATGAGGTATTGTAACTATTTACACTGTTTGTATGGTTGTCCTCATCTTTATTTTCATATTCACAATGTTTCAGCCATTGTATGCTCCATCCTTCTTCAGAATCAGTCTATATTTCTGAGATGAGGTATTGTAACTATTTACACTGTTTGTATGGTTGTCCTCATCTTTATTTTCATATTCACAATGTTTCAGCCATTGTATGCTCCATCCTTCTTCAGAATCAGTCTATATTTCTGAGATGAGGTATTGTAACTATTTACACTGTTTGTATGGTTGTCCTCATCTTTATTTTCATATTCACAATGTTTCAGCCATTGTATGCTCCATCCTTCTTCAGAATCAGTCTATATTTCTGAGATGAGGTATTGTAACTATTTACACTGTTTGTATGGTTGTCCTCATCTTTATTTTCATATTCACAATGTTTCAGCCATTGTATGCTCCATCCTTCTTCAGAATCAGTCTATATTTCTGAGATGAGGTATTGTAACTATTTACACTGTTTGTATGGTTGTCCTCATCTTTATTTTCATATTCACAATGTTTCAGCCATTGTATGCTCCATCCTTCTTCAGAATCAGTCTATATTTCTGAGATGAGGTATTGTAACTATTTACACTGTTCGTATTGTTGTCCTCATCTTTATTTTCATATTCACAATGTTTCAGCCATTGTATGCTCCATCCTTCTTCAGAATCAGTCTATATTTCTGAGATGAGGTATTGTAACTATTTACACTGTTCGTATTGTTGTCCTCATCTTTTATTTTTCATATTCACAATGTTTCAGCCATTGTAATGCTCCATCCTTCTTCAGAAGTCTATATTTCTGAGATGAGGTATTGTAACTATTTACACTGTTTGTATGGTTGTCCTCATCTTTATTTTCATATTCACAATGTTTCAGCCATTGTATGCTCCATCCTTCTTCAGAATCAGTCTATATTTCTGAGATGAGGTATTGTAACTATTTACACTGTTTGTATGGTTGTCCTCATCTTTATTTTCATATTTACAATGTTTCAGCCATTGTATGCTCCATCCTTCTTCAGAATCAGTCTATATTTCTGAGATGAGGTATTGTAACTATTTACACTGTTTGTATGGTTGTCCTCATTTTATTTTCATATTCACAATGTTTCAGCCATTGTATGCTCCATCCTTCTTCAGAATCAGTCTATATTTCTGAGATGAGGTATTGTAACTATTTACACTGTTTGTATGGTTGTCTTCATCTTTATTTTCATATTCACAATGTTTCAGCCATTGTATGCTCCATCCTTCTTCAGAATCAGTCTATATTTCTGAGATGAGGTATTGTAACTATTTACACTGTTTGTATGGTTGTCCTCATCTTTATTTTCATATTCACAATGTTTCAGCCATTGTATGCTCCATCCTTCTTCAGAATCAGTCTATATTTCTGAGATGAGGTATTGTAACTATTTACACTGTTTGTATGGTTGTCCTCATCTTTATTTTCATATTCACAATGTTTCAGCCATTGTATGCTCCATCCTTCTTCAGAATCAGTCTATATTTCTGAGATGAGGTATTGTAACTATTTACACTGTTTGTATGGTTGTCCTCATCTTTATTTTCATATTCACAATGTTTCAGCCATTGTATGCTCCATCCTTCTTCAGAATCAGTCTATATTTCTGAGATGAGGTATTGTAACTATTTACACTGTTTGTATGGTTGTCCTCATCTTTATTTTCATATTCACAATGTTTCAGCCATTGTATGCTCCATCCTTCTTCAGAATCAGTCTATATTTCTGAGATGAGGTATTGTAACTATTTACACTGTTTGTATGGTTGTCCTCATCTTTATTTTCATATTCACAATGTTTCAGCCATTGTATGCTCCATCCTTCTTCAGAATCAGTCTATATTTCTGAGATGAGGTATTGTAACTATTTACACTGTTTGTATGGTTGTCCTCATCTTTATTTTCATATTCACAATGTTTCAGCCATTGTATGCTCCATCCTTCTTCAGAATCAGTCTATATTTCTGAGATGAGGTATTGTAACTATTTACACTGTTTGTATGGTTGTCCTCATTTTATTTTCATATTCACAATGTTTCAGCCATTGTATGCTCCATCCTTCTTCAGAATCAGTCTATATTTCTGAGATGAGGTATTGTAACTATTTACACTGTTTGTATGGTTGTCCTCATCTTTATTTTCATATTCACAATGTTTCAGCCATTGTATGCTCCATCCTTCTTCAGAATCAGTCTATATTTCTGAGATGAGGTATTGTAACTATTTACACTGTTTGTATGGTTGTCCTCATCTTTATTTTCATATTCACAATGTTTCAGCCATTGTATGCTCCATCCTTCTTCAGAATCAGTCTATATTTCTGAGATGAGGTATTGTAACTATTTACACTGTTTGTATGGTTGTCCTCATCTTTATTTTCATATTCACAATGTTTCAGCCATTGTATGCTCCATCCTTCTTCAGAATCAGTCTATATTTCTGAGATGAGGTATTGTAACTATTTACACTGTTTGTATGGTTGTCCTCATCTTTATTTTCATATTCACAATGTTTCAGCCATTGTATGCTCCATCTTTCTTCAGAATCAGTCTATATTTCTGAGATGAGGTATTGAAACTATTTACACTATTTGAACTGTTCAGACTGTTGTCGCCATCTTTATTGTCATATTCATAACGTGTCACATTTTCATGATTCCTTGTGAAGCCTCATCGCCACTTTTGTGATGTTGGATGACTTCTCTTTCGACTTTTGCTATGTCAAGCAAAAGCTCATTATCACTTTCAAAAATGCTTGTTATATTCAAGACTTTGTAGACACTGGTACTATTATTAATGCCTTCCAATAATATCTACACTAGTAATACTTGTTCAAGTAGTAATCACCAAATAGTATAATGATCAGAAGATAATCGTAATCTTTATAGTAGTAGAGTAGAAAGTATGAATGTATAGCAATAGTGGATAGACAAGAAGAGTGAACAGCGATTGTATAGTAGTAGAGTACAGAGGAGGAATAGTGATAAATTAGTCAACATGCTACTTATTCCCATCATTATACTTTTACTTAATAATGGAATCGCCTGTGTTACTCACTGGTGATCTAATTTCAAACCACAGTGTCAGCAATGACACTTACTCTTATACAACACACCTGAAGAAGGCCAAAATTTGTGAATATGACAATAAAAATATGGACAACAGTGTAAATAGTCAAATTTCAACAGTTAATAAAATCTAAAAGTAACCTTTCAAAATAAATGTATTTGAACAAATCAATTAGAATTTTGCATGCATGAGAGACAAACTCTATAGATAAACTCTATATATCAGACTACTAGTAGGTAATTGAATGACAAAATTTGATCATTTTCTTATTCAGCTAACCTGTCTATATATATATATATATATATATATATATATATATATATATATATAAAAGTAAAGTTTTAAGGTATGCTATATTTATGGGTTAAAGTGATCAGGAATAGTGCATATGTAAATATAAAACTGGACATTGAAGTCAACACCCAGTGGCAACAGTCTTTTTTATTCTTAAATGCAATCCTCAGCCCATTGATTGGCCTGACGATTGACCTTAAGCATGAAACAGACTGTTGCTGCTGAGTATTGACTTCAGTGTCCACTTTATATATATATATATATATATATATATATATATATATATATATATATATATATATACATATACTTTACATTTATTACACTTTATTCTCCATAAAGTATAATATATAAAAAAAATCCACATTATAACCAAAAACGTTTGTGGCTTCTCTTTTATCTTTAAAATATGCACTTTCCTCTCAGTGGAACAACTATGATCTCTTCCTTACATATATATATATATATATATATACTGTGATACAGCGAACAGTACTGTCTGTGAATGACATAATTTAGCTCTTGAAAATACATTTCAATTGAGCACTGTTGAGTGATAAGCTAATTCTATAAACAACAGCCACCTGCACTAATGCAAAGCTCTTCAGTAAAATGAATGGATCACTTTGGCTGATTGGCATTTGTTTACATTTGTAAAAACAATACGCTAGATTTAGTTGTGAAGATAACTCTGGCTGACACCAAATTAGTTGTGTTTCAATCCTGGCTTGAGGTATTTGAAAGTCTAGTTGCACTGAGGAGTGTGATACAGCGAAACAGTACTGTCTGTGAATGACATAATATATATATATATATATATATATATATATATATATATATATATATATATATATATATATATACTCACTTCTAAAAAAGTAATAGATTTTTTATTTAATAATACAACAGATTTTTAGTGGATACACATTTTTTAGTAGATGCCCATTTTATTTATTAAATTAAACAGTATATTTTTGTCTACCGACTTGAATATTCAAGAAATTTTATTAAGGAGAAGATAAGGATTTCTCAAATATTCAGGCCAGTAGATAAAAGTAAATAAATATACTGTTTCATTTACTAAATACACAGAGTGTCTACTCAAATATGAATATCCATTAAAATAACATTTAAAGTGATATATATACAGTGCTGTTCGATAAATGTGACTCACCTTATCCGTTGAATTTAGTTCAACTTTCGTTTCATCAGAGAAGAGAACATTCTTCCAGCCTTCTACAGTGAAATTTTTGTAATAGTGAGCCCATTCAAGTCTCTTGGCTTTGTTGGCTTTGCTTATTAGCAGCTTAAACCTTCGTGTACAAGATTTTTAGCCTTGTTCTAACAGCCACCGACGGACTGTTGAAGAGGCAAGACTAACACTTTGCTCTTCGCTTAGACTGGCTGCAATTTCTTGGCTAGTTATACTCCTATTCTTCGCAACTTCTCTCTTGATTACCCTGCCACTTCTATCATCAATCTTTTTCATTCATCCCCTTGTTTCCTTCCTTGGGGCAGAAGTTATATCATTATGTGCCCTAAGTATTCGAGAGACAGTTGATTGTGAGGTTATAGCAATTTCTGCAATTTCTCTCGTAGACTTGCCTGCTTTTGAGAGGGCAATAATAGATGCCTTAAGTGGTTCATCTGGTTTTATACTGTATGAGGCTTTCTGGAATATTCTGGAATACTCTAGATTTAATTTAAGCTGTTCTAGAATTCTCTAGAATATTCTTCTGAGTGTATTGTAAAATAGTTTTCAATATTTTGTCAAAAGCTCTTTAAATTTACCAGTTTAATCATTAGAATGCGATATCTAAGTCACTTTTTTTGCACAGAGTTTTTTCCTGAATCTCATTTATATCCAAATTTATAATTATCAATAGAATACCTTAGGGTGAATAAACTTTCTTCCTAGGTGGTTGGGAAGGGATCTTTATATTAGTAAGATTAAAAATTATTTTAACCCCAAAAACAATAGACAAAAAATATTTTTAGTAAAAAAAATCAGGTGAGTCACTTTTATCGAACAGCACTGTGTATATATATATATATATATATTTTTAGAATTGGACATTGTCCGACAATTTATTTAGAGACATTTATATTATGTTTAACGTTCTTTTTATAGATACAAGTATTTAAGCAAATAAGGCCGGTAAATGTTATTTAATACTGTTTATTATAAAACAGAGCATTTGCTTAAATACTTGTATCTATAAAAAGAACGTTAAACATAATATAAATGTCTCTAAATATATATATATATATATATTATTGTCATCCACAGACAGACTGTTTCGCTGTTTCACAGCTCTTCAGTGTGGCTAGACGTCCGGATCGAAATCCGACTGAATTGGCATCAGTCAAAAATTGTACCACTAAGCCGTCGGCGCATGGCAGGGATGAAGGTGAATTTTAGCGTATTTATTTTTATATAAACACACAGTGACCAACAGGACTCAGTTCGCTTTTGCCGAAGAGTCACGCTATATCAGCTTTAATAGTCACTGTTTACAAACCCACACTTCCTTCCCCAGAGGGCTCAACTGAAATTATTTTTTTCAGGATGTATATATATATATATATATAAATATATATATATATGTATATATACCTATGTTTGGTGCGCGACTTAAGTTTCGTTGGTTAGCCACCTCATTGGACACAAGATATAGCTTATTGTTTATTTAAAAAAGTTATACAGATGTTTATGGGAAGGGCGCTGAATCATAGTTCATAATTAAAATAGTACAAAAATATTACAAAAGTAATACTGGGGTTTAAGTGCAGGAAATAGGGTGCAGGTATGAGTTAATAAAACAAAAACGGAATTGAAGCTCGTTTAAAATTTAAAATTTGAATGAGGGACACAGCTCAGAAGGTATGTTTCAATGGTTAAATGGATTTAATCAGTGTATACCCTAAAATGAAGGCAAACAGAAAATTAAAATTAAATTTAGATGAAAAGTAAATCATCCAAGATTACAATATTTTAAGAGAAACATCTTTCTATGCAAACAACTAGACATAAGCTCATTCTTCTTATTAAGTAGATTTAAATTATTAATATTTTTTTGGATGAATTTTTTTAGTAAACACAGATTGCATTGGTGCCCCCTGCCTGAAAATGGATTGATTTTAGTGATGATTTCCCAATTTACTGCAGGTGTGTAGCTATCTGTTTTGATACTCCAGGAAAACTTTGAGAGTGCTGTGGCATTTGCATATTTTTTGTTGTTCAGGGTCATTTTGTCCTTTAGGTAACCTACATCTTTCTATGTGCTGTGTCCTTTCAGGATGTAGGCAATCATGGCTCTCCACCTCCCTCTATACCTTGCAGCTCTCAACAAGTTCCTTCACTCTGCCATCTCTCCCAGACCACGTTCTGTCATCCATTTGCTTAAGCCCACTAGATATGTCATGTGTTGTTTTTTCTTGTCTCTCTTTCACTCTATTCAACCTATGAATATCAGATTATCCAGGCCCTCCTTCCTCATTATGTGTCCCAGGAACTTCAGCTGCCTCTTCATGAAGTAAAGTATAAGCCTCCTCCTTGTTTGCATCCTCTCTAAGACCTCATTGTTGCTCACATGCTCAGTCCATATCCTTAGCATCCTTCTGTAGAACCATATCTCCATTGCCTCGAGTCTCTTCTTCATTTTTAAGTAAGTCGTCCAACATTTGCTGCCGTAAAGAAGAACAGATGTCATGTAACAGCTAAGTATTCTTTTTTCATTACCAAAGAAATCCTCCTCTTTCACAAGACTCTGCCCAGCTTTTGGAATGTATAATTAGCCATTCCAATACGTCTACAGATCTCAGTGTTGCATTTACCATCCTCTGTCGGAACGCTTCCTAGATATTTAAAATTCCGCATCTGCTTGCTTCTAGTGGTCCTGACCTGCAGATTGCATTTAAGCCTAATAAAAAGCCATAAAAAAGAAATACAAGTTCCTGTGCTATGTTAAATCTCCAGATGTCTTGGAAATAAAACTCAGCTGTATTGTTTTCTCTTAGCTTAATATCTTTAGGAAAGGCATTAATCTACTGTGCTGGCATTTATCTAGTCTCCAGATGTCTTGGAAATAAAACTCAGCTGTATTGTTTTCTCTTAGCTTAATATCTTTAGGAAAGGCATTAATCTACTGTCCTGGCATTTATCTAGTCTCCAGATGTCTTGGAAATAAAACTCAGCAGTATTGTTTTCTCTTAGCTTAATATCTTTAGGAAAGGCATTAATCTACTGTCCTGGCATTTATCTCGTCTCCGGATGTCTTGGAAATAAAACTCAGCTGTATTGTTTTCTCTTTGCTTAATATCTTTAGGAAAGGCATTAATCTACTGTCCTGGCATTTATCTAGTCTCCGGATGTCTTGGAAATAAAACTCAGCTGTATTGTTTTCTCTTAGCTTAATATCTTTAGGAAACGCATTAATCTACTGTCCTGGCATTTATCTCGTCTCCAGATGTCTTGGAAATAAAACTCAGCTGTATTGTTTTCTCTTTGCTTAATATCTTTAGGAAAGGCATTAATCTACTGTCCTGGCATTTATCTCGTCTCCAGATGTCTTGGAAATAAAACTCAGCTGTATTGTTTTCTCTTAGCTTAATATCTTTAGGAAAGGCATTAATCTACTGTCCTGGCATTTATCTCGTCTCCAGATGTCTTGGAAATAAAACTCAGCTGTATTGTTTTCTCTTAGCTTAATATCTTTAGGAAAGGCATTAATCTACTGTCCTGGCATTTATCTCGTCTCCAGATGTCTTGGAAATAAAACTCAGCTGTATTGTTTTCTCTTAGCTTAATATCTTTAGGAAAGGCATTAATCTACTGTCCTGGCATTTATCTCGTCTCCAGATGTCTTGGAAATAAAACTCAGCTGTATTGTTTACTCTTAGCTTAATATCTTTAGGAAAGGCATTAATCTACTGTCCTGGCATTTATCTCGTCTCCAGATGTCTTGGAAATAAAACTCAGCTGTATTGTTTTCTCTTAGCTTAATATCTTTAGGAAAGGCATTAATCTACTGTCCTGGCATTTATCTAGTCTCCAGATGTCTTGGAAATAAAACTCAGCTGTATTGTTTTCTCTTAGCTTAATATCTTTAGGAAAGGCATTAATCTACTGTGCTGGCATTTATCTAGTCTCCAGATGTCTTGGAAATAAAACTCAGCTGTATTGTTTTCTCTTAGCTTAATATCTTTAGGAAAGGCATTAATCTACTGTCCTGGCATTTATCTCGTCTCCAGATGTCTTGGAAATAAAACTCAGCTGTATTGTTTTCTCTTTGCTTAATATCTTTAGGAAAGGCATTAATCTACTGTCCTGGCATTTATCTCGTCTCCAGATGTCTTGGAAATAAAACTCAGCTGTATTGTTTACTCTTAGCTTAATATCTTTAGGAAAGGCATTAATCTACTGTCCTGGCATTTATCTCGTCTCCAGATGTCTTGGAAATAAAACTCAGCTGTATTGTTTTCTCTTAGCTTAATATCTTTAGGAAAGGCATTAATCTACTGTCCTGGCATTTATCTAGTCTCCAGATGTCTTGGAAATAAAACTCAGCTGTATTGTTTTCTCTTAGCTTAATATCTTTAGGAAAGGCATTAATCTACTGTGCTGGCATTTATCTAGTCTCCAGATGTCTTGGAAATAAAACTCAGCTGTATTGTTTTCTCTTAGCTTAATATCTTTAGGAAAGGCATTAATCTACTGTCCTGGCATTTATCTCGTCTCCAGATGTCTTGGAAATAAAACTCAGCTGTATTGTTTTCTCTTTGCTTAATATCTTTAGGAAAGGCATTAATCTACTGTCCTGGCATTTATCTAGTCTCCAGATGTCTTGGAAATAAAACTCAGCTGTATTGTTTTCTCTTAGCTTAATATCTTTAGGAAAGGCATTAATCTACTGTCCTGGCATTTATCTAGTCTCCAGATGTCTTGGAAATAAAACTCAGCTGTATTGTTTTCTCTTAGCTTAATATCTTTAGGAAACGCATTAATCTACTGTCCTGGCATTTATCTCGTCTCCAGATGTCTTGGAAATAAAACTCAGCTGTATTGTTTTCTCTTTGCTTAATATCTTTAGGAAAGGCATTAATCTACTGTCCTGGCATTTATCTCGTCTCCAGATGTCTTGGAAATAAAACTCAGCTGTATTGTTTTCTCTTAGCTTAATATCTTTAGGAAAGGCATTAATCTACTGTCCTGGCATTTATCTCGTCTCCAGATGTCTTGGAAATAAAACTCAGCTGTATTGTTTTCTCTTAGCTTAATATCTTTAGGAAACGCATTAATCTACTGTCCTGGCATTTATCTCGTCTCCAGATGTCTTGGAAATAAAACTCAGCTGTATTGTTTTCTCTTTGCTTAATATCTTTAGGAAAGGCATTAATCTACTGTCCTGGCATTTATCTCGTCTCCAGATGTCTTGGAAATAAAACTCAGCTGTATTGTTTTCTCTTAGCTTAATATCTTTAGGAAAGGCATTAATCTACTGTCCTGGCATTTATCTCGTCTCCAGATGTCTTGGAAATAAAACTCAGCTGTATTGTTTTCTCTTAGCTTAATATCTTTAGGAAAGGCATTAATCTACTGTCCTGGCATTTATCTCGTCTCCAGATGTCTTGGAAATAAAACTCAGCTGTATTGTTTTCTCTTAGCTTAATATCTTTAGGAAAGGCATTAATCTACTGTCCTGGCATTTATCTCGTCTCCAGATGTCTTGGAAATAAAACTCAGCTGTATTGTTTTCTCTTAGCTTAATATCTTTAGGAAAGGCATTAATCTACTGTCCTGGCATTTATCTCGTCTCCAGATGTCTTGGAAATAAAACTCAGCTGTATTGTTTACTCTTAGCTTAATATCTTTAGGAAAGGCATTAATCTACTGTCCTGGCATTTATCTCGTCTCCAGATGTCTTGGAAATAAAACTCAGCTGTATTGTTTTCTCTTTGCTTAATATCTTTAGGAAAGGCATTAATCTACTGTCCTGGCATTTATCTCGTCTCCAGATGTCTTGGAAATAAAACTCAGCTGTATTGTTTTCTCTTAGCTTAATATCTTTAGGAAAGGCATTAATCTACTGTCCTGGCATTTATCTCGTCTCCAGATGTCTTGGAAATAAAACTCAGCTGTATTGTTTTCTCTTAGCTTAATATCTTTAGAAAAGGCATTAATCTACTGTCCTGGCATTTATCTCGTCTCCAGATGTCTTGGAAATAAAACTCAGCTGTATTGTTTACTCTTAGCTTAATATCTTTAGGAAAGGCATTAATCTACTGTCCTGGCATTTATCTCGTCTCCAGATGTCTTGGAAATAAAACTCAGCTGTATTGTTTTCTCTTAGCTTAATATCTTTAGGAAAGGCATTAATCTACTGTCCTGGCATTTATCTCGTCTCCAGATGTCTTGGAAATAAAACTCAGCTGTATTGTTTACTCTTAGCTTAATATCTTTAGGAAAGGCATTAATCTACTGTCCTGGCATTTATCTCGTCTCCAGATGTCTTGGAAATAAAACTCAGCTGTATTGTTTTCTCTTTGCTTAATATCTTTAGGAAAGGCATTAATCTACTGTCCTGGCATTTATCTCGTCTCCAGATGTCTTGGAAATAAAACTCAGCTGTATTGTTTTCTCTTAGCTTAATATCTTTAGGAAAGGCATTAATCTACTGTCCTGGCATTTATCACGTCTCCAGATGTCTTGGAAATAAAACTCAGCTGTATTGTTTTCTCTTAGCTTAATATCTTTAGGAAAGGCATTAATCTACTGTCCTGGCATTTATCTCGTCTCCAGATGTCTTGGAAATAAAACTCAGCTGTATTGTTTACTCTTAGCTTAATATCTTTAGGAAAGGCATTAATCTACTGTCCTGGCATTTATCTCGTCTCCAGATGTCTTGGAAATAAAACTCAGCTGTATTGTTTTCTCTTAGCTTAATATCTTTAGAAAAGGCATTAATCTACTGTCCTGGCATTTATCTCGTCTCCAGATGTCTTGGAAATAAAACTCAGCTGTATTGTTTACTCTTAGCTTAATATCTTTAGGAAAGGCATTAATCTACTGTCCTGGCATTTATCTCGTCTCCAGATGTCTTGGAAATAAAACTCAGCTGTATTGTTTTCTCTTAGCTTAATATCTTTAGGAAAGGCATTAATCTACTGTCCTGGCATTTATCTCGTCTCCAGATGTCTTGGAAATAAAACTCAGCTGTATTGTTTTCTCTTAGCTTAATATCTTTAGGAAAGGCATTAATCTACTGTCCTGGCATTTATCTCGTCTCCAGATGTCTTGGAAATAAAACTCAGCTGTATTGTTTTCTCTTAGCTTAATATCTTTAGGAAAGGCATTAATCTACTGTCCTGGCATTTATCTTGTCTCCAGATGTCTTGGAAATAAAACTCAGCTGTATTGTTTTCTCTTTGCTTAATATCTTTAGGAAAGGCATTAATCTACTGTCCTGGCATTTATCTCGTCTCCAGATGTCTTGGAAATAAAACTCAGCTGTATTGTTTACTCTTAGCTTAATATCTTTAGGAAAGGCATTAATCTACTGTCCTGGCATTTATCTCGTCTCCAGATGTCTTGGAAATAAAACTCAGCTGTATTGTTTTCTCTTAGCTTAATATCTTTAGAAAAGGCATTAATCTACTGTCCTGGCATTTATCTCGTCTCCAGATGTCTTGGAAATAAAACTCAGCTGTATTGTTTTCTCTTAGCTTAATATCTTTAGGAAAGGCATTAATCTACTGTCCTGGCATTTATCTCGTCTCCAGATGTCTTGGAAATAAAACTCAGCTGTATTGTTTTCTCTTAGCTTAATATCTTTAGGAAAGGCATTAATCTACTGTTCTGGCATTTATCTCGTCTCCAGATGTCTTGGAAATAAAACTCAGCTGTATTGTTTTCTCTTAGCTTAATATCTTTAGGAAAGGCATTAATCTACTGTCCTGGCATTTATCTCGTCTCCAGATGTCTTGGAAATAAAACTCAGCTGTATTGTTTTCTCTTAGCTTAATATCTTTAGGAAAGGCATTAATCTACTGTCCTGGCATTTATCTCGTCTCCAGATGTCTTGGAAATAAAACTCAGCTGTATTGTTTTCTCTTTGCTTAATATCTTTAGGAAAGGCATTAATCTACTGTCCTGGCATTTATCTCGTCTCCAGATGTCTTGGAAATAAAACTCAGCTGTATTGTTTTCTCTTAGCTTAATATCTTTAGGAAAGGCATTAATCTACTGTCCTGGCATTTATCTCGTCTCCAGATGTCTTGGAAATAAAACTCAGCTGTATTGTTTTCTCTTAGCTTAATATCTTTAGGAAAGGCATTAATCTACTGTCCTGGCATTTATCTTGTCTCCAGAAGTCTTGGAAATAAAACTCAGCTGTATTGTTTTCTCTTTGCTTAATATCTTTAGGAAAGGCATTAATCTACTGTCCTGGCATTTATCTCGTCTCCAGATGTCTTGGAAATAAAACTCAGCTGTATTGTTTTCTCTTAGCTTAATATCTTTAGGAAAGGCATTAATCTACTGTCCTGGCATTTATCTCGTCTCCAGATGTCTTGGAAATAAAACTCAGCTGTATTGTTTTCTCTTAGCTTAATATCTTTAGGAAAGGCATTAATCTACTGTTCTGGCATTTATCTCGTCTCCAGATGTCTTGGAAATAAAACTCAGCTGTATTGTTTTCTCTTAGCTTAATATCTTTAGGAAAGGCATTAATCTACTGTCCTGGCATTTATCTCGTCTCCAGATGTCTTGGAAATAAAACTCAGCTGTATTGTTTTCTCTTAGCTTAATATCTTTAGTAAAGGCATTAATCTACTGTCCTGGCATTTATCTCGTCTCCAGATGTCTTGGAAATAAAACTCAGCTGTATTGTTTTCTCTTAGCTTAATATCTTTAGGAAAGGCATTAATCTACTGTTCTGGCATTTATCTCGTCTCCAGATGTCTTGGAAATAAAACTCAGCTGTATTGTTTTCTCTTAGCTTAATATCTTTAGGAAAGGCATTAATATACTGTCCTGGCATTTATCTCGTCTCCAGATGTCTTGGAAATAAAACTCAGCTGTATTGTTTTCTCTTAGCTTAATATCTTTAGGAAAGGCATTAATCTACTGTCCTGGCATTTATCTCGTCTCCAGATGTCTTGGAAATAAAACTCAGCTGTATTGTTTTCTCTTAGCTTAATATCTTTAGGAAAGGCATTAATCTACTGTTCTGGCATTTATCTCGTCTCCAGATGTCTTGGAAATAAAACTCAGCTGTATTGTTTTCTCTTAGCTTAATATCTTTAGGAAAGGCATTAATCTACTGTCCTGGCATTTATCTCGTCTCCAGATGTCTTGGAAATAAAACTCAGCTGTATTGTTTTCTCTTAGCTTAATATCTTTAGGAAAGGCATTAATCTACTGTCCTGGCATTTATCTCGTCTCCAGATGTCTTGGAAATAAAACTCAGCTGTATTGTTTACTCTTAGCTTAATATCTTTAGGAAAGGCATTAATCTACTGTCCTGGCATTTATCTCGTCTCCAGATGTCTTGGAAATAAAACTCAGCTGTATTGTTTTCTCTTAGCTTAATATCTTTAGGAAAGGCATTAATCTACTGTCCTGGCATTTATCTCGTCTCCACATGTCTTGGAAATAAAACTCAGCTGTATTGTTTTCTCTTAGCTTAATATCTTTAGGAAAGGCATTAATCTACTGTCCTGGCATTTATCTCGTCTCCAGATGTCTTGGAAATAAAACTCAGCTGTATTGTTTTCTCTTAGCTTAATATCTTTAGGAAAGGCATTAATCTACTGTCCTGGCATTTATCTCGTCTCCAGATGTCTTGGAAATAAAACTCAGCTGTATTGTTTTCTCTTAGCTTAATATCTTTAGGAAAGGCATTAATCTACTGTCCTGGCATTTATCTCGTCTCCAGATGTCTTGGAAATAAAACTCAGCTGTATTGTTTACTCTTAGCTTAATATCTTTAGGAAAGGCATTAATCTACTGTCCTGGCATTTATCTCGTCTCCAGATGTCTTGGAAATAAAACTCAGCTGTATTGTTTTCTCTTAGCTTAATATCTTTAGGAAAGGCATTAATCTACTGTCCTGGCATTTATCTAGTCTCCAGATGTCTTGGAAATAAAACTCAGCTGTATTGTTTTCTCTTTGCTTAATATCTTTAGGAAAGGCATTAATCTACTGTCCTGGCATTTATCTCGTCTCCAGATGTCTTGGAAATAAAACTCAGCTGTATTGTTTTCTCTTAGCTTAATATCTTTAGGAAAGGCATTAATCTACTGTCCTGGCATTTATCTCGTCTCCAGATGTCTTGGAAATAAAACTCAGCTGTATTGTTTTCTCTTAGCTTAATATCTTTAGGAAAGGCATTAATCTACTGTCCTGGCATTTATCTCGTCTCCAGATGTCTTGGAAATAAAACTCAGCTGTATTGTTTTCTCTTAGCTTAATATCTTTAGGAAAGGCATTAATCTACTGTCCTGGCATTTATCTCGTCTCCAGATGTCTTGGAAATAAAACTCAGCTGTATTGTTTACTCTTAGCTTAATATCTTTAGGAAAGGCATTAATCTACTGTCCTGGCATTTATCTCGTCTCCAGATGTCTTGGAAATAAAACTCAGCTGTATTGTTTTCTCTTAGCTTAATATCTTTAGGAAAGGCATTAATCTACTGTCCTGGCATTTATCTCGTCTCCAGATGTCTTGGAAATAAAACTCAGCTGTATTGTTTTCTCTTAGCTTAATATCTTTAGGAAAGGCATTAATCTACTGTCCTGGCATTTATCTCGTCTCCAGATGTCTTGGAAATAAAACTCAGCTGTATTGTTTTCTCTTAGCTTAATATCTTTAGGAAAGGCATTAATCTACTGTGCTGGCATTTATCTAGTCTCCAGATGTCTTGGAAATAAAACTCAGCTGTATTGTTTTCTCTTAGCTTAATATCTTTAGGAAAGGCATTAATCTACTGTCCTGGCATTTATCTAGTCTCCAGATGTCTTGGAAATAAAACTCAGCTGTATTGTTTTCTCTTAGCTTAATATCTTTAGGAAAGGCATTAATCTACTGTCCTGGCATTTATCTCGTCTCCAGATGTCTTGGAAATAAAACTCAGCTGTATTGTTTACTCTTAGCTTAATATCTTTAGGAAAGGCATTAATCTACTGTCCTGGCATTTATCTCGTCTCCAGATGTCTTGGAAATAAAACTCAGCTGTATTGTTTTCTCTTAGCTTAATATCTTTAGGAAAGGCATTAATCTACTGTCCTGGCATTTATCTAGTCTCCAGATGTCTTGGAAATAAAACTCAGCTGTATTGTTTTCTCTTAGCTTAATATCTTTAGGAAAGGCATTAATCTACTGTCCTGGCATTTATCTCGTCTCCAGATGTCTTGGAAATAAAACTCAGCTGTATTGTTTTCTCTTAGCTTAATATCTTTAGGAAAGGCATTAATCTACTGTTCTGGCATTTATCTCGTCTCCAGATGTCTTGGAAATAAAACTCAGCTGTATTGTTTTCTCTTAGCTTAATATCTTTAGGAAAGGCATTAATCTACTGTCCTGGCATTTATCTCGTCTCCAGATGTCTTGGAAATAAAACTCAGCTGTATTGTTTTCTCTTAGCTTAATATCTTTAGTAAAGGCATTAATCTACTGTCCTGGCATTTATCTCGTCTCCAGATGTCTTGGAAATAAAACTCAGCTGTATTGTTTTCTCTTAGCTTAATATCTTTAGGAAAGGCATTAATCTACTGTTCTGGCATTTATCTCGTCTCCAGATGTCTTGGAAATAAAACTCAGCTGTATTGTTTTCTCTTAGCTTAATATCTTTAGGAAAGGCATTAATCTACTGTCCTGGCATTTATCTCGTCTCCAGATGTCTTGGAAATAAAACTCAGCTGTATTGTTTTCTCTTAGCTTAATATCTTTAGGAAAGGCATTAATCTACTGTCCTGGCATTTATCTCGTCTCCAGATGTCTTGGAAATAAATCTCAGCTGTATTGTTTTCTCTTAGCTTAATATCTTTAGGAAAGGCATTAATCTACTGTTCTGGCATTTATCTCGTCTCCAGATGTCTTGGAAATAAAACTCAGCTGTATTGTTTTCTCTTAGCTTAATATCTTTAGGAAAGGCATTAATCTACTGTCCTGGCATTTATCTCGTCTCCAGATGTCTTGGAAATAAAACTCAGCTGTATTGTTTTCTCTTAGCTTAATATCTTTAGGAAAGGCATTAATCTACTGTCCTGGCATTTATCTCGTCTCCAGATGTCTTGGAAATAAAACTCAGCTGTATTGTTTACTCTTAGCTTAATATCTTTAGGAAAGGCATTAATCTACTGTCCTGGCATTTATCTCGTCTCCAGATGTCTTGGAAATAAAACTCAGCTGTATTGTTTTCTCTTAGCTTAATATCTTTAGGAAAGGCATTAATCTACTGTCCTGGCATTTATCTCGTCTCCAGATGTCTTGGAAATAAAACTCAGCTGTATTGTTTTCTCGTAGCTTAATATCTTTAGGAAAGGCATTAATCTACTGTCCTGGCATTTATCTCGTCTCCAGATGTCTTGGAAATAAAACTCAGCTGTATTGTTTTCTCTTTGCTTAATATCTTTAGGAAAGGCATTAATCTACTGTCCTGGCATTTATCTCGTCTCCAGATGTCTTGGAAATAAAACTCAGCTGTATTGTTTTCTCTTAGCTTAATATCTTTAGGAAAGGCATTAATCTACTGTCCTGGCATTTATCTCGTCTCCAGATGTCTTGGAAATAAAACTCAGCTGTATTGTTTTCTCTTAGCTTAATATCTTTAGGAAAGGCATTAATCTACTGTCCTGGCATTTATCTCGTCTCCAGATGTCTTGGAAATAAAACTCAGCTGTATTGTTTTCTCTTAGCTTAATATCTTTAGGAAAGGCATTAATCTACTGTCCTGGCATTTATCTCGTCTCCAGATGTCTTGGAAATAAAACTCAGCTGTATTGTTTTCTCTTAGCTTAATATCTTTAGGAAAGGCATTAATCTACTGTCCTGGCATTTATCTCGTCTCCAGATGTCTTGGAAATAAAACTCAGCTGTATTGTTTTCTCTTAGCTTAATATCTTTAGGAAAGGCATTAATCTACTGTCCTGGCATTTATCTCGTCTCCAGATGTCTTGGAAATAAAACTCAGCTGTATTGTTTTCTCTTAGCTTAATATCTTTAGGAAAGGCATTAATCTACTGTCCTGGCATTTATCTCGTCTCCAGATGTCTTGGAAATAAAACTCAGCTGTATTGTTTTCTCTTAGCTTAATATCTTTAGGAAAGGCATTAATCTACTGTCCTGGCATTTATCTCGTCTCCAGATGTCTTGGAAATAAAACTCAGCTGTATTGTTTTCTCTTAGCTTAATATCTTTAGGAAAGGCATTAATCTACTGTCCTGGCATTTATCTCGTCTCCAGATGTCTTGGAAATAAAACTCAGCTGTATTGTTTTCTCTTAGCTTAATATCTTTAGGAAAGGCATTAATCTACTGTCCTGGCATTTATCTCGTCTCCAGATGTCTTGGAAATAAAACTCAGCTGTATTGTTTTCTCTTTGCTTAATATCTTTAGGAAAGGCATTAATCTACTGTCCTGGCATTTATCTCGTCTCCAGATGTCTTGGAAATAAAACTCAGCTGTATTGTTTTCTCTTAGCTTAATATCTTTAGGAAAGGCATTAATCTACTGTCCTGGCATTTATCTCGTCTCCAGATGTCTTGGAAATAAAACTCAGCTGTATTGTTTACTCTTAGCTTAATATCTTTAGGAAAGGCATTAATCTACTGTCCTGGCATTTATCTCGTCTCCAGATGTCTTGGAAATAAAACTCAGCTGTATTGTTTTCTCTTATCTTAATATCTTTAGGAAAGGCATTAATCTACTGTCCTGGCATTTATCTAGTCTCCAGATGTCTTGGAAATAAAACTCAGCTGTATTGTTTTCTCTTTGCTTAATATCTTTAGGAAAGGCATTAATCTACTGTCCTGGCATTTATCTCGTCTCCAGATGTCTTGGAAATAAAACTCAGCTGTATTGTTTTCTCTTAGCTTAATATCTTTAGGAAAGGCATTAATCTACTGTCCTGGCATTTATCTCGTCTCCAGATGTCTTGGAAATAAAACTCAGCTGTATTGTTTTCTCTTAGCTTAATATCTTTAGGAAAGGCATTAATCTACTGTCCTGGCATTTATCTCGTCTCCAGATGTCTTGGAAATAAAACTCAGCTGTATTGTTTTCTCTTAGCTTAATATCTTTAGGAAAGGCATTAATCTACTGTCCTGGCATTTATCTCGTCTCCAGATGTCTTGGAAATATAACTCAGCTGTATTGTTTACTCTTAGCTTAATATCTTTAGGAAAGGCATTAATCTACTGTCCTGGCATTTATCTCGTCTCCAGATGTCTTGGAAATAAAACTCAGCTGTATTGTTTTCTCTTAGCTTAATATCTTTAGGAAAGGCATTAATCTACTGTCCTGGCATTTATCTCGTCTCCAGATGTCTTGGAAATAAAACTCAGCTGTATTGTTTTCTCTTAGCTTAATATCTTTAGGAAAGGCATTAATCCACTGTCCTGGCATTTATCTCGTCTCCAGATGTCTTGGAAATAAAACTCAGCTGTATTGTTTTCTCTTAGCTTAATATCTTTAGGAAAGGCATTAATCTACTGTGCTGGCATTTATCTAGTCTCCAGATGTCTTGGAAATAAAACTCAGCTGTATTGTTTTCTCTTAGCTTAATATCTTTAGGAAAGGCATTAATCTACTGTCCTGGCATTTATCTAGTCTCCAGATGTCTTGGAAATAAAACTCAGCTGTATTGTTTTCTCTTAGCTTAATATCTTTAGGAAAGGCATTAATCTACTGTCCTGGCATTTATCTCGTCTCCAGATGTCTTGGAAATAAAACTCAGCTGTATTGTTTACTCTTAGCTTAATATCTTTAGGAAAGGCATTAATCTACTGTCCTGGCATTTATCTCGTCTCCAGATGTCTTGGAAATAAAACTCAGCTGTATTGTTTTCTCTTAGCTTAATATCTTTAGGAAAGGCATTAATCTACTGTCCTGGCATTTATCTAGTCTCCAGATGTCTTGGAAATAAAACTCAGCTGTATTGTTTTCTCTTAGCTTAATATCTTTAGGAAAGGCATTAATCTACTGTCCTGGCATTTATCTCGTCTCCAGATGTCTTGGAAATAAAATTCAGCTGTATTGTTTACTCTTAGCTTAATATCTTTAGGAAAGGCATTAATCTACTGTCCTGGCATTTATCTCG
Source organism: Acanthosepion esculentum (assembly GCA_964036315.1). Taxonomy (NCBI): domain Eukaryota; kingdom Metazoa; phylum Mollusca; class Cephalopoda; order Sepiida; family Sepiidae; genus Acanthosepion; species Acanthosepion esculentum. The sequence goes on from OZ038515.1 coordinate 49,923,781, forward strand.
TCTCCAGATGTCTTGGAAATAAACTCTTCTCTTGTATACTGTGCTCATTTCAAATTTCTGGGACATGCAATAAGAAAAGAGGGTTTGGAAAATCTGATACTCACAGGGTGGATAAAGGGATAGAGGGACAAAAGAAAGGAAGTGGATGGAAGAACAGGATCTGGGAGAATTAACGAAAAGACAAAACTTACTGAGAGCTACAAGGGACAGGAAGAAATGAAGATCCATGAACACCAGTGTCCTGAAGGGACGTGGCACATAAAAGAAGACAATTGACAGAGAACAGATTGAGGGAGAGCACTCCATAAGCAGATCTATCTTTCGGTAGGTCCAAGAGATAATATCTTGAAAAAATTTGTTGCACACATAATCAAACAGGTATCTTAATAAGAATATTCCAAATTTTAGACCTATTATCCAATATTTTATTATTTTTCACTTATTGATAGTTTAAAATGAGTTAAAATTTAATCGCCAAAGACTTGTTACTCTTTCTGAGTCAGCGTGAATTTCTTTCTCTGTTATTTTATTTCTCTCATGATATATCTATTTCTTGATATTAATTACAGCAGTACAAAGACTACTGGCTTTAAATGTGTTATTTCCAAGAATTCACCTGGTCAACCAATTTTGGAGAAATACAATCATTATTATATGTAGATAATCTTCTTTGTTTACTTCTGTATATACACATCTAATAATTATTTTTTCTAAGTAATTATATCTCTAATTAGAAGGTTGTCTGGCAGTCTTTCCAAGGATTATCCACATTTAATTCAGGAACAAAATTCTTCAGGCTTAGCCTTGAGATTTTGCAATTGGACTTAAGGGATTATGAAATAAGAATGTGTGCAATTTGTGAATTTAATTGGAATATTGTTCTCTCTCTCTCTCTCTCTCTCTGTATATATATATATATATATATATACATACATACATATACATATATATATATATATATATATATATATATATATATGTAAATTTCAGAGAGAGTATATTGGTAAAAGGACAATATTTATCTTAGCCGGTGATTTCATCCTCTAAGGGACTTTATCAAGACAAATGATAAAGTCTCTCATGTGTTGGCAAAGATAAATTTTCCCTTTGTCTTTTTTCATATATATATATATATATATTTTCAACCAAGTACTACTATTAGTATAATATAAATGAAATTCAATACCCCATACATATTTATATATGGTCTGTAATAAATACATTGAGCTGTTTTTGTGGATCACTTTTAATATTTATATTATTAGGATTCACTTGTATTATTTATCCATGGATTTTTACCTATACATACATATATATATACATATATTACCCTTATCTACCTATAATCTCTGTGGAAAAACTGAAAATATTGTTTAGTTCAAGAATTCTTACATGTTAATGCTTTCAAATCTTACCTGTTAATGGTTTCAAATGGAGTTACAACCATTTTGGGAGATTTAATATATTCAAAGATATATATATATATATATATATATATATATATATATATATATATATATATACATATATATATATATATATATATATATATATATATATTTATATATATATATATATATATATATATATATATATATATCTTTAAGACAAATATTATTATAGATAACACACATTTTTATCAATTAATTTTACTGATTGACTTTTAAAAATTCTCAGACAATGAGTAAATTCCGTCAGAAATTCTCCGAGTTCACTTCAGAAGAAATATGGTCTAAGCTTTTGACTTAAAGCATCATCAGGGCAGGCAGACACAAATGGTGAATGTTGTGATGCAGATGAAACATATTATGATATAGGCAAGGTGTGATGTGTGACATGTGTATTTTGTATATATATATATATATATTTTAAATAAAAACAGATTACTTTAAGGTTCCATATAATAAATTATTTCACCACAGCCCTTTTAAAGGACAGTGGATCATCAGATTTATTTCCAAATGTTGAAATGAAAAAATGAAAATAAATTTACACATTTATGATGGGCAATAATACGGAAATTAACAAAGTGGGAGCAGTGTAGGGGGTAGAGAGACAGCATTGAGTTAGATGTAACATTTCTATTGTTTCACATTTAAATTTTCGCTGAAATCTAGACATTGACACTTTAAATCTGTTAACGGAAGTTATATCTTGATATAGAAGGGGGATAGACCAAAAAGCATAAAAAGAAAAAAGGAAAAAGAGAGAAAAAAGAGAAAGAAGTTGTAATAAAGTGTCATTGACTTCCATTGGAATAGGCGTTGTTTTTTTCTTTACTTTGAGATTTCGTAAATTTTTTTGTTTAAACAATCTAAGCAATTTAATTATATGTTAAATATATATATATATATATATATATATATATATATACACCAATATATATATATATATATATATATATATATATACACCAATATATATATATATATATATATATATACACCAATATATATATATATATATATATATATACACCAATATATATATATATATATATATATATATATATATAAATAAGATGATTTAAGATTTAAGAAACAGCAGATATTTTTATATATAGTGCTCGATATTAAAAATATTAAAATAATATTAAAAATAAAGCATTAATGATATCCTTAAAAAAAGTATTGGAAAAAAAAGTTGAAAAAAATTGGAAATACTGTTTAAAACCACACCCCCTGAAGACTGGAAATTTTACCAAGAAACATTGATGTTGGGATAAGATTGATATTTAAAAGTTAAGTCATCTTTTCATATTATATTATATAATATCATATATTTTTATACATATATATATATATATATATATATATATATATATATATATATATATATATATATATATATATATATATATATAACGATATATATTTTTATATATCAAGAATAGTATTGGGGAAATTGTATGACAAAAAAAAGTGTAAAAATTTACTTGTGACACAGGACTGCATCAGACTAAATTTAGTATGTTGGCAGGTCTACACATGCACACGGCATAAGGGTGCTGATGTAACAATATTTAACATGGCATACGGACAAAAAGGGTTAAAAAACGATTTTATTTTTTTTTATCAGAAAGGAACTCATTTTCCCAGGATATTGAGAACAAGTGTACGAATTCTGCGGAAAAAGATACAAAATATGATTGTTACTGTTTGGTAAGACACAGCTGGCAAGTTCAGGGGCCAGAGGTTAAAGTCGACTGTTGAAAGATGTCAGTGTCTGCGTATTGGGAAAATTATTAACCAAAATTTCTCTGAGAAAGAAAATTATAATTGTGAAGACAAAATGAGCAATTGAGGGAGATGTCAGGAAGACTGACATCACGAAATGGCTCCTCCCGAAGGAGTGAGTACCTTCCAAAATTGGAAGTGTGAAACAGAGAATGAAAGAAGGAGACTGTTTGAATTTTAGGATATTTGCATAAAACCCCCTTATGCACCTTCACCATACCAGTTGGAATGGACACCCATAAATACAAGTGCCCACGGGGGGGCTAAAGTAGTTGGAGTTGGAGTTGCGGTCCGGAGTTGCAGTGAGTTACGGGGATTTAAAAGATTTTTGCCATTACGCTGTTTGGCTAACCTAATGATAATAATAATAATAATAATTATCTACTGAAGAAAGATTCCGATGATATCCTTGTGCCATCCTTGAAAGTACAATCAACAGTAATTTAAGTTAAATCCAGTTGTTGCTGAAGAAAAACTCCGACGATATCCTTGTGCCATCCTTGAAAGCCAAATATTAGAAATGGATTGATAAAAAAAGAAGAAAAAAAAAACGTAAATATTTTTTTTATTTTGATATAAATATCATCTAGTGACTTATTCAGCCGTTGTTTGCTTTATTTTCAATTTTGTGTGTGCATATTCAACTCCTTGATTTAGCTTGGTTGAGACACCCCAGTGATAATTCAACTTGACCCTCTTAAAATAAAAAATCACATGGGTAAGAGAGGTCATAGTTGAAGTGGTCAACTTGAAGACCACCAACGACTAACAAGTGTGGGCGGACAGCTTGTTCTCTGATGACAGGATCAATCCTGACCAAAGACAGCAGGCCACGACCCCGGCCACACCACACTGGGAATTTTTTTTTTTTTATCAGCTGAATTCATTTAAAGAGTTACAGGTTTGAATCCTGCCAGAGAGTGCACATTTAATGAGATTTCTCAAAATATTCAGGCCAATAGATAAAAAGGAATAAATATAATGTTTAATAAATAAATGGAACATTTAGTGAAATATAAGAATCCACTAAAAATAATGTTTAAAGTAATAAATATATATATATATATATATATATATATATATATACATGACAGTTCAAAAGTTTGAGGCAAGCCTGGTAATTTTTTAAATTGGCACAAAAATTTTGTACTTTAAATTAGACAAAATTATTATACATGGTTAAAAAAATGAGACATGATTTTTTATTAGAAATTTTATTATGACAAAAAGGAAAAAAAAAAAAATTTATGATTGAATTTTGCTCTCATCAAAATATCCTCCTTTAGACTTGATTACTGCAGCACACATTTTTGGCATTCACTGCAAAAGTTTCTCAAAGTATATATTTGATAATTGATTCTATTCTTCTTTCAGTGACTCTAAGAGCTCTTTTTCATTTTTTTTCACTCTTCTGTCAAGTTCATCCCATGCTAATTCTGTTGTCGGCTTTAAACTTTTGAACTGTAGTATATATATGATTACGCTACAAGATAATTGGCAAATGTTTGTTTAAAAAAATTTTTGACTAAAAATATTGACCCTGAAGATGAACAATGATGTTCGAAAGCGCTAGGTCATCGTATGGACAATACATATTTCGAAATCCTTTTCAAATAAAAAGTCTCATTAGAGAATATGAGAAAATTCAAAAGAAAATATGCAAGACTATGTTGTCTCTAACATTCAATACTACATGTTTAAAAGAAAAGTTGCTGCCAAATTACATACATATAATATATATATATATATATATATATATATATATATATATATATGGAGAGCGAGAGAGAGAAAGAGATAGAGAGAGAGAGAGACAACAATAATAAACAGGGGCAGAGAGAAATATTGAGGAACCTCCCTAAAAAGGTTGTGTCAATGGATAGCAGGACATAGACTGGGAGGGTACAAACATTGCTTAGAGCTATGAATGATAGGAGGTTTTGGAGAGCTATGATTTCCCACGACCTGAAGGGACACAGCACAGAGAAGAATATGTGTGAAAGGTTATGGTGATTTTAAAAACAATTCTAAAATGCTTCATTGCAATATGATGTCAAAGTCAATATTATGATGAAGTTTTAACTTGGTACAAGGCTATTAATGTGAGAATTATACCACTATAGTAGTAATAGTCTAAGATACTAGTTTGGTAACATTTTTTTCCATGTTGAAGCCCTCTTTTTTCACCTTTGTCTTGCACATAATTACACATAGGGAACTGAAATAAAGACAATGTGTGTGAAAGTTAAGTCAATAAAATATGAAAAAAAAAAACCCATGGAATAAAACTTTCAAATATAATCAGAAGTATTGTTTCACCACTTCATTACTTTTCTTGGAGTATTTTTATGTATCATAGATGAGTATTTTTGGAAATGTTGAAATCACTTTCTTATTGATTTCTACAGGTACATTCTTCCTTGCTTTCTGATCAATAAGAATAATAATTGATTCTTAGTATTAGTTGTTAATTAGCTAATTGTTGGATATCACTAATAAGTCTGTTGCTAAAAATCTTTTTCAATAATTGTAGGTTAGTGATAATTTACTACTAATATACTTGCCTCCAGTCAGAGACAAAAGTAGTGTGGTTGCTAGTCCTTTATTTGGGTTAGCTTTCCTGTAAACATAAAACTAATTTTTATTTTTATTTTATTCTATTCAAAATTTGATTTTTCTTTTAAAAAAATCAGAATCCAACAGTATTCTGTTTGTGATTTAAATAAATTTCTTTTCAAGTGAAAATAGGAACTATATCTTTGATTTAATGCTAAGTAACTGTAATTATTTTCAAATTTATCTTTGTCTGGCACAAGGCTACTGTAAGGAACTGACATAATCCACTACAGTTATTATGTCTTGTGAGTTTCTCATTACTTTTTTTTATATTCAGTTAATTTTTTAAAGTCAGAATTTCAGGATGTTCTTATTATCTTGCAACCTTGCAAATGACCACAATAATGAGGCACCTAGTGAGGATCAAATTCACTAGCCATGACAAAAAAAAAAGGACAGATAGAAAAGGATTTTGCTTTTATACTTAAAGAAAGAATTTGTTCAAGTTGAGGTGGACTGGAAAACATTTCCTTATTTTTGAAGCATTTCACCCCAAGCAAAGCAGGAGCGCCACTGGCAGGCAGGGGGTTACAGAGAGTGAAAAGACAGTGTATAGAGGAGATTGAGGAAAGGATAAAAGAAGAACGGGGATCAAGGCAACAAAACATGGCGATTGACATTGTATTTAAATTTTTGACGATTGTAGTTATCAGAGAAGCAGGTACTACAAGTACTTTCACGGTAATTGCTCCGAGGAGCTGCTTTCGCTTGTCCCTAGGCCTCATGAATTTAAACGTCCTACGAGGCTGGCATCCCGTTCCCACCCCTTCACCGTTGAAACTGTTAGATGTAGACGTCTCTTCTACTCCAATAGCTTCATGTCTCGCACATCTCACCTATGGAACTCCCTTCCCTATTACTGTTTCCCTGACAAATACAATCTCCAACGGTTTAAGTGTAGCGTCAATCGACATCTCCAGTTGCCTTGATCTATCCACTTCCCTTCTCCACTTCCTTTCATCTTTCATTCCTATCTGCTCTCGCTCTAAATCTTCTGTAACCCCCTTGCCTTGATCGACCCTCCGTCCTTCTCTTTCTCCACATCCTCTCCTTTACCACTCCTATCTGCTCTTCCTCCAACCCTTCTGTAACCCCATGTGTGATAGTGGCCACCAGCCTTGCTTGGGGTGATATGCTTAAAAAAAAAAAAAAAAAAAGAGAAAGGGAGTTCCACAGTCAGGAAGTGTGAGAAAGTGGTGGTTGCATTTAACTATTTCAATGCTAAAATGGTGGGATCTAGATGCCAATCTAATAGCACGCTTAAATTCATATAGTCAGAGCATCAGGAGAGCTCATGAGAACAGTTGTCATGAAAATATTTCTAGAAAAGACAAGAAAGCCACATCATGTCTACGAGAAAGTAATTGAAGTTGAGATATCAAGTCAGGACCAATTACATTTGGATTTTGTCGAGAACTTTGAGATGAACAGCAGGGGCACCAGACCAGATATGACAACAATATTCAATGCATGGACGAATGGTAGATTTGTACTTGTGTGAAAGAGAGGGGTGGAATTTCTAGAGCACATCATGAGTGCTGTCAGTTTTTTCTGTCTTGCAATAAAGTTCACTAACCCTAACCCTCCAACCTTCAGCCAACAGAGTAAAGTCAAACAATCCAACAACACATGTCTCCTGTTTGCTTCAGCAGTCACACTTCTGCCTGTCACCTCTTTAAGCACTTTTTATAAATTGGGTGATGGTTCAAATTTGCACAGGTTAAAAGAGATTCTTGTGAAAGTCTGTCTGACTCTGAAATGTATCTTTTTTAAATATATGATACCCATTAGAGTCCATAGGTATGGTATACGAAATATTAAAAAACAAAAGTTTTTTCAGACAACTCACACACATTCACTGCTTTGGAGAAATTGACAGAGCTTATACTGAACCCATTCCAATGTAAAAGTTGATTGAACTGGGGGAGGGAATAACTAATATTAGTAACGATTTGCTGACCTTCTTCTATAGAGATATAGGTATATGAGATCTGATCAAAAAGTATCAAGACTGTTGCTGTGGTAACAGAGCTAAAGCAAGCAGAGTGAAACCACTTATCACATACTGACCTTGAACTTTGTCATGCATACATATTGTTATAACATTCTCGCTTAGTTCCATTTTTTATAGCAGTGCTTGGAAGGAGAGTGTGTAGAGTGTGGTCATCGCAGACATCACGTGATGTCGAATGCAACTGTGTTTGAATATTTCTAACATAAATCTAACGATAATATTTTAGATGTTGTTTAAAAAGGGTTTTTTTAACTATTTATACAGATTTAAAATTCCCAAGTCTTTGTTTAACCCTAGTTTATATGTGTCTAATTTTAAAATCCAGTATTTTTTTTTTTTCTGAATACAGTTATTTAATTTATTTCTGACAAAAGATCGGGGCAGATCTGAAATATCAAATATATATATATATATAAAAAAATATAAATAAATACTTTCACAAAAAAAACATTCAATTTTTTTTAATTTAATTTTTTCATCTCACTGCACCACAGATGTTCCATTAGTGACTATGGCTTGTGCAGCAGTTTTTGGTCAAGCACAACATTCCTCAGATCCAAAAATTACCATATTCCAACCAGATCCAAAAATTACCACATTCCCCAGATCTCAGCTATTGTGACTTTTTCCTATTCAAAAATGAAATCCCACTGGAAAGGAACAAGATTTCAAAATGCTGGGGAAATCCAAGAGAATGTGACATAGTAGCTGCTCGCTATTCCAAAAAAGGGGTTCCAGAAATGCTTCCATCAATGGAAACGACGCTAGATAAAGTGCGCAGATTCGGAAGGGAACTGATTCGAAAAAGATTCAATGCTGAATTGATATGTGTTCTAGTTTTCTTTTTATAGCGCCAGTCCCGGTACTTTTTGATGAGACCTTGTATATATATATATATATATATATATATATCTAACAGTCACATGTATATGAAAACAAAAACCACGATACAAATATTTAATTTCAAAGTATGTTGTCATCAAATGGAGGCTGTGATATTGCTTATATTGTTTTAATAGTGTATACCTATCTAGAGTCATTTGGTATTATTAGAATTCAACTTGTTATACTATTTACTTTGTTTGGACTGTTGTCTTCATCTTTATGGTCACATTCACAATGTTCCATGTTCCATCTGTTGTATGCTTCAGCCTTCTTCAGGTGATATCTGTTGGATGATGTTGGAATAATAGAGAACATCACTGGAAAATACAAAAGCTCAATGAATCAGCACATATGCTAGGCTACAAAAATCTCCTGAGCCGACCAAGCATAGAAATGAATACAATATGGGAACCAGTAATAGAAACAGCTAAAGAAAAACAACAATAACAAAAAAAATTGTAATATCAGCTCTTGTAAAACAAATGATTATTGAGATATTAGTTTTATAAGTCCCAAAAATTCGCTCATAAAAGCCTAGTGGATAAAAGCATTGGTTGATTGATCCAGAAAGGTGAGTTCAATCCCTGGTCTCAGTAGAGAGAACAAAAACTTGGAGAGTTGAGTTATAATAGGGGAATTAATTAAAACTGAGATATCCAAAGGCATGGCATGTGGATTTAGAACAATTTGTGGAGTAAATAAATGGTTCAGTTCGAAATTCCAATAGATATTACCTGAAGAAGGCCAAAAACATTGTGAATGTGACAATAAAGACAACAGCCAAACAATGTAAATAGTTGCAATACCTCATCTCAGAAATATAGACAAACATTCAACTGGTAAGAAAAAAACTGGTTTATCTAAAATATGTAAGAGATTATAGATCAGATACAGATTAGTTTAACAGTTACTAGAATAAACAGAATCTAGAAACTGAATTTGAATTTAAACTTTGAGTGGTTATTTTCACTTTTCAGTAAATCCCTTGTGAAAGGCATGATTTCACTATTTTCTACCCTCTTTCTTATCATCATAACAGCTGCTTGATAAAAACAGTAAATTCTTACAAAAAACGCTTTCCCATAACAGTCTTACCTGCCCAGGCATTAGCAACAAAAACTGTTACTCTCATAGTCAACTTTAAGGGGGTTCAAACAAGGGTGTTGGTGAGTGAGCACTTAAGCAAAACACTTTCCCACAACTATCTTACAGCAGTTAAAATCAATTTCGACAGGGTTCAATTAAGATGGTTTGTGAGTGCGATTTCTTGAAAGCCACTTTTCCATAATGACCTTACATGCCCAAATAGTAGCAGCAGAAAGTTGTTACTCTTGTAGTGATGATAATCACCCTTTGACAAAGTTATAAGCATCATGTGATGGCCAGTGAGTGATGTCAGTTTATGAGTGATAAACATCAGTTTTTATTTAGCACGCCTAGAGCCAAGATGTGTGTGTCTACACCAGTTGCTATGTAGACAGTGGAGAAGCAAAACATGACTTCCTATGGCAATTCAGAGTGCATAGGAAACAACATCGTTTCACCAGGTACATTAATGACACTTCCAGCTTGCTTGTTTTCCCTTCAGGAAATATTACAAATAAGACTCTTTTGTTTTTTCACTTCTTTCACTTGTTGCATGCACATGTTATAAATTCTCTGTGTGGGACACATTAGTGACAAGTATGTATTTGTATGAAAAATAGCTTTGAGAATAATGAATATTTGACATTCCTTTCTTTCAACTATTCTATTCCTTCCATGTATTAAGGTGTTATTATATCACAGATATATTAATACCTATAATGGGAAAGTGAAAATTTATGATATTCTTTCTTACCTAGCATCCTCATTACTCTTACAGTCACCTCAACAGGGTCCAATCAAAGGGGGTGGGGTGAATGAATTCTTCAGGAAAACCACACTCTCATATTTACCTTCTCTTCTCAGATAGTAGCAGCGGAAAGCTGTTATTCTCTTCATAATCTTAACATGGTCTAAGCAAGAAGATTGATATACAAACATTTTTAATATCTGTCTATATTTCTAAGATGAGGTATTGTTACGCTTTACATTGTTCAGGCTGTTGTCTTCAAATTTATTGTTATGTTCAAAAAATACCACCTGAAGAAGTCATAGAGTACAGTGGCCGAAACGTGAAAATAACAATAAAGATAAGAACAACAGTTTGAACAATGTAAATAGTGTAAAAGGCATTTTTTAATTGCATTTATTCTTTGAGGCTTTGATGAACAAGGTTGTTATTTTCTGATAATTGGATTTTTCTTCTTATGTCAGCATGCCTATAAGAAAAGATAATCTGAGATGAGTCCATTCTTAAAGCTTCAGTTGTGCTTGCCAGATTTTGTTGTTTTAAAGATAATCCTGCCAGGTGACTTGTAATATTAAGATGATGATGATGATGATGATAATAATAATAATAATAATAATAATAATTGTATTATCATGATTTAATCCCGAACTTACTGCCAAAAATTTTAATCCCTGAACTCTGGAGATATCTTGAACTGAGCCAACTTTTGGCAAAGGCCAGCTTTGATGAGCACCAAGTGAAGATCAATCCGTCTAACAACAGCTTGTAAGGCTGATTCTGTGGCGTGACTTCAAGACTAATGTAAAATAGATATTTGTTGAATTAAGTTAACTTTGTCACAAGGCCAGATTCATGTTTGTGGACTTAGGCAGCTGAGCTTTGCTTGGCACAGAGCCACGACGAGTGGCAGAAGGTTCCATTGCAATAATCTAACAAATCAACATTGAAAATCTTTGATTAGATCTGTGTTGGAAGCCAATTTGTTAACATTTCCATGCACTGTACATATATATATATGTATATATATATATATATATAAATCTATAGGACCAAAGTGTGATAGCATTTACACCCACAATGTAGACATATATATATATATATATATATATATATAAGTAGATGGATAGATAGATGGATATATGAAATAATGAGATGATGATAGATAAATCAATAGGATCAAAATGTGATAGCATTTATAACCACAATGTATATATATATATATATATATATATATATAGGTGTGTGTGTGTGTGTGTGTGTGTGCATAAATAAATAAATATATATATGTAAATCAGGGATGCCGGGATTTTTTTCTTGTGTAGTCACATCAACATAACAAACCAAGAAAACTTTTTCCACTTTGTAATATATTTTTCCCCAATATTGTTCCTGATATATAAAAATATATATAGTTGTCTCATATATATATATATATATATATATATATATATATATATATATATATATATAAATTATATTAAAATGAAAATGGAAATCTGAAGAATTAAGACCAAACAACCCAGTCCTAAGGAAATAAATTATAATCTCATGAACTCTTAAAGATGGCTGTTTCTTAATATAATTAATATTTACTCTGTTTTACATTGATCTCTCTGGATTACATACTCCTTGAAATTGGATTAAGAAATAACTTCATTAACTAACTATTTATATATATATATATATATATATATATATATATATATATATATATATATATATATATATATATATATAAAAACACACACACACACACACACATGTATGCACATATATATATATATATATATATATATATTCAATTAATACAAGTAAAACATTTGTCACTTTGTTGACCTTCAGCATCCCAACATCATAGTTTCATAGGTCAAACCTTTGAGAATCACTCTATCCACTCTTCAGAGGGTTTCAGCAATTGACTGCTTATACTTCTTGAATTTTCTTTTTTCTATGCACTTTTCATTAGTGCAAGTTTTTTTCATAGTTTATGTATGTGTGCATGCATGTGTGTGTGCGAGCATGGCTGCATTTGTCCTCATGCGCACATACATGTGTATGTGTAGAATGTCATGATTATTTGTCTTTTTCTTTTTTTTCCTCATTTTACACTGACTTCTTAACTTTTGCCTTCTTTTTTTTCTTTCCCTCTTTTCTTTCAATTGTTGCCAATTTGACTTCTGCTTTCATATTGGAGAATGACGACTCTGATTTCAAAATCTGAGAAGGGTCGTTTGGGAACCTTGTGACATACTGTGCACCAGTTCTCTGTATTTGGCTTTTCCAAAAACTGTGGTTAGTTCTGCATAAGCCTTTGCCACTATAATCAATGATATGTGCACATGGTCTGGCTGTTGGGCTCTAAGAACTCAGCTGCTTGACCCTCATAGGTTAAAAACAACAGCAGTCCAATATATAGATGAAATTGTGAAAAAAGATAGACTGATGGGACTAAAGTTCTAGAGTATTTCCAGGCATAAAACACACACAGACAGATAGATAGATAGATAGAGAGAGAGAGAGAGAGAGAGAAATTATGATGACAGATAAATTGAGAGGACCAACATGTGATAACATTTACAGCTACAACACACACACACACACACATATATATTAGTGTATTTAGGCAGCAATCCTTCTTACATGCACATTTCATTAAAAACAACTGACAAGGTGCTTTTATTTAGTTTTTTATATAATTTCTTTTGCGATCTAATAAAGTTTTTCTTTTCAGAGGATAAATTATATAAAAACTGTCTGAATGTTCTTTTTATCCGAGCGCTTTCGGCTATACATTTAGACATTTTCAAGGATTATATTTCAACTGTTAGAAATAGAAATAGTTTGTTATATGTATGTTTTATAAAGTGATTCATTTTTTTTGTTTCAAAACGGTCAAGATATTATGTCCATATAAAAAACTAAATAAAAGCACCTTGTCAGTCGTTTTTAATGAAATGTGCATATATATATATATATATATATATATATATATATATATATATATATATATATATGTATGTATGTATATATATATATATGTATGTATGTTTGTGTGAAATTAAGAAAAAGATAGACTGATGGGATCAAAGTATTTTGAATTATAATAGACACACACACACACACATACAAATAGATAAATTGAACCAAGGTTTGATAGAATTTCCAACCATAATACACACACACACACACACACACACATATATATATATGTTGAATTACGATGAAAGATTGAGATGGAGAAAATTTGCTATTCTGCTAGTATTTCCAGCTAGAATACATTTGTGTGTGTGTGTTTCTCTATCTTTTACATATATATATATATATATATATATATATATATATATATATATATATATATATATATATATGTATATATAGCATAATGAGAAGCCACATATACTTTCTTGATATGTATATAATATGGAGAAAACAACTGAAAAGTTGCAAATTAAAAAAAATTGAATGTTTTTTTTGTGAAAGTATTTATTTATATTTTTTTATATATATATATATATTTGATATTTCAGATCTGCCCCGATCTTTTGTCAGAAATAAATTAAATAACTGTATTCAGAAAAAAAAAAATACTGGATTTTAAAATTAGACACATATAAACTAGGGTTAAACAAAGACTTGTGAATTTTAAATCTGTATAAATATTTCAATAGTTAAAAAGAATTTTTTTTAGATATAATTAAAAAAAAAACTTTTTAAACAACATCTAAAATATTATCGTTAGATTTACGTTAGAAATATTCAAATACAGTTGCATTCGACCTCACATGATGTCTGCGTCTCGTGACAGACGCTACTTGAAAACAAACTTCTGAATACAGTTATTTAATTTATTTCTGACGAAAGATCAGGGCAGATCTGAAATCTGAAACATCAAATATATATATATATAAAAAAATATAAATAAATACTTTCACAAAAAAAAACATTCAATTTTTTTTCTTTTAATTTGCAACTTTTCACTTGTTTTCTCCATATTATATATATATATATATATATATAGATATATATAATATAATATAATATAATATAATATAATATTGCAACAATGCTAAATAGAAAAGCATCATCCTCTGCATTGTGGTTTAACTTCTGCATATATTTTGATAAAGTACAAGGAGTACCTAATCCTGCAGGACAGTGAATAAAAATGATGCGTTCCTTCATCCGAGCAGCAAATAGAGACTTAGATTCATTGAGGACATTCTTACACTCGTTACGGGCGGAGGCAAAGAGGCGTCTATTGCAGTCGGACATATCGCTATGAAATAGGTGGAAGAAGTGATTCCTATGGGCAATGGTGGCTGAGCAAGCAGCGGAGAACCATGGGGAGGAGCGCGACTTGACCTTGAATTTCCTTCAGGGGTTGAAAGCGTCAATTCCAGCTTTAACCCAGGATGAGACCTCTGAAGCACATTCTTGAACTGGGAGCTTAAATACAACATCCCAAGGGACATCGTGGAGGAAATCACAGAACGAGTCCCAGTCAGCTCGTTGGTAGCAGAACGAGGGTCGGGTGGTAGCAGGCTCTTTGCAGGGGGTGGGGTTGAAGGAGATGTTAATAGACACTACCACATGATCAGAGTTACCAAGAGGGCAGAGCTGTGTGGCACTACAAGACTCGGGGATGGAGGTAAAACACAGATCGAGAAGAGAGGCCTTACTGTCCTGGTTGTAGGCAAAACACGTGGGGAAGTCAACTATCTGCGTGAGGGATTGAGAAACTGAAAAGTTAATTGTCTGTATGCCTGTGAGGTTAGTCATAGCATTCTGAAGCCACTTGTTATGGTGGGCGTTAAAATCGCCAAACACAGATATGTGAGCGTACGAGTGGAGAGAGAGAGAGCCTTGTCTATGCTGTCAGAAACAACATCAAGTATTCCACAGTCCTGAGAGGATGGAGAGCAATAAAGGAAGAAGAGATAGTTTAGAGCATTGAGAAGAGATAGCCGGAGACACATGTACGAATGGTCCGGCGATTCGAGGGAGAACTCTCTAGCCAGAGGGAGATGGTCCTTGATGTAGACACCAAGGCCATGCATGTGAGTTAGAGAGTCTTTTCTGAGGAGAGGGAGGTAGCCAGGGATCAAGAGTTCAGAGGAGGGGATAGATGAGTCAAGATTGGTCTCACACAGAGCCAGTATGTCGGGCAGTTTGCAGTGAGGAAAGATTCCACACTGTAGAAATTGGTTCTAATGCCACGGATGTTGGAGAACGAGATGTTGAGGGGTTTAGGTGATTTTTGGAGGGCTGGTTTAGGTTTACTTTTTCGAACTTTGTAAGACATCATCATGTGGAATTATGGTTGGAAGATGAGAAGGCCTGAGGTAAAAGAAGCCGACAGTTATCGACCGTGACGTGGGCAGAGGGAATTGGGCACAGCCTGCATCATAATGTGGCCTCAGGGTTGCCCACCGGAAGTGACTGCAGGGACACCTTTCCATGCACGACATGGCACTACAGACACCCCGATACTATACAACTGTTGATCAGAGCAGCCGCTCAAGACACTACGCAAGAGTTAGGGCTCCTAATTACCAGTCGGAAACAGCAACCAGGGAACTGTCAACCGTGTACCCACAGAATGAAGAGGTTATGCCACAGATTGCGCACATTACGGGAGAAACACAGCAGCACTAGTACAGAGGCCATAGAGAGAGAGAGAGAGAGAGTTCTGGGAACCCCTTCCTAAACAAGAAACAAGGTGTGAGCCTCTACTCATGTCCAAGAGAAGTGGGAGGAGTGTTAACTGGGCGGTAGGAGAGCCTACCTACTCCTATTACATATAACACATACAGTAATGACAAAAACAACAAAAACAATTAGAGAGGGAGGTAGTTCGCAAAGTCTCAGAGCAGAAACTAGATATGTACTGGGGGATAGGAATGGCACTTGGCTTGCATCTTGCCCTCTCGTAACACTAAGTTTTAACTTAGTATAAGTCCCGTTGTCCTATACTAACAAAGGAATTAAGAAATATGGACATCCACTTATGGCAGCAAGTCTTTGAGGTTGCCCACAGTCTCGTGGATACTAGCGAAAGTTTGGTTAACTTTAACGCCAAATTTCAAGTTTCAATGAACGCAGAGCTGGGCAGGGAGAGGGGGGCTCAACGGTCATTCCTTTCATCCCCCACCCAACAGTAGGCTTGGGTACTTGCATTTAAATAGAAATTAAAATCAACAATGAGAAAGAAACGGCAAAGACAAATTCCAAGTCGAGATAATTTTATCTAGCAAGATGAATGAATTGAATTTCAGCCAACTAGCATGAAAATGGTGGCGACCCATTACTTGCTTTAAAGACTTTTTTTTGGTGTGTTAAGATTTAACTTTCAATACAAAGGTGTTGAGGCCTCACACTTATACACACACCCACACGAATATACACACTTACACACATCATACTCACTCACTCCCTAATGAGCCAAATGATAACACACACCCACAGCAAGATACACGCTTACACATATCATACTCACTCACTCCCCAAGAACCAAATAACACACACACACACTTAACAGAGACATATCCCCTCTCCAGGAACCAATAAAACTGCCAAACTGACCAAGGGAATTCAAAGCAGCATGAATCCATCCAGCTCTTATCTTAAATAACAACTTAAAAGAGACTGTTTGACCAACATAAGGAATGTTAAAAATTCATATTAAAAAGATAAAAAACAAATAAAAAAACAAATGAAAACTACAGAAAAAAGTTTGTTTTCTTCATCAAGACATTCATTTCTGTAGTTCACTGCTACCTACCAGCAAGCAGAAATATTTTTTTCTCCTGATGATGGTCATGTTGGCCGAAACTAGTTGAGGAATCTAAATAAAATAATAATAAAAAACGAAAGAATATTAATCTACAACCCAATGTGTCTGAAGATTTCAATTTTTTTAACAATTTTTTAAATAATTTTTATTGTTCAATATATATATATATATATATATATATATATATATATAAATTATGTCATTCACAGACAGTACTGTTTCACTGTATCACAGCTCCTCAGTGCAACTAGACTTCCGAATGCCTCAAGCCAGGATTGAAACACAACTGATTAGGTGTCAGCCAGAGCTATCTTCACTCAGTAGAGTTACACAACTAAATCTAGCATATTGTTTTTACAAATGTAAACAAATGCCAATCAGCCAAAGTGCTCCATTCATTTTACTGAAGAGCTTTGCATTAGTGCAGGTGGCTGTTGTTTATAGAATTAGCTTATCACTCAACAGTGCTCAATTGAAATGTATTTTCAAGAGCTAAATTATGTCATTCACAGACAGTACTGTTTCGCTGTATGAATAAAGATGAAAGGAAAACTTATTTTACCAATGTGTTTTGTACTCTTTATCAAGACATAAGTAAGGATTTTATTTTGTGACAAGTATTTATATACAAGACCAAAAATGTTATTAGTTTTTCAAAAGTTTTGGTATAGGAGTGCTCATGAATATTTATCAGGTTAGCAGAAAAGTCAGGCAAGTTATGGAGGACATGAGGTGATACAATTTAATGCCTAATGTATGAAAGTGAGTGGGAAATTTTTTTATTAAATATATATATAGGATTGCAGATGGCATGAAACTCTGAGTTGTGCAACCAATGTAGGGTATTATGTAAATTTTTTAATACATATATATATATATATATATATATATATATATATATATATATTATTGTTTTTTTTTTAATATATAATCATTGCAACACTGGAATTCACATGTTTCAAAACTGAAACTTCAATTCAAAATTCAATCATAAAAATTAAACTTAAAATACAAAGTTACGTTCGTTCCATTATCAAGTGATGCTAAGAATAACTTTTTAGAAATTGATTTACTTAATTTATAAGTCCAGACAAATTTGATATTTTGAGATGTTGGGGTTAAGGAAAAATTTAATCTTTTGTTTTTATTTTAGGTGTGTTAAGATTTAACTTATTTAGAAAACTCATGTATCTAATGTATTGTAGCTATCAAGTCGGTTAAGTCAAGGTAGGGGCTGAGGTATCTGTCTATTGAAACAAACTTCCTTTTTTTAAGTAGAAATTTGTGATAGTGTCTATGTTCCAGCACATTGTCTGTGTTTCAATAGCAATACATTTGCCATTTTTATTTTATATTTAATTTTTATTTTTATATAAATTTCAATTACAAATTTTTTCAAAAGGGCCATCAGATATTTAGTCACATTTTTAATATTTATATTTTTATTCTTACCGACTTAAGACATTATATTTAATGTATTTACTAATTGAGTACATATATGTTAATGTTAAAATTATTATATTAGAATCTAATTATGTATTCATAAAATATTTTATTTATGATCAATTATAAATATGTTAGTTTCATTTTTTTTTTAAATTAGCTATTACTTAAGGAAAAATTTGGCAATGTCTACAAAAATCACTATTTCATTTCTTTGATTTAATAAATTTTAATTTTTCAGAAACTTAATAATATTTAACGTTTCATGTATGCACAAAGGACATGGGTAATTTAAAGATCTACAAGTTCTTGTTTTTCTTTATTAATTTCCATTTTACTGTTGGTATTTTACTGGTTTATTTTAAATGCCAGAAATATTTAGATAAGGATGTCTGGTTGTGGTATTTAGTATTATTGAAGGAACTTTGGTGTTGGTTCCATCTTAATTTAAATTCAATCTTTGTACATCCTACATAGACTCTAATATTATTAGGATTCTCAATAGATGAGGTATTGAATTGATAAACTACAGATTTTTTACGACTTTTATTATTCAGAGGACAATTTTCAGGATTTCTACAATTACATAATTTTTCTTTATTTTTGTTTATTCCTATTTCAGGATCTATATTTCTTTGATTTTGGTATAAGTATTTATTCATGATTTTGGTATTATATTTCTTGATAATCCTTTCTAAGTTTTCAGTACTAATGTAATTATTTTTAAAGGTATTTTTATTAAAACTTTTGCTGAGTTTACTATTTCTAGGAAAATGTTTTTCGATTGATGCAGGGAATTTTTGTCCTAGTTTACTTATAACCATTTGGTTGAATGGGTGGGTGTTATACCAAATGATTTTTCTGTTTCTATTTTTGCTTTGGTTTCTATATTTTTTTTTTACATAATTAATCTTTGGGCATTTATAGCCACTATTTTTTAGAACGTTATCATAGAAATTGCTATGTTCATAAAATATTTTCTCATTTGCTGAATTAGTGCTGATTCTTTATTCGATAGATGAAGGAATATGCTTAATTATTGATGGAGGATGATTAGACTTGGGGTTTATATATAGAGGATTACTATTGGGGTTTTTTGTATGGTATTGTAAAATAGACTTCCTAGATATAACATTAGATTTAATGAATATTCATTAAATCTAATGTTATATCTAGGAAGTCTACTTTTTTAAAATTAGTATTTACAGTAATTTTCAAGATTAGGCATTTAAATTCTCTGTGTAATAGCTTTCTAATTTTTTATAAATTAAGTAAATCACTTTCAAAAGAGTTACTGTTAGCATCACTTGATAATGGAATGGAACTTTGTATTTTGAGTTTAATTTTTAAGATTGAATTTGAATACATATTTTAAAAAAAAAACAATTGTAATATTATGCTTTACTGGTGTATTGAGCACTGTCTTTTTTTAAATAAAAATAAATGCTAAGAACTCTGAATTCTTGTCTGAGGAGCTGTGATACAGTGAAACAGTACTGTCTGTGAATGACATAATATATATATATATATATATATATATATATATATATATATAATTATTTATTTGAATATTACAACATAAATATGTTATAAAATCACGACAAAAATAGCCATTTTGTTTCAACACTTCTGGTGTCTTATCAAGTGATGATGTAGAATATAGAATAAATGGTTTTAAAAGTTTCAAATTAATTAACGATCCTTAGCTAGGAGTAAACGCTGTTACATAAGCTAGAATGACCAATCAAAATACAAGTATAGGGTAATTCGAAAAATTTGACAACTAAGCAAGGTTATCATAGATATTAAAAGATTTATAAAATTTGAAATTAAAATTAAAAGTAAAAAATTAAAAAATTACCTATTTAGAAATCTAAATCAAATCTCTATTAAGTTTTAAATTGTAGAATTACCGAGGAGAAAAAATATAAAAATAAAAATAAAAGATATATATGCTATTTAATTTATATTTTCATTGAAATTATATTAAAAGGGATGTTCAGAACCCCAGACAGAAATGTATACACTTTTAGTTTCATTTCCACATGTATATATATATATATATCAAAGTGAACATTAAAGGCGACAGACTGTTTCATGCTAGATGCAATCGTGAGTGTTGACTTCAATGTTCACTTTTATATTTAAACACATTCTGTCTCTGATATTGAGCACTTTATCACATAACTATAGCACACCTTAAGAGTATATTTCTTCATATTTATATATACATACATATACACATATATATATATATATATATATATATATATATATATATATATATATAGTGGAAGGAAACAAATACAAATACTTGTACACATACAAATTTTTAATTTATTGTATTTCCAACTAATGAAGAAACATACTTTTCGTATAATTAACTGTACACAGATGCATAATAACTAAATATGCATAGAAAACAGGAAAAACTTTGATTTAATAGAAATAAATCCCATTTCTCCATTTTAATGGGTGAAAAAAGTATTTGTAAAATTTCAGGTTTTAAAACTTTTAAATTTTAAATTAAAAATTTGTATGTACACGAATATTTGTTTCCTCCTGCTGTATGTATATATTGAATTTATTCAATCTTTGCCAAAAAGTGATATCCCTGCATCCCATCAGAATGTCTGAGGACCAACTTCTTGAGAGCTCCTCTCTGCAGCTGCTCGGTCTCACGCTGTCCACTGATCTGAGATGGAACAAATACATCGAGTCAGTTGCATCATCCACCGCAAGAAAAGTTGGTTCCCTGTGCCGAGCTAGGAAATTCTTCTCCCTGGAATCGATCCTCCAAGTCTATAAGTCTACCATTCGCCCTTGCATGGAATATTGCTGCCATTTATGGTCTGGGGCCCCTGCGTGTTGCCTCAGGGTTCTTGATAAGATCCAGAGACGGATATGCAATGTGATTGGCCCTGATCTGTTATCTCGTCTGCAGTCGCTCTCTCACAAACGCGATGTTGCATCGCTCTGCCTTTTCTACAAGTACTTCCACGGTAATTGCTCCGAGGAGTTGCTTTCGCTTGTCCCTAGGCCTCGTGAATTTAAGCATCCTACGAGGCTGGCATCCCGTTCCCACCCCTTCACCGTTGAAACTGTTAGATGTAGATGTCTCTTCTACTCCAATAGCTTCATCTCTCGCACATCTCACCTATGGAACTCCCTTCCCTATTACTGTTTCCCTGACAAATACAATCTCCAACGGTTTAAGTGTAGCGTCAATCGTCATCTCCAGTTACCTTGATCTATCCACTTCCCTTCTCCACTTCCTTTCATCTTTCATTCCTATCTGCTCTTGCTCTATATCTTCTGTAACCCCCCTGCCTTGATCGACCCTCCGTCCTTCTCTTTCTCCACATCCCTTCCTTTACCACTCCTATCTGCTCTTCCTCCAACCCTTCTGTAACCCCATGCGTGATAGTGGCCACCAGCCTTGCTTGGGGTGATACGCTTAAAAAAAAAAAAAATCATTAAAAGAACAGCTAAATTAAAAGAGTGCTCAATACAATTTTCATAAAACAAAAATGTAAGGCAAGTTAATATATAAAATATCAAAAAAACTGAGTAAGGGTTCATAGGTGTGAATGCACATGTGTACACATACACTATGGAGAAAAAAACTTGCACCAATCATAAGTGCATATAAAAAAGAAAAAGAGAGAAGTATAAGAAGTGGATATTATGAAATGGACAAAGTCTGACAATTATTTTAAGACATTTTTTTATGTTTATACATTCTTTTCTATAGATACAAATAAATATTTAAGTAAATGCTCTGTTTATAATAAACAGTATTAACAACATTTACTGGTCTGAATGTCCGAGAAATTTTCATAGAAAATATACGTCCTTCGACAGGAATTGTACCTGTATCCTATACGGAACAGTCATTTTCTATGATAATTTCTCAGACATTCAGATCGGTAAATGTTGTTAATACTGTTTATTATAAACAGAACATTTGCTTAAATATTTGTATCTATAAAAAAGATTGTATAAACATAAAAATATCTTTGAAATAATTGTCAGACTTTGTCCATTTCATAATATATATATATATATATATATATATATATATATATATATGTTATTAATACTGTTTATTATAAAACAGAGCATTTACTTAAATATTTGTATCAATAAAAAAGAATGTATAAACAAAAAATGTCTAAATATATATATATATATATATATATGTTATTAATACTGTTTATTATAAAACAGAGCAGTTACTTAAATATTTGTATCTATAAAAAAGAATGTATAAACAAAAAAATGTCTAAATATATATATATATATATATATATATATATATATATATATATATATATATATATATATATATATATTATAAATTAACTGATTTAAAATATGGGTTTTTTCGCTACACCGTAATAACCATGTTTCAAAAATGGAAGCTAAAAGCTTCGAATTTAATTTTGTTATTAAATTAAAGACATTAGTTCCATTTCCTCATCAAGCGAATTTTGGAGTAACTTATTTTTTTTAAATTTACAGTTTTAAAGGTGCGGCAAAGATTCATAATTGAGTGTTTCCAAGGATACAGAGAAATCCACTCATCCAGACAAGGGGTGGTAGCTTGTTCAATTTCAATTTTCGTTGTATCAGTTAATAGTTACATTCGAAAGCGGGTTTATGTTTAGAGATGGGTAGGGATGTATTTTTCAACAAATTCTGACATCCGGTAATGCATGTCGTCCGGGTTTTTTATAAAATATTTTTATTTTTAACGGCAAAAATTCTTACGGTATTTTTTCTATTTGTATACTTAAAGATTTTGTGGGGCTGTTTAGGCTAGAATATGTTTTATTTAACTACAATTCTAAAAAATTTTAATTTTTAATAGACTATATTTCTTTTTAAAACCAAGTAAACGTATTTTCTTAAAGAAATCAAACTGTATTCCAAGATATAACTTCAACAAAACTACAACATAAAACACACATATCACTGCCTTTAGTAATGCTGTTCACACAAACATATATATGCACAAAAGCTGAGCAACATATACCATGTATTCAATTGTGAAAGCAGAATAATGTATATCATATTTTTATTATTTCACTGCTCTCAAGAAAATTAAATTTTGGTATTAAATAACCCATAAGGAGTTGATTTGCTGTTAAACAAACAGAACAAACATTATTCATCATCTGACAATCCAGTCCCTATATATATATATATATATATATATATATATATATATATATATATATATATAAAAGTGAACATTGAAGTCAACACTCAGATGTGACAGGCTGTTTCATGCTAGACGCAATCATCAGGCCTGATATTGAGCACTTTATCCCATAAATATAGCACACCTTAAAACTATATTTCTTCATATATATATATATACATATATATATATATATATATATATATATATATATATATATATATATATATATATACATGCACTCACGCACACACACACACACACACACACACACACACACACACACAGAGTTCAAAAGTTTGAGGTGCCCATTGTAATTTTTTAAATTGGCCCAAAAAGTAGTTGTGTTGTACTTTAAATTAGAGAAAATTACAATACATGGTTAAAAAAGTGAGGTATCGTTTTTATTAGAAATTTCATTATGACAAAAAAATGCATTTATGATTTAATTTTGCTCTTGTCAAAATATCCTCCTTTAGTCTTGATTACTGCAGCACAAATTTTTGGCATTCATTGCAAAAGTTTCTCAAAGTATAAGTTTGATAATTGATTCCATTCTTATTTCAATGACTCTTTTTTTTCACTTTTTCTCATGTTCATCCCATACTTATTCTAGAGGTTGCTTCAAACTGAATATATATATATGTGTGTGTGTGTGTGTGTGTGTGTGTGTGTTATTTCCATCTTCTTCTCCATTGATTCCTTTCTGGATCTGGCTTTGTCCTTCAATTTCAAGAAAATGTGTCTTATGATTGCATGAGATGAATTTTAAAGCTAATAAGTTTGCGGCAATTAATGCCAACCCAATTAGGCTCTTTCTGTTTCTGTTCCATTTTGCTAATTGTTGCTGATATTAGAAAATAAAAAAAAAAGTATTGAATCCTCAGTGACCTTTTTTAATGTTAAAATTCTTTTATTTTCTGATGAAAGAACAAGTTTTCCAATCTAATAACATTTGTTGATTTCCTTATCCTTTTTTAAAGCACATTTTATAAATAAAATAAAGAAATAACAAAAAAATATTAGTTCCTTTACAATATCATCGATTTAACAGATTATGAGTGTGGGTGAATTCTTTAAAGCTTATAATTTTAAGAATTTAGAGTGAAATAAAAATTTAAATACGTTTTTTTTTTTTTTTCTAAAAATTGCATCATAGCCTTAGATATTTGAATTCTTACATCTGTGTCTTTATTGAAGTTACCATTCTACAATTCAGCATGCACTGTTCTTTTTTATTATGCAAGTTAAAATTTTCATAAGAGAATTGTTATAATATTGGTGAAAATTTCAGGATATATTTATATTTGGTGCTGAATAGTTCTGTTTCCAATCAAAAAGACCAAACTTGTCATAAAATATATACACTCTTCACACCATAGTTCAAGACACCTGGTAACTGGGTAGTTAATTTTTTGTAATTCTTCTAAAAAGAAAAAAAAACAAGAAAAACTTGATATTTTATCATTGATCAATGTCGTTTTTTGTTGTTTTGTTGTGGGTGGTATATTAGCCAGCAACAAACAAACAAAACAAAGACTTGAGTAAAAAATATATTACCAAGTATATTTTCATTAAAGGAAATATATCAACAAAAATAACATTATAGTGCACAAGGTAAAAATATCTCTGCAGATAATACGCTAGAGTTGCTGAAACAGATACTACACTTTAATTTCCTCATCTGGGCTACAGATGGTGCTTTATTTAAAATATTACATCTTTGTGTTTGTGTGTGAAGTGTCCACAACCCTTTTGCTTCATTGTGAAAAGTTGATGGCACATACTTTGAAAGGAGTAAAAACAGGCAGAAAGTGTTATTTAAGTGTTCACTTGTTTTTTATACCCTGAAGGCTGCTGCTGATACTATGTTTATTAAGGACTGCTGCTGATACTATATTTATTAAGGCACTACAGTACCCTGCTGTTTTTAAAAATAAAAATGTGTAAAATATTACAGATATACCATTTAAGTCTTAATTTTCTCGTTACATATTTTCTTGAGTGTTCTTTGTGGTTTTATAGGGTAAATAGAAATAAAAAACACAAACAAAGGTTTTATTTTGAAAAACCAAATTAAAAGCCAATATTAAAAATTAATTCCAAAGTTTCAAAAGTTAAAATATACAAAAAATAAATTTCATTTTATTTTCAATAAACAAATTTTTGCGGGTGGTATATTGGCCTGCAAACAAATATTAAATGATGGAAGACAACAACAAACAAAACAAAAACTTGAGTAAAAAAATATATTACCAAGTATATTTTCATTAAAAGAAATACATCAACAAAAATAAGGTTAGGGTGCACTAGGCAAAAATATCTCTGCATGTTCATGTAAAGGGTAAGAAGAGCATTGTCCTGAGAAGGACAGTTTATCACGTATCATTGCTGCTGGCAAGGATGGTTGCCTGGAGCTGGAGATGGCTGGCATTCTAGAACAGATACTACACTTTGATTCTAGTCACCTGGGTTACAGAAGGTGCTTTAATTAAAATATTACATCTCATGTGGTACAAGGACAAAAGGAGGAGTAGTGGATAGCTGGTCATCACTGACTGTCCTAAACCTAGCTCATCTGATTCACAACCCATTCATCCATTACAATTTACTCATACACCAAAAGAACTCATTCATCGCTATTCAATCCAAAACATGCCATAATACTGCATATTCACAGGGAAACTATTAAACTTATTAGAAACTTGTTATGAGAAGAAAGTATTAAAATTATTATTATTAATTATAAAAATTATTATTAAAATTATTATTAACTAATTTAATATTTTCTTCTCTCACACTTATCACCTGTGGAACTCTCTTCTGGCTTCTTGCTTTCTTGTTAACTGCGATCTCCAAAAATACAAATGCAACATTAATCATCAGCTGTCTCCTTGAATACTATTCTTTTATTGCCATCTCTCATAAATAACATTTTCTCAGTTTCTTACACTGCTAGTAACCTCTTAAATCTTAGCTACATTATCACCTTGTTGTATATGTTTGGATTTTTTTTTTTTTTTTTTAAGCATATCACCCCAAGCAAGGCTGGAAGCCACTAGCACGTAAGGGGTTACAGAAGGTTTGGAGGAAGAGAAGATAGGAGTGGTAAAGGAGAGGATGTGGAGAAAGATAGTGGATCAGTCAAGGCAAGGGGGTTACAGAAGATTTGGAGCAAGAGCTGATAGGAGTGAAAGGTGAAAGGATGTGGAGAAGGGAAGTGGATAGATCAAGGCAACTGGAGATGTCGATTGACATTACACTTAAATATGCGCCATAGTCACCACTTTGTTGCAAGTGATATATTGGCCTGCAGATACTGAATGATGAAAGACAGCAACAAACAAAACAAAGACTTGAGTAAAAATATATATAGCCAAGTTTATTTTTGTTAAAGAAAATACATCAACTAAATAAGGTTATAGTGCACTAAGGCAAAAAAACAAAACAAAACAAAACAAGAAACTCTGAAAACTCACACAGAGGGTGTAGTTCTGAAAAGGACTGTTTATTGCATATCTTTGCAGCTGGTGAGAGTGTAGCAAGCAGTCTGTTGGAGTGGCAGGAGCTGATCCCTACTGGAGGTGGTTGGAGCGACAACCGATAGGATGCTGGATATTATGATGATGGCTGGCTAGCTGGAACAGCTACTGATGGCTGGGGCCATGGGCTGGTTGTTAGTCGCTGCTGCAATAGATACTACACTTTGATCCTCGTCACCTTGACTGAGGAATGCTTGTTATATTTACCCAAGTTTCCCCACTAAAATGATAATGTGACACAAGGTGGGGTTTATTGTGAGGAACCCAAGCGCGTACACTCGGGCTAGGTACAAAAATTTTCTAGTCCCCACAACTATCAGTTGCGCTGGTTTCAGTAGACACTGCTGATTCCCCCTCTCTAGTGCAATGGAGCAGTGCAGGCTCACGCAGCTGTTCCCCAGGACTGGACACATCAGTATTTATTTTCCTCGGCTGCACCTCTGTCCACAGACTGAGGCCACAAATGAGTCGCACTCTGTCTGGAGACAGAGATGCAACTGAGAGATAATAATCCTCCCACGGTATGTTGTTTTTTTTTTTTGTTGTTGCTTTTGTAGCCTCTTTATATCCTGAATCAGTCTTACAACAATGCTGGTTAAGCTTTTTTTTCTAGTTGTTTTTAAAAAGTGTGGCAGTGCTGACTGGATACAATTTTAGCATCACAGGTTTCTAGCCATTGTATGCCCAGCTTTTTCAGATATCTTTCAAGCCAAGTAAATTTGAAAGATTTTTGAACTGAACTCCCTATTTAATCTATGGGAGTACATTTTTTTTTGTTCTGTTCTTCATGTCTGGATATTTTTAAACTCATTGCACCTAAACCCAGACATTAAAGCCACTAAGATGCAGACGTTGCTGACTGACAAAGAATTAGAAAACAGAAATATTATTAAGGAACAAGAACAATAAAAGTCTAACCAGTAAGACAGTAGATAAGGTTTGACATTCCATTTAAGCTTTTGAAGATCAATGTTGGCTGGAAAGCATGGAGCTGGAAGGGAGTTCCACAAGTGAGAAGTGCAAGAAAAGAAATGGTTAGCATCGAATTTACAGTTACATTGTGCCAATTCAACTGTAATTGATGAGATCTTGTTGCTAATCTAGTACTACGATTAAAATTTCTAAAGACTAAGTACCGTAGTGTAAAACTCATCAAAACAATTGCCATGAAAGTATTTATAGAAAAGGCAGAGGGAAGCAATTTTACAGCTGTGGGAAAGTGACTGAAGATGAGATGTCAGGTCAGTACTAATAATATTGCTGATTCTTTGTTATGGGAACTTACCCATAATAATAATGGACTATTCCGTAGATCATAAATACTGCGCCTCAAGAGGGAGCAGCAGTCGTTCAGTGTCAGAGTCAGTCAGACGATTACTGTAAGACATTGGAATAGTGATACTTGTCGAGACAGCATAGTTCACTCTAACCTAACCTGATTGTCATTACTAATACTTCTACTTCTTTGTACATATTTCTGTTTGTAATATAGACGTGTTATTCCATACCTGTGTTCGAGTTATACTTCATTGGTTCTACTTTCTTCATCTACTATTGTACGTATTCAAACCATATATCCCTTCTGTGAGCAACAAACTATCTTTCCTTTGTTTTAAACATTTTTGAATATTATTTTGTATTGGATCATTTAATCTGTTGTATGAACATTTCCTCTTCATGATAATTTGTTGACACTACGGACTTGAAACTTTCTGATTTATTTTCCTGAAACACGCTACTAGCACAACTTCAAGTGAGTAAATTTGTAAATAAATTCCTTATCTTGTTTTCTTAAAATTAACCCATGTATTTCTTCATCTTTACCATTCTTTATTAACTTTCTAGCTTTCGGTAAATCAATTATTCATTTTAACCCCTAAACCGCATGCCACTATAAAACCTTTTGCTTGATGTGCTTTAATAGAGAAGGACATTACCTTTATGGTTGTCATTTTTGATTCAGCATCCCCAAAGAAGATTAATTCTATGGCTTTCATTTAAAGGGATTGTTTTTTTTATTTTTTGGGGAGTCTGATAATAACTGATTTAAATCCCTTAAAGAAGGAGAAAAAGGAAATGATTATCTACTCCTTCAAGATTATTTTTAATTTAATTTTATTTATTCATTTTTCTTTTTTTCTTTCTTTTCTTGCTAAAAACTAACGCCTGCTAACCTCTTTTTCCCCTTGTCCAATTTTGTTTGTTTTTAATATAGACCACTGGGAATATAATCTGTTAGCCCACTTAATAGCCAATGTTTGAGATTTTCAGTTTCTTTCCATCGTCAACTGCCTCCTTAGAAACTCGTTCGGCTCGAAAAGTTCTGCTGGTCAGAATGGGTGCCATTTTGTTTTGGACTTTCTCCTACAAAAAGCCCTTCCCCCCCCCCCGGCCCACTGTTGTGGTGGTGGAATAGCGGTCGTACGACCCCCCCCCAAGGACTCATAAATGGAAGCTATGTTTGTGATGTCTCTAGCTTTATAAAAATAAAAATTTTTTAAATATGAAAATAATTCATTGATTACTCATCTGTTAACTTGAGACGCACTTGATTTTTTTTTTTTTTAAGCGTATCACCCCAAGCAAGACTGGAGGAGGTCGGGGACACTAAAATGAAGCCGTTACAAAAATTTAATTTTTTTTTTTTTTTTTTTTTAAGCGTATCACCCCAAGCAAGGGTGGAGGAGGTCGGGGACACTAAAATGAAGCCGTTACAAAAATTTAATTTTTTTTTTTTTTTTTTTTAAGCATATCACCCCAAGCAAGGCTGGAGGAGGTCGGGGACACTAAAATCAAGCCGTTACAAAAATTTAATTTTTTTTTTTTTTTTTTTTAAGCGTATCACCCCAAGCAAGACTGGAGGAGGTCGGGGACACTAAAATGAAGCCGTTACAAAAATTTAATTTTTTTTTTTTTTTTTTTTAAGCGTATCACCCCAAGCAAGGCTGGAGGAGGTCGGGGACACTAAAATCAAGCCGTTACAAAAATTTTATTTTTTTTTTTTTTTTTTTTTTTTTTTTAAGCATATCACCCCAAGCAAGGCTGGAGGTAACTATCATGCAAGGGGTTACAGAAGGGTTGGAGGGAGAGCAGATAGGAGTGGTAAAGGAGAGGATGTGGAGAAAGAGAAAGACAGTGGGTCGATCAAGGCAAGGGGGTTACAGAAGATTTGGAGCGAGAGCAGATAGGAATGAAAGATGAAAGGATGTGGAGAAGGGAAGGGGATAGATCAAGGCAACTGGAGATGTCGATTGACGCTACACTTAAACCGTTGGAGATTGTATTTGTCAGGGAAACAGTAATAGGGAAGGGAGTTCCATAGGCGAGATGTGCGAGACATGAAGCTATTGGAGTAGAAGAGACGTCTACATCTAACAGTTTCCACGGTGTAGGGGTGGGAGCGGGATGCCAGCCTCGTGGGACGTTTAAATTCACGAGGCCTAGGGGCAAGCGAAAGCAGCTCCTCGGAGCAATTACCGTGAGAGTACTTGTAGAAAAGGCAGTGCGAGGCAACATCACGTCTGTGAGAGAACGACTGCAGACGAGATGACAGATCAGAGCCAATCACGTTGCCTATCCGTCTCTGGATCTTATCAAGAACCCTGAGGCAAACAGCAGGGGCCCCAGACCATATATGGCAGCAATACTCCATGCAAGGGCGAGGACAAATTCTGTGCACCTGTGTGCACAATTTTAGAAATCCTGGGTAAAACCAACAAAGATGAGGATATTAATCTGACTGTAAGTAATATAATAATAACGCCTTATCTCAGAAAATAGGATCAGTTATTATATTAGTACTTTTAGTTATTATTTAGGGATAGAGTGTATGTAAAATTGAACACTGAGATCAACACTGAGTGGCAGCAGTCTGTTTTATGCTTGAACACAATCTACAAGCCATGTGTGTTGTTTTGGGTTGGCTATTTATATATGCTGGTCAATAGTCATATATATATATATATATATATATATATATATATATATATATACACCACATAAAAAAGAGAATGCTTAACATCGAAAAACATAAGGAAAATTAATTCATTTTAATATGTTGAAATATCCACTCTTTGCCTGAAGAAGTCTGCAATACCCAAAACTTGTGCTGCAAAATTATGGAAAATTAAGCATAATATATGTTTTTTTTTTTAAATCTACATTACAATAAAAAACGATTGCGATTTTTGTCTTTTTTCCGAAATATACAATTTTCTCTTGTTGGAACAACAATAACCTCTTCCCTACATATATATATATATATATATATATATAAATGCCAATGTCAGTGTGTCACACTTTTTCAATTAAAGGCATAAAACTCTCAACAGCTCATCTCTTTCTTTGTTGAACTCTTAAAAGGTAAACTGAAATATTGATGGAATATTTAAATGCAGTGATCAATTTTGAGTTCTTCTGTAGTTTATTGTCGCCTATCACATCTACTGTCTCCGTATTGTGATGAAGGCCTAATCAAGAGCACTCCACAAAAGCTAACATAAATGCCATCCAATAGAGTGGCTTTTAAGCTAGTATATATATATATATATATATATATATATATATATACACACATATATATATATATATATATATGTGTGTGTATATATAAAAGGTTAATGGTCAGAGTTGAATCAAACCAGGAAACAGTACAGTATTTACATTATTCGGACTATTGTCCTCATCTTTGTCGCCATATTTGTCACAACGTTTCGGCCGTTGTACGCTCCGGCCTTCTTCAGGTGGTTGGAATTTCGAACCGAACCCTTTATTTCGATCACTGGGGTAGACTGTTCTAGTTCCACGAGCCATGTTTGATGGATGTCAGTTATCAGTTATCTCCTGGTAATTTTTCCCTCTGAAAGTTCTCCACTGCCTGAACCGGGTATTGAACTCACACTCTTTTTGGGTCTGTTACTGGATCTAACCAACGCCTTTATCCACCGTACCATGTGTCCTTGAGGACATCTGGGTATGAATTTCTGAGTATTATAAACCTAATTTTTCAGCAACCATTTTTTACCAGTACTCATATTGCAATTTTGCTGTTATCATTGCATGTTCTTTACCAGATCTCATATTGCAACTTTTTGTTATCATTGCTGTTCTCTGGCACTCCTTATTACTGGTTCCCATATTGTATTTATTTCTATGCTTGGCCGACTCAGGAGATTTTTGTGGCCTAGCATATGTGCTGATTCCTTAAGTTTACGAATTTTCCAATGGTGTTCCCTGTCTATGATCTCAACCTGATCCCACAGGGGACGGTGATCTCCCTTCTCTCTCCATATGTGGTCAGCCACGCCTGATTTTTCTACTTCCCCTCGCATTACAGCTTTCTGGTGTTCTTGAAGCCTTACCTTGAGGGGGCGGCCTGTTTCTCCTTTATATTCCTTGCCGCAGCTGCACGGGATAGCGTACACACAGTCTTTAGTCCCGTTCTCCTCTATGGGGGGTCTCACTCGAGAGAGATATCTGCGAAGTGTTGTCACGCTTTTGAAGGTTGTCCTGATGTTATATGGACCGCAGATCCTTTGTATTTTCTCTGATAACCCCTTCACATAAGGCAGGCAGACTGTTTTCTGAGTGTTGTTGTCCTCCTCCTCCTCCTCCTCTTGTACCCGCCTATCCCAGTTTTGGGGGGCTGTTGCCATGTACCCAGGGTAGTTGTTACGTTGTAGGGTACTACTTATACTGACCAATTCCTTATCTAATGTCTCTGGGTCGCCACTTATGACTTTTGCTCGGTGTTGTAAGCAACGGACGATCCCTTTCTTTACGCTGTATGGATGGTGGGAGTTGAAATTGAGGTACTGTCCAGTGAATGTTGGTTTACGGTATACGGATGTCTTGAACCCATGCTCTGTTCGAGATATTAGTACATCCAGGAATGGGAGTGTGTTGTTACTCTCTTTCTCCATTGTGAACTGTATCGATGGTCTTATTGAGTTCACATGGTCCAGTAGAACCTGGACATCTTCCTGGTGTGGCCAGAGTATGAAGGTGTCATCTACGTACCTTAACCATATAGTTGGCTTGAGAGATATGGATTCTAATGCCATTTCTTCAAAGTATTCCATGTATATATTCGCCATTGCTGGTGATAATGGCGAGCCCATTGCTAAGCCCTCATCCTGTCGATATATGTGTGATCCCAATCCGAAGTGCGTTGTTTGTGTACAGAAAGTCAACATCTCCATCAGATTATCTATTGCAATACTGGTCCGTTCTTCTAGGGAAGTGTCAGAGGTCAATCTATCCCTGACTACCGAGAGTGCCTCCTCCGTGGGTACCTTGGTGAACAAACTCACCACGTCCAAGCTCACCATCTGGTTGGATAGGATGGGAGCATCTTTGATTATTTCCACGAAGTGGGCTGAGTTTCGGACATATGAAGGAGACTTTCCGATCAATGGGTCAATTATATCTACAAGGAAGCGACTCAGAGGGTGGCACACCGAGCCTTGGCAACTTACAATCGGCCTGAGCGGAATACCGTCTTTGTGAATCTTAGGGAGACCGTATATGTGAGGTAGCTTGGTGTAACGCTGCGATAACTGCCTATACATTTTGGGTGTGAAGTGATCCTTGTTCTTGACTAGGATCTGTGACAGCTTTCGTTCCGTTTTCATAGTAGGATCCTTTTTCACTTTGCTGTAGCTACCATTGCTAATGAGGTCTTCCAGTTTTCTTGTATACTCTGATTTGTCCATCACTACAGTCGCATTACCTTTGTCAGCCGGTAGTATGATGATGTTTTCGTTCCTCTGTAGGGATCCAATCGCCAGTCTCTCCAGTTTTGTTATGTTAGACCTGGGCAGCTTGGCTCTCTCCAAGGTCTGTCTCACTTTCCACCTCAGTTCATCCGCCTGAGCCTGAGGCATGTTCAAGGCCACCTCCTCGACTCTGGCAATGATGTCCAAGTATGGCACCCGCCTGATGGTTGTGGCAAAGTTGAGACCCTTATTCAATACTGACTCTTCAGAGGCACTCAGCTGATATTGGCTGGTGTTGACTACTGCTTTCACTGGTGGGTGATGGACCTCGTGCGTCACCTTCTGATCTTTCAATTTATTTAATTTTTGCACTTGGCGAGCCTTGACCACATCAAATTCATGTCTGAAGGATTTATCCAAGTCACTTTGGATCCTTCTCTGGTCTTCTTCATTAGTAATTCTGTTGAAGAAGTCCTCGAGCGTCTGGGAGATATGAGATTGTAGTCGATGTTTTATCCAACGATTGTACTGGATTCCAACCACCTGAAGAAGGCCGGAGCGTACAACAGCCGAAACGTTGTGACAAATATGGCGACAAAGATGAGGACAATAGTCCGAATAATGTAAATACTGTACATAATACCTCATCTCAGAAATATAGACAGACTCAGGAAACAGTAGTATTAAAAATTAGTAGGAAAAATTAGCAATTATGACATTTACAGATTCCCAAAAACTTTTAAACCAAAAATCCAAAGTCTTAAGCATTTCCTTACATATCTGAAAATTTTTTTTAAGTGCATATGAGGCTGGATAAAAAAAATGTATTTAACCCCCACCACTGATGCATTTACAGTACACTTGCTTTTCTTCTCTTCCCCTTCTTCTTCTTCTTCTTCTTCTTCTTCTTCTTCTTCTTCTTCTTCTTCTTCTTCTTCTTCTCCTCCCTTTCTATTACACCCAACATTGTGCATTTGTTTATTTTTGAAAATAATAATGTAGCATTCTTTACTTTTTAAAAAATCAAAAAAATAAGTATTCGGTGGTCATTTGATAAAAAATCGCAAGAGCATACTGTAAGGTTGAACCCAAGGTAGCGAATTCAACTGACCTGATTTTTAAAGTTATATAGGCAGCAAGAATTTTTCCAGACAAGTTTGATTAATGAGAATTGACAAAGTCTGTCTGTTTAATAATTTTATTGTATTTTTCTAATTTTTGAATAAAGTGTCAAGTATTGTGATCAGAATTGTGGTTAAATTGTCTGAAATTCATGTTGTGTTGTTGTTTTAGTCAAGTACTTTTCACTACCTCAGTCATTTTCAAGAACCAATGTGATGCCTGTGTAGTAGTCAGAATTGCTTTGTCTACATTCTGGTATTTTTTGGAAACCTGAATGTTTGAAATAATCTATGGTGATTTCATGTGTAATGGCTACTGGGAGCGAGGCCACACTAAAAAGAATCTATACATACATATACATACATACATATATATATGTATACATATATATATATTTGTGTATTTAGGCAGCAATCCTTCTTTCATGCACATTTCATTAAAAAATGACTGACAAGGTGCTATTATTTAGTTTTTTATACAATTTCTCATGCGATCTAATAATGTTTTTCTTTTCGGATGATAAATTATATAAAAACTGTCCGAATGTTCTTTTTATCCGAGCGCTTTTGGCTATACATTTAGCCATTTTCAAGGATTATATTTCAACTGTTAGAATTAGAAATAGTTTGTTATGTGTATGTTTTATAAAATGTTTCATTTGTTTTTGTTTCTAATTCTAACAGTTAAAATATAATCCTTGAAAATGGCTAAAGGTATAGCCGAAAGCGCTAGTGATCATAGTTCTTTACAGATTACTTTTCTTTATTAACTGTGAATTGTCATGGCATCCTTAGAAAGATAGTGGGGAGTGATTTTTCCATTGCCTTCATTGTTTTGAAAATTGGTGTCATCTTTCTCAAGAATAATGGCCAACCAAGGCGAGTGAGTTTTCCTTCTCCTAGATTAATGCCACCCAAGGCTAGATAACCTGATCTATTCTTCTTTCATAGCGGGAAAGAGAAGAGATGAGAATTAGAGAGTGGACTCTGCAGACAAGTTGGGAATTTGAACTCAAAGACAAATTAATGGTAAAATGGCAAAAACTTTATAAACTAAGAATTGAGGTTGACACAAGTGAATTCGGACAAACAAACGTAGTGTTCTGACTTTAAGACAAAACAGTCTGGGAGCAAGTCAGGATCAAGAAGTGGACTAACAATAACAAAAAGCATATCATTTAAAATCTGCCTAGTAAGTCATGAATCAAGAGATATGATCACCCAAGCATGTATCACATATGGCCTTTAACTGACTGATGGACTGGCTCATTGAATATCTAACACACAGAATTGACATAATTTGCAATAAACAATAAGAAAAAGAGAAGAATAGAACAAAAATGATATTGTAAATGCTGGTTGTGTTGAAAAGGTTGATGTGGCTGCGTGTTGAATAGCATTTAACAATTATACATTTTTTGTATCAAGGAAAAACAATGGAAAACCGATTTTTGTTTCAACGATAAAATATATATTAAAATCAACAAATACAAAACATTTTCTGTAATGTGTGAAACAATAAGATAGGAGAAGTAGTTTCCCTTTAACTGTTAGCTGAAAGATTAAATGTAAATAAACAAGTTTTCTGAAAGAATGTTCAAAGTTCCGTATTAGATAGAATGATGTTTTCAGAAGAACATGTAATTATTCAGTTGTGGATTAGATATAACTAACAGAGCTGTTGCAACTTGGCTTGTTACATAGAACTGCTGGTGAATGATATTTAAGTTCTGTGTGCGTGCGTGCAGTGAGTAGAATGAATAGTCTGTGTAGACGCGTGTGAGTTGTTGAGTTCTACTGAGTTCTGCTTCTACTGTGTTCTGCTTCTACTGTCCATTTTGGGAATGAATTCCTGTTTATATAACCATGGGTAGGCTCCCAGAACAATGGCGGGAGAAATTTCAAGAGCACACTGAAAATATCTGATTGGATGAAAAATTACCCAATCGGTGATTTTGTAACAAAAGCATGTTTGTGAATTAACAGTAGGAAAAATTCAGTGTGGTGAATGCGATCAGTAAATTGTCCTGTAATAGTTAGTATTTATTATTTGACCGATCACAGCTTAGAAAAATGTAGGCGTGTCAAACATAGTAGTAATCGCTACAATATAAAGCAAGCAAACAGTAATAAGGCAAAGCAACAAGTGGTCTATCTTGTTGGCTAGGATGCAGTCTCAGGATGCATTTGTGTGCTTCTGCCTATAAATTGGAAAAGGGAAAGTCTTTTGCAATCATTCCCTATTGGACTGGAACCAACAAAATATGAGTTATTTGAAAACTGGTAAATCTAAGAAATAAACAATCTCAAAAGTATTTAAAAATTAAAAAAAATATTTTCAACATCATTATGAATACTCCGATAAGAATTAATTTCTTTATTATTTATAAATCTTTTAAAATTCAGTTTCAGTGGTCTAACTCTAGATTGTTATTAAGTAAAATTATATTTATTAATCATATATTGTAAAGCTTATTGCAATCTGACACCCGTAAATATTTTTTAAATAATTATGAATTGTTTTTGTATGTGTAAAAATGTATTGAATTTTATAGATATGGTCACCCATATTTTTGAATCACTGATCTCATAAAAAATGAGAAACTTTATTGAACAATTGGCCTAATGAGCCATGTAACAAAACTTATCATCCAAATTCTGATGAATAGAGCACACAGCAGAATCAGTGCATAAATAGGACAGGAACAGTGCAGGTTCATTAAAGACACTGGAACAAGGAATGCTATTTTTATGCTCAGAATGTTAAGAAAAAGAGCAATGCAAAATGCAGAAGTATGTGTACCTGTTGTGGTAGTAGTATCCCATGTTCCCTATGTGCAAGCAATGGACTCACCCCAGTTGGTTATTTAACTTGTAACTCCTATTTAAGTAAGGGTATCACCATTGCCCAGAAAACTTTAAACACTAACTCAAGGGGCTATGTAGTTATAAATCTAACCCTTTACCTTAACAGTCAGTTGTATGTTACTACCTATCTGGGTGTTTTAAAAGATTTGTTTTCTGATGTGATACTTGGTCAGGATTTTCTGCGTGAACATCAAAAAATGACGTTCAAATACAGTAGGTCCCTGCCCGAATTATCTGTGGACTGTAGTCATCAGGTTTATGCATTAAATGTGACGGAGATAGAAAACCCTTCACTATTTCCCAATTTATCACCAAACTGAAAACCTATTGCCAGGCACTTTAACAAATAGGATCAGTCCTTCATCAATAAAGAAATTCAGAACTTGCTTTCTGAAGGCATAATCAAAGAAAGTGTTTCTCCATGGCAAGCCCAGCTGGTAGTGGTAAAGGACCCCACTTACTGTCATAAAAAACAAATGTATGTAGATTACTTGCAAACGATAAATCTGTATACAGAACTGGATACTTATCTTATACCAAGAATTGATAAAATGATCCATGACCTTCCGAGATACAGCGTTTTTTTCTACATTCAATCTCAAAAGTGCCTACCACAATGTGCTGTTTAAAATATCAGACAGAAAATATACTGCTTCCAAGGCGAATGGTTACTTGTTCCAGTTCTGCAGAATTCCGTTTGGGGTCAAAAATGAGGTGGCTTCATTCCAGAGAGCCATAGACAAAATAATAATGAAAGAAAATCTACGCAGTGCTTTCCCTTACATTGATGACATTACTATTGCAGGACGCAGACAACCAAAATGTGAAAAGGTTCCTGGAGTCAATGGCAAAAGCCAAAATTACCCTCAGTAAATTGAAATCTGTGACTTCAGTACCTTTCATCAATGTTTTAGGATACCATGTCGGTGGTGTAATCATTAAGCCAGACCCAGAAAGACTTCACCCATTAAAAGAACTTCCACCTCCAGAAAACTCGAAATGAGTAAAAAGTGTGCTGGGCGTGTTCACATATTATGCGAAATGGAATACATAATTTTTCTTATAAAATTCAACCTTTAGCAAAAAAATAAAAAAGTCTCCACTTGAGAAAAAGGCACTTGAAGTTTTTGATCAGTTAAAAAGAGAACTGATGTAGGCTGCACTAAAAGCAATAGACGAAAATTTACCTTTCGAGGTGAAATGTGATGCATCAGATGTGGCTATTTCCATAGCCCTTAGCCAAAGTGGACATCCAGTAGCATTTATGTCAAAAACACTACAGGGAAGTGAATCAAAGTATCACATACTAGAGAAGGAGGCCATGGCAATTATTGAGACGGTTTGGAAGTGGAGTCACTATTTGTCATGGCAACATTTTACCGTAATTACTGATCAGAGATCGGTGGCCTTCATGTTTATCAACGAAAAGCGTACTAAAACTAGGAATACCAAGATTCAACAATGGTGGTTAGAACTTTCAGCCTTTGACTACATACCACCATGGCAAGGAGAACTTAGTTCCTGATGCACTTAGTCGAGCTTACGTTTGTTCAACCATTACCAGTTCTGCCCTTACTGACATTCACAATGGGATATGCCACCCAGGAGTTACTAGACTCTTACATTTCATTAGAGGGAAAAATCTTCCTTTCTCTATGAAGGAGGTAAAAAAGGTGTGTACTTCTTGCAGAATCTATGTGGAAATTATACCTTGTTTCTATAACTTGCCAGAAAACACTCTTATCAAGACGACCCGACCCATGGAATGACTAAGTATTGACTTTGAGGGACCCGTGACTTATTCACTGGTAGTAATTGACGAATACTCCCAGTTTCCATTCATCTTCCCATGTCTAAACATGCATGCTACCTCAGTAATCAAATCTTTTGTTCAGCATAGTTGGGATGCCCGGCTACCTACACTCTGACAGATGTGCGTCTTTCTAAGGATTTGAGAGACTACCTCTCCCAAAAAGGGGTTGCGACAAGTACAACCACTCTGTATCATCCAACCGGGAATGCACTGGTTGAACAATTTAACAGCACTATATGGAAAGCAATTCAGCTAGCAGTTAGATCATGAAACATAGCTGAGAATTACTGGGAATTGGTGCTTCCCGAGGTGCTAAACTCTGTATGATCATTGCTATCTACTTCTACAAATACAACCCCTCACGAGCGTTTCTTTGCATTCCCTTGTTGTTCATCACATGGGAGTTCTCCCTCACCCTGGCTAATGTCACCACATCCCATATTATTAAGGAGGTTGAGGTTCATAAGAAATAGTAAAACTGATCCGTATGTGGACCAAGTCGAACACTTAGAAAGTAATCCGACATGCCAACATAAAGTATCCAGATGATAGGGAGTCTACTGTATCTGTTCATGATTTAACAGCCTGCCCAGAAGCAGAGTTAACCTCTGAGTCCCTGACTATGGAACAAAATAGGAGTACCCCAGGTGTCCCCATACCAGAAGAGGACACATTGCATAAAGATGATGATGCTGGGGTTCAACAGATCAGGAGATCTGAATGGATGACGAAACCCTCAGATCATTAGGGATGGTAACACTACATTTATCTGGGAACAAAGAATGTGATAGTAGTAGTAGTAGTAGTAGTATCCTATGTTCGCTATGTGCAAGCAATGGACTTGCCCCAGTTGGTTATTTAACTTGTAACTCCTATTTTCCTTTTGTAGCTGAATTTCATTTAGTTGAATAATGCTTAGCACTTTTACTGGTGTCCTCAGCTCTGTTTACTCTTACAATTACTACACCTGTGCTTTATAGATTACACAAAGGTATTCGATAAAGTACGCCACAAACATCTGCTGAAACTGCTCAGCAAACTTGATATATTTGGGAAAGGTATTAGAATAATCAAGAACCTATACTGGCAGCAAACTGCCTGAATATGGAAAGAAAATGAGTTCAGCAGATATACAAAAACAGAAAGGTGTGTAAGACATGAATTTTGAAGTCCTACCAGGATTCATTATTTGTGGCCACAATCTTAACAACATAAGATATGCAGATGATACAGTGTTGATAGCAGGTACAGAAAAGAAAGGGGAGGGGGGTTAAATATCAACTGCAAGGAGATAGAATGCATGGTTGTTAGCAAAAGAATAAGCCATGGAGATACTGAAATCAAACAAGTGCAAAAATTTAAATTTCTGGAAATTGTTTTAACAGAAGATGGAAAGAGCAATACTGAAATCCAAAGGTGTATTGAGATAGCCAAAGATGCTTTCCAGAAGCTAAGTAGTGTATTAAGAAATAGAAAAACTTTGCTAGAAACAAGGAAAAGAGTACTAAGCTATTACATATCTGTCCTCCTGTATAGCAGTGAATGCTGGACAGTTTCCTTAAAGAAGCAACAGAAATGTAGTTCTGCAGAAGGATGCTGAGGATATCAAAAATTGAATATGTGAGCAATGATGAAGTTTTAGAGAAAATCGAAACAAAAAAGAAACTTATATGTAACATCTGGAAGAGAGTTGAAATTTCTTGGGCACATAATGAGGAAAGAGAGCTTGGAAAATCTGATACTCACAGGACAAATTGGAAGCGAAGAGAGACAAAAGAAGACAACACATAACATATTTGAGTAAATGGATGATGGAACAAGGTTTAAGAGAAATAACAGAAAGACAAATCTTATTAAGGGCTATAAAGCTCAGGATATTGTGGAGAGCCATGATCACCTACATCCAGAAGAGACATGGCACAAAAAGATGATTTCATTTTTGATGTTGCTTTTATTATTCTCACAACATTTTGGCAGATATATTCTACAGCTTTTCTCTGGTGTACAATAGTGTTATAACTTTCTAGCAACCTCATTTTCCTCTATCATAATTCTTGTAACCTAGGGAAGGTTACTGAATAGAATAATCAAACAAAAGTTGGTAATGAATGATAATACTTAGGACAAGAACAATGCATATAAAATTCACCACTGGTGTGTAGAAGTAGTAATCAACTGCTAGAAGTGAGTCAAGTGTATTCCACAATGAATCTCCAACTGTAGGATATCTACCAACTGTTCCACTTGCTCAGATGTGACACAAGGCCGAATTTAATGTGGGATATCCGAGCCCATAGGCTTGATCAAAATTTCCCAGTAGACACCGCATCGAATGAGGTTGGGTAGCTGTTTCCCCAAGACAAGACTCTGCCCTCATCTTGGGATCCTCTCTGCTCGGAGGCACACAGTTTGACCAGCACCAGTGGAAACGAATCTCCAACTGCAGACCAACATACAGTATTTACTACTGTATTTCTGCGAATGGGGACATACCCATTGTCGTCCGTAGGTATGCTACAATAAAATATTTAAATGAACTTTTGACTAAAAACAATGAAATTAATCTTTATTTCAATATGTTTTAGGAAACGTCATCCCTAAGTCTAAAAATCTATTTTTGAATATGCAACTGTACATTGGAAATGTGTGGTGTAATGGTTAACGGCTCAGAAATCAAAGAACTGAGTTTGCATTCCTGTCATGTTCATTACATTCACTTATGTGCAAATACGCTTGGGAAGGATATGAATCAATCTCTTTACTCCACAACTATGATTTGAATAGCAGAACAGACTGGGTCCTTTATCCTGGGTTGGCAACTAGTCTACCAAAGAATGAAATGCTAGCATACCACGGGAAAATCTTCTGCCTCGTCAGTTGTAAATCAAACGAGAAATGATTGTCCCAGTGTGTATTGTATATGGCACTTAACTG
Source organism: Acanthosepion esculentum (assembly GCA_964036315.1). Taxonomy (NCBI): domain Eukaryota; kingdom Metazoa; phylum Mollusca; class Cephalopoda; order Sepiida; family Sepiidae; genus Acanthosepion; species Acanthosepion esculentum. The sequence goes on from OZ038515.1 coordinate 49,966,802, forward strand.
ATTAAACTGTATATGTAATATGCATATTATATAATGCAAACACCTAAATAACTTACAAGTAGTTGAATATCACTGCTTATCACTTCAAACGGTATTTCTCAATCTTTTTAAGCAATGGCACACTTTTCCAATATGACTAATGAGGCAGCAAACATTTGATGACCAATTTTATCTTGTAATCCAATCACTGTATTAATAGTTTGATCCGTTGAAGATTTTTTATAAACATTTTACACAAAGCAAGGTTATAATGCCACTCAAATGCAAGGGGTTACAGTGACAGAGAGAAATTTAGAGGAGTTTAGGACAGTGTTTCTTAACTTTTTTAAGCAATGGCACACCTAGGAGCAAATGAAAATATCACAGCACACTTGGCAAAGTTTTTAAAGGGTGTACATTTAAATGTTATGAAATAAAACAATAGATTTAAAAAAAATACACACACAAACATAAACTTAACTTTATTTCCATGTTTCTATTCAACTATTTGTGCAGCTGATTTAGTGAAACCTGTGTTTGGTGTTTTTCACAATTTCTTCAATGTTTGCTCGATTGTGCGATAAGCCAACCTTCATTTCTTCTTCAGTTGAGTGTAGTCCTTCTTGATTCTTATTGTTTTATGTTATTTAGGATTGAGAAGCCTAATTCATATAAATAAGAAATAGAAAATTGCAATAAAACTGATAAAGCCTTTTTAACTAATATGGGATATTCCTTTTGTATTGAAATCTAATATGTATCAATGGGTACCAAAATCAGTAAAAATGATGGTAAATTCTTCTTCACATAAATGAAGTCCAATATTAGAAGGAATATAGTGAAAAGAAACATTTGAAAAAAAGTTTAATACTTATTCATTTATTCAAATACTAGCACTACCATTACTACTTTCATACATACATATATATGTATACCATGACAATTTTCATGGCAGTTGAGAATCACTGACTTAAAACAAGTTTAAGTTACAGTTTAACTTTGTTTTTGCAGGCAGCATGCAGTTCCTGCGTTCCTTTCAATGTGCAATCTGTATAGTGCTTACTTCTTGCATCTTGAGAGTGTTGATGGCTCCAGTTTCCAGTGAATCTCTAATGTGTTTAATGCTTTTTTGTAAGGTTTCAGTGTTTCTGAGATGTTCACTCAACATGTGATTATTAAACCAATTATCTGCCCAGTTTCATGAAAGGAAACTGCATCCATTTTACTATGTCTTCCTTGTCACAGGAATACGAATGAATGCAAAGATAGCAGGAATGGCTTTTGAATTCCACTTCACCTTGAAGAAAAATGCCTCTTTTCATCAAAGTATCTAAATGCCTGTGTTAAATTCCATAACACTTAACCCAGAGATCGATTCTAAGTCAGTCTGATCAGTGGTGACCAGATGATCTGTCCATTACCACATGCCGCCTATGCTAGAAGATATCTTGGTCCTTAGGGTTATAGGACAAGTTAATTGCAGGGTTAACCCTATACTGTTCAATACTGACATGGGTCAATAGTCATTGGTTGCTGTCCAATTTGGTTCACCCCTTGCTTCACCCATGTTGTGTTTCTTGATCACAGAACTGGTAGGGATGGATTAATATCAGTAAACGTAATGCTGATTTGGACCACATGTGCTATGATAGGAAAAAAATAAAAATGTCTTTGCAGCTAAATTAAAAATGAAAAAATTCTTTGGATCACTTTTTAATTTGGATTATGTAGTTCTTGTAACAAAAATTGATCCTTCTCACTAAAATCTTTTAGTAACACTTTGCCTATCAGTGCGAATTCTTGGAACAGGGCTCAAAGTCGGGAATTCTCTTGGCTGCAAATCACGTGGGTCTCAGAAGCACCTTCCTCTGCTGTTGTCTCATCTTGTTTGCCCATCTCTGACTCAAGCACTCTGCTTATATTGATTTTGACTCAAGACCAGAGTTGGGGCTGACGGTGTTTCGGAATTTGGGAGTTTCCTGGGTTTCTGTATCAATTTGAGCAAGAATTTTTTGTTATCTGGTTCGTAATATTAATTATCTCTCCAAATTTGGGAGATTTCTTCTTCCAATGGGTAGTGGTTTCAGGTATTAGTCCATCTGTATAACTCATTTCTCCTCTTACTTATGCCTTGCACCATTACCTTCAAATGGAGGAAGATAATTTCTCTGTCTCTCTTGGCATCTCATCGTGGTGAACAGTCATGTAGAAGTAAGCAAGCCAGAGTGGCTTGCATCTGGTGCAAAGAAAAATAAGTTTCTTACCTCAATGTGTGGCATGTGGCATTGGCATTTTGCTTCTTGAAAATGGCATTATTAACCTGTTTACCTATTCCAGCAGTATGTGCTGTAACAAGTTTTTTTTTTCTACAGTTAGGCATGGTTCAACCAATAGCAAGTTGTGTGCTGATTGGTTCAACTGGAGGAAGTTATTTGCCTGGGTAACTGAGAACAAAATCGAAGAACACTGATTGGTCTGTTGGCCATGGTGTTGACCTGATAAAAGAGGGCTAAAGCAGTGAGAAGGTAGAATGGTTTTATGTTGGTGAAGTGTGTGGAATGCAAGAATGGTGGATTGAACAAGCAGTATCTTGCACTGTATGAATGATGTCCGGGGATTAGAGACTCATTTAACTACACTCATCTAAGCCTGCCACCTTGGCTGTCTCTGACAATTCTGACTTTCAAACTGCTTGAGCAGAAAGGAGGTCTTAACTTTTAGTCATTAATTGTAATTATCTTTTAATTTTCAACAACTTGTTTACACAATCAGCTTGTTCACTTAATAGTACTTATGAAACTTACAAGTCTGTTTATTATCTTGATTCCCTCAATGCAAGATAAATTAGTATCTCGACTTGTTTACATTTCCAAAATTGACAAAGCCATTTCCACTGTCGGACAGACAGACACAAATCTGTTTCTTGATTCTGCTCTCTTTCTCAAAATTATCAAATATTATACTCAATTGACCCCTTCTTCCACCTGGTTATCATGAGACATGTTTTCTTTAGGTAAGCGGACATAAATCTATATGTCACCTTGTCTGTTCCATTTCATATTCTAAATTAACACTTTTTCTTTTAAAAGTGTCACATAGTGTCACAATGCTACAAAAATTTTGTCATCTCCCAAACCTGATTTAACAAGGATCTCTTCTATTTCTTCAGGTCTTCGTAGTTCTTAAACAGTTGAGTACATGTCTATCATCCGGTACACATTCCTCCCTGGTCTTTTAAATGGGAGTAGAAGTTAATGCCTTGTTTCCCATGTAGAATAGTGTTTCTCGTTCGGCCTTAAATCATTTCATTCTGGTTCACTCCCAGCAGTGTCTTTGTGTCATTATTGCCTTGCCTGGGGTGATTTGATTAAAAAAAAATAAAAATGGATATTCAACAAGTGCAGACTATTACAACAGGTGATCATAACTACTTGTTGCTCGTCACAATCTGTGTAGGAGTAGAGGGTAGTGAAATGTTCAGTTTGAAAACTATCATCAGCTGACAGAAAGATTTAGTTAATACAGATTGATTTTTTTTTTTTTTTTTTAAGCTTATCACCCCAAGCAAGGCTGGAGGCCACTAGCACGCAAGGGGTTACAGAAGGTTTGGAGGAAGAGCAGATAGGAGTGGTAAAGGAGAGGATGTGGAGAAAGATAGTGGATCGATCAAGGCAAGGGATTACAGAAGATTTGGAGTGAGAGCAGATAGGAATGAAAGGGGAAAGGATGTGGAGAAGGGAAGTGGATAGATCAAGGCAACTGGAGATGTCGATTGACGTTACACTTAAATAGTTGGAGATTATATTTGTCAGGGAAACAGGAATAAGGAAGGGAGTTCCACAGGCGAGATGTGCGAGACATGAAGCTATTGGAGTAGAAGAGACGTCTACATCTAACAGTTTCAACGGTGAAGGGGTGGGAACGGGATGCCAGCCTCGTAGGACATTTAAATTCATGAGGCCTAGCGAAAGCAGCTCCTCGGAGCAATTACCGTGAAAGTATTTGTAAAAAAGACAGAGCGAGGCAACGTCGCGTCTGTGAGAGTGTTTTTTTTTAATTTTGTGCATGACCATTATTTGAGAGAATAACTTTTAAACTTATTTTAATTCAGAGAAATTACGCCCATTTTCGTCATTTTAAACAAAAGTTTATCAATTATTTGAATAATTTCTTTTATAAAAAAAATAATGGCAGAATGTTATAACCTGAGTGTAAAAGCCATGAGGATAGAAACAGGTCGGTTTTTACAGAATTTGTTTGGTAAAAGAAAAATAGAGGCAAATATATTTAGTAGTAACAGTCACTTTGTGACAGATATTCAATAAAAAATAAGATAGTAACACAAATTTTTAGTACTTACAATCACTTTGTGACAGGTATCCAATTATAAAATAAGATAGTAACACAAATTTTTAGTACTTACAATCACTTTGTGACAGGTATCCAATACAAAGTATAGCTTATTTCTGAATGAGTATGTGTTAATGCACTTAATCAGGCTATCACCTCCATTATGGAGTGTCCGACATATGAAATTCTGTTTCCTGTCTGGTATTAGAAAGCCAGATTAGAAAAGAGTTGTCATATTTTTCTAGCTTATTTATTTGAGTTGGAAGGCATTGGAGATCAATTTATTGACACATAAATTATATTTTGATCCCTACTCCTTAATAATTGTGGTAGCCTGAGATCAGATTTGCTCAATTATAAAATGAGAAGGGTCATAGAAAATTTACCATGACTTGATCATAGAAAATTACCCATAGCCTGTAAATTAGAAACAAATATATACAGAGAAGGTTGATGATAAAATTTGTCTTTTTCTTTTTTCAAGGAGAGTTAAAAATGATTAATTTAATACAAAGACAGTGAAATATATGGTTGAATAAAGCCAAGTTTCTACAAAAATGAATTTTTCTTAGATGAATATGTACTAAATTTATTCTGATGAAAAAAAATTCATGATTTGGAAAATATCTTGGAGGCCACATGCAGCCTTTAGGCCATATTTTGTGCAGGTCTACTTTAGTAGTAGTTGCTGGTGAATCAACTTGTAGGTAATGGTAAGTTTGATCGAGAATGAGACGTAAGTGAAAGATAAATGAATGATTGTTGCTAGTTTCATCTTACCGGGGAACAGAAACAAGAGATATATAGGTATTAAATCCTATATATTTTTTTTTTCAACCAATAAAATCCCGTCAAAAGATTTGTTTGATAACCAATAATTACTAGGGCATATACCATCAAAATACTTGGTAGATGTAGTTGAAGACCTACCATATGTTATTTTTGGACCATTTAAAAATAACAATAATAACTCCTTTCCCAACTCCCGCAAATTTGAGAAAAAGATTTTCATGACCTAGTCAGAGAAGAACTAAATACAAACTCTTATTTTGTGATAGTAGTTACAGTTAAAAATTTGTGTTTTTTTCTTTTTTTATCCCCTGACCCATAGATTCATTGGGGCATTATGTGTACTGCAGCCATATTAGAAGTGGTGTTTCTTGGGCAAGATAGCCCAACCCTCTCCAGACCAGTTTTGAATTCAGAGTTTTTCTTTCCCTTAGACTGGTTGCCACACAAGTCTGTCCTGCTTCCTCTCCCACCATAGCTATATAAACAAGCATAAATAGATCAAACTCTAAAAGATAAACCAGTTTGTCTGATGATTGCAAAAGCATGAAACCCAGGATCAGAACCCCATGTACATACAACAGAATATGTTAACTTTATCAATGATATTGAATGCTTTCCACTAAGTACTGCACATACAAAAGCAAAAAATATATATATAATAAACATATAATATATATATATATATATATATATAAACATAGGCTTCTGGAGCCTACACGAAGCCATATAAACCAGACATCCATCCAACTCAGCAGAAAGACTGAAAAGACATCAGTCAACCTTGTCATCCAGGCTTTCTCACCAAAGCAGCAGCAGACTCCCTTTGACCTTGTCTCTCAACTCCACTTTCTTTCTTCCTCAATGAAAGACTTTATGTTCATTTCTATTTCAGTCAAAGAAGAACTAAATACAAACTTTTATTTTGTGATAGTAGTTACAGTTAAGAATTTGTGTTTTTTTTTTCTTTTTTTCATCCTGTGACCCATAGATTCATAGGAGAACCATGTTTACTACAACCATAGTAGAAATGGTGTTTCTTGGACAAGATAGCCTGATGGAGCCTAACCCTCTCCAGGCTGGTTTTGAATTCAGAGATTTTCCTTCTCTTAGACTGGTTGCCATCCAAGTCTGTCTTGCTATTTACCCATAGCTGGGGGGAGAAGAAGAGAATTCATACATTTCTCAAGTTTATTAGCACATAAGTGAATGTAATTGATCCGACTGGAATTCAAACCCAGCTCTCTGATTCCTCAATCCAAGCCGCTATACATTACTCCACTGTGCCTCCCTAAGAATTTGTGTATTTTACATTAAATAAATATTGTTGTTTTATTAGAACATGCAGCAACCCTTTCTCTCATGGAATTATTCTCCAACAATATATATATATATATATATATATATATATATATATATAGTATAGGATTGGTATAGATGGAATAAAATTTCAATAACCGAAAGCACTATTCTTAAAAGATATATATATATATATATATATATATATATTATGAAGAATTTAGTCTTAAAGTGTGCTATAGTCTTAAAGCGTGCCTGACGATTGCATCTAGCATGAAATAGACTGTCGCCTCTAAGTGTTGACTTCTATGTTCACTTTCATATATATATAGATATATATATATATATATATATATATATATATATATAAATATAAAAGTGGACATGGAAGTCAGCACTTAGAGGCGACAGTCTGTTTCATGCTAGTGCAATCGTCAGAGTTGCCTGACGATTGCACTAGCATGAAACAGACTGTTGCCTCTAAGTGCTGACTTCCATGTCCACTTTTATATTTACACACGCTCTATCTCTGATATTGAGCACTTTATGCCATAAATATAGCTCACTTTAAGACTATATTTCTTCATATATATATATATATATATATATATATATATATATATATATATATATAATATATATCTTAACTAAAGTCTGCTCAGTATAGTTGCATTATGAACAACAGGTTGACTCTGTGGTTTTTGCAGAAGCACAGGTGTAACTGAGCAGGTGTATTTTTATGCCAAAGTTTACCATGCGCCTGTCATAAGACAGAGTCTCAAAATTAGGTTTTTCCCCATGACACCAACTTTTTAACTACTTCCACTCTTTCTTAATGCTTATTGTTTTAAAAAGCAATGATTAGAATTGTAATAAAACTGAAACACATGAAAGTGAATTGATTCCTTGTCTTTGTTCTTGAGAATTCATAAGAAAAATAATAAACATTTATTTATTGGATTGTTTATATAAATATTTATTTTTTATTTATTGGAATGCTTGGCAAAACGTTGGCTAATTTCCAGTTAATTCAAAGTTTATAAAATCATAAATAATAAGGAATTTCTTATATTAGGTTGACATATTTTAATAATTTAGTAAATGTTTATAATTTATGAATAAAAAATTGTTTTCAAATCTATTTCTTTATAAATTAGTAAATGATAAACATTGCATTGCAATTATTAGGTTGGTGCAAAAATAATGTCGTTTTTTGACGTTCTATCATATGTGAGAAAACAACATTATTTTTGCACCAACCTAATAGTTCTAATTATATTTGTTTCTAGAATTTTGTAAATATAAATTTATTCTTATAAATAAACAATTTAATCAAAAGTGTTTAATATTTTTGTTGTAAATTCTCAAGAACAAAACATGTATAAATTTACTTTCATGATATGTTTATGCTTTGTTGCAGTTCTAGTAAACACTTTTTAAAACAAACATTGCTGAAGGATGAAGATAGTTAAAAAAAGTGGTGCCATGGAAAAAAAACTGTCCCTTTGTAGCCATGTCCATGATTACCAAAAATTGTTTTAGGTTAAAAAAATAAAGATACAAACCCAATGAGTTATACTTGTTGAAGGTCACACAAATTTGTCATCATAAAAAAAAGTACTAAAAAATTGTTTCTTCAAAAGTTAGATCAAAAGTTTCTGTCTGAATTTCTGGAATAAAGAGTTATCATTATTTACATTATTTATGTTCAGATTGTTTTAAGTGTTTTTACTTTAAATTCTGAGAATAACGTGGACCAAACAGGTGAGCAATGACAACTGTTTTACAGAAAATGGAAACAAAAAGGACACTTATACCTAATATCAGAAAGAGAGTTGAAATTTCTTGATTACATTATAAGGAAAGGGGGCTTGGAATTTTGATACTCATAGGACAGATTGAAGGCAAGTGGGAAAGAGGAAAACAATGCATAACCTGCCTAGAAAGCTTGAGTAAATGGATGGTGAAACAAGATTTAGGAGAGATAACAAAAAGACAAAATTTATAAAGAGCTCCAAAAGACAGGAAATTGTGGAGAACCATGATTGCCAATGTCCCAAAGGCACACAGCACATGAAAGAAGAATTGTTTGAATCTGCATAATCTCAATTATTTTCCACCCTACAACCTTTTTCCTCACAGATGAAACATTAGAAGGTTATTGCTATTCTGTCGCTATTTCCATGGGAAGTGTTCCATTGAACCACATTCCATAGTTCCACAAGTTCTAACCATCATGGCTAAGACCCAGCATGTCTTGTTGTCCTCAAGAGCAATTCGAGGTAGTGGGTTACTGTTAAAATGTTTACAATGATCAAGTTATGATATGAGTAAAAGAGGGGGGTGATAAGGAAGTGAAGATTGTGAGTATAGAGAGTACAGATAATGATTGATCCTTGAAGAGGTTAAGATTGTAGCGTTTAGGAAAATATCCACACGGAAGTCTGTTCTATGAAATAACATTTCTTGGGAAAGAGCCATTTGAATAGAACTTTCTTCTATCATTAGCAATTTGTCCACAGAAGACCATCTTGATTAAGTAAATAGGTAATTGAAATTTGCTTTATCAAGATGGTCTCCCATGACTAAATTGCAAATGGCATACTTCAGCTACAGGAGTAGTTATTAATGATGGTAAAGGGGACACAGTTTTGAGTCTTGTTGGAAGGCATGTTTTTCTTTAATAGGGCTTCTCAATCCAGGCCGGTGTCTATTAATTATTTTATTTTATTCAGTTGAGCTAGTTCAGGCATTCATGAGTCTATCACACCAACCATCAGAGTCCTGAATCAACTTCGGAAGATCATTAGTGTGTCATTTTGTGTCATGATATAGCTGGTCAATGTACATGGTTCCTAGGTGATCAACCCATCTTGCTCCATAGCTAGGTGTCCAGAGTAGTAAATCCCTTGCAAGCTCTTGTTTTACTCATAAGCAGTGTCCTCAAAAGCTCATTCAGCATCTGCATGAGATTGTAGAAATATCAAGGATGGGTTCATAGAGCTATGATTTAGTTGCATGTTGTCTCCAATAGATGTTAAGTATAGCTCTCAGCATCTGAGTATAGGTTCTATCAAGCTTAGATTCAAGGGTTTTAGTTAATGTCCATGCAGTGGCACCATACCTTAACACTTCCTCTACACTAGCTTCTTAGACATCAAAGCAGAGGACCTTCAGGGTGACACTCTTGCACCATTACCCTTTTTAAGAAAACAAAAAAATGGAGAGTAACTCAAATGCATGCAACCACTAAATAACATAGTAATAAGTCATATATTGCATGCATGTTATTAATATTTCAAACACTGATGCTCTGAAAAGATAAAAGCACATTAATCAATAACTGCAGGCACACATCACATGTCCTCAAATGTTTTACACACGCTTTATTCAGGGACTGAAATTTTTTATTATTGAAAAACATTCCCTTCAGCACTCTATGCTGAAGGGCATGTTTTTCAATAAGAATCTCCAATGCTTTGACCATTAGATGTAAATTTAAAATGTTAAAAAATACTTAAGCTTGTGTATCTCTAAAATATGATATTTAAAGTAATAAGAAATTTAATAATGGATTATAAAGGAAAAATCCATTAATTCCTTAGAAATTATTTTGCTTGCATTTCGGATCCAGAATTAAAAGTAAACACTGTGTTGTGTTAGACAATTGTGCTATCCAGAATCTATCTTACATATTTATAAGTTTATCATTCATCCATGCTTTGAATATTGCTGCCACATCTGGCCCAGTGCTCCTGCTATATATTTAGAGATTCTTGATAAAATCCTCATTTTTATATTTCTTTTGCTCTATCTGTCATGCGAGACAGTTTTTCTCATTAGAATCTTATATATCCATAAGTTTACCATTTGCCCATGTTTAGAATATTACTGCTGCATATGATCTGGTGCCCTTGCTATTTACCTTAAGCTCCTTGATAAAATCCAAAGATGAATCAGTGATATTATTGGTCATGATCTGGCATCTCAGCTTCAGTCATTTCCCCACCACTGTAATGTAGTTTTCTATGTGTTTTCTATAAATATTTTTATAACTGAATTCTAAACATTGGAGAAAGAAATAGGAAAGCACACTATTTATCTTTAACAAGAAGTCATTGCATTTCAGCAATAGTTAAAAAAAGCAACCAAAAGAGTAATGTCACCTACAACCGAAAGGCACATAGTATTTTTTAAAAAAAAGAAATTGCTCCACTTAAATCAGTCACTCAAGACTGACCACAGTTAGTATCATAAAAGCAATGTTAACTCCACTATCCATTCATTAGTTCTCAAATTGGTATCTATGCTAATGAAACAAAAACATTTAGTCCTGTCTTGATAATAAGTCTGATCAGCTTGATAAGGTGAAATTGGCAGGTAATCTAAAAAATGACCTACAGTATGTTGTTAACCGGGGCATTCTTTAGAGATTCTTGATAAAATCCAAAGAGGAATATGTAATCACTTTGCCACTACTATAATGTTGCTTTTCTTTGCTTTTTCTTCTAGCTGAAGAAGAGGCTTGAATCATGGCTAAAGTATACCCAAAAGTGCTCGGATATACATTTGGACTATTTCTACATAATTTATGTCCAGAAATGAAAAAGATTATGAGAAACACAAAAATTAAGTAAAAAAACTTAATCACATTATCTTGTCAGTTGATTTTTATGAAACTTGTATAAAAAGGTACTGCACTACTCAAATACACATTAAATATATATATACATATATATATATATATATATATATATATATATATATATATATATATATATAATAGGATAAGGAAACAAATAAAATATAAATCAACTTGAATTAAAACATAGGAAAGCTGTAAACACAAAGCAGCAGAGGGACTGCAATAGTTCTTGTAACAGCCAGAACAGTTTTAATATTGAGCACATGACTACCACCATAACTTGTGGACTGTTATATTCTGTGCTAATAGGAATATATACTTGAAAAACATGGTGGATCAAATAAGTAAAGATTTATTGTAAAAACCAGTACAATAGGAAATAAGGTAACAGTTATGCGCACAATCATTGTAAGTCAATTCAGTAGTGAGTACTACTATTGGAAGGTCGATAGTTCTCGCATAAGTTTGAGTCATACTCAAAAGATTCCAGCTAGATAGGTAGTTACAACCTATAGTGTAGTTACTGATGGGGGTGACAGGTTATTCAATTACATCATGGACAAACATTGAAATATGAAGTCTAATACGACTTTTAGTATTGAAAATTATGAAGAGATTTACCCCTGATCAAATAGAATTTTTGATGCAAATATATCAACTTTATGGTAATGAATGTTTGACAATCTTCTAGATGAAGAAGAGACTTGAACCAAGAAAGACAGGGTTCTATCAATGAATACCGAGACTACAATAGACAGATCATGTGACTTATACTTCCAATCAAAAAGAGAAATTTCTGGGTTGCATAATAATAAAAGATGATCAAGTGAATTTAAGACCAACAGGACATAGAAAGCAAGAGAAGTGACAACAGCAAGTTACATATTTAATAAGATCAAAGGAATAGGTAGCAAGACAAAGAGGCATCTTAAAGGGTTGTCTAGAGCAGTGGAAAACAAGGTTGTTGCAAAGTACCATGATTGTCAACATCCTGAAAAGATATGGGACTTAAAAGATCAAGATATGACTGTCTTTACCAATGTTAATAAAAAAACTGTACCAAATAACAGAAACAACATCACTTGAAGACTTTCAACAGCAGCAACAACTAAAATGGAGTAATTTATTAGTAAAGTTATTTCATTTCTGGATTCTAAAATATAAGCATTGTAAAGTAACCTTGAGTGATGTCTGAAAAGTAAAGTACAGAGACACATAAATTGACTGGAATTAAAATATTTGGAAGCTGTTAGCACAAATCAGTCAAGTGTAAGGGCATAATAGTTCTTGTATCAGCCAGAACAGCCTTAATATTGAGCATGTGACTATCACTATAAATTGTGAACAAACAGAAATATGAAATCTAATGAGACTTTTGCTAGAGTAAATTATGAAGAGATTTACTTTTAATTCAGAAAGCTGATTATCAGATTCTCTGGTAGTATGCTCTTGTTTTGAGGGAACTATTCTGGTGTGGAATAATGGATAGCAGCTCGGATTGAGGAATCGGACAGCCAAGTTTGAATTACAGTTGAATCCATTACATTCACTTATGTGCTAATGCCCTTGGGAAAGGTATGAATCCTCATCTTTTTCTTCTTGAGTAAATAGCAGGACAAACTGGTTTCTATAACTTTGGATGGCAAATGGTCTACCACAGAAAGAAATGGCAATCGCCTGCGGGAAAAAATCTGCTTCATCAGCCAAGTATCAAAGATACATGATCGCCTAAGTGTATATCACGTATGGCACATAACTGACTGAATAATATTTTTATTTTTTTATATTCAGTAATCCCCAGTGTCTTAGTGGCTTTATTGCCTTGCTTGGAGTGAAATGATTTAAAAACTCCCTCCAATTTTCTGTTATTTGTTTATCTTGTTTTAAGTTTTCTTTATTTTTTTTCTGTTATACTCTTTCTAGATTAAAAGTTAAATCTTTTTCTTTCAATTATTATATCTGACAGCATAAAGATCTTCCCATCTATTCTATTTACCAAAGTACTAAAAATGATAGTCTCTGGTGGTTGATGAGTAAACATATTGCCTTTAAAACATTGTAGAGAAATTTTTTAACCTGTTTTTTAGGAAAGTATATCTTAAAGGCCATCAAATACAATAATATTATGGTCTGTAAAGATTTTTTCTTTTTTATTCACTTAAAAAAGTTTTTTTTACAATTGTATCATTTTTCTCACTTGCAAATTTTTCTTTCTCTTTTTTTATTTTATTACACTTTCAATCTCTTTCAATCTCTTTCAGTTTTCTGTTTAATTATTTTCACTCTTCTCAGACAAAATGTTTCATTTTTCTTTTTTCTTTCCTTCATTCATTTTTATTTTCATTGTACTCTTCCTTGGTTGTTATTCATAATGGTGTCTCATTTTCCTTCTTTACAATTTTTCATTTAAGTTTATTGTTTTCAATTTTTCAACATTTAATTCTTTCATTTTTTCTTTTGAAATATTTCTCTTTAATCCATTCTCTCCTTCAGTCATTTCTACTTCATATTGAAATCTTCATTTTATTTTATTCATAATGGTGTCCCATTTTCCTTCTTTACAATTTTTCATTTAAGTTTATTGTTTTCAATTTTTCAACATTTAATTCCTTCATTTTTTCTTTTGAAATATTTCTCTTTAATCCATTCTCTCCTTCAGTCATTTCTACTTCATATTGAAATCTTCATTTTATTTTATTCATAATGGTGTCCCATTTTCCTTCTTTACAATTCTTCATTTAAGTTTATTTCTATCGTTTTCAATTTTTCAACATTTAATTCTTTCATTTTTTCTTTTGAAATATTTCTCTTTAATCCATTCTCTCCTTCAGTCATTTCTACTTCATATTGAAATCTTCATTTTATTTTATTCATAATGGTGTCCCATTTTCCTTCTTTACAATTTTTCATTTAAGTTTATTGTTTTCAATTTTTCAACATTTAATTCTTTCATTTTTTCTTTTGAAATATTTCTCTTTAATCCATTCTCTCCTTCAGTCATTTCTACTTCATATTGAAATCTTCATTTTATTTTATTCATAATGGTGTCCCATTTTCCTTCTTTACAATTCTTCATTTAAGTTTATTTCTATCGTTTTCAATTTTTCAACATTTAATTCTTTCATTTTTTCTTTTGAAATATTTCTCTTTAATCCATTCTCTCCTTCAGTCATTTCTACTTCATATTGAAATCTTCATTTTATTTTATTCATAATGGTGTCCCATTTTCCTTCTTTGCCTCTTTGTTATTTCAATCCCTTATAGATATCTGCATTAATGTGTGCATTTTATGTGTGTGTGATTGTATTAATGAATGAGTGTTTATGTGTATCTGTGTTAATGCATGAGTGTGTAGCTGTGTTAGTGCATGTATATGAACGTGTCTCTGTATTAATGCATGTATCTGTGCATATCTCTGTATTAACAGATTTATGTGTCTGTGTCTTTGAAGTTACACATGTATGTGTGCATGTCTCTGTATTAATGCATGTATATGAATGTGTCTGTATTAATGCATGTATGTATGTATGTATCTGTGTAATGCATGCATGTGAGTGTGTCTCTGTTAATACATGTATATGAGTGTGTTTCTGTTAATGCATGTATGTGAGTGTGTCTGTATTAACAAATGTAGCATGTCTGTACTAATGAATACATGTGTGTGTCTCTATTAATGAATGTATGTGTGTGTGTCTGTGCATTAATGCATGCATTGTATGTGTGTGGGATTGAATTAATGAATGCGTGTATCTGTGTTAATGCGTGAGCGTGTAGCTGTGTTAGTGGACGTGTATGAACATGCCTTGGTATTAATGCATGTATATGTGCATGTCTCTGTATTAACAAATATATATGTGTGTGTGTGTCTTTGTAGTAACGCTTGTATATGTGCATGTCTCTGTATTAATGCATGTATATGAATGTGTCTGTATTAATGCGTATATGTATGTGTCTGTGTAATGTATGTATGTGAGTGTGTCTCTGTTAATGCATGTATGTGTGTGTGTATTAAAAAACGTAGCGTGTTTGTATTAATGAATAAATGTGTGTGTCTCTATTAATGAATGTATGTGTGTGTGTCTCTGTATTAATGCATGTATGTGTGTGTGTGTCTTTGTATTATTGCATGTGTGTGTCTCTGTATTAATACGTGTCGATGTATATGTGCATGTATATGTGTTGATGCATGCTTGAGAGTGTGCATGTGTATTCACACATGTATGTGAGCGTATTTCTGTATTAATGCATGTGTGTGTGGTGTGTGTCTTTATTTATGCATCTATGTATATCTATAAACAAACACACACACACACATATATATATATATATATATATTAATGCTTGTATATGTATGTGTGTGCATCTATATATATATATGTGTATGTGTGTGCATCTCTATATCTATATGTGTATGTGTGTGCATCTATATATCTATATGTGTATGTGTGCGCATCTATATATCTATATGTGTATGTGTGTGCATCTATATATATGTGTGTATGTGTGTGCATCTATATATATATATGTGTATGTGTGTGCATCTATATATATATATGTGTATGTGTGTGCATCTCTATATATATATGTGTATGTGTGTGCATCTATATATATATGTGTATGTGTGTGCATCTCTATATATATATGTGTATGTGTGTGCATCTATATATATATGTGTATGTGTGTGCATCTCTATATATATATGTGTATGTGTGTGCATCTCTATATATATATGTGTATGTGTGTGCATCTATATATATATATGTGTATGTGTGTGCATCTATATATATATATGTGTATGTGTGTGCATCTATATATATATATGTATATGTGTGTGCATCTATATATATATGTGTATGTGTGTGTGTCTATATATATATATATGTGTATGTGTGTGTGTCTATATATATATATGTGTATGTGTGTGCATCTATATATATATATGTGTATGTGTGTGCATCTATATATATATATGTGTGTGTGTGTGCATCTATATATATATATGTGTATGCGTGTGCATCTATATATATATATGTGTATGTGTGTGCATCTCTATATATGTGTATATGTGTGCATCTATATATATATATATGTATGTGTGTGCATCTATATATATATATATATGTGTATCCGTGTGCATCTATATATATATGTGTATGTGTGTGCATCTATATATATATGTGTATGTGTGTGCATCTATATATATATATGTGTATGCGTGTGCATCTATATATATGTGTATGTGTGTGTGTATATATATATATATATATATATATATAAATAAATGCATGTATGTCTGTGACTATTAACACGTGTATATCTGTATTAATATGTGTAGGCATGTGTGTGTATGTGTTTGTGTATTCATGTGTGCGTCTATCTGTGTTAATGCATAATTCTGTATGCCTTATTATATTTATTTAATTTCAGCACTTTTTTGTATTTGACAAAAAAATGCTCAAAGCTGTTAATTTAATCAACACATTATCATGATCAACACAACTTTATGAACAAACTCATGAATATGAAAGCATTTGCTGTGTGCTGCAAAATGTGCCTCCTTTCGGCTCTCGGTGTCTTTGGCATTCATTCTCAAACCTCTTATTCCACATGCTTCATTTATTCATTTATTAGATTAGACTTTTGGTTCTCTCGATGGAATTTTAACTTGATCCTTCCCTGAAGCCAGTCCACAAATCAATTCTTTTGCACAATATTTTCTCTTTACTGTTTTTATACCAGAGCAGAAAGATGTCAATAAAAAAAGATCCTTAAGTACGTCAGACAAGATTAGCACCAGAACACTTATTTGTTTTCTATTTTCGTTTAATTCCTGGTGTTGTATGTTAATATTTGGGTATGCGGGTATATCAAATACCTGAGAGATTTGAATGTCCCTGCTTTGCATAGTTCATTACCCCTTGGAATGTCAAAGTAGAGAGACTTGTCGGCAGGGTGGGGGACTTATGAAAAATTTGGACATGTAAAAACCAGACTTATCACTCACCACTGACCCAACTCTAGGTAGGTGTGTCATTCTAGAAGCACTTCCACATATCAAGGTCTTCTGTTAGTATAAGTAGCAAGATTTTATCCATCACCAGCTTACTTGATCTGTCATATTGCTTAGAGCACCTGGTATATTCCCCAGCAGTCACCCATCTGAGTACTGGCTAGGTTTAACGTTGCTTAGCTTCAGTGAATCAATGTTTTAATGTGATATGGCCATAAGCTGTTTCAACATGATATGACTGTATGCTGATATCATCAATACAAAAATTTAAGTTAACTCAGCTTTCAAACCAAAACTGAAATCTCCTCCCATTAGCCTAATCATGGCATTAAATAACCCTAATTGAATTGAGATGCCGTCAAAAAAAGTATCAAAACATCAGTCATATCAGAGAGTTTGTTAATGGCAGGAACATTTTATGCAAAGTCCTTACTAAAGTCTTCCACTGCTAAGAGAAATGGACAGCAAGATTACATCTAAAATATTTTTACAATGCAGAAAACAATATAAGAAACAATATAAAAAACAATATTAGAAATAACATAAGAAACAATATAAGAAACAATATTAGAAACAATATAAGAAACAATATTAGAAACAATATAAGAAACAATATTAGAAACCATATAAGAAACAATATTAGAACAATATAAGAAACAATATTAGAAATAATATTAGAAATAATATTAGAAACAATAAAAGAAACAATATTAGAAACAATATAAGAAACAATATAAGAAATAAATCAGCAATTCACTAATAGTTAATCTCACATAAAACATGGAAAGTTAAATCCAACTGAGAAATTGAAAGACATCGCTTCTAGCAGGACTTGAATGCATATTTCTATTAACATTGCTTTACTCATTTGAATCAAAGAAACCTGATTATTAAACCAGAAAAATCTGAAATTCAATTAAAATTATTTACATCATTTTATCTTTTATGGTATAGAATCTTAAAAGTTGTAATTTTTTAAAACTTTTAGATAAAGCTCTTTAATCATTTTATTATTTCATTACTAGTTTTACACAATTTTAATACTGGCATTTTTTATCCTAACATTCTGTGTCTATATACACTTAATTATTAGTATGTATTGTGTATAAAACAAAAGTATGGGAATAAAAAGCAACAATAATAAGATGGAGTCAAACTAGTAATGTGTCCTGGGTAAGATGATAAACTACATCCAACATCAAGGCCTCTGATCAGGAGGTTTTGAGGAGCGTGAAATCACCTATTAATTGCTGATGTTTCCAGGTCCACCCCGACCCAGGGTGTTAGCATCTGTTAGGGTCCCAGGTATAGGCAAATAGTTGACACCCAAACTGGGGTCAAAACACTATGAAAGTGTAAAAATAGGTTTTAATACATGCCAGAAATACTTTGTAAAAAAAAAAAGATCTATTACCAGCAATACATTTTTAGAAAAAAAAATATTACCAACTATAGTTAATTCTGAAAGAAAATATTACCAGCAATAAAAAAATTGTCAGCATTAAATGATCCATTGAGGTTGATATGCTGTAAAATAAACCAAACCAAACCAACCAAACTAGTAATAAAATAATAGTAATAATGAAGAGTATATTGACCCGGAATGTTGAGATAAGTAACAATAATAATAAGATGGAGTCAAACTAGTAATAAAATAATAATAATAATAATAATGAAGAGTGTATTGCCGCAGAATGTTGGGATAATAAGATGGAGTCAAATTAGTAATAAAATCATAGTAATAATGAAAAGTTTATTGACCCAGAGGGTTGAGATAAAATACAACAATAATACAATGGAATAAAGCTAGTAATAAATTAATAGCAATAATGAAATGTGTATTGCTCTGGTGTTGTGATAAAAAGCAACAATAACAAAATAAAGTAAAACTTGTATTGAATGTGTGGACAGCATAACAGTTGTTGGTATGAAAAGTAGAATTGGTGAACCACATTCAAATTCTATCCTTCTCTGTTACATTCATTTTTGCACTAATGACCTTTAGAGAAAACTAAATCCATTTCTTCCTCCAGCTATGGGTTAAATAGCAAATTATACTTATGTTCCAGTCTAGGAGAAGGAAAACTGAAATCCAAACAATAGAGAAGGAAATAGGTAAACACACTATTTAAGCCATTGCATTTCAGTGAACTAACCTTCTTAAGTCTAACCTATTAAACAAGGTGAAATTGGCTGGTGATCTAAAAAACAATCTACAGTATGTTGTTAACTGGAGCAAGGAATGGCTTGTTAATATTAACACCTCCAAAATGAAACTTCTCTTTATTAATCAGCTGAAATATCCCTTCCTGCCTCCTATCAGCATTTCTGCTACATCTTGTCTGGTTCTCCTGCTATGTATGTAGAGATTCTTGATAAAATCCAAAGAAGAATCAGTGATATTATTGGTCCTGATCTGGCATCCCAGCATTAGTAATTTTCCACCACCATAATGTAGCTTCCATTTGCCTTCTCTATAAATATTTTATATAGCAATTGTTCGAATGAACTAATTGCTATGGTACCTAAACTTTATGAATTTAAGTGCAATACTATATTGATAGCAAGGTCTCATCAATTTACAGTTGAATTGGTTAAATGTAAATTCTATGCTAACAGTTTCTTTTCTTGCACTTCTTGTTTGTGGAACTTACTTCTGGCTTCACGCTTTTCAGCCAACTTTGATCTTCAAAAATTTAAATGCAGTGTCAATTGTTATCTACTGTCCTCTTGATCACTCTTTTATTGTTTTTGCTCCCTAATAATTTTCTTTTTTTTTTTTCTTCCATGCTCAATAACCCTTGTGTCTTAGTGGCTTTACTGCCTTGCTTGGTATGATATGATTAAAAAAAATAGTATAGTATATGCATTGTCAAGTCTATAAACGTTTTTTAATTAAGAGTTGTCCTTCTAGACTGGTTGCCACTCAAGTTTAAAGAGCCCTGTCTGTTCTACTATTTAACTCATAGCTGGGGGGATTCATGTATCCATACATAATTTATATGAAAGTGACTGTAATAAAACTCAACTGGAACGTGAACTCTTCTCTCTGATTTCTCTTTCTGAGCCACTATCTATATTACCACCCACAAAATCACTTTAAAATAATTGTACTAATGTAGAGTGTGAGAGTTGGCTGAAAAGTTCATTGTCTAACCAAGATACTCTCATGGAATGTGACCAAATGAGGTTTATTTTTCAACATAGTCCCCCTTGTAGTTCACACATTCTTCCATCAGTGTTGCAAGGCTTGGATCCCATTGGTGAAGATGGTTTCATTCTGTTGGTAAAAAACAAGTCATCAACAGCTGATATCATATCATTATCAGTGAGCCAAGTGCTTTTTTATGTCGAGGAACAGTTGATAGTCAGATGGGGCAAAATCAGGAAAATAGGAAGAGTGATCAACCAGTTCATAGACACAGTCACGTACAGCAGCCATTAAAACCAAGGACTTGGGTGTTAGAGCATTGCTCTGATGAATCAAAACCTCTTTCATCAGTTTTCCTGAGTGTTTGGTCTTGGTAGCCTTGCGTAACTGCCTCAGCAAGTTGGCATAGTACTCCCCATTGATGGTGTGGCCATTTTGAAAATAGTCAATAAACACAATGCATTTTGCATCCCAAAAAACTGAGTCCATCCATCATCTTCCCTGAAGATAAAAGGACCTTAGCATTCTTTGGAGATGTTGAGGAGAGGTGTTACCACTGTATTGATTGTCTCTTCCTTTCTAGCTCCAAGTGATGAATCCGACACTCATCCTGGGTACAAGGAACAACTGGATCTGCCTCAAACAATGCCAGATTTTCCCATGATGTGATCAGCGTGGTGTGGTTTTGACGAAGTGTCAGGAGATGTGGCGGAAACCTACATCATACCAAGTCCATTCTGCAGAATTTTCTCAACTCTCTCATGGGATATGCTGATAGCATTTGCTATTTGATTCATAGTCAATTGCCATGTGCTGAACGTGATCAGTGTTTTCATTGGTGGTGGCAGTTAAAGGACATCCAAACCTTGGGTCATCTTCCAAACGCTTCCTTCCCCTCCTAAATTCAGCCGCCCACTTTTTCATGTTGATAAAGCTGGAGTGTCATCCCTTAATGTAGTAACCATGTCAACATGAATGTCTTTGGGGGCTAACGCCTTTTTCTGCAGGTACTTGATTCCATGATGCCAAATTTTGTCCATTTTCAAGAAAAGTCACTACTACTTACTTTTGAAGTCTTCTTTGAACAGTCAGATGTTAGTTCACCTGGAAAAACATCAATGCAGTCATTAATAAGCAGAGTTGAAATTGATGCATGCAAGGTTTCAGAAATTTCATGTCAATAATAAATAAATCATTCAATTTTATTCTCCAATTATTATTATTTTCATCTAATTATTTTAAATGCACCTCTTTGCCCAATATTTATTTCTGTTGATAGTCAACCAAAAATAATAAGTACAAAAATTTAAATGTCTGAGAAGTCTTTTAACAGAGGATGGAAAATATGACACTGAGATCCGAAGGCATACTGGGATAGCCAAAGATGCATTACAAAAGCTAAGTGGAGTATTAAGAAATAGAAAAATTTTCTTAGAAACAAAGAACAGAGTACTGAATTGTTACATGATATCTGAAATCTTATGCTGGACAATCTCCTCAAAGATGAAGAAGAGACTTGAAGCAGCAGAAATGTGGTTCTACAGAAGGATGCTGAGGTTACCATGGATCAAACATATGAGCAACATCAAAGATTTGCACTTAACATCAGAAAGAGACAGTTGAATTTTCTTGGGTATATAATTAGGAAAGAGAGCTTTGAAAATCTGATACACACAGGACAGATTAAAGGCAAGCAGGACATACTTTGTGATCTTGAGTAAATGATTAGTGGAACAAGGTTTAGGAGAAATAACAAAAAGATAAAATTTATTAAGAGCTATACAGGGCAGGAAATTGTGGAGAGCCATGGTCACCTACACCCTGAAGGGACATGGCACTTAAAGAAGTAATGGGAATGATAAAAAAGAGGACATTTTCTTTTTTTTTTTTTTTTAAGTGTATCACCCCAAGCAAGGCTGGAGGCGACTATCACACAAGGGGTTATAGAAGGGTTGGAGGAAGAGCAGATAGGAGTGGTAAAGGAGAGGATGTGGAGAAAGAGAAAGACAGTGGATCGATCAAGGCTAGGGGGTTACAGAAGATTTGGAGCGAGAGCAGATAGGAATGAAAAGTGAAAGGATGTGGAAAAGGGAAGTGGATAGATCAAGGCAACTGGAGATGTCGATTGACGTTACACTTAAATAGTTGGAGATTGTATTTGTCAGGGAAACAGGAATAGGGAAGGGAGTTCCACAGGCGAGATGTGCGAGACATGAAGGTATTGGAGTAGAAGAGACGTCTACATCTAACAGTTTCAACGGTGAAGGGGTGGGAACGGGATGCCAGCCTAATATTATCAATGTATGAGTGAAAATATGGAAACATAATGATACAATATGAATCATGTCTTGTGATGGTTAATGTTGATTTATCAAGTTATCTTTTATTAATTACTCAAAAGTAAAATCCCGTAAAAGTCTAGAAATCTAACAGCTGAATTCAATTTCATTAGTTTACCTTCAGGGCATATGGCTCTCCCCAGATTCCTTTTTCTTCATTATATGTGAATAGTTATGACTTCATTTGAAAGATAGCAGTGTGTTTTTCCACTGCTTTCTCCATGGGTTTGAATTTAAAGCTGGCCTTCTCCTGGACTAGCTGCCAACCAAGGCTAGAGAGCCTA
Organism: Acanthosepion esculentum; assembly: GCA_964036315.1. Taxonomy (NCBI): domain Eukaryota; kingdom Metazoa; phylum Mollusca; class Cephalopoda; order Sepiida; family Sepiidae; genus Acanthosepion; species Acanthosepion esculentum. The sequence goes on from OZ038515.1 coordinate 49,989,648, forward strand.
AGCTATTTTTTAACCTATGGTGGTGTCCAGATGAACTTAAATTTTTCAAATTTATTAGCATTTTAATGACTTTAATTTTTGATTACTTTTCTTTGATCTTAAGTAGTAGATGATATAGTGAATTTCTTAGATGTGGTACAAGACCAAAAGTATGGGGCACCCAGTGAGGATCGAACTCACTACTCAGTTGTAAATTGTTCTAGTGAGACAAGATTGTTAACCATTACACTACACTGAAGTGTCCCAAGTAGGAGATGATATAATAATCTTAAGCTGTTTAAATATTTTTTTTTGCTGATGGATCATTGTTACTAATGTTAATTCTTGACTAATTTTTCCGTCTTTTTAAGTGGATGTGCAGGTGGTGTAATAGATAGCTGCTTGAAATATAGCCAAGATTGATTTTTTTTCTATACTTCAACTAATACAAGGCTCAAGAATCACGCAAGGTAGAGGATTACTGAGTGACATTGCTGTAAGGGAGGAGACATAACAAATGCATATTAACAGTTCTGTGAAAGAAGTTCTTCGAGTGGAACTTAGGTTCATTACATGCATTTATGTGCAAATACCCTTAATTGATCTATAAAGGAAATACTTTGTAGAGTATATAAAGCCAAAAACCAGATCAATCAATGAATTCTTTCGTCTTAATTTTCTTGTTCAAATAGGTTGAGAAGATACTGTAAAAGTTCTCAGCTAGACCAAGAAGAAATTCCTAATTCTAATGTTTGGTCATTTGGTCAGATTTTGGGAAGTAGGTCAGATTGAGAAATTCAAGCCCTACTCACTTCATAGTAGTAGCTGTAGTAGTAGTTGAAGGAACAGTTATCCAAAAATCACTAAATGTCTAAAAATTAATATTGTCTTTAATATTTATTTTTGGCTCGTTTTTTTTTTCTTAGTCATATGTTCATCTGGATTTCTATTATAAAGATTCTTCTATGTGCCATATCTCTTCAAGATGTGGGTGATCATGGCTCTCCACAATTTCCTGTACTTTGTAGCTCTTAATATATTTTATCTTTTCAATATCTCTCCTAATCATTGGTCTGCCAACCATTTACATAAACTTGTTTGATAGATTATGATACTACTTTCTTCTTGTCTTTAATATATCCTGTCAGTGTCAGTTGTTATAACTCCTCTTTCTTCATTATGTTCCTTCAAAATTTAAACTGTCTATTTCTAATGTTATGTAGAAGTGTCCTTTTTGTTTCAATTTTCTCTAAAGAAAAGATTTAAATGTGTGGAAAAATATCTCATCTGAGTATCAGATTTTCCAAGTCCTCTTTCCTCATTATCTGCCCTTGAAATTTCAACTGTCTCTTTCTGATGTTATGTATAAGTGTCCTTTTTGTTTCAATTTTCTCTAAAGACAAGCCTTAAATGTATGGAAAAATAGGTCCTCTGAGTGTTAGATTTTCCAAGCCCTCTTTCCTAATTATGTGCCCTAGAAATTTCAACTGTCTCTTTCTGATGTTATGTATAAGTGTCCTTTTTGTTTCCATTTTCTCTAAAGACAAGCCTTAAATGTATGGAAAAATAGGTCCTCTGAGTGTTAGATTTTCCAAGCACTCTTTCCTAATTATGTGCCCTAGAAATTTCAACGGTCTCTTTCTGATGCTACGTACAAGTACCCTTTTTGTTTCCATTTTCTCTAAAGACAAGCCTTAAATGTGTGGAAAAATGGAAATATTTCATGTCAATAATAAATAAATCATTCAATTTTATTGTCCAATTATTATTATTTTCATCTAATTATTTTAAATGCATCTCTTTGCTCAATATTTATTCCTTAATAATAGTACTTTGAAACTATATTAGAAGCACAATTGTACAATATTATTTTAATTCAATCATATTGCTCAATAATATTGATTGCACAGAGCAGACATCTTCATTCAAGAAAGTAATTCCCAGTTGGATAGCCACTTCATTTTACTTGTCTTTTCCTTTCTTTTTCATCTATTATTAGCAGAATCATTTATTCCAGGTCATAATAACCGCAATTCTTGGATAGAAATCAACACAGGAAATCTGTCAGTTGTTTTTGGCTACTTTTACTTCCTGGGGGGAAAGGTTGCTGAATGATGAATGAACCAAATTTCTGACTTGATTCTGATTGGATGAGCTATTAAACCAATAATCAAACAGTAAATATTGTTGGTTCAAGGAAGTTCTTAAAAATACAGTTCTCAAAGATAATGCCAGGTTGAATATATTTGGGAAATGTTTGGTAACATTTTTTTTTTATTTTTTTTAATTTCTTCTAGTTAAATGTAGATGTTTATTACATGATGAGATCATTCAATGATGGTGTAGTGAGACTGGCAACATCCTGGAAATAGAACAAAAAAATGAGTAAGAATTGTCTGCACAAATAATTTCAGGAACTGGAAATTGTAGAAATTATGGTTTGTGTTTCCGGGTGTGTTCAAATGGAAAAATCAAAATGTGGTTTAATGTTTTTGCATTGTATGGATTCACAGACGCACACAGAAACAAAATGGATGGATGTAGGATTTACTTTTTTTAAAATGATGCCATTCTATAAATATTCTAAAAATGCATAAATTTCTATTTTATCATGAATTTTAAGGTGAGAAGTTTTTAATTAAGAATATAACTTTTAATTAGTATTCTTCTTCTCGGCAGTCATGGCTCTCAACAGCTTCCTATCCTTTGTAGCTGTAGTGTAATTGGCCATTGTTAAGTATAATGGGCAAAAATACCCAACAAACAGAACTGACGATGTTTCCAATAAACAATATGAAAAGGAGGAAAAAGAACAGGGCAAAATAATACTAAGCAAACAATATATATGGATGTCAAAACTAGACAAGACAACAGTAATAAGGTGAAAAGTTCACAAACTAAAAACAGTGTTAATACACAAAAGGGATACAGTCAACTGATTGTAGCTTAGACTTCAAGACAAGAAAGAACAAAAATATGGTAAATGGGCCTCAGGAATGGATTATTTTTTATTGGTTCGGAAGAAATCCCAGAATACATCTGTATGATTTGTCTTTAAATTTGGGGAGATTATGTTTTTAGCAGTCATTCTCTGAGATTGAAACCAACCAAAGTCTTTGTTTTTTCACCATCACTGCCAGTCTTTGTTTTGCCATCCATTTGCACAATCTCATTAGAGAGGTTACTCAGTGTTTTCCTCTTGCCTTCAGTATCTCCTGTGAGTATCAAATTCTCCAAACCCCTCTTTTCTCATTAGAAATTTCAACTCTCTTTCTGATTATAAGTGTCCTTTTTGTTTCCCTTTTCCTTAAAACTTCCCCATTACTCCAATGTTCTCAGCATCCTTGTATAAAACCATATTACTGTTGCCTCAAATCTCTTCTTTATTTATGAGGAAATTGTCCTGGAATTCACTGCCAGAAAGGAGACCCAATATGACAAAACACTCTTCTTTGTTTCTAATGAAATTTTCCTATTTCTTAATACTTTAATTAGTTTTTGAAAGACCTCTTTCAGGCATTAATTATAGATTTTGAGTCATTCTCACAATCAGTTAAAACTGATTGTGAGAATGACTTCAGAGATAAAACTGTAAATAAAAAAGCATATGAACATGATCTTTTAACTCAAAGGACAGAAGGATGTGGTCGACTGTCGCTCTGATGAGCTTATGTGAATAGATGACAGAATGGGGAGTTGGAAGGACGGTAAATAGACAAAGCTGCATAGGATAGGAAGTTGTGGAGAGCCATGAGCCATTTTTATATATTATTTTTAGCCACATTTATATCTTGATGGGTCTTCTGGTAGCAATGAAAAATTTCTTTTGTTTTTATATATAAATTTTTAGGCTTCCAGCCACATCATGTTTAAAAACTGGTTCTTGTATGATCACTGAAGTTAAGCAACATTGAACCTAGTCAGTATCAAAATGGGTGACTGCTGAAGAATACCAAGTGCTGTATGATTGGATGTGCAGATAGTGTAATGGATAATGACTTGTAATTTTTCATCAGAGAGCTGAATTCTAATTTCCATTGAGTTTGTTACATTCACTTACATAAAAATACCCTTTTCTCCTCCAGCTATGGGTTAATTAGTAAGACTTGTATCACTGAACCATTTTTAAAATTCTAACAATCTAAAAATATTTTCTGGTTTTAAATAACCTTCAAAGGATTCATAAGCCTTAGAAAACAAATCTGTCAATCAATATATATAGATTATAAATTGATATCCTGATGGGTCTCCTATGAGTAATAAGAATTTTTGGGGGGGGTTATATGTGAATTTCAGTCTCATTGATATCTTGATGGGTCTTCCATTACTAGTAAGGAATTAGTTTTGATTTTATATTTGAATATATATTTTAGCTGAAATTGATTTCTTGATGGGTCTTCTGGTAGTGATAAAGAATTTCTTTATTTTTATACAAAGGGTGTTCCAATAACTTAAGTTTAAGCATCTAATGATTTTTTTTCTTTTTCTTTCAGATTTAACAACTTAAGTCTTTGGCAATTCCAACCATGGAAAGATTAACAATCAAACATCAAAGCCTAGTATGAAAATGGACAATCAAACAGAAATGCATTTCATGTACTTTGCAATTTTTTTGGTCAACATAATCGACCAGCAAAGAGTGCAATTGGCAACAATGTAACATTGTTGTAGAGAGGTTCAGTTCCTGTGCATGATGACAAATAGAGGGGTCTGGATTTTTGGCCACATTCTTGTGCACTGCAGCAATGTTTTCAGCAGAACAGCGTAAACGAGCACGCAATGGTGTTTTCTCATCTGCCACCGACCCAGTTTGTTTGAATTTATGAACAATTTTTCCAATTGCACTCTTGAAACTTTGACATGTTGTTTGATTGTTAATCTTTCCAGGGTTGAAATTGCCAAAGACTTAAGTTGTTAAATCTGAAAGAAAAAGAAAAGAATTATTAGATGCTTAAACTTAATTCACATTTAAAAATCGGTCCAAGTTATTGGAACACCGTATATAAATTTTAGGCTCATTTATATTCTGATGGGTCATGTATTAGTAATAAGGAGTTTTTTGGTTTAGACTCATTGATATCTTGATGGGTCTTTTATAAGCAATAAGGTGTTTGTTTTGTTTTTATATATAAATATAATTTTTTCTCTCATTGATATCTTGATCGGTCTTCTGGTAGCAAACTGCAGTTCATATAAGGTTATGACTTTTAGGTAAATTGAGATATTAATGAGTCTTTCAGTAGCAAAGTTTCTTTTGTTTTTATATATGAATATATCTTTCAGGCATGTTAATAACTTGGTGGGTCTTCTAATAGGAACAAGGAATTTCTTTTGTGTTTATAGAGAGTGTCCATAAAGTTCATGTGCATTTTAAAAAAATTATAACTTTATTTGTATTTGCGATAGAAATAATTTGTAAAAAGGATTAGAAAGAAGTAAATCTATATTTTTTAAGGTTTTATTGAAATTTTATTTAAGTTTCCACATGTCCTCCATCATTAGCAATACAAAGGGTAATACGATTTTGCAGTTCACGGAAAACATTTGCCAACTGATTTACAGTAATGCCTGAAATCACATTAGTTATTTAGCTATACTTAAAACTAGGTACATTAAACTTTATAACATTTTTTACAGATTATTTCTATCGCAAATACAAATAAAGTTATAAATTTTTTAAAGTGCGCATGAACTTTATGGACACCCTGTATATGAATATTATTTTTCTTATATAAAAATTTCAGTTTGACTAGAGTATTTCTGTCCAAACATCATTTTTCTTTGGTATTGACATGTAATTGTCCTTGTGATTTATGTTTAAAGACAGTCATAGAATTAATTTCCTGAGAATATAGGATTTTCACACTCATGCCTCTTTATTTTCATGCCATATATTGATAAGAATGATTCATAATGTATTAGTTGAATTACAGGGTGTTCATAAATTATTGGTACAATATAAAAAATTCAAAAAACTTTAAAAAATGAAGATAACTCTACAGAGTTTATTGGAAAACATAAGAAAACACATAAAGTTTTATTTAAAGACATCAGAACACATCCACACGGGCTCCATTGGTTACACACAACACATCTAGTTGATGTTTACTTTCTGTATATTTGCAAAATACTTTCTGCTTCCATAATCTTCTTGGGCCAGACACAGTTGCTAACATGACTAGGTACTTTTTTTTCATGCATTTTGCTGCAATGGAGCTAGGCTTGAGTGTTTGATTAGGTCTCAATGAACCAGGGTACACATTGCATTTTCCCTTTTCAGTGTTGTCATTTTTATTAAGAGTCAAAGATTAATAATAAGCACTTTTAACATCTACCTGAAAAGATAAATGAAAATGAATTAAAAAAAGAATGAACCATATATAAATTAAAACTTTAATAATAATTCTTTACCATCCAAAGAAGTCTATTGATGAAATTTGTCTCTAAAATGAATACAATAAAATAAAGTTGTGCAGGTAATTTAGAGACACCTCAGATATGCATATCATACTTTAAGCAAAAATCATGCTTTTCTTAGGGGTAAATCCAGATACTGGGTGTTTTTCAGAAGAACTGTGTTTAGATGCACACTCACACACACATGCACACATATATAGAGATAGTATGTCTATAAATTATTTGTGCAGTTTTAAAAATTCAAACTGAAGATGAATCTACAGAGTTTATTGGAAAATGTATGTAAACAAATAAGATCTCATTTAAACACATCAGAACACATCCACATGGGCACCATTGGTTACACACAACACATCTTGACGAGGCTCAATTTCTGTTTTTTGTCTGACAATTCATGTTTCCTTCTTATGCCAGGCACAGATGCTAATGTGACGTGATAATTTTTTTCGTAAATTCTACTGTAATTCTGCTCAATCTAAGTGTCTGATTTTGTTTCAATAAACCAGTATACACATTGAATTTTCTATTTCAGTCATTTTCATTAAAAGACAGGGATCAATAATAAGCACTTTTAACATCTACCTGAAAAGACAAAGATGAAAGGGAATTAAAAAGAACAAAGTATATATTAACTAAAACTTTAATATTTCTTTAACACGCAAAGAATTGTATTGACAGATCTTAACTCTAGTGGATACATTAAACTCTGAAAGTTATACAGTTAATTGATGGACACACTGTATAATTTATAATGTATTGATTACTAAAGAGGTAAGAAATTGATTACTAAAGAAGTAAAAAGTATATTACTGTTTTCTCTAGACAAAACAGAAACAACCTCACAACAGAGATTTATAAACAAAAATGTGAATAATTCTCATTTTATTATGTCAAAACAAATTTTCAAATGATATTTAAAAATATAAAATTTTCAAATGATATTTAAAAATATCTTTCATAAAATTGCAAATTTTTTCTCTTTTAGTAAAATATAAAAATATAACCAAGTTGAATTTTGTTGTTTAATCTTCATCTTTGAAGTTTTTACCTTTTTTTATTTCAAAACACCAATGTACAATAACTGAAGTTACGTAATGTTGAGCCTGGTCAATACCTAGATGGATGACCACTTGGAAATACCAGGAGCTGTAAGCTTGGATGTGAGAGTGGTGTGAATGTTGTTTAATCTTTATCTTTGAAGCCAATTTCTTTTGGGTGTATGGTCACATCATGTTGAAATACTGGTTCCTGTACAATCACCAAAGTTAAGCAACATTGAGTCTGGATCAATACCTAGATGAGTAATGCTTGGGAATACCAAGTGCTGTAAACTTGGATGGGTGGGTGGTGAGGCTTATGGGCACATCATGTTGAAACACCAGTTCTCATACAATTACCAAAGTTAAGCAACATCGAGCTTAGTCAGCACCTAGATGGGTGACTGCTTGTGAATACAAAGTGCTGTCAACTTGAATGTGCAGGTGGTGTGATGGATAATTGCTCGTAATTATCATTGATAGAGCTGAGTTTTAATTCCAGTTGGGTTCATTATATTCCCTAACACACAAATATTCTTGGAAAATGTATGAATAAACAGAACATCTACTCAAATACAAGTAATATATATATATATATATATATATATATATATATGTATATATGTAAAATATTTTTTTTTATACATTGGATGTTGGAGTAAACAGTTCGTCATCAAATGTGTCAATATATTGCTATATATTTTTTTTAAATAATAATAATAATAAAACAAAATAAAAAAATATCAAATTATTATCAAATATATTAGACTATTTTATTATTATTATTATTATTATTATTGTTGTTGGTGTTTTTAAAAATAATTGAAAGATAAATAATAAAAGCAAATTGACTAAAAAATGATTTTATGTGCATAGAGGAATTTGGTACCTTTGTTGATCATCTGCTGCACCTTAGGGTACCGTGCAACACTGGTCTTCACTCATCCTCTAAATCTCTCATGTGTTAAAGGCGAGCTGTTGGCCAAGTACTTGGAGAGGAGATCGGTGCCACCAAGTTATCTACAAGTCCACAGAAAGGATTATATATATATATATATATATATATATATAATTTATATATATATATAATTTGTATATATATATATATATATATATATATAATTTATATATATAATTTATATATATATATATATATATATATATATATATATATATATATATATAGCCACCAGCTATCTACAAGTTCACAGAAGGATTATATATATATATAGCCACCAGCCCTTGTACCAGAGACAACAAACTGTGACATCAAAACCCCTTATGTATATTGTGTGGCCCACCATGCACTACCCAATGTATTTAAGGTCTTTGGGAGGTCAAACTCTATGATAATATAACATACAATCTTCACAAACACCTAACATGTGACACTCAGTGCACCTGTATAAGCTAAGCTGTTTTGATAGAGAGAGTGTGCTTTGTGACACACAAGCAACTGACCACTTTAAAGAAATCTTAATGCAGGCTGATCAGTAGCTGGATGGCTAATAGTTCAACACAAATACATGCAGGTCAGAAATCACATGGAGAGGAAGTGATAGCGATGGGGACAGGTGGGGGATGCCACTGGCAGTCTTTAGCTTGAATTTCACACATAAGTGATGAGAGGTAGATGGCAGATGAGTAGCACCAAATTGGACATTGTTGCAATTTGTGTCCAACCCTTCATAACAAAGCAGCTCTATTTAGGGATGGCACTGCTTTCCTCTTATGAGGAAGGGTCAATAAAAGGCGACCTAAAAATTGCATGTCTAAGCATGACCCTCTCATAAGGTGTGTATGGCTGGGGATCCAAACTGCGCACCCGAAATTTCAGAATATCAAAACTTAATGAAACAAACGTGTTCATAGCATCTTGGAATGTAAGGACTCTTCAGGACAATAAGAAAAACCCTGAATGCAGAACAGCAACTATTGCATGAGTACTTAAACAGAACAACATCAGTATTGCTGCTCTACTAGAAACCAGACTTCCAGACAGAAGGCAACTCAAAGAAGTGGAAGGTGGCTACACCTTCTTCTGGGTAGGATGACCTGAATCTGTGAAAAGAGAATCTGGCATAGGATTTGCTATCAGAAACGGTCTTGTGTTATGACTGGAATCACTTCCAGTTGGTATTTCTGACAGGCTAATGTCTCTTTGCTTTCCTATCAGTAGGAATTTGCATTCCACTTCACTTAGTTTTTATGCTCCTACCATGGACTCTACTGAGGAGGTTAAAGAATCCTTTTATTGCAACCTTCATGAACTATGGCAAACATCATTTCGTGAATAACTTTGTGGGATGGGGGACTTCAGTGCTCATGTTGGATGTGACACACTATCCTCTGATAAAGTCGTTGGGAAATATGGCATCAGTAAATCAAATTCTAACGGGGTATTGCTGCTGTTTCTTTGCAGTGAATTCAATTTTGTAACCACCGACACAATTTTCCAATAAGCACCTAGTTTCAAAACTACATGGCAACATCCTAGATCAGGGCATGACCATTTCATTGAGTACATCATCATTTGTGGTCACCACAACATAACATGATCACTAGCAATTGGCTAATGTTGGTCAGATCACAAAATTGTTTGCTTGCATACGCCAATGCATTTGAAGAGGCCTGTTAGCAACAATCAAGCAAAAAAGTGCCAAATAAGGGAGACATAACAAAGCGGAAAGACAGGGAAACATTAGACTCTTTCCAAACGTGTGACTCAAAATTTCATCTTTTGATGTAGGTAATGAAGTTGAATCAGCATGGTCTGCCTTACAAAACATACTATATGACTTGGCAAAAGAAACACTCAGGTATGTTCAGCAAAAAGATCAAGACCAGTTTGATTCAAACGTTCCTGAAATTAAATCTTTCCCTGAAAACATGCATAAATGTCATCAGGTTTGGAAGGCAGACAAAACATGCCTATCAAAGAAACGAGTCTTTAAATCAGCCAAAGGAAAGCCTCAAGCAAAATTGAGGGATATGAAGGAGGGCTGGTGGACAGCAAAGGCTAAAGCTTTGCAGGAGGCTGCTGACAGATGTGACTTCAAATCATTTTACCAAAACTTGAAGGGTGTTTTTGGTCCCATTTCCAGCGGTCTATCACCAATCTTTTCTTCAGATAACACTCTTTAGACAAACAAAGGTCACATTATCAAATACTGGGCAGAACACTTCTCCACGGTTCTAAATTAGTATTCATCTGTTTATGCTGAAGTAATAAACAATCTTCCTCAGAGACCTGTTGTACAAAGCCTTTCTGCTAACCATTCAACCTCTGAGCTCAAAAAAGCCATCAAACAGTTTTCAATGGAAAAGTCCCCAGCAAAGATTAAATTCCAGCTGAATTATATAAATGTGGCACTAATCTTTTGATATGCAAAATTTGTGAATTTTTCAACCTTATGTGGGAAAAGGAAGAAGTTCCACAGCAATATAAAGATGCTTCAATTGTCCATTTGAATAAGCGCAAAGGGAACAGGTGTGAATGTGACAACCATAGAGGAATATCTCGTCTTTCGGTTGCTGGCAAAAACCTTGCTCATATCATCCTGAATAGGCTTAATGAATTTGTCTCAGAATAGGCATTACCAGAGACCCAGTGTAGTTTTCAATCCGGTAGAGGAACCATGGATATGATCTTTTGTCAAGCAGGCTCAGAAGAAGGCATGAGAACAAAAAAAAAAGGATCTATTTGTTGTTTTCATATACTTCACAAAGGCTTCTGATACTGTATCTCAGACTGCTCTTTGGAAAGTTTTGTCAAAATTAGTTGTTCCAGAAAAAATGCTCCATATTATTATCTCCTTTCATGAAGGAATGAAAGCTTTTGCAAGGTCGGGAAGTGAGCAATCGGACACCTCTTTCGTCTCCAACAGTACACAGCAAGGTTGCGTTCTTGCTCCTCTTTACTTTGCACTTTTCTTTTCCACTATGCTTGAAATAGCATTCTCTGACTTAAGTGAAGGAGTCAATGTTGAATTCAGAACAAGTGGAGGTCTATACACTCCGCAATGTTTTAAAGCACAATGGAATCTTTCTCTCATTGGATTCTTCATATGTCAGTGGAGATGCAAAGTAATATAAAGGTTATCAAGACTGAAAGCAGAATTGAAAAATCAAGCTCAATTTTTGGCTAAGTCTGCTTGTATTCATTTAGTGCTAATGTCCTTGGGGAAGGCACAAACCTTTCTTTCCCTGCATTCTATATATGTAAAGGTAAGTTCAAGGTGCAATAAAAGTTTATCAACATGGGAAATGGAATCAGCACATCAAGTCTGAAGTTTAGTTTGCTTGTATTTTAGTACTAGTGTTTTAGGGAAAGGTATAAATCCAGCCCTCCCTGCAGTATGTCTTTGCAGATCTCTGTGTATATATATATATATATATATATATATATATATATATATATATATATATATATATATTTCTATATATATATTGTCCATTTGTATAAGCACAAAGGGAACAGGTGTGAATGTGACAATGATAGAAGAATATCTCTTCTTTTGGTTGCTGGCAAAATCCTTGCTTGTATCATCCTGAATAAGCTTAATGAATTTGTCTCAGAATAGGCATTATCTGAGACCCATTGCGGTTTTTAGTCCAGTAGTGGAACCGTGGATATGACATTTTGTCTCCGGCAGGCTCAGGAAAAGGCACTAGAACAAAACAAGGATCTATTTTTTGTTTTTGTAGATTTTGCAAAGGCTTTCAATACTGTATCTCAAAATGTTCTTTGGAAAGTTTTGTCAAAATTAGTTGTTCCAGAAAAAATGCTCCATATTATTATCTCCTTTCACAAAGGAATGAAAGCTTTTGTAAACTCAGGTAGTGAGCAATCGGATACCTTTTTTGTCTCCCACGGTACAAAGCAAGGTTGCACTCTTCCTCCTCTTTGCACTTTTCTTTTCCACTATGCTTGAAATAGCATTCTCTGACTTAAGTGAAGGAGTCAATGTTGAATTCAAAACAAGTGGAGGTCTATACACTCCGCAATGTTTTAAAGCACAATGGAATCTTAGACTGTTGCTGGTACATGATCTTCTCTTTGCAGATGATGCCAGTCTATTTGCACATAGTTTAGAAGACATTCAAACTATCTTTGATAAATTCTTTGAAACAGCAAAAGCATTTAGACTCACTAACGACATAAAGAAACCTGAGCTAATTTACCAACCAGTACCAGGCAATCCATCTCTCACAAATCCTTCTGTATTCATTAATGGTACGGCATTAAAAAACATTGAGGTGTTCATATATCTTGGATGAACAATTTCTTCTGATGAAACAATGGACAGAGAAATCCAATCCAGAATAGCCAAAGCCAGCACAGCATTCAGTAATCTTAAACATAGGTTATGGAACACCAAAGATGTGTCTCTCAGAGCAAAGATTGACATATACAGATCAGTCATTCTCTGAACCCTTTTCTATGGTGCTGAAACTTGGACCCTGTACCACAAACACATAAATCAACTTGACACCTTTCACATGCACTGTCTTCGTGCCATATGTGATATAAAATGGGATGAGAGGGTCATGAATAGTGTGATACAGAAGAAATGTAACAGCATCACAGGCATTGAAACCATTCTAGCAAAGATACAACATCATGGTCATGTTGTGAGAATGGATGAGCATAGGTTTCCCAAAAAGGTGCTATATGGACAACTACCAAACTCCAAGTGTTCAGTTAAATATCCACTCTTCTGCTCCAAAGACAAATTGAAAGACAACTTGAAATGTATTAACTTTGATCTGAAAACCTGGGAAGCCCAAGCATCAAACCGAAATGAGTGGCATAAGACATGTTTCATTAAGTTAAAGAGTTTTGAAGACAGTAGACTGAAGCACCTCATCAAGCTCTGAAGCAGAGACACCATCAAAATCCAGCTTTAACAAATTTCATCTGTCAGTGTGGCTTTGTCACCTGCAAACAAGGCTGGGCTAGTATTGCACTTAAGAAAGCACAACTGAAATATGTCTTTCCCTTACCTGATTTTCTCCACAATAGCACACCCCCTGCTAGCATGCATAAGTGTAAAATGAAAGGTAACACCCACAGCTGACCCTCATTTACCGTTCATGATAGGAGAGTCCACCATATATATAATTATTTATTTTAGAATATTAAAACAAAAACATGTTAAAATCACTACATGATCACAATTATGTTTCAACACTACAAATGTGTCTCATCAGGTGATGATAAACAACTATATATATATATATATATATATTGTTGGAAAATTATGTGTCCTCTGGTAGGAATATTCAGGCTGGTAGATGTAAATAAATAAATATACTGTTTCATAAATAAATAAAAACAGACCATCTATCAAATATGAATATCCATTTAAAAAAAATGTTTGAACAAATAAATTAAATGATCTGTTGGGTTTAAATCCATTTTCTAATATATATATATATATATATATATATATATATATATATATTGGTTAACTTAGACATACCCACAAAATTTTGAAATCTTGACCCCCCCCCTCCTTTTTGACTCTTAAATAAGCTACTGCATTGTTTTCTGTTTTCAAAAGTAAATCATTTCATCATAAGTTACCTAACGCCACCTGATGATGGAACAATTTTAAGTTCTGAAACATAGAAATTTTTATGTACCAATATTTTATATATACACACACACACTTGAGTTGATCCAAGCCTTATAATTCAAATTAGGGAAACAAACCTATTCATCAATGGTAGTGGTAGCATGAGGTGAAGAGATTGTGACCAAAAGATTGACCATTCTGGCCTTGTTTAAACTGTTGCTCACACCAGGTTATGCGCCCTCTCCTAGAAATTGGGACTATGATCTGTTCAACATAGTTGCAGTATAAATCATGGGTTGGTTTAGTGGTGGGTTGGTTCAGGGGGAATTAAAGAAGCACAAATAGGTATCTGCAACAGGAATTGGTTAACCCTCTAGGAAATGAGTCTACTTGGAAACAAGTACCCACCCATTATATATATATATATATATAAGTTGAAGATCAAATGTATATATATATATATATATATATATATATATATATATATATATATATATATATACATACACACACACACACACACATATATATATATATATATATGAAGAAATATAGTCTTAAAGTGTGCTATATTTATGGGATAAAGTGCTCAATATCAGAGATAGAGCGTGTGTAAATATAAAAGTGGACATGGAAGTCAGCACGATTGCACTAGCATGAAACCGACTGTCGCCTCTAAGTGCTGACTTCTATGTCCACTTTTATATTTATATATATATATATATATATATATATATATATATATATAACCACATAATTAAATATAATTTGCTGTCCTCTGTGAAATGTTTTTTGACTGTCTACAGATTCCTTTTTATTATTATTTCTGAATTCCCATGCATCCTTTCGAAAGACAGAGTAGTAGTTTCCTATGGCCTTCTCTATGGTTTTAATTCAGAGTTCTCCGTCTCTTCGAATAGCTGCCACCCTTGGCTAGAAAACTCAGCCTACCCTGCTGTTTGACCTCCAGCTGGTGGCAGAGGAAAATAGGGATTAATGCTTTTTTCCCCGGTTATTTGTATAACAGGAAAATACAACAGACGAGCACGGAATTGAAAATCAGCTTGCAACTTCATCTCTCCATCTTTGATATCTCTTTCAAACAGATAATAGCAATAATGATAATACAGATAATTATATTTGCACATACATTGTGTACAATATTGCTGGTAATAATGCAAATACTACTGCTAGTAATACTGCAAATAATACTGCTGGTAATATTGTAAATACTACTGCTGGTAATAATGCAAATACTACTGCTAGTAATACTGTAAATACTACTGCTAGTAATACTGTAAATACTACTGCTGGTAATAATGCAAATACTACTGCTAGTAATACTGCAAATACTACTGCTAGTAATACTGTAAATACTACTGCTGGTAATAATGCAAATACTAC
Organism: Acanthosepion esculentum; assembly: GCA_964036315.1. Lineage (NCBI taxonomy): Eukaryota > Metazoa > Mollusca > Cephalopoda > Sepiida > Sepiidae > Acanthosepion > Acanthosepion esculentum. The sequence goes on from OZ038515.1 coordinate 50,005,066, forward strand.
TGCTAGTAATACTGTAAATACTACTGCTGGTAATAATGCAAATACTACTGCTAGTAATACTGTAAATACTACTGCTGGTAATAATGCAAATACTACTGCTTGAAATACTGTAAATACTACTGCTGGTAATATTGTAAATACTAATTTTGGATATAGATAATCATCAATCTCCTCTCTTTCATAGCTCTTAATAAGTTTTGTCTTTCTGTTATTTCTCTGAAACACTGTTCCACCATCCATTTACTCAAGCTCACTAAGCATGTTATGCAGTGTTTTCCTCTGTCCCTCTTGTCTTACTGCTGTTAATACTGTGGATAGTCTGCTGGTAATATTCCTAATGCTATTACTGGTAATAAACTCAATACTATTTCTGAAAATACTGTGAATATTACTGCTGATAATACTCTGAATACTACGGCTGGTATTACTGTAAATAGTACTTTCAATATTACTGCTGGTAAAACTGTGAGTACTACACTGAATATTACTGCTGATGATACTCTGAATACTACTCTGAATAATGCTGCTGGAAATACTCTGAATAGCAGTATTAGTAATATTGTGAATACTACTGCATTAATACTCTGAATACCACTGCTAATAATACTGTGAAAACAACTACTGGTAATACTGTGAATATTATGTCTGATAATACTGTGAATACTACTGGTGATACTGTGAATACGACTCTGAATATTAGCTGGTAATATTGTGAATGGTGCAGCTGATGATACTGTGAATACTACTCTGAATACTACAGTTGACAATACTGTTTATACTACTCTGAATACTATGGCTGATAATACTGTGAATAATATTGTGGATAATATTTTGAATGCTACTGTAGGTAATGCTCTGAATACACTGCTGATAATAATGCAAATACGACTCTGAATACTAATGCGGAAGATACTGTGAATACTACACTGATTACTACTGCTGGTAATACTACTCTGAATACGACTGATGGTAATACTCTAAATACTACTGCTGATAATACTGTGAATACTGCTGTGGGCAATACTGTTAATACTACTCTGAATACTAATGCTGATACTACTGTAAATACTACTGTTGGCATTACTGTGGACACCACTGATGGTAACACTATGAATACTACATTACTGATCTGAATACTGTGAATACTACTGTGGGTAATCCTGTTAATACTTCTCTGAATACTACTGCTGGTAATATTGTGAATATTACTCTGGATACTACTTCTGTAATACTACTCTGAATACTACTGATGGTAATACTCTCAATACAACTGCTCATAATATTGAATACACCTTTGAATACTACTCATAATAATACTCTCAATACTACTGCTGGTAATCCTGTGAATACTATTTTGAATACTACTGTGGGTAATACTCTGAATATTACTGCTGATATTACTGTAAATACTACTGTTGGTTATACTATGACTACTATGAATACTACTGCTTATAATATTGTAAATACAACTCTGAATACGACTGCTGATAATACTATAAATACTATTTCTCTTAATACTGTGAATACTTAGATTTCATTTATTTCTCTTTCATGTCAAATGATAACATCTAATAATAACAGTTTAGACTTTTAATTCAATTCACCTAAATAATTTGATTCTTCTTAAAACTAGTCCTTGATTGTCAGAAAATTGATCTGTTTCAAGAACATTGAGAAAGTACATAAATGGGAAAAGTGTGCATCTTTTCTTGATTGTTGATGTTCAAGTATTTGGCCTATTGCTCTGCTCTGTTCAATCTTTTACGATGATTGCACCAAGAGAAATGTCTTTGCTATCTAAAAGCATCCTGGCAGTTGCCATGATAAAAAAGAAACAGGGTTGCTTTTCAGTTAGAGGCAATGATTTATTAGACAGTCTATAAGATGTGCTTATTCACTCACCGCACTTTTCTGTCTGGGGAAAAGTTGTACAAATTTTTAACAAAAGTACATTCCTTTATTTATAGTGACAATAAAACTGGTAAATAAGAAGGAGGCGTTACCTATTTATTTATTCATTCTTTGTATAAAGTCTTCAGCACTGATTCCACAACCATTTTTATTTTTGCCAATTACAAAGCCACATCTCAGGTTTTTTTGAACAAGGATTTTCATTACATTAAAATAAGTTGGATTTTTTCTTTATTTCTTCTTTCTTTGCTTTTCCCTTCTTTCTCCACATTTTTTGATTTTGTTTTTCCTTTTTTTCTTTTCCTCATTTTCTTTACCTTTTTTATTTTATATTTTTTTCCTTTTCCTTTCTTTTTCATTTCTCTTTTCCTTTCTTTTTTTCCTTCTTTTTTCTTATGCTTTTTCTTTCCATCACTTTTGCTTTTGTTTTTTATCCTTTATTTCTTTCTCTTTTTCTCCTTTTCATTTTCTTTTCCTGTCTTTCTTTCCCTCTCTTTACTTTTTACTTTCTTTCTTTTCCATCTGTACCTTTCTTTTGTCTTTCTTTTTTTCTTCTTTCATTTTTCTTTTTTTCTTCTTTTTTTGTCAATGCAAAAGTAAATTCTTCTGTGTTACCTACATAGATGTCAATGTGCCAAAAATGGAGTCCATTTTCTCACCTGATACTGATCAATCAAGGAATTGGCAGTGAAAATGGTATGACCTTTAAACACAAAGGTTACATGTGGAGTTTGAATAACCAAAGTATTTTTGACCTTTTGCAATTGCTTCTGTCATTCTATAATAAATGATGCTAGAAAAAAAGTCTCTTGTTTTTTTTTCATTGCATGAGGATCATTCAGATCTTTATTTTATTTTAGGTGCAGATTTCAAATAACCTCACTATTATTAATAGACTTTCTCAAGGTTCTTGACAGTAACAAAAGAAAATAATAAAAATGGAAGACAGTGAGGAAATTGTCTACAGGTGACAAAGTAACTTGGCAATTCAGCTCTTCATGATTGTCTCCAAGCAGACATTTTACAAAATAAAATGTTTTTTATGGTTGGGTATGCATATGTGTGAAGTTGACTTTAAATACAGTGGATTTATTTTTAAAATTCAAAAAAAGAAGTTACATTATTGTTGTGGCCTTGTTAGAACCAGAAATAAAGACACAAGAGAGAAATTGACTTAAACAAAAATATTAAGAGAAACAGTAATACAAACATATACAAACGAGACTGTTACAGCATGAATGTTCAATCCAACTGTCATGGCTGACTGCTGGAAACTTCCCTCTCTAAAAGGCAGTATCTGCTCCTGTTTATAGCTGGGAGGGTTCATGCCTGTGTGGGTAAATTACAATAACAATTTTCACAAAAATAAATAACTTTTACTCAGAATCTAATTGGGTGAACAATAAAATGATATATATATTTTTTAAATCATTTCACCAGAATCACAGCAATAAACCCACTAAGACATAAGAGTTTACTGAGAGTAAATGAAAATAAAAAGATGTTAGTGAGGAGAAAGGACAATAAAGGAACAGGATTCAGGGAGGCAGAAGATGGCGATTGATGTTACATTTAAATTTTTGAAGTTCGTAGTTGATAGGAAAGCAAGAAGCCAGAAAAGAGTTCCAAGGGCCAGAAGTGTGAAAAAAAAACTATTAGAATAGAACTTATGGTTACATCTAGTTATTTCAAGAGTAAAATGATGATACCTAATTACCAATCTTGCACTAAGCTTAAATCCATGTGATCAAGGTACCAAGAAGGAAATCTCAATGACCAATACTCAACTAAAAATCCATCAGCAGCATAATGCTTTGCACATATCTTCTATTTTCTCTTTTACATTTAAAGTAAAAAAGAAAAGAAAGCTAGAATTTCCACCCAATGGCACCCACTCCTGTCTAAAGAAACAAAAGGAAAATTGGAGCCAATTTGAAACTCAAAAAGGACATAAAAGCCCATGAAATGGACATTCAACAGTTAGATGGCATCTTGACCGAAGTTCACATATGGCACCCACTCCTGCCTAAAGAAACAAAATGAAAATTAGAGCTGATTTGAAATTCAAAGAGGACATAAAAGCCCATGATATGGACATTCAACAGTTAGATGGCATCTTGACCGAAGTTCACATATGGCACCCACTCCTGCCTAAAGAAACAAAATGAAAATTAGAGCTGATTTGAAATTCAAAAAGGACATAAAAGCCCATGATATGGAGATTCAACAGTAAGATGGCATCTTGACCGAAGTTCACATATGGAACCCATTCCTGCCTAAAGAAACAAAATGAAAATTAGAGCTGATTTGAGCCTCAAAAAGAAATGGACATTCAACAGTTAGACGGCATTTTGACCCAATTTCACATGCTTGTCAAAAAATGACCTTCCATCTCCAAAGACATCAGACTCAATTAGCCCACCAAATGCCGTCTCCCTCCTTCCATATGCCACCCCAGATGCCTTTACAACCCACTTATCTTTCTTTTGTATGAGACACATCTACCCTGTTTTATCATTTATTGTATTTGATGTTGATACAATTGTTTATTGGTTTAAATTTTTTGCTGTTTCTTCTTCTTTTACCACTATATGCTTAGTAACATGAAACACATTAATTTCACAACAGTCATGAGGATAAGGGGGATAAATAACAGTTGACACTTGATGAATCAAAAAACTTTTCAGGGTAGTACCAACAAATACAGTAAAGGATGATGAAAGAAAGACATCAGTCGGACAAAGATTCTTGGAATCAATTGTATATTTTTTATATGGTTATGCTGAATAAAGTGTGTAATATGAATAAAAGAGGTGGCAGTAAGTGTTAGTCATGAGGATACGGGGGATAGATAACAATTGACTCTTGGCTTGAATTTACACTTCTTATCTATCAGTTTTATGTATCTTCTTTAAAGTCTGTATGCAAAAATATCCTTGGAAAAGATCTATCTCCACCCGCTAGCTATCAATTAAATAGTAAGACTTGTATTTGGAAAAATCATTATTCTTTAAAAAATTTTTACTGCAATATTGATTTGCAGAAAAAAGATTAAAAAAAGAATTATTCTTCCAATCCAACATGTTTTGGCTTTAAATAGCCAAAAAGGGGTTGATAAACCTTCAAAAATAAATTAGTCAATCAAAATTGTTAAAGTATTGTTGTAACCTAGATAGGATTACTGAGTGAAGAATAACCAAAACGAAGGTTGGAAATGAAATGGTAATCTTTATAACATCAACAAAATACAATACTCGCCAGCAGCATGAAGTAGGTAAACCACTACTAGTGGTGGACTACTTAGACAGCATATTACCCCACCTTACAATAGTGTCCAATGTATTTCTGAGGATTGGGACATACATATTAGTGTTCATAGGTACGACATATAACATTAGTAAAAATCATTTGGAATGTATTTTTATAGTGAAAATCATTTGCAATGTATTTTTATAGTAAAAATCATTTGCAATTCATTTTCATAGTAAAGATCATTTGCAATGCATTTTTATAGTAAAAATCATTTGCAATGCATTTTCATAGTAAAGATCATTTGCAATGTATTTTTATAGTAAAAATCATTTGCAATTCATTTTCATAGTAAAGATCATTTGCAATGCATTTTCATAGTAAAGATCATTTGCAATTCATTTTCATAGTAAAAATCATTTGCAATTCATTTTCATAGTAAAGATCATTTGCAATGCATTTTCATAGTAAAAATCATTTGCAATTCATTTTCATAGTAAAAATCATTTGCAATTCATTTTTATAGTTGTTGTAACCCAGGAAGGATTACTGAATGAAGAATAACCAAAACGAAGGTTGGAAATGAAAAGGTTATCTTTATAACATCAACAAAATACAATACTTGCCAGCAGCATGAAGTAGGTAAACTACTACTAGTGGTGGACTACTTAGACAGCATATTACCCCACCTTACAATAGTGTCCAATGTATTTCTGAGGATTGGGACATACATATTAGTGTTCATAGGTACGACATATAACATTAGTAAAAATCATTTGGAATGTATTTTTATAGTGAAAATCATTTGCAATGTATTTTTATAGTAAAAATCATTTGCAATTCATTTTCATAGTAAAAATCATTTGCAATTCATTTTCATAGTAAAGATCATTTGCAATGCATTTTTATAGTAAAAATCATTTGCAATGCATTTTCATAGTAAAGATCATTTGCAATGTATTTTTATAGTAAAAATCATTTGCAATTCATTTTCATAGTAAAGATCATTTGCAATGCATTTTTCATAGTAAAATTCATTTGCAATTCATTTTCATAGTAAAAATCATTTGCAATGCATTTTTCATAGTAAAAATCATTTTCAATTCATTTTCATAGTAAAAATCATTTGCAATTCATTTTTCATAGTAAAAATCATTTGCAATTCATTTTTCATAGTAAAAATCATTTACAATGCATTTTTATAGCTGTTGTAACCCAGAAAGGGTTACTGAATGAGGAATAACCAAAACAGATGTTGGAAATGAAATGTTAATCTTTATAACATCAACAAAATATAATACTCGCCAGCGGCATGAAGTAGGTAAACCACTGCTAGTGGTGAACTACTTCGATAGCATATTACCCCCACTTACAATAGTGTCCAATGTATTTATGAGGATTAGGATATACCCATTAGTGTTCATGGGTACGGTACATAACAAGTATGAAAGTCTCTGTGAAGATTGACTTGGATTCCTGTTAATAGCAGTATATTTTTCCCTCTTTACTGAAAAATATCCTGTTATGTATAGCAAGATCTGTGTACACATGTAAGTGTGTAAGAACAATACACATTGCTTCAGTCAATGGAAGAAACTCTTTTTCATGCAGTCACATATCTTAAAAAATCTGAATTCAATCTCAGGGCTGAGCAGTGACTACATTATTATCAGTGTACCAGTCTATTCATATCAATTATATATGTTTGTTAGACAGGCTGATTGGCTTGAATGTTAGCATTCTGACTATGTAGCTAAGGTTTAAATCTTATGGGGGGTTGATTTGTCAACGAAGTAATTGATAATGTCAGCTAGGTTAATGCCATATTTTTGTGATGTCAACGAACACTTGTTGCCACTTTTGTGATGCCAATGAATACTCATTGTCACTTTTGCAATGCTCATTGTAGTAGAGTCTTTGTAATCACAGATACAACTTTAATATGCCGTTGAATAACACTTGCACCAATAGTACATGCTTGATAACATTCACTCAAAAAGTAATCTGAATAGTGATCTGAGAAGAGGAATAGTATAGTGAATAGTATAGAGAATAGCAATCCATATAGTAATAGAGGATAGAGTAGAAATAGCGATCCGTATAGTAATAGAGGATAGAGTAGAAATAGTGATCCCAATATACATCACAATACTACCTACTTATGCATTTCTTCTATGGTCACATGATCCACTTAATTCAATAATAGGATTGCCTGTGTTTGTTCCCTGGCGATCTATGTTCAAACTCAAGTGTCGGCAGCGACACTTTATTCCTATATAACACATTTATATTGAGAAAACATTGACATTGTGTGTGTGTGTGTGTATATATATATATATATATATATATATATATATATATATATATATATATTAATGCATGTTTCATTAAATAATATAGACAAGTTTTGTCTATTTATTTTACGTAAGTTCCTTTCATATTGTCTGATAAGCTTAATCACATTATCATTGACAGATGAAAGGAAAACACCATATTGACACATGTTTGAATCCAATCCAAGCTTTCGGCTTACATAAGCCATTATCAAAGATGACAATTTCAATATATCAAACAACACACGGACGAAACAACAATGATAGTCCGCCCTTGTTGTATGAAGAATTTCAAAGTAATGACAAACTCGTATATACGAGACGCGGAAGCGAAAATTGCGTCGCAGCTCGTGACGTCACACATGACCACGCAAGAGTGAAAAACGAGAAGTATTAATTATGGGAAGCCGTTGGTATAAATCAGTGGCTTCTGCTATAAATTATAGGCATTTAAGAATATTTGTGGAGATTTCATAGTTTATTTTGTTCAGGTTAGGTTTCAACTGTTTTATGTATATAGCTTCAAGGATTTTTAATTTTTGTTTAATATTTTCATGTTTAAGTATAGTTGTGTTGTCAACAAGGATTTTCCGGATTTGAGTACGCGGGCAGGCATGTTGTTTTAAATGTCTAAAAATGTTGGAGTTATCATTTAGTTAAGTTTTTTGCAAATCGCTAACATTAGTGATTTGCAAAAAACCAACATAGTTTACAAATTCAAGTTCCCTTTGCGAGATTGTATCTTCAGTGGATTAAATAATATTTATGTTGGTCACACCACAAACTCACTTTCATGGCGCTTGACTCTACATTTAAATGATAAACTTGGTAAGCTTAGATGTGTGATTGGCGTAATGAACAATGGCTCGGAATTGGAATTTGGTGAGCCAAGTTCCAATTCCAATTGAGCTTGTTATATTCACTTATGCACAAATATCCTTGAGAAATGTATGAATCCACCTCTTTTACCCCCAGCTATGTGTTAATTAGAAAAACTTGTAAATTTTAGTAAATCATTTTTATCTCCAAAAAAAGAAAAAAATTATAGGCTAAAAATGTTTCTGGCTTTAAATAACATGTCAAGGGTGATAAGCAATAAAAACAAATCAATCTTATTCTCTGCCTTTGACCTCCGTAGTTGGCACCTTTCTTTTCTTGCTGCTCCTGAAGCCTTACTTTTGTTTCTCTTTATTTATTGATGGTTGATTAGCACCTGAAGAAGTCTATAGGACACATTAGCCGAAATGTGATAACCTTAGTCTGATAATAAATAATGGTAACTTCTCATTGCAGAATTTCAGATAAATTATCATTAGTTTTCATAATTTTATCACTAAACCTCGATTTATGAGCACTTTACATAAAAACTCATTGTATTATTTTTAATATATTTAGTGTTTTATTTTTCTTTCTTTTAGATTTGCACATGTTTCGAGAAATGAAATGAAGGTACCTTTGTTCTCAAGATAATCTGGTAAGCATGCTTATAAAATCTCTATTGGTTGTGTCTGAAAGATTTCATGAACTTTTTGTTTGAGAATGAAAAACACAATACGCAGAGAATCCTCTTTGTTTTTTGTTTTTTTGTAATAGAAAACACGGGAAACATTTTTACTTATATTCTCATTTTCTTCTTCATTGTATGACAAATGAAACTTAGAATTTCTTGGTTTTTGTTTCACAATGTTTGACTTAATGAATAAATTATTTACCTACTGTTTTTTCCAAATGTCAAAAGAATAATATTTTTTTTTAAAATAATAGGAGCAGATATGTTCGCCTTTCATCTGGTTCATTCTCTTCTCCTGTCATTTGAATAAAAGTAGAAGTTTATGTCTTGTTTCCTCTTTCCAATTCCTTCTAAAGTCTACTTCAAATCTAACATCTCTGCCGAAACTCAGAAATTTTATTTACCATTTATTTATTTTTTTCACCACCCCAATAAGAGTAGATAGGTTCGCCATAATCACCAAGTTCTCTTTCCTCTCCACTCTTTTGAACAGGAGTAGAGGTTTATTCCATACTTCCTGTTTAGGATTAGATTTCTGGTTCCATATAAAGTTTTTTCCTTCTCTTTTACTCCCAGTAGCCACTTATGTCTTAGTGGCGTTATCACCTTACTTGGGGTGAAATGAAAAAAAAAAAATTAAATTTACTGCTTTATTTCAATTTTATTCTTCTAAATACAGATGTATATTCATTGCAGTTAACCACTGATGTAATGGAATAACCTGCCACCTCAATGAGTAACTAAACTATAGGTAGTAACTGCCTATAAATATCAGTAAGTCAGTGGACTACAGAGTCTAGCTGAAATCTTCAGCTGTACTGTTGAACTCTCTGCTTTCGGGCAGATAGGAACATGGATGGGGCTATGCCAAAGGGCAGAGTCTCATCCGGGGAGATAGACAGGCCCAATCCCATTTATGTGGGGTCTATGGGGATTTTTTGGCCAAGCCTATGGGCTCGGGAACACCACATTAAATTCAGCTTTGTGCCTCATGTGACTGAGTGGGGCAGTTGCAAGATACTCTAGCTGGAATCTTTTCCAGCTGTGCTGGTCAAACTCTCTGCCTTTGAGCAGAGAGGATCCCAAGACGAGGCTATGTCGAAGGGCTCTTCGACATAGCCTAGTGTTGGGAAACAGGTACCTGACCCCATTTTATATTGGGACTATGAGGAATTTTTGGACGAGCCATAGGCTCGGATTACCCTACATTAAACTCAGACTTGTGCCACATCCTACCTCATGGGGAGGCTGGTAAATATCATCTACCTGGGATCTGTTGAATACAACTCAGACTTACACGAGAACTACCAAACTTCCAATAGTAGTACTCACTACTGAATTGACTTGCAATGATCATGTGGATAACTGTTACCTTATTTCCTATTGTACTAGTTTTTACAATAAACCTTTACTTATTTGATCCACTGTGTTTTCAAGTAAATATACCTATTATCACGGAGTATATCATTCACAGATAAGATCCTTATCTTTGTTGTTTTTAATTCGTAAATATATATGTTTTTAGGTATCCTTATGAATATTTTTAAAAAGTCTTTTCATGAAATACATCTGTTTGATGATTTGATGCCATTAGCATGCTGAAGTGTGGGGGCATCCATATCTGAATGAAAGAGTGAAATAAAAATTTAGTGTATGTTTAAATTGAATAAAGTGTTTATTTCATGTTTCATCTGTTTTTATACATTTAACATGTCTTCCTTTCTCCCAGTTCCCAGTAATAGGCTCTCTAGGCTCCCACCTACTTGAGTCTTAGAGACATGCAATCAAGGAGTTGGCCCGGGCATCACCAAGCATTGCTAAATCTCTACATGTCACTGTTTAGCGCATTTTATTGGGGATATCTTTAACTGGAGCATTAGGGATTTCAGGGCTTAAATATAATGTGATGTAATCATCATAATGTTGTAATGTAAGCAAAGAGTCTGTTGCAATTGGAGGAAACACCTATCCAATTGCTCTCCCAAAAATATTTGCAGAAAAAACAGAGGGAAGCCATGTCACATCAGTGAGAATGTGACTGAAGTCGAGATGCCAGGTCAGGATTCATTATATTGCAAAACCTCCTTTTCAATTTTGTCAAGAATCTTGAGATATATAGTAGGAGCAACAGACCAGATTTGGAATCAGAAATTTCAATAAAATCATGGTGTGCAGTTTTAATATCCCATTTCCATTCAGGATATGGGTGATCATGGCTCTCCCCAATTTCCTCTCTTTTGTTGCTCTCAATTATTTTGAGTATTTACAATCTCTTTGTTTTTATTTTGATATCAATTCACTTCTTTTTTTGTGTGACAAGTCTCTTCAAGATGTGGGTAATCATGGCTCTCCACAACTTCCTGCCTTTTCTTGTTCAATGTAACTTTTGACATTTCACTTTGTCTTTGTTTGTATTACCCCCAGCAACTATGGGGGTAATAGGGAGAAAGGGGAAAGAGACAGGAGGTAACAAAAATAACACTGCCTCGGAAACCACAGCAACTTGAGGAACAAAAATGCCCATGGGACTGACTTCACAACACACCGTGTTTTCCCCAACTGCTGACTGTTGGTTTTCCTCCAGCTTTTATTAGCATGAGGCATCTTACAAAGACCTGGATCTTGACCAGTTACAGATAGGCCTGTATCTAAACATGACAAATGTCCCAATGCTAATGTGGAAAAACCTAGATGTAACTGGTATAGACTGAGGACTCTTTCGTGCCTGTACTGACAGGCATTTGTGACACATAATTTAAATATCTTCTTTCAATTTTAATTTTGGTTTTGATCAAAAGAATTGTAGAATTGTAAAGAAATATTAAAAGTTATTCTTGCATGCTTAAGAGACATTTTTAATTTAATATTTCATCACATACATAATTCAATATTATGTTACTGACAACAAAATATTGTCTAAAACCTTGAAGTATGAAAAAGTTTGGTAAACAATCTCTATACTGTTTTCTTAGAATGTTTAACTAAAATAAAAACTTCAAAAAGAGATAGTAAAATTATTGTAAGTAGTTATTATGTTCAAAGATCTTCTGATAAGATGTCTTCCAAAAGTTAAGCAAAGTATTACGAAATAGAAAAATATATCTGTGAAGATAACTGCTTGCTTTGTGGATAGGGTTTTGAACACAGTGTTTTGGCCTCTGATCATTTATGTGTTTCTGTCATGTTCAAGGAGCTTCTGATAAGATGCCTTTCAAAAGCTAAGCAAAGTATTAAGAAAAAGAAAACATTTGTTGGAAACAAAGAAAAGAATACTGAACTGTTATGTAATATCAGTCCTCCTCTATGGCAGTGAATGTTGAACAATCTCATCAGAGGTGAAGAACAGACATAAGGCAACACAAATGTGGGTTCTACAGAAAGATGCTGAGAATTTTGTGGACTGAACATGTGAGCAACAATGAAGTTCTAGAGAAAAAGCAGACAAAAAGGACACTTATACTTAACATCAGAAAGTGAGAGTTGAAATTTCTAGGACACATAATGAGGAGAGAAGACTTGGAGAATTTGATACTCATAGGACAGATTGAAAGCAAGAGGGACAGAGAAAAACAACATAACCTACTTAGTGAGCTTGAGTAAATGAATCGTGGAACAAGGTTTAGGAGAGATAACAGAAAGACAAAATATATTAAGAACTACAAAGGACAGGAAATTGTGGAGAGCCATGATCGGCAATATCCTGAAGAGAGACAGCACATAAAGAAAGAGTTGAGCTGAGAACTTTCCAACACACTATCAGATGTCAGTTCTATTGATTTTCAAGATTTGAACAATCTTTTTTTTATTTCTCCTATTCTAAATAGAATTGTTCATGAATGGAAGAAACATGACTTCATGATGGTAAGAGGAATTCAGAGATTAATAAAAAATACCTTATTTCAGAATTCCAGACGAATAGGACTATTGTCATGTCACATATGAACATACATTTTTAAAAAATCTTGATGGAATAATGCCTTTAACATTATATACGCTTATTGATATACATGTCTTAAAACTATATCATAACTTATAATTGGATATTGTTTGATATATATAAACTTGCATATGCGTGTATATATATATATATATATATATATATTTAATGATTCATCGAGTCTGAAACCTCTAGAGAATGCAGAAAGCACTGGACGGCCGTTTCATCCTATATTTGGGACTCATCAGCAGTGCGCATCCACGACCGAGAATTGAAACCCTGACAATTAGGTTGTGAAGCAAACATCATACCAACTGTTCCAACGGGCTTCGGTGATGAAGAGGTAGCAAATCAGACTCAATATAGCGCCGCTCACTCACAAATTCCTTGGTGGAACTCTACTGAGATTCACTTTAACCATAGGACAGTGTCTCCCGGAGCCACGACTACTATCACCAAGCCGCTCACTCCAGAGCATTAGAAGCCAGTTCAAGCAATGAGATACAATTTCTGATGAGTCCCCACGGCTGATGAGTCCCAAATATAGGACGAAACGGTCGTCCGGTGCTTTCTGCATTCTGTAGAGGTTTCAGACTCGATGAATCATTAAATATAATTATCAATTTCTCCTAATAATTTCAAATATATATATATATATATATATATATATATATATATGGAGGCATGGTGGAGTAATGGATTGCATCTCAGTTTGAGGAATCAGAAAGCTGAGTTTGAATTCCAGTTGAGTTCATTACATTCACTTATGTGCTAATCCCCTTGGGAAAGGTGTAAACTATCTCGTCTCTACCCCATACAACTATGTGTAAATAGCATGATAGACTGGTTCCTGTAGTCTTGGTTGGCAACTGGTCAAGGAAAATATAATTCTGAATTTAAAACCTGCAGAAGGTCATTTGTTCTGATTGTATGGGAAGACAGAAAAGTAAAAAAAAAAAAAAACAGTGATGTTACTTTGTTTCAATGAGAAAATGAGAGAAAGAAAGAAGGGAAGAAAGAAATCTTTAACATCTGTTTCAGTGAAATGGAAAAGTTTGTACCCTCTTCCTTCTTAAAATAATGACCAGCATTCATATTTATGATAGTTATTGCAATATTTGTCAGGCTCAAATATTTAAAGATGTGATAGGGCAATTTCTACGGAGATTTTGATTGTCGTAGAACTCACCAAAACCTTTAACTTAAGAATTAAGATTCATCAGAAAATTCAAATAGGAAAACTGAAATTTTCATGTGGATTTCTAGTTAAATTGATTTCCATTAAAAGAGGATAATTTTGACATTCTCTAATACTTAAACACTTGGCGTCATAAAAATGTAAACTTTTATGTTTATTCAATTACAAATTTCCAAAGTGAATAGAAAAGACCAGTCTTTTGCAAATGGAACATTAATATTATTCTGAAAATTTGTTGCAATGATGCCCATTATGACAGCCCATTCATGCCGAAATGGTCGTCTGCTTCCTGTAATGCCTGGTGACCATTCAAAAAATACAAAACTAGGTTAGCTCAGTTATTGTATATAGCTCAAGTGTCTCAGCATAAATGAATACTTATTAAACCGGACAGGATGCAGATACAAGTTCAGCTAATGTGATTTTAAGATGTTTAACGGATAAGAAGAAAGCCATTTCCATGTAATCAGATTACAAAGACTTCCTGGTGGCTGCTTGTGATCTATTACATAGAATGGCATTTGCAGGAAAAGCAGTCTCAGAAAAGATGACCATGTGCTGTGCATGGAGAAAATAATTGATTTTTCTTAGATGCCATGTGTTATATATGCTTTGGTGATCATATCGCTTATTGATTCATGATTGACTTGGTAGAAGGATTCCCATAGTATGCTACTGTTACTTTCTTCTGTAGACTGATTTGCAAACTAAGGCTACAGGATCCAGTCACTTTTGTTATTTAACCCATAGCTGGAGGGAAAGTGATAGATTCATACCTTTCCCAAAGGTATTTGTTAATCCGACTGAAATTCAGATTCTGATTTCTGATTAACAATTCTGAACCATTATCCATTACACGACCTGCAAATCGAAGCTTACAACCCCTGGTATTACCAAGTGGTCAACCATTTAGGTACTCACCAGGCACAACATTGCTTAACATTGGTGGTTGTACAGAAACCGATGTTTCAACATGATGTGACCATAAAACTCACAGATAGAGGAGACAATGCTCTCATGCATTTAATGTCTACTGCTGTGAAGTGGAAAATCTTGTCAATTTTGAATCTTTTTATTTGTACCCTCTTACTTCTTTAAATAATGACCTGAATTCATACTTATGATTGTTATTGCAATATTTTGTTAAAGTTGCTAAGCTCAAATATTTAATAACAAAATAGGGGAATTTCCAAGGGTATTGGAATTTGCAAAAGGCTTATTTAGTCATTAACTGCATTAAGATTAATCCTTTATTCCTTAGCTGCTACATGTGATGCATGCATAAATGGTCATGTCTCTTTTCAAATCATGATTGACCTTGTAGAAGAATTCCTGCAGTAGTCTGCATTTACTTCCAGTGGTAGACTGGGTGTTAAACTAAGGCTAAATGACCCATTCTCTCCTGCTATTTAACCTACAGCTGGGGGATGGAAGAGAGGTGAATTCATACCTTTCACAAGGGTATTTGTGAATCTCATTCCACCACATAAACTGCACATCAAAGCTTTCAGCCTCAGGTATTTCCAAGTGGTCACCCATCTAGATACTGACCAGAATCAATGTTGCTTAACTTCAATGGTCCTATGGGAACTGGTGTTTCAATGTTATATGATTGAAATCCTATTACACCACCTACACATCCAAGCTTACAGCACTCATCTAGGTACTGACTAAGCTCAAAATTCTTTAACTTTGGAGATTATACAGGAACCGGTGTTTCAATGTGATATGGCCATAAGCCAATTACACCACCTGCGCATCGAAGCTTTTGGAAAAAATATTAGCAGCAATAAAAAATTTTGTCAGCATTAAATAACCCATTGAGCTTGATATGCTGAAAAACAAATCAAACCAAACCAAACCACCCAGATATAGGTTATCTAACAGGAAAGACTGGGCTCTTTTTATTTTTGATTATTGGGGTAATATTTATGACAATAAGAATATTTTTGGCATGGGAATACTCACAAAAATCATTTCACAATAAATTAACGGCAATTAATTCTTCACTTTAAATCATTTTGAAATATGGAAGGTTTCGTAAGAACTCTTTACTTTTAATGAGTGGTATAACCTTTACGACAAGAAGAATATTCCCACTGCACTTTGGCTTAACAAATAATCATTTTAGCATCAACTGTATTTCAACTCAATATAGGAAAATTTCATTAGAAACCATAAAAAATAGTGCTGTTCTGCAATGTAGTATCCAAGATGGATCTTGAAGCAATGGAGATGTAATTCTACTGGCATCTACTGGAGATACTATGGCCTGAATAAGTGAGTAAAAATGAAATTTTTAGAAAATAGGAACTAAAAGTACGCTTTTACTGATAGAAACATTTTTTTTAAAAAAAGAACTGAACTGCTATGTTATATATTGAATGCTGAACAGTTTTTTCACGGATGAAGAAGAGACTTGAAGTGGCTTGAAGTTCTCCCAACAAATGCTGAGAATACTTTTGAATTGAGATATAAGAAAGTTTTCAAGAAAATAGAAACTAAAAGTGTCCTTATGATCAGAAAGAAACAGTTTAAATTTTAGAGACAAATAACAAGGAAGAAAGTGTGGAGTATATAACACTCAGAGGACATATGGAAGGCAAGAGAAGCAGGATAAAGCAGTGGGTAATGTACTTAACAAGTTTCTAAAAACATGTGGCTGAACAAAGACAAAGATGGATGGTAAAGAATCAAAAGTTACTTAAAGTAACAAAAGGCAGGAAGTTGTGGAGATCCATGCTCACCAATGTCCTGAAGGGATTTGGTATATAAAATAGTGTCAGTGAATGGATGTCAGAACAAAGACAAAGAGGGTAGGAAGTTGTGGAGAGCCATGATCACCAACATTTTGAAGACATTTGGTATGTAAACAACAAGTTGTGATGAATGAATATCCAAACAAAGATAAACATAGTAAAATGTCAAAAGTTACATAGAACCACAATAAGCAGGAAGTTGTGGAGAGCCATGATCACTCACATCTTGAAGAGACTTGGCACACAAAAAAGAAATGAATTGATATCAGAATAAAAACAAAGAGATTGTAAATACTCAAAATAAGTGAGAGCAACAAAAGAGAGGAAGTTGTGGAGAGGTATGATCACTCACATCTTGAAGAGACTTGGTATGTAAAAAACAAGTGGTTATGAATGAATGCCCAAACAAAGACAAACATAGTAAAATGTCAAACGTTACACAGATCAAGAAAAAGCAGGAAGTTGTGGAGAGCCATGATCACCCACATCTTGAAGAGACTTGGTATGTAAAAAACAAGTTGTGATGAATGAATACCCAAACAAAGACAAAGGAAAATGTCAAAAGTTACATTGAACAAGAAAAGGTAGGAAGTTGTGGAGAGCCATGATCACCCACATCTTGAAGAGACTTGTCACACAAAAAAAGAAGTGAATTGATATCAGAATAAAAAGAAAGAGATTGTAAATACTCAAAATAATTGAGAGCAACAAAAGAGAGGAAGTTGGGGAGAGCCATGATCACCCGTATCCCGAAGAGAAATGGGATATAAAAACTGCACACCGTGACATCTTGAAATTTCTGATTTCAAATCTGGTCTGTTGCTTCTACTATATATCTCAAGATTCTTGACAAAATTGAAAAGGAGGGTTTGCAATATAATGAATCCTGGTCTGGCATCTTGACTTCAGTCACATTCTCACTAATGTGACATGGCTTCCCTCTGTTTTTTCTGCAAATGTTTTCATGGCAAAATAACAGGTCAGGACCAATAATATTGCTGATTCTTCTTTGGATTTTATCAAGAATTTTCAAAAATATAGCAGCAGCACTGAACCATGTGGCAGCAATATTCTAAGCATGGGCAAATGGTAGACTTATAGATATGTAAGATAGATTCTAGAGAAAAACATTGTCTCACGTGACACATTGAACTGACTTTCTTAGCTGCTGACCTTGCAATAGATTCAGTATAGTCTTTCCACTTCATCTGGGAGACATAATGAGAAAAGAGGGCCTAGAGAATTTGACACTCACTAGATATATTTACAGCAAGTGGGACAGAGAGAAATCTCAAATCTCTGATCTAATGTGCCGGTGTAAATTGTTGGTAGATCAGGAACTGGGAGGGATAGAAAAAGGAGAGACATCATTTTGAGTTACAAAACACAGGAAGTTGTAGGTGGCGAGCCATGAGTGGTCATAT
Organism: Acanthosepion esculentum; assembly: GCA_964036315.1. NCBI lineage: Eukaryota > Metazoa > Mollusca > Cephalopoda > Sepiida > Sepiidae > Acanthosepion > Acanthosepion esculentum. The sequence goes on from OZ038515.1 coordinate 50,023,387, forward strand.
CCTGATAGCTACAGCAGATAGATGAAGAAGGAGAACACATACAACAAATCATTTTACTGTATACATTGTGTTATAGCATACATACAGCTGACAATGGGTATGTCACATAATACAGTAGTAAATACTGTATGTTGGTCTGCAGTTGGAGATTCGTCTCCAGCTGTGTGGGACAAACTTTCTGCCTCTAGGAAGAGAGGATCCCCAGATGAGGCTATGCTGAAGGACTGAGTCTCATCTCAGGAAACAGCTACCTGACACTGTTGTATACAGTTCTCGGGGAATTTTTACGTGCTCAGGTACCTCACATTAAATTCGGCCTTGTGCCACATCTGACCATGTGGGGCAGTTGGTAGATATCCTGCAGTTGGAGATTCATTGTGGAATTCACTTGACTCCTAGCAGTTGATTACTTCTTCTATGCACCACTGGTGAATCTTATATGTGTTGTTCTTGTCCAACTTATGTTTGGTTATTCTATTCAGTAACCTTCGCTAGGTTGCAACACATTGTTATTTCTCTCTAGAGCAGCATTTCTTAACTAATGCATCCTAAAAGGTAGCCAGGTGCCCACCAAGTTAACAAAAGAGTAATTCATGAATTATTTTTATATTTAAAAATCTTTATTTTTAAAAAGCTGAAGACACCAAGCACATGTCTTCCATATCTAAGTCAAGTCTTTGTCATTTGATATTTTAAATTCCTTAATCTTTAAGAAGGAGTGGATAATCCTTTCCCTTTTGCCTTCCTTTTAAATCAGTCATTATCAGCCTCTCTAAAAAAAAAAGTAACAGATTCTTCATAAATCCCTTTAAATGAAAACTGTACCACTAATCCTCTTTGGGGATGCTAAACCAAAAATGACAACCATTAAAGGTAATTTTCTTCTTTGCCAAAACACATCAAGCACAGGTTTCACACACACACACACACACACACACACACACACACACACACACACATACACACACACACACACACACACACACTGTCTTTTAAGGATGGGATGATTTTTCCCTCTTACCTTCCTGGAGGAATTTAAATCATTCTCTATTGACCTCTAAAAAATAGCAGCTTCTTCATAAATCCCTTTAAATGAAAACTGTACTGCTAATCCTCTTTGGGAATGCTAAACCAAAAATGACAACCATTAAGGTAATTTTCTTCTTTGCCAAAACCCATTGAGCACAGGTTTCACACACACACACTGCTTTTTTTTTGTTAATCATTTCCCCTCAAACAAGGCAATAATACCACTAGGACACAAAGGGTTACAGGGAATGAAAAAGAATGAGAAGACTTTAGTGAAGGAAATGGCAATGAAAGAACAGGTTTCAGGAAGACAGAAGATGGTGATTGATGTTGCATTTAATTTTTCTAAGCTGATAGGAGGCAAGGAAGCAAGACATCAGAAGGGAGTTCCACACATGAGGAGTGTAAGAAAAGAAAATATTAGAATAGAAGTGATGGTTGCATCTAGCGATTTCAAGAGTAAAATGGTGAGACCTAGTTGCCAATCTAGGAGCATGCTTAAATTCATGTAGTGAAGGCACTAAGGGAAAAGCTCATCAGAACATTTGCCATGTAAATGAGAAACAATGCTCTACAGTGATCCTTTGGAGAATTAGAAGTCCTACCAGGATTTATTATCAGCAGAGACAATCTTAACAATATAAGATATGCAGATGACACCATGTTGATAACAGACTCAGAAAGAAGACTGTAGGATCTCCAAGACAAGGTGCTAAAGGAAAATGAGAAGAAAGGACTATCAATTGTAAGAAGGCAATGTATGGTCATCAGAACAAGATGTATGCTACAAAATTGGAGACTTTAAGATCAAGCAGGGACAGAAGTTTGTCTGTCAATATATCTATCTAAACCAAAAACGATGACCACATAATTTTCTTCTTTGCCAAAGCATAGGTTTCCCACAAGCACACTTAAATACACAATGTAATTATTTACATTGTTCAAACTGTTGTCCTCATCTTTATTGCCATATTCACAGCTTTTCTGCCATTGTACACTCCAATGGTTGGATCCCTATGACTTGACCCAAACAGTTGTGAGTTCAATACCTAGCTACTGCAGTGGTGAACAAAAATTTGGAGGGTTGAGTTAAAGGGATATAATTGAGGCATCTGGAAGAGGCATAGCACATGGAACGAGAACAATCTATCTCAGTGGATGAAACAAAGGGAGCAGTTCCAATCACCTGAAAAAGTCCGGGGCATACAACAGCCAAAATGTGAATATGCCGATAAAGTTAAGGACAACAGTCTGAATAATGCAAATAATATAATAATTACTATTCCTCATCTCAGAAATATATTATTTCCCTATTTTCAAATTTTTAGGACTAATTATTCTTTAATAAAATTTAAAGTGGACCTCAGAGTTTTGAGTTATTTTACAAGAGCGCCCTAAAGTAAAAAAAGAATGTTGAGAAACTCTGCTCTATAAGAACTGAGTTGTTTTCTGGCTTTATTTTATCTTTTATTTTAATGGTAAAATGGTGCCAGAGGTCTATTGGAACTGATAGTATTTGTATAGGTTTATTGTATCATTTTAATTCTCTTGGGTTTATGCTTAGAGCGCTTGTTCAGAGATTCAAATATTATTTTATTATTGAAGGTTAACAAGGCATAAGAAAAATTTTGCCAACCAAAACTCTCCTCATAGCTATGATTGAAATAACAGGACACACTGGGTTTGCCCTGCTATTTAACCCATAGATGAGGAGAGACTTAGAATGGAGATTAATACCATAAAGCAGTGGTTCCCAAACATTTTTCTCTGGGCCACCAAAGAGATAGGGTTAAGGAGAGATAATCATGGATTCAAGCTGAGAACATCATTGATAACTCTCTCCTCCAAATTGCAGACTCTAGTTTTTATATTCTTAATATTTGACATAATGCAAAAATATCACAATGATAAAATAGGTCAATAATTATCTATAACTATTTATACTGGGAGTCAGCAGATTGGATCAACATTATTTTTCTTTGAGAAAGGAGAATAATGTATCTACTCTATCACAAGCTTTGTGGATTTCAGAGAGTACAGAGTTAACAACAGTACTCTCAATGAGATTCTTTGCCTATAACTCCTTGGGACTCAAGATCATACCAAACTTTAAGTGGAACTTGCATATACGATTCATTTCTAAAGTTTTTGTTTTTCCTTTCACTTGTGCTGTTAAGTGTCACAGGGAGACACAGTCATCTGTCAGCAACAAGGCGAGTGGCCTAGTGGAGAGATATCTCATGGGCTCTGAGAGTGTCTGCCACTGAGTCGCTCCAGCGTCTTCTTGGTCTGCCTCTTGCTCTCCATCCAGAGTACTTGAGTGTATGCTCATAGGGCTGGTTGGTTAATAAGCACAGGAGTGAGATGTCTGAACCACTTGTCATTCGATGTGTTGTATGATTACTATTGCTCCTACCATTTCTCTTATTGCCTCATTCCTGATCTTGTCTTGCCTGGTCTTGTTCAATGCTTTCCTCCGGCATTTCATCTCACAAGTGACCAGTTTCCTCCCAAGGGATTTTGTTAGGGGTCATGTCTGGCACTGGTATGTCAGCATTGGTAAGGAAATGGCATTCATAAGATTTGCCTTGGTGCTCACGGAAATTCTAGGATGTTTTAGAAGAGGAGCAAGTTGGTAACTGACTGGGTTGGATTTCTGACATCTGGTCTCGATTTCTCTGTCTAGCTTGCCGTTTTCAGTAAATATACTGCCCAGGTATTTGAATTCACTGGTTTGCTTTAGCTGAGTCCCATTGATGTTAATACACTATTGCAACGACATCTGAACTGGAGCTGCCCAATCCTCATTTTCCAGACTTGACATAATTCAAAAGTATTTTCTTAGCCATGTTGGTGATGAATTGCTTTCCACCCATCAACCTCTTTCCCACAGAAGAAACATTGCTAACCTCTCACTACTTTATCGTTATTTTCATGGCAGATGTCCAAGTAAACTACATTCCTTGGTTGCACCAGTTCAGATCTTCAATTAAAGGTGTTTCTCTGATCCCTACGATCTTGACCTCTTCAAGTTGAGGATCAGCCATTATCTATCCTAAATATCCTCATAATATGCAATACTTGCTCTCTCTGTTATAGCATACCTACGGATGATAATGGGTATGTCTCCATTCACATACATACAGTAGTAAATACTGTATGTTGGTCTGCAGTTGGAGATTCATTGTGGAATTCACTTGACTCACTTCTAGCAGTTGACTACTTCTACACACCACTGGCAATTCTTATATGTGTTGTTCTTGTCCTAAGTATTATTGTTCATTATCAACCTTCATGTGATTATTCTATTCAGTAACCTTCCCTAAGTTACAACACTCTCCTTATATGCCTTTACAACATCCCAATTTAGTAACCCTCTACTTACGTGGCTCTAAGGCCATATGTTGGGTGAGCAATAGTAAAACAGTGAAAAAAATGTTTTCCAGGAGAACAAGCAGATTCCGAAACAACTTTGGTTTGTTGAAGTTTTGATTTTTTCTGTATTATTAGTGGTGATCATTTGAGGAGGTTTTTAGTTTTTAGTAATAAGTGTTGAGCTTAAATAATTTGTTTTTTGTCATTAGATGATATGTATGCATTTATTGGGTTTATTAGAATTTTTTCATCTAGTTTGTGGTAGCTGTGGAGTTAGTTTCTGGAGAATATTTGTGTGTTTTTGTTTTACAGAATTTTTTTTTATTGGATTTCTTGTGTTTTATTTTTGTTGTATTGGTTAATGATAGATGATGTAATACACCTATTATCTGGTCAATGGCTTAGTAAATGTCATGGTTGTAAAACTAATGTCTTAAAACATGATCTTGATCAATAAACTGAGTGACAGCACAATAGAATATTTCACCCCGAGGAAAAATTTTAAAAAATTTGAATAATGCCTAAAGGTTAAATCCACTTTGGCAGGAAGGGAGCCATGCTACTGCCACTGCTTAGAACACATCCATTAAGCTGAGGAGTGGGAGTCTAATATGTTCAGAAATTTGTTACCCAAGGATGGACACAAATGAAAGAAGTGGGGACCACTTTTATATAACCCTTTAACATCTGAAGATCACGTGAGAATGTCACTCAGGTTACTTATATGTGTGTAGCTACTATAGTTAGGTCACTCTGAATTTTACAGGTATTCTGTTACCTGGTACTACCTGCCATACCTTTGGGTCTTTAGAGACCAAACCGTTTTCCCACCTGGCTTCATTGGTGAGTAGGGTGGCTAGCCATCCAGATGGATTAAAAATATAATGTATCAATGAGTGAATGACTCCTTTCAAGAGGTCAATAGCCATCAAGCACATGCCCGAGGATATAGAACAGGGTTGAAGAGCAGGTGGGAAGTATGCTCACCAGGGGTTTTGGGCCCCTTAGTCTTCATAAAGCTATCCAGCTAGGAGAAGCAAGTGAGATGGACCCGTTTTTCTCCACTTCAAAAATTTTATACATTGCTTGATATTGCAAATGACAACTGAGTCTTGTGATAGACATACTGAATAATTATATGGCAGCCATTTTATATATATATAGCAACTGGTCTACTGCAGAAAGAAATGGCAACCTACTGTGGGAAAAAAATCTGTCTTGTCAGTCATGTATCAAAAGATACATGATCACCTAAGCATTTATCACGCATGGCACATAACTGATATGAGGAGATATGGTGGAGTAGTGGGTAGCAGCTTGGACTGAGGGCTTGGAGAGTCGAGTTCGAATTCCAATAGCAGGACAGACAAGGTTCTATAACCTTGGTTGGCAACTGGTCTAGGAGAAGGACAACTCTGAATGCAAAACCTGTGGAGGGTTGTTTGGGGACCTTGTGGCACGTAGTGCACCAGGTCTCTGTATTCAACCCTTCAAAAAGTGTGGATTGTTCTGTACAAAGCCTTCACCACTATAATCAAATCATATGTGCTGGTGTCTGGCTGTCGGTTCCTAGAACTGTGTTGCTGACCCTCATACATCAAATACAACAGGAGAGTCTACCATATATATATATATATATATATATATATATATATATATATAGATATATATGTATATATAAACAAGGACTTGATACCACAGAACATAAGTACAGTTGTTAAAATGCACAAAGGCATTTTAACCTTGAGGAATCCTTTCAGCCAACACCTTGAAAGGAAATATTGGTGTTATTAATAATGAGAACAAAGATATGGATAATTCCCACAGTAAAAGAGGTCAGTCAGTAAATCAGTCACATGTGCTATACATGATACACACTTGAGCGATCATGCATCTTTTGATACATGACAGACTAGGCAGAAGATTTTTCCTGCAGTAGGTCACTGTTACTTTCTGCTGGAGGGAGAAGAGATGGATTCATACCTTTCCCAAGGGTATTTGCATGTAAGTGAATGTAACAAACCCAACTGGAATTCAAACTTGGCTCTCTGATTTCTCATTCCAAACTGATATCCAGTACACCACAACATGAGGGGGTAAAATTATGGAACATGATTAAAATATATTCATTGGTAAAATAATTTATGAATAAAAATTAAATTGTTCCAAATGAGTACAAAATGGAAAAAAAGTACACATAACCCCCCTAAAAGGTTGAGGGAGCCAGTTGATGTAACTTAATGTGGACCACTTCAAGGAGATGTAAATGATGAGCATACCAGGCTATGTGCAAAACTGTGAAACAATTGTTCATATATATCTTAGCACAGATATAAAAATGTACAAAAGCATTCTTTTTTCTAAAAGGGTCCATTTCGACCAATACGTGAGAGAAATGCATTGGTAAATATTGACAATGATAATGATGAGGATTATGATGGCTGGCCATTCATATTTGAGGATAATTGTCTACTAGGGCAGCTAGCTAATCCCTACTGCAGATGCTTGCTCAGGTGCATTTGTGTTTGTTCAACACACACAGAGCCCACTTGTGGTTTTATACTGCAACCATGCTGAGCAGACCTTAGTTACAGTTTCTGGGAGAGAAGCCCATTATCTAGCATGCTCAACAATCTGAACAAGGGCAACATGCTCAAACCCTCAGTTACAATGACTTGTGACTTCATGCTAGCACAGCCATCGACGGCCCCCAACAGTTTCATCAACCTAATTTTACTCACAAGTCTTGGGTCACACCATGGGGTAGTTTTCAGGCATTTTCCAAAAGTGCCACACACTGGAATTACTTCTTCCAGACCCCAATAATATCAAGAAATCACCTTCCTGACAAATCGACTATGGTGAGATTTGAACCCAGGTCTCATGGTCAGAAAGTGAATGTCCTAACCACTTGGCCACATGCCCATATTAGTAAATATTAATTGACCACAATTTGCCCTGTGAGGAAAAAAAAGAGAGCCACACTCTAATACAAATTTATTAATAAAACTTACTAAAAAAACGAAGGGGAAAGAAAAATAGGGAAATATATGAGCAAAAAGGCTAATGTAGATGGTTCCAAGCGAGTATAAAATGGAAATATTTACTCACCTTTCCTCCTAAAAGACAGAGAGAGTGAACAGAATGCTCTTTCTGTCTGCAAAGAGATGGCGGATGTAACTTAATATAAACCGTCTTCTAATAAATGTAAATGTTAAGCAGACATATATATATATATATATATATATATATATATAAGATCTGAACAAAAAGGGACTGGTGGCGTAAAAAGAAAATGACTACACATACCAATTTGGCATTTAATCTCCTTCAAAATAGTCCCCTTCTGAAGGCACACACTTTATCCAACATCATTTTCCTTCATAGAAGCATTCCTGGAACTCCATTTTTGGGAGAGAGAGCAGCTGCCTCATGGCATTCTCTTGGATTTCTTTGACGTCTTCAAATCTTGTTCCTTTCTAGTGAGATGTGATTTTTGAAGAGGAAATAGTTGCAGGGGCTGAGTTCTGGGGAATATGGTGGCTGTTGGATTTGGGGAATGTTGTCCTTGGCCAAAAACTGCTGCACAAGCCATAGTAACTGATGGAACCTCTGTAATGTGGTGAGATGACCACACTCTATACACTTTCCTTCCAAGCACTGCTATAAACAAGGGAAGTAAGAAGAATGTTATATGTTGGTGTGTATGCACTACAGTGTTCAAAGTCAATTTGTGCAAATCAGCTTTACTTTGCATACTTTACTTCTGTTATCATAGGAACAGTCCTGGTATTTATTGATCAGACTTTGTATATAGATAGATATAAATATATGTGTGTATGTCTAATACCTACCTGATAGTTTAATTTTGTTAAAAAAATTATAGATTACAAAGGGACAATCTTGATTACCCAATATAAGCATGAAAGAAAACTTTATCAAAGTTAAAGAAGTTAGACTATTTTAGCGAGTGGTTTTTATCAAGAGTTCTGTTTATTTCTGTCCAACAGTTAATGTATTTCTAAATTTTGTTCAAACGTCTTTGTGTTCTGTTTGGAGATTTATTCTCTATTCAGTCACTGACAGCTGTCCCCAGATTACAGGAGAACAACAATGTGTTGCCCAAGGCAACCAATATTTTAGCTTTTCTAATCCAGCTATTTTGCAAGCAAAAATAGCTAATCCAATTTTCATGTACATGCAACAGGAAGTAATTCTTCAAGAGATAGACATGAATAAATAAACCTTGAAGCCACTTTGCATTCTTTTGATGTTTCACTGATGACATTAAATGAATATGAAAGAAAATTATCCATGTGTTACTTGTTGCACAAGTATAAACATTCAATGATTTTAGATAAATGTGAAAATTCTTAATAAAATCATAATCGATCTCTATTTTTTTACTATTCTTTTAAATAAAGCAATTTTTCTATTATTATTCTAATACTAGTTTTACTCCATCTTATTATTGTTGTATTTGTAATCAAACAATATCACTATTATTAATTTATTACTAGTTTTACTCCATCTTATAATTGTTTCTTTTTTGCTCAAACAATATCAATATAATTACTTTATTACTAGTTTTACTCCATCTTATAATTGTTTCTTTTTTGCTCAAACAATATCACCATTATTAATTTATTACTAGTTTTACTCTATCTTATAATTGTTTCTTTTTTGATCAAACAATATCAATATTATTACTTTATTACTAGTTTTACTCCATCTTATAATTGTTTCTTTTTTGCTCAAACAATATCACCATTATTAATTTATTACTAGTTTTACTCCATCTTATAATTGTTTCTTTTTTGCTCAAACAATATCACACTTAGTGATTTATTACTAGTTTTACTCCATCTTATAATTGTTTCTTTTTTGATCAAACAATATCAATATTATTACTTTATTACTAGTTTTACTCCATCTTATAATTGTTTCTTTTTGCTCAAACAATATCACCCTTAGTAATTTATTACTAGTTTTACTCCATCTTATAATTGTTTCTTTTTTGATCAAACAATATCAATATTATTACTTTATTACTAGTTTTACTCCATCTTATAATTGTTTCTTTTTTGCTCAAACAATATCACCATTATTAATTTATTACTAGTTTTACTCCATCTTATAATTGTTTCTTTTTTGATCAAACAATATCAATATTATTACTTTATTACTAGTTTTACTCCATCTTATAATTGTTTCTTTTTTGCTCAAACAATATCACCATTATTAATTTATTACTAGTTTTACTCCATCTTATAATTGTTTCTTTTTTGCTCAAACAATATCACACTTAGTGATTTATTACTAGTTTTACTCCATCTTATAATTGTTTCTTTTTTGATCAAACAATATCAATATTATTACTTTATTACTAGTTTTACTCCATCTTATAATTGTTTCTTTTTTGCTCAAACAATATCACCCTTAGTAATTTATTACTAGTTTTACTCCATCTTATAATTGTTTCTTTTTTGATCAAACAATATCAATATTATTACTTTATTACTAGTTTTACTCCATCTTATAATTGTTTCTTTTTTGCTCAAACAATATCACCATTATTAATTTATTACTAGTTTTACTCCATCTTATAATTGTTTCTTTTTTGATCAAACAATATCAATATTATTACTTTATTACTAGTTTTACTCCATCTTATAATTGTTTCTTTTTTGCTCAAACAATATCACCATTATTAATTTATTACTAGTTTTACTCCATCTTATAATTGTTTCTTTTTTGCTCAAACAATATCACACTTAGTGATTTATTACTAGTTTTACTCCATCTTATAATTGTTTCTTTTTTGATCAAACAATAACAATATTATTACTTTATTACTAGTTTTACTCCATCTTATAATTGTTTCTCTTTTGCTCAAACAATATCACCATTATTAATTTATTACTAGTTTTACTCCATCTTATAATTGTTTCTTTTTTGATCAAACAATATCAATATTATTACTTTATTACTAGTTTTACTCCATCTTATAATTGTTTCTTTTTTGCTCAAACAATATCACCATTATTAATTTATTACTAGTTTTACTCCATCTTATAATTGTTTCTTTTTTGCTCAAACAATATCACACTTAGTGATTTATTACTAGTTTTACTCCATCTTATAATTGTTTCTTTTTTGATCAAACAATATCTATATTATTACTTTATTACTAGTTTTACTCCATCTTATAATTGTTTCTTTTTTGCTCAAACAATATCACCCTTAGTAATTTATTACTAGTTTTACTCCATCTTATAATTGTTTCTTTTTTGATCAAACAATATCAATATTATTACTTTATTACTAGTTTTACTCCATCTTATAATTGTTTCTTTTTTGCTCAAACAATATCACCATTATTAATTTATTACTAGTTTTACTCCATCTTATAATTGTTTCTTTTTTGATCAAACAATATCAATATTATTACTTTATTACTAGTTTTACTCCATCTTATAATTGTTTCTTTTTTGATCAAACAATATCTTCCATTATTAATTTATTACTAGTTTTACTCCATCTTATAATTGTTTCTTTTTATCAAACACTATCAATATTATTACTTTATTACTAGTTTTGCTCCATCTTATAATTGTTTCTTTTTTGCTCAAAAAATATCACCATTATTAATTTATTACTAGTTTTACTCCATCTTATAACTGTTTCTTTTTTGAACAAACAATATCACCCTTAGTAATTTATTACTAGTTTTACTCCATCTTATAGTTGTTTCTTTTTTGCTCAAACAATATCACCATTATTAATTTATTACTAGTTTTACTCCATCTAATAATTGTTTCTTTTTTGATCAAACAATATCAATATTATTACTTTATTACTAGTTTTACTCCATCTTATAATTGTTTCTTTTTTGATCAAACAATATCACCATTATTAATTTATTACTAGTTTTACTCCATCTTATAATTGTTTCTTTTTTGCTCAAACAATATCACTATTATTAATTTATTACTAGTTTTACTCCATCTTATAATTGTTTCTTTTTTGCTCAAACAATATCACCATTATTAATTTATTACTAGTTTTACTCCATCTTATAATTGTTTCTTTTTTGATCAAACAATATCAATATTATTACTTTATTACTAGTTTTACTCCATCTTATAATTGTTTCTTTTTTGCTCAAACAATATCACCATTATTAATTTATTACTAGTTTTACTCCATCTTATAATTGTTTCTTTTTTGCTCAAACAATATCACACTTAGTGATTTATTACTAGTTTTACTCCATCTTATAATTGTTTCTTTTTTGATCAAACAATATCAATATTATTACTTTATTACTAGTTTTACTCCATCTTATAATTGTTTCTTTTTTGCTCAAACAATATCACCATTATTAATTTATTACTAGTTTTACTCCATCTTATAATTGTTTCTTTTTTGATCAAACAATATCAATATTATTACTTTATTACTAGTTTTACTCCATCTTATAATTGTTTCTTTTTTGCTCAAACAATATCACCATTATTAATTTATTACTAGTTTTACTCCATCTTATAATTGTTTCTTTTTTGCTCAAACAATATCACACTTAGTGATTTATTACTAGTTTTACTCCATCTTATAATTGTTTCTTTTTTGATCAAACAATATCAATATTATTACTTTATTACTAGTTTTACTCCATCTTATAATTGTTTCTCTTTTGCTCAAACAATATCACCATTATTAATTTATTACTAGTTTTACTCCATCTTATAATTGTTTCTTTTTTGATCAAACAATATCAATATTATTACTTTATTACTAGTTTTACTCCATCTTATAATTGTTTCTTTTTTGCTCAAACAATATCACCATTATTAATTTATTACTAGTTTTACTCCATCTTATAATTGTTTCTTTTTTGCTCAAACAATATCACACTTAGTGATTTATTACTAGTTTTACTCCATCTTATAATTGTTTCTTTTTTGATCAAACAATATCTATATTATTACTTTATTACTAGTTTTACTCCATCTTATAATTGTTTCTTTTTTGCTCAAACAATATCACCCTTAGTAATTTATTACTAGTTTTACTCCATCTTATAATTGTTTCTTTTTTGATCAAACAATATCAATATTATTACTTTATTACTAGTTTTACTCCATCTTATAATTGTTTCTTTTTTGCTCAAACAATATCACCATTATTAATTTATTACTAGTTTTACTCCATCTTATAATTGTTTCTTTTTTGATCAAACAATATCAATATTATTACTTTATTACTAGTTTTACTCCATCTTATAATTGTTTCTTTTTTGATCAAACAATATCTTCCATTATTAATTTATTACTAGTTTTACTCCATCTTATAATTGTTTCTTTTTATCAAACACTATCAATATTATTACTTTATTACTAGTTTTGCTCCATCTTATAATTGTTTCTTTTTTGCTCAAAAAATATCACCATTATTAATTTATTACTAGTTTTACTCCATCTTATAACTGTTTCTTTTTTGAACAAACAATATCACCCTTAGTAATTTATTACTAGTTTTACTCCATCTTATAGTTGTTTCTTTTTTGCTCAAACAATATCACCATTATTAATTTATTACTAGTTTTACTCCATCTAATAATTGTTTCTTTTTTGATCAAACAATATCAATATTATTACTTTATTACTAGTTTTACTCCATCTTATAATTGTTTCTTTTTTGATCAAACAATATCACCATTATTAATTTATTACTAGTTTTACTCCATCTTATAATTGTTTCTTTTTTGCTCAAACAATATCACTATTATTAATTTATTACTAGTTTTACTCCATTTTATAATTGTTTCTTTTTTGATCAAACAATATCACCATTATTAATTTATTACTAGTTTTACTCCATCTTATAATTGTTTCTTTTTTGATCAAACAATATCAATATTATTAATTTATTACTAATTTTACTCCATCTTATAATTGTTTCTTTTTTGCTCAAACAATATCACTATTATTAATTTATTACTAGTTTTACTCCATCTTATAATTGTTTCTTTTTTGCTCAAACAATATCACACTTAGTGATTTATTACTAGTTTTACTCCATCTTATAATTGTTTCTTTTTTGATCAAACAATATCAATATTATTACTTTATTACTAGTTTTACTCCATCTTATAATTGTTTCTTTTTTGCTCAAACAATATCACCCTTAGTAATTTATTACTAGTTTTACTCCATCTTATAATTGTTTCTTTTTTGATCAAACAATATCAATATTATTACTTTATTACTAGTTTTACTCCATCTTATAATTGTTTCTTTTTTGCTCAAACAATATCACCATTATTAATTTATTACTAGTTTTACTCCATCTTATAATTGTTTCTTTTTTGATCAAACAATATCAATATTATTACTTTATTACTAGTTTTACTCCATCTTATAATTGTTTCTTTTTTGCTCAAACAATATCACCATTATTAATTTATTACTAGTTTTACTCCATCTTATAATTGTTTCTTTTTTGCTCAAACAATATCACACTTAGTGATTTATTACTAGTTTTACTCCATCTTATAATTGTTTCTTTTTTGATCAAACAATATCAATATTATTACTTTATTACTAGTTTTACTCCATCTTATAATTGTTTCTCTTTTGCTCAAACAATATCACCATTATTAATTTATTACTAGTTTTACTCCATCTTATAATTGTTTCTTTTTTGATCAAACAATATCAATATTATTACTTTATTACTAGTTTTACTCCATCTTATAATTGTTTCTTTTTTGCTCAAACAATATCACCATTATTAATTTATTACTAGTTTTACTCCATCTTATAATTGTTTCTTTTTTGCTCAAACAATATCACACTTAGTGATTTATTACTAGTTTTACTCCATCTTATAATTGTTTCTTTTTTGATCAAACAATATCTATATTATTACTTTATTACTAGTTTTACTCCATCTTATAATTGTTTCTTTTTTGCTCAAACAATATCACCCTTAGTAATTTATTACTAGTTTTACTCCATCTTATAATTGTTTCTTTTTTGATCAAACAATATCAATATTATTACTTTATTACTAGTTTTACTCCATCTTATAATTGTTTCTTTTTTGCTCAAACAATATCACCATTATTAATTTATTACTAGTTTTACTCCATCTTATAATTGTTTCTTTTTTGATCAAACAATATCAATATTATTACTTTATTACTAGTTTTACTCCATCTTATAATTGTTTCTTTTTTGATCAAACAATATCTTCCATTATTAATTTATTACTAGTTTTACTCCATCTTATAATTGTTTCTTTTTATCAAACACTATCAATATTATTACTTTATTACTAGTTTTGCTCCATCTTATAATTGTTTCTTTTTTGCTCAAAAAATATCACCATTATTAATTTATTACTAGTTTGACTCCATCTTATAACTGTTTCTTTTTTGAACAAACAATATCACCCTTAGTAATTTATTACTAGTTTTACTCCATCTTATAGTTGTTTCTTTTTTGCTCAAACAATATCACCATTATTAATTTATTACTAGTTTTACTCCATCTAATAATTGTTTCTTTTTTGATCAAACAATATCAATATTATTACTAGTTTTACTCCATCTTATAATTGTTTCTTTTTTGATCAAACAATATCACCATTATTAATTTATTACTAGTTTTACTCCATCTTATAATTGTTTCTTTTTTGCTCAAACAATATCACTATTATTAATTTATTACTAGTTTTACTCCATTTTATAATTGTTTCTTTTTTGATCAAACAATATCACCATTATTAATTTATTACTAGTTTTACTCCATCTTATAATTGTTTCTTTTTTGATCAAACAATATCAATATTATTAATTTATTACTAATTTTACTCCATCTTATAATTGTTTCTTTTTTGCTCAAACAATATCACTATTATTAATTTATTACTAGTTTTACTCCATCTTATAATTGTTTCTTTTTTGATCAAACAATATCACACTTAGTGATTTATTACTAGTTTTACTCCATCTTATAATTGTTTCTTTTTTGCTCAAACAATATCACCATTATTAATTTATTACTAGTTTTACTCCATCTTATAATTGTTTCTTTTTTGATCAAACAATATCACCATTATTAATTTATTACTAGTTTTACTCCATCTTATAATTGTTTCTTTTTTGATCAAACAATATCAATATTATTACTTTATTACTAGTTTTACTCCATCTTATAATTGTTTCTTTTTTGATCAAACAATATCAATATTATTACTTTATTACTAGTTTTACTCCATCTTATAGTTGTTTCTCTTTTGCTCAAACAATATCACCATTATTAATTTATTACTAGTTTTACTCCATCTTATAATTGTTTCTTTTTTGATCAAACAATATCAATATTATTACTTTATTACTAGTTTTACTCCATCTTATAATTGTTTCTTTTTTGATCAAACAATATCAATATTATTACTTTATTACTAGTTTTCCTCATTATGCATCCTTTTACTTTCCTTTTTCCATAAAACTTCTTTGTTCCTCAAGAGTAAAACTTCTAATGAAAAAAAATTGTAGCAGTAATAGTGATGATGAGGCATTGCCCCTGAGTGTTCGGATAAAACTCAGCAATAATAATGTGGAATAAAACTAGTCATAAAATATGAATAGTAGATATTGTTGGAGTTATCTCCTCCTAAATTCAGACACCACCACTTGGTGGAGCTTCTACAAACACTATAAATACTAGAGAATACTTTGTTCTCTCTCTTTTTCATTCTTCATTGGGGCTAGTTTTTAAAATCTTTAAATTGTTGTTTTATTCCCTTCCCACCCACAGATGATAAAGTGTACATATGGGGACTAGTTAGTATTTTCATGGAGACATTGAAGTATTATGGTGGATGTGGTGGGAAAGGTACGTAAGAATGTGTTGTTTTGGTGTAAGGAATATTGTTAGTATGATTGGGTCAGCGTTTGTGGCTAGCTAAGTTTAAAGTTAAAACAGAAGACCGAACTCTTCCCCCTTCCCCATCTGGCCTTGTGCCACATTTTCTGTTTTCTACAGAAATAAATATTCTTTTTCATTCTTCATTTTCTGCAAACAAATCTACAATGTAAGCTCTTGCAGAAGATTGCATCTTCCCCTTTGTGGGGATCGCTATGCGTTTCCTTGAGGAGATGCTATGAACATTATACACACACGCACACACATACATATGTATGAACTTTCATTGAATGCTAAGTTTACACACACACATCAATGTCTTTGTCCATTGTAAATTCTGTTGTTGTTTACATATACTTGTTTGTACATAGATATATGTCTTGTTTGTTTTCTTTATATTTCTTTGGTTGGACTCAACTTGAGTCCACCATCTTGTAGTGGGCTTTATTTTCTATCAGGAGTCATACACATGTTTCATTTAACAACACTTAAACCCACAGTCCACTACAATATGCTTCATCCCAAAATTTCAAATGGTAACTGAAGAGTTAAAAGAAACCATTGAATAATAAAATTAATATTGATATAAATAATTCGCTTTCAGTTTATCAGACATTTGTAACATTATATGACATGCTTTGATAATCAGTTTTAATAACAGGATAATTATATTTGTCTGTTTATAAATAACCGGATTTGCTGGCATAAAAAATGCGGGGAGTTCAGATTAAATAGCAGTCCGTCTTTGAAAAGTTACTTTGTACATTTTTTGAATCATTTGATAATTAATGCATAAAACGATCTGAGTTTTTCATCTTTTTCCAAGTAATTCTTTTTCTAAAAAGAAAGTTTTGATTCATTTTCATCAATATTTTTAATATAAGAGACTGGCTTGTTTTATTTTCTCAAATTATTTTTTTTTTTGCTTAATTGATGCAGTGTAATTTAAATGAAGCCAGTTTTAATTATTACTACCGTTGATAATGCTTTGTACGTTGTCTTTTCTGACAATCTCTTTTTCTAAATTAATCCATTTTTACATGTCACTCAGACTGCTTCTAATTGGTCAAATGATCAAATTCGTTCAATGTAAAAATGGCAGATTACTTAAGATCTTTATTTTATTTCTTTGCTTTTGCTGAAGAAATTCACCTCAAATATTTTAATCCACAGAAAATTTGATTAAATGGAAAACAGTTTTAGAAATAATCTTAAAATGTCATCTGTTGAATTAAATCATGTATTAAAAAGGGGTATTATTGTTTAATTTAACAAATTGATTCTGAAATGACACATTCCACAAAGCAGCTTCAGGGTGTTATTTTTTAACTTGACACTTCCTTAATTTATCCAATTAAAACCCTTAAGATTGTTACCAGCTGTTAAAAAGTTAAGTGTGACTTAGTACTAAGAAATGCAGTTTCACAAATATTCAGAAGTATGCAGATATTTTTTTTCTTTCTCTTAGAAGAATTCCAAAGTAATTTTTAAAAGTAGCATTTTATCAAGACACAGTTCCTATTAAATAGAAAATGGCCAGTATTTTTCTTCATAAACACAACTTTTATATTCTAAAGTTCACCTAATACAAGGCTCATAAGCTAATCAATTGTTGTGGAGTTATTTCCACAATGGAACTTGTAGTCAGACTAAATGCGTCCTAAATGGCGTAAACGTACAGAAACGTTAAGAACTTGTCATAAAGGGTTACGCAGAGTAATAGAGTTGTGGTCGCTGAACACTATTCCTCCTCTTGACTACTCCTGACTCCTACTTATAATAGGTAGGAGAGTCTATTGTCTAGAGACTAGGTGTCTTTCACTATAACATCAATGTAGATGTTACTGTTAAAATAGTTATTATGAATGAAGTACAGTGTAACTCGGATATAAGAGATCCTGATATAAGAGAAACCCGGATATAAGAGAGATTGTCTCTGGTCCCAAATTAGAGCCTGTGTTAATGTATATATAATAGACCAAACCCGGATATAAGAGAAACTCGGATATAAGAGACTTCTTCTCCGGTCCCGACAACTCTCTTATATCCGGGTTACACTGTATATGATATACTGTGTGCGATGGATGAATTGTCATCTGAATTATGCAGAAATGAAAATAACACTGACATCTCATTTTAAGAGATATATTTGCCAAAATTACACAAAAATATTTTGAAATTATAAAGAGTAAATTTATTCAATAAAATCACCATTG
This sequence comes from Acanthosepion esculentum, assembly GCA_964036315.1. Classification (NCBI taxonomy): domain Eukaryota; kingdom Metazoa; phylum Mollusca; class Cephalopoda; order Sepiida; family Sepiidae; genus Acanthosepion; species Acanthosepion esculentum. The sequence goes on from OZ038515.1 coordinate 50,041,943, forward strand.
ATTTCAACCACGGCCTCCAGAGGACTTCAGAATCTCCTGCAACTCTTCTGGATGGATCCCTTGTTTAATTTTGCAAATGCTGCCATAATCCTTGCCTTCAGTGCATCTTTGGTGTTTGCAAAGAATTTTCTGGGTCTCTCACTCAATTGCAGCCCACACATAATAATCAGGGGGTTGCTGTCTGGGGAAGTAGGTGGTGAGATGTAAGTGGTGATGTAGTTGCAGAAATAGTCTGACAGCCATGGCTGAGTTCGCCTGCTTGTGTGGCATGGTGCAGAGTCCTGTTGCCAGTCATAGGGTTCTGCAGAAGCCACCTTCTTGACCAAGGGCAGCACTACCTCCTCAAGGCACTTAATGTATGCCTCTTCGTTGAGTCCAAGGCCCTCATCAACAAATTCGGGAGTTCTTTTCTTATCAGAACAATCAGAGTGAGTTTTCCGGGTTGCCATACCTTCGTAATCACCATTAGACTCAGCCAACTCTTTCTGAAGCCTCTGCACTGTCCTCAGATTTGATATCCAAACACTCTGAAATGTTCATATTGGAGCTTTTGGTGTGAATGCCAAGCAGTACACCATGCCATTTCCAAATTTATGGCAGAGTGATTTGCATCATGGTGCTCTTTTTCTCACAGATGGTACCAAATTGACCCTACTGTACTGTACTGTACTGTACTGTACTGTACTGTTGACAAAAAAACAAGCAATGCGCTTGCAGGAATTAAAAATATAAAATGGCGACAATCTACACGTCACACTCTGTAATTGAAAGAGGGGATGGTTGGAAGGAAATGAAGGATAACAACTGATCTTTGATTTGAAAAAGGTTAAGATTGTAGTGTTCAGGAAAGCATCCCTGTGGTAGTCTGTTTCACAAAGTAAAAGTTCCAAAGCATAAATTTTCTAAGTGGAACTTTCATTTTATATCTGGAATACAGAGTGTGATTCGAATATATGGATGTAGCATGGGTCATCTTAGTTGGAAAGGTTTGAACTGGTAATACCAAAGACTGGAAATACAGTGGCATGCAACATTGCACCTGTGGGAAAGCGGTGACTGGTAATACCAAAGACTGGAAATACAGTGGCATGCAACATTGCACCTGTGGGAAAGCGGTGACTGGTAATACCAAAGACTGGAAATACAGTGGCATGCAACATTGCACCTGTGGGAAAGAGGTGACTGAATGGAGAATGTCTTCTCCCACAAGATAGCATAAATGATTTTGAGCTCTATCAAGGCTGGAAAGAGACAATTTAACAGCACCTGCCTAGATATAACAGCAATACTCCCTTTTTGGTTAAATTAGACTCTTGTATTGTAGAAGTAGATAGAATGGGCAATCTATTTTTCCAATATTTCTGTAGTTCAATGGAGATATCAGTTAAATCTAGTCATTGTTAGTTTGTATTAGAATGTGTCAAATCTGGTAGTCACTTGTAGTCCAAGAAGAAAGGATGGACTTCACTTCTAAGGAAATATTCAGCACTACTTTCGATTGAAATTTATAAACTCTTTCCCTTCAAAGAATTTTTCAGAAAAATAAGTTTCTCATATCCAGTAGCTTTCCAGTGTTGATTGAAATGTTCATCCTCACCTTTCATTTAAATTAGTGTGGATTGTCAACACCTTGATTATATCATTACTTTCTCTTTGATTAATATTCATTTTAGTTATTACAGCTGTTGATAGTCCTCAGGTGATGGGGTTTTTGTTATTAGGTGCAAGCCATGTCACTTTCTTGCTGACAGAATGTGGCTTCCCTCTATCTTTTCTACAAATATTTTCATGGCAACTGATCTGATGAGCTATTTTTACTGGTGCCCTGACTACATGAATTTAAGCATGCTACTAGATTGGCATTTAGGTCCCATCTTTATACTATTGAAATAGCAAAATGTAACCGCCAGTTGTATTCCAACTGTGTTTATTTTCTTGCACTTCCCACCTGTGTAACTCCCTCCTGTTTACTTACTTACCAGATGACTACAATCTTCAAAAATTTAAATGCAACATTAATTTCTACCATATGTCTTCTTGAATCCCATTAATCTTTTCTCCTTTCCTCAATCCGCCCTATTCTCAGTCTTCTCTTTCACCTTCACTCCCTGTAAGCCCCTGTGTACTATTGGCATTCCCACCTTGCTTGCGTTGAAATGATTAATAAACAAAAGTAAAAGTCATTGCTTTGTGATTCTATAGCACCAGTTCACAAAGTTAAAAAAAGTGGGGTCTTCACCAAGACCTACAGGTTTCACTTGCTCAAAGCCATTTTTAACCCTTTTAATTTAGAAAGCAGTTTTAAAAAGCGAGCAGTTTAGATATTTCTGAATGCATTTGGCACCATGTATAGCATCGTGTAATATAATGAAGGGTGTGTTGAGGTTGGGGGGAAACACTTAATAATTTGGTCTCCCAAGAACTATGGGGGTAATAGGCAGAGAAGGGGAAGAGACAGGAGGTAACAAAATAACACTGCCTCAGAAACCACAGCATGGGGGTGGGGGCAACATAGCAACTTTAGGAACAAAATGCCCATGGGACCAACTTTACAAGCCATTGAGTTTTGCCAACTGCCCACTGCCGGTTTTCCCATTTCTTTTATTGGCATGAGGCATCTTACAAAGCCTCAGATCGTGACCAATTGCAGAGGGGCCAGTATCTAGACATGCCAAGCTGTTATGCTGCTAACAATGAAACCCAGATATAATGAGTGTTGGCAGACTGACTCCTGACTCTTTTGTGTCTGTACTGATGTGTGTTAGCTACACATTCATATGAAAGTCTTGATCTAATCAGGCTATTTCTGAACATGACTCATGTTTTCAGGTTAATATCTGAGTATAAAGAAATAGGCGCACCTCCCAAATTCAATCCATCGCTAAAGATACTGGAAAAATCTTTAGTTCCCTGTTCTGCTCCAGTAATTTGCCTGTTTCCTCCTGCTATCCTCTACGTTTACAAGAACCAAGTGAGGCTGAAAATGAAGTAAGGAGCTGCTCAGTCTTCACTTTTCAGTCGATGCAGCCTTGTGGGTGATGAATTATTTTCCACTCTTCAACCCCTTTCCCACAGACAAAACATTGCAATCTTCTTGTTATTTTATCACTATTTCCATGGAAAATGTTCAGATGAACTATATTCATTAGTTTCACTAGTTCTAACCACCGTCACAGTTAATACCTGTCATTCCATACCAATTTTAGCAAACCACCCTAATTTCAATCATTCAAACAACTTTTTCCCACAAACCACTATTTTGTGGAACTGACTCCCAAGAGGGTGCTTCCCTAATCACTACATTCTTAACCTATTCAAATCTCAGATTAACTGCTATCTTCACATATTGCCACAAACTGTGCCTCTAACCACTTACTCTAAAACCCTCTACTTCAACTCTACTACTCTTGGGCCTGATACAGTGTGAACATTATTGTGAAAAAAAAGAAAGAGCTGTTGATTTTGAATCACTTATCATTCTAAAAGTACTTACAGAGATTGGTACTTTTCGAGGCACTAACAAAAAAATCAAGATTCAAAGTGAAATTTGTGAAGAAATAAACATTTATTAAAGAGAAAAAAAATATTTTTTACAATATGCAAATTGTGCAAAACACAATATCAAGTCCTGCTCAAAATTTTCCCTGTACAACTGTAACTACCAAGGTAGATTAATAGTTCTTTAAAATAATAATATTTTTGGCTCTATCACCTGTCAGTAATTTAGCACTGCTGCAGGACACCCAGAGAAGGAGGAAGAGGAGGAGGAGGAGGAGGAGAAGGTATCCCTAAGTAGGTTAACTAACAAGAAAGGAGCCCCTTCATACAGTTCTTGGGTAAGAGAGCCTGATGGAGCCCAACCCTCTCTAGGCTGGTTCGACTACAGAGTTTTCCTTCTTCTAGACCATTTGCCACCCAAGACTATAGAACCCTGTCTGTCCTGCAATTTTACCCATAGCTGGGGTGAAAAGAAGAGGATTCATACCTTTCCTAAGGTTATTAGCATGTAAGTGAATGTATTGGATCTGACTGGAATTTGAACTTGGCTCTCTGATTCCTCAGTCCAAGCCATTATCCATTACTCCAACATGCCTACTTAATACAAATACAAATCTGTTTTCTCTTTGAAAATGAAAGTTCCTAAAAAACAATTTTTTTCCTTAACAACAAAGAAATTTTACTTTCTTTGAGAAGAACAGTTCATATAAATCCATTTTTTAGCAACAAAAGAAATTAAAAAAAGTTGAAAGAATGAGAAAGAAAGACCTACCTCAGGCAATAATGGTTCTTGGGGTCCTTTGGATAAAATATTCAGGTTTGGAACAGTCATTCTCAAATATGATATAAACTTTCACAGATTCAGAAAAGACATTCAGACATGAGATAAATATTGAGATATTTATCTAATTTAGAAGATTCTTCTTTCTCCTTCTTCAACAGTAACAGTAGTAGCTGTCTTTTTCATCCAACATATGTTTTATGTCTAAGCAGTTGAATGCTTTTTCAACAAAATGTGATCAATTTCCTGTCTGAGTTTACAGTCAAACTTTCCCTTTATATAGCAAACAGTTTTTTTTTTTGTTTTTTTTAAGCTTATCACCCCAAGTAAGGCTGGAAGCCACTAGCATGCAAGGGGTTACAGAAGGTTTGGAGGAAGAGCAGATAGGAGTGCTAAATGAGGGGATGTGGAGAAAGACAGTGGGTCGATCAAGGCAAGGGAGTTACAGAAGATTTGGAGCGAGAGCAGATAGGAATGAAAGATGAAAGGATGTGGAGAAGGGAAGTGGATAGATCAAGGCCACTGGAGATGTCGATTGATGCTACACTTAAACTGTTGGAGATTGTATTTGTCAGGGAAACAGGAATAAGGAAGGGAGTTCCACAGGCGAGATGTGTGAGACATGAAGCTATTGGAGTAGAAGAGACGTCTACATCTAACAGTTTCAACGGTGAAGGGGTGGGAACGGGATGCCAGCCTCATGGGACGTTTAAATTCATGAGGCCTAGGAACCAGCGAAAGCAGCTCCTCGGAGCAATTACCGTGAAAGTATTTGTAAAAAAGACAGAGCGAGGCAACGTCGCGTCTGTGAGAGAGCGACTGCAGATGAGATGACAGATCAGGACCAATTACATTGTTGGCTCCAAACTTGGTAAAATCAACTGCTTAAGAGTCAAATACGTTTTATTAGTTAAAAAATCAAGGATTACTATCTCAACAAACCATGCCTGTTTGCAAACTTTCAATTTGGCAGATTTTTGACAAGTGTGTTTTTGGCAAGTGTGTTCCGATTAGAAGATCGCCAGTGTGGATAGGTGGTAGAATAATTATCAGACATAATATTATAAGGACATAAAATGAACTGAGTCAAGGGTTTAAAATAAATAATATATTTTTATTTATTTTCTTTAGAGTGAGGAGTAAGTCCTTTGGTATTTCAGAGTAGGAAAAGTTTATTAATAAGGCAGATATTGGTAGCCATCTGGAGAAATGATCGTTAGTGGCCATTTTGAAGTACAGACTAAGATAGGAGTAGTAGTACTGTGAGAAATAGGTCAGTGTCAATCTACTGTGTATTTCTTGGCCCTAGGCAGGGTGGAAAAATAATTAACAGGTGACCTCTTAATTGCTTCTTCACATGTCATGCATGGCTTGTTTCTATGTCAGTAGCATTCTTTTGTTTTGTCCTCTCCTCATCCTATCTTACTCTAGCCCACAGGTGTTAGGGTCCTTTTTATCGGGCTCAAGATTTTAGCACAAACATTGATTTAAGTTAATTTCAAATGTCTCTTTGTTCTAATTTTTTGGACTGTCCAAATTATTTTATTTTTCAGTGTTCCTTTCTTTTTCATTTTTTTTTTATAACAGAAGTGATGTGTGGGGCGTCTCTGATTTTTTTCACATTTTTCAGTCACAAAAAAGTAAAAGCTCTGTTTCTGCAAACTTCCAGTGTTTTTGGCTGGGTCCAGTCATTTCTTCTTCTTCTTTCTCTTTTTATTTGAGAGAAGTAGAGAAAGAGAAGTTCAGAGAGAGAGAGAGAGAGAGAGAGAGAAAGTGATAAGGGTTTTAAAAGAAAGTGCAAGTGCATTATTTTAATTTGAATTCTTTTTATTTTTGCTTATATATTTTAGTTTTATTGGGACAAACCCATGAAAAATTTAATGGTTTTCCTATTTGAAATTTCTGATGAATCTTAATTCTTCAGTTAATGATTGAATAGAGAGAAGGGGAGAAAGAGAGAGAAGGGGAGAGAGAGAGAGAAGGGGAGAGAGAGAAGGGGTGAGAGAGAAGCGTAGAGAGAGAAGTGGGGAGAGAGAAGCGGAGAGAGTGTGAGAAGCAGAGAGAGAGAGAGAAGTGTAGTGAGAAATAAGGGTTTTAAAGGAAAGTGCAAGTGCATTATTTTAATTTTAATTCTTTTTACTTTTGCTTATATATTTTAGTTTTATTGGGGCAAACCCATGAAAAATTTAATAGTTTTTTTATTTGAAATTCTTCAGTTAATGATTGAATAGAGAGAAGGGGAGAAAGAGAAGGGGAGAAAGAGAGAGAAGGGGAGAGAGAGAGAAGGGGAGAGAGAGAGAAGGGGTGAGAGAGAAGCGGAGAGAGAGAAGCGGAGAGAGAGAAGCGGAGAGAGAGTGTGAGAAGCAGAGAGAGAGAGAGAAATGTAGAGAGAAATAAGGGTTTTAAAGGAAAGGGCAAGTGCATTATTTTAATTTTAATTCTCTTTATTTTTGTTTATATATTTTATTTTTATTGGGGCAAACCCATGAAAAATGCGCATGAAACGAGAGAGGCTGGTAGTTTCAAAATTTTTGAAAGAATATTTTTTTTAAAAGACTATTTTTTCAATCGGGCCAGATTCATCTGCATTCTTTTTCTCTCCATCACCTTTGACCCTGACTATCCCACATTGTGACAACAGAAGTTGTTTATACAATTTAATAATTTTTATATTCATTTTCACACATTCCAACATTTTCTGAATGAGTTTTTCATACAATTTTAATATTATATTTTTATTAAAAGATATATTTTATATCAGAGAGGATCCTTCTTCCTTGGATGTATGAGGGTTCAATGAATAGCAGCCTGAAGTGAGAAATCAGGGAGTTGTTTGAATTCTAGTCAAGTTCAATACATTCACTTATATATGCAAATAACTTTGAAACATCTGTCTATATTTCTGAGATGAGGTATTATGTGCACTATTTACATTATTCAGACTATTGTCCTTATCTTCGTTGCCATATTTATTACAACGTTTTGGCCATTGTACGCTCTGGCCTTCTTCAGGTGGTTGGAACACCAGAAAGCTGTAACATGAGGGGAAGTGGAAAAATCAGGCGTGGCTGACCACATATGGAGAGAAAAAGGAGATCACCGCCCTCTGTGGGATCAGGTTGAGATCGTAGACAAAGAACACCATTGGAAAATTCATAAACTTAAGGAATGAGCACATATGCTAGGCCACAAAAATCTCCTGAGCTGACCAAGCATAGAAATGAATACAATATGGGAACCAGTAATAAGGAGTGCCAGAGAAAAGCAATAATAACAACAAAAATTGCAATATGAGCTCCTCAAAAAAAAATATGGAATGATAACAGCAAAAATTGCACTGGTAAAATTGGTTGCTAAAGACATTAGGTTTATAATACCCAGAAATTCATACACAGATGTCCTCAAGGATACCTGGATAAAGGCATTGGTTAGATCCAGTGACAGGACCCAAAGAGTGGGAGTTCAATACCTGGTTAAGGTGGTGGAGAACTTGGAGAGGGGAATTAACAGGAGATAACTGATATCCATTAGACATGGCACATGGAACTAGAACAGTCTACCCCAGTGAACGAAATAAAGGGTGGAGTTTGACATTCCAACCTCCTGAAGAAGGCTGGAGCGTACAGTGGCCAAAACATTGTAATAAATATGGCGACAAAGATATAAATAGTGAAATTTGAAACAGGTATGAATCCATCTTCTCACCCGCTTATAGGTTAAATAGTAGAACTTGTATCTGGGAAAAATTATTATTATTCTCAAGAAATTGTTAATTCAATATTCACACACATTCCCATAATTCAAATTCTGTTACAGCTTTGAATAAATCAGAAAGAGTTGACAAGCCATAAAAAGGAAGTCAGTCTCAATCTCATGAACTGGTGCTACAGAATTATAAGCAAAGAACTTTACCAAATAACAGAAACCACATCACTTGAAGACTTCCAACAGCAGCAACAGCTAAAATGGATAACAAAGAGAAAATAATGGTATAATCAAGATGTTGACTAAGCCTCCATCAATATTACGATGTGCAAGGTAGCTGACATGAGAAAGAAACCTATTTTTTTAAACAAAGCAAAGTTCAGTTGACCATTGATGACAATTCCAGAATAAAGTAACTATAAACAATTTTTTTTTTTATCTATCCTCTGCCAGCTGCAATGATGGAGAAAGCATTACCTCGAACCATTGCCAGTGAGAGCCACTCCGTTTCGCGAGGCTCATCCCTTAATCAAGACGCAAATGTGCCAATCCTCCGAAGGAACGCCATCGAATGAGAGCCAATAACCCCAGAAGTCTCCACTGCCACAGGAGTAAAATAAATCTATCATCAAGAGAAGAATATTTAAGTATTTTTTTTATCTCTGCGTCCCGGGCTTAATCACAGACCTGATCAAAAAAAAAAACATTGAGAGAGAAAAATTTTATAAATTTCAACTGAAAGTAGAAACGCTATCTACTTGGCCAGTGAATACTTAATATTTCTGTTTCAGGAAATGGCTAATTTACCCTTACCATAAAATTCTATAGGCTGCATTTATTCTGGTTTTAGTGAGTGTGATCCTGACCTGTTCATCTGCAGATGGTTACACTAGTGAGGAAAATGTAAAATTAAAACTCTTTAATTGAATCAGTTTTTGATTTTAATATTTAGTTGTCATGTTTCCATTAAATATGCAAGTTGTGTGCCAATCATATTCACAAAAGCACTCAGCTAAAATTTCAAATAACATAAAAATTGATTTAAAATGACTAACTGTAATCTGAGCACTTAGAAATGTTTTTTTTTTGTCATTGGTGCTATCAAGAAATGAATGACTTTGTAATAGCTATATTTTATTGATGTGTGTGTGTGTGTGTGTGTGTGTGTGTGTGTGTGTGTGTGTGTGTGTGTGTTTCCATTTTGGCTTGACGATTACATTGAATTGTGAAATTGACAGTTACTATGCAGTCTCAATTCCTATGTCTATATATATATATATGCATATAAAAAGTGGCTTCCCTCTGTCTTTTTTACAAATATTTCCATGGCAACTGCTCTGATGAGCTTTTTGCCCTGGTGCCCTGACTACATGAATTTAAGCATGCTACTAGATTGGCACCCTTTACTGTTGAAATATTTAAATGCAACCACCATTTCTACGCCAACAGTTTCTTTTCTCGAATTTCCTGTTTGTGGAACTACCTTCCGATACTTGATTCCTTGATAACTACTTTCTTTAAAAATTTAAATGCAACATCAATTGCCATTTTTTATCTTCTTGAATCCTGTTCATCTTTCATCCTTTCCTCAATCCTCCCTATACTCTGTCTTTTCTCCCTGTAAACCCCTGCATACTAGTGGCATCCCCACCTTGCCTAAGATGAAATGATTTTAAAAAAAAGTAAAACAAAACTCATATGTTACTGGTTTCCACAACTTAAAGTTTCATGCGGTCACTTAGATGCTGATATATGACAACAGCACCAACATCTAAGTGTCCACATGAAACTAACAAAGCAGTAAAATGTTAGTATTGCTTTACTTATATTTTATATTGGCTATGTTTGAAGACTTCCAACAGCGGCAACAACTAAAATGGATAACATATTGGCTATGTTTTGTATATTTTCATTGGCCATGTTTTGTATATTTTTCATGTTTTATATTGAGCAGTATCTTTATGATACAATATATATGATGGAATCTCTTGTCACAGACAACAAATGAGGGCTCAATAAAATAAAGAGGTTCTCAATCTCTATGCACATGCATATGTCTTCCAAGGCCTGCAGGTGTTTTGCAGACTTTTAGGCAGATAAACATGTGGAGAGCAAGCCCTGCTTTACCCTGTGCGACAAAAACACAGTGGGTAGTAATGCAATCATTAAGAGGAGAAGCATGCTGTCAAATTGCTTTAATATTTGTATGCAGTTGATCCCAATGTTCAACTTTTGTATAAATGAGAAGCAAGACAGGTGCCAGCTCCTTCACACTGATGCTTTGTTTTCCCAGGGAGTAAAAGAAATACTGCACTGCTTCAGAATATCTTTGAGTTTGCCTTTGAAATATACAATATATTAAGGAACTTATTATTTACCACCTTCTTGCAACCAAAAGTTCTATATTTACCAATATTTGGTACAACAGAACAATCATCAAGCAATCAGAAGAGGGTTATGTCTCCCATGATTAACTGATCATTGTGCTGCCATACCAAATATTGGTAAATATGGAACTTTTGGTTACATGAAGGTGGTAGATAAATACCTTAATCGATATATATTGCATCATTTTCCTTGTTCATTGGGCACTGTATTGTATCGGTAACATTTCCATATTTGTTTGAGGTATATATATATATCTGTTTATATTTCTCAGAAGAGGTGTTGTAACTATTTACACTATTTACATTGTTCAGACTGTTGTCCTCATCTTTATTGTTACATTCACGACATTTCAGCTGATGTATGCTCCAGTCTTATTCAGGTGATATATGTCGGAATTTGGAACCAAACCCTTTATTTCCCCAAGGAAGATGGCCAAATGGATAAAAGTATTGGGTGAAGTAATCCAGTGATTTGACCCTAAGAGTTGTGATTTCAATACCTGGCCACGGCAGAGGTGAAAAAAACTTGGAGAAATGAGAGAAATATCTGAAACTGAGATATGCAGAAAAGTCATGGCACTGGAAAAATCTACCCCTGTGAACAAAATAGAGGGTTTGTTTTGAAATTCCAATGTATATCACCTGATGAAGGCTGGAGTGTACAACAGCCATAATTTCATGAATATGACAATAAAGATGAGGGCAACAGTCAGAACAATGTAAATAGTGTAATATATATATATATATATATATATATACATATATATATGTATTATAATTTTTTCATATACACAAAAACAATTTACTCATTACACAGATGCAACTTTGTTTCAGTGCATTTCAATTGCACTTCGACTGGTGCGAACTAAAATGGCTATGAACAATTCCATTTGTAAGCAAGCCGCATGTGAAACGTCACTTCCTTTTTTCCATTTGTTAGACAAAAAAAAAATACATAACGGCAAAAAGGTGACGGACCACAAAATTTTAATAAAGACTCGAATAGCATCAATGAAAGCATCTTAATATAAAAAAGGCATCTCAGGAACCTTTCAGCCAACCCTTCTTCAGAAATAAATCATTGCTGAAAATAACAATTTCTTTTTATTAATCTTGAGTAAATCAACAAAAAGATTTAGAGGGAACTAATATTTTATGCCTGAAGATTGCATTCAAACATGATTCAGACTGCCACCATTTGGTGTTGACCTCTGAACCCATTCTTATTTTGGGTTGGCCAAAATATTTATTCAGTAAATTTTATACTTAATAAGCAAACAGAGTCTTGGCTAACCAAATATTTATGCACACGCTATCTCAGACATTGAGCACTCTTACCCATAAATATAACATAACTTAAAACCATATTTTATCATATATATTATTATAAGTGTGATTATATATATATATATATATATATATATATATATATATATATATATATAAATATAAAAGTGAACATAGAAGTCAACACTTAGAGGCAACAGTCTGTTTCATGCTAGTGCAATCGTCAGGCAACTAGTGCTGTTATTTTTATCGGCTATTTATATATAAGGGTCAGTGGTGCATTGTGGGTAATCTATTTTGGTGGTTACTTTTACCGGAAGTCGTTTATTTGTTTATTTATTTATTTATGTCAAATTATTTTGCTATTTTTTTTTGTTTTTATATATATATATATATATATATATATATATATATATTGCTAAATATGATGTTTTTGTGGGTATACATGTTTGAGTTGCTATCTGTGTTTTTTTTATTTCATTAATATCACCTGGCTTAGATTTAGGTATCATTCTACTAGAAGTCTATAAAGGTGAAATATTATTAATTTCACTGTCTAAGAAAAGAAAAAAAAAACAGGGATATCATCTCAAACATTAATTCTTGCAAAAAATGAGAAATAATGTTGGATTAGAAAGTAATCTGCATAATATATATATATATATATATATATAGCTGTATCCAGGTAAAATGAGAACAAATGGAGTATAATTCCACTGTATATAACATTTAATTTAAAAGAGGGTTCAATACAGTGTAGAGCTAAATATTATTTATATTAGGATATTAAAATAAAAATGTTAAAAATCGCTATGCAATTGCAATTATGCTTTGTTCTTACAAATATATCTCCTTGGGGTGATGTTAAACTACCAACACACACACACACACACACACACACACACACACACACACACACACATATATATATATATATATATATATATACTTACTTGATATGTATATAATATATGGATAAAATTACTGTATTACTATATTTGGAAGTACTGCCAAATACAGTAATACAGTAATTCAATTAATTTCTGAGGAAGGACCGAGGTGGTCTGAAATATTAAATATATATAAAAACATAGAAATAAATACTTTCGCAAAAAAAACACCAAATTTTTTTTCAGTTATTTTATCCATATATTATATATATATATATATATATATATATATATATATATATATATATATATATATGTATGATAATTTATAGTTTTATAGTAAGCTATATTTATGGGGTATATGTAATCAGTATCCAGGATAGATGTAAGCAGTATGGACCCAGAGATCCACACTGAATGGCAGCAGTCTGTTTTGTACTGAAATGCCATCTTCAGGCCTGAATACATATATATATATATATATATATAAATTCCAGAATCAGAGCGTAGTACCTGCGTACTCTGTAAAAAGTGTTATGCACACAATATATATTTCTAAATGAATGAATTTATTTCAATCCAACATTTTTATTACTCCAAACCTTATTATAATGGACACTTTGTATTTGGAATTGATGCCCCATTTTTATTTATTAAAATTAACACACACTGTTTAATAAATAAAAATGTGTAATCTATTTTAATTACAAAGTGTGCATTATAATAATGTTGAAGTAATAAAAATATAGAATTGAAATAAATCCATTCATTTAAAAATATATATTGTGTGTATAACACTTTTCACAGAGAGCACATATACTACTCTCTCATTCTGGACTTATCTTGCTCACCATGGAAGTAGGATGTGACTCAGGATCAATCTAATATGAGGTACTCTTGTACAAAGGGTCCAAAGACAAAAATTGCTCAGTTCCAGCATTCACTGTCATGCAGGTACCAGAGTAATCCAAACCTTCCCATTTACTGCAATGGGGGGAGGTGCTGCTGCAATGATGGAATCTTCTGGATCAAGTATTCCTTATTATTTTTGTATGTACTGCTCAAAAACAGAAATACAGCAAAGCGTGTAAAATCAGAATCTACACAGATTCTCTGCAGAATTAAGGGGACAGGGCTACACGTTGATCCAAAGTAGAATACATGGACACTACATTTTAATCATTGGTAGATCAATAAATATTCTGATCTGAATTCAAAATGCCAATTCAGGTTATTTAATGTTGAAATTTGTATGTATGTGGGATCCATTGGTCTCAAGAAATCTTGGATCTGCACCTAAAGAGTTATGCCTCATCTGCAGATGGCGGTGCAGCAATTTCTGCAACCACATCACCTCTTACATCTGGCCACCTAACTCTTCAGACTGCAACCCCCTTGATTATTATGTGTGAGGTGCAATTGAGCGAGAGATCAACAAAACTTCTTGTGACACCAAAGATGAACTGAAAGCAAGGATTATGGCAGCATTCACCAATTTAAACAAGGAGACCATCAAGAGGAGTTTCAGGAGGTTCTGAAGTCATCTGGAGGCCGCGGTTGAAGCCAATGGCTATTTTATTGAATAAATTTACTCTTTCCTGTTTCAAGATATTTTTGTGCAGTTTTGGTAAATAGATCTGCTAAAATAAGATGTCAGTGTCATTTTCATTTTTGCATAATTCACATGACAATTTATCCATCGCACTCTCTCTCTCTCTCTCTCCATATATATATATATATATATATATATATATATATATATATATATATATATTATACAGAACCATCATATAGCCTGACATGCTTTTATCGATTCAGCCACAGAAAAGGGTTTTGGTTATCAAGGTCAATTTTACTGTTTTTTTAAACTACAATTCTCCATGATTTTCTCTCGTACATTCATATCTGCTCAATGCATATCTAAATGTAAACAAATGACGTCACACATTATGAAATGGACAAAGTCCAACAATTATTTTAAGACAATTTTTATGTTTATATAGAAATTCTATAATGTTTTTTTATGTTTATATAAAAATTCTATAAAAAGAACCGTATAATCATAAAAAATGTCTTAAAATAATTATCATACTTTGTCCATTTCATAACGTGTGACATCATTTGTTTACTTGGACTCAGAGGAAACAGGGTAAGCAATAACTGAGCAAGACTAAAATAGGAACTAGATATCCCTAGACATGAGCAGTGGAATGAGAACAGTTTACCCCTATAGATTAAATAAAGGCTGCATTTTGGAATTCCTTGTATGTTATGGTGATCGCTATAAACTTGATGAAGGCAGGAGGGCATAATGACTGAAACATTTTGATAATAACAACAAAGATGAGGACAACAATCTGAATGTATTAATGTAATTAATAACTCTTCATTCCAAAAATTCAAACAGAAACTGTTTGATCTAACTTTTGTAGAAACAATTTTTTAGTACTTTTTTATCTTTACAAATTCATGTGACCTTCAACAAGAATGACTCATTAGATCTGTATAATTTTTGAACCACAAAGAATTTTTGGCAATCATGGACAAACATGGCCACAATAAGATGAATTGTCAAAACGACAGTTTTTTCCCATGACACTGTTTTTTTTTTTTTTAACTATCTTCACTCTTTAGCAATGTTTCTTGATTTAAAAAGCAATGATTAGAACTGTAACCAAACCTAAACATATGATGAAAGTGAATTTATACATTTTTTTATTCTTAAGAATTTACAACAAAAATATTAAACCCTACTTATTTATTAAATTGTTCATTTACAAGAATAACTTTATATTTACAACATTCTAAAAACAAATACAATTAGAAATTATGCAATGCAATATTTATTATTTACCATTTTATAAAATAAATGTGAAAATTTCTTTTCATAAATTTATAAACAGTTGCTAAATTCTTCAAATATGTGGAGCGAATATAAGGAAATATTTTTTATTTATCATTGTATAAAGTTTGAATCAATTGGCAATTAACCAATGGTTTCCCAACCATTCCAATAAATAATAAATAAATAGTAAAAATAAGCAAACTAATAAATAAATAGTATAAATAAGCAATCTGATAAATAAATAGTGCTTATTATTTTTGTCATCAATTATCAAGAACAAAGAAAATGTACAAATTCACTTTCATATGTTTAGGGTTTAGTATAATTCTAATCATCGCTTTTTAATACAATAAACATTGTGAAAGTAGATAAAAAAGTTATGTTGGTTAAATATGGTTCCCACCTAACACCATCTCAGAGAGAGAAACACTTTATTTTATTGACAAAGATGGTTTTGACATTGCCAAGTATGTCTAGCTGGAACTATTTTTTTTATCTCAGGTTGAATTCAGTAACTTTTGCAGTTCATTGGTTTTTCCATATTCATTCCAATTCAGTGGCTTTTACATATAAGGTCCAATTCAGGGGCTTTTACATATAAGGTCCAATTTAGTGGCTTTTGCAGTTCATTGGTTTTTCCATATTCATTCCAATTCAGTGGCTTTTACATATAAGGTCCAATTCAGGGGCTTTTACATATAAGGTCCAATTTAGTGGCTTTTACATATAAGGTCCAATTCAGTGGCTTTTGCAGTTCATTGGTTTTTCCATATTCATTCCAATTCAGTGGCTTTTACATATAAGGTCCAATTCAGGGGCTTTTACATATGAGGTCCAATTTAGTGGCTTTTACATATAAGGTCCAATTCAGTGGCTTTTGCAGTTCATTGGTTTTTCCATATTCATTCCAATTCAGTGGCTTTTACATATAAGGTCCAATTCAGTGGCTTTTACATATGAGGTCCAATTTAGTGGCTTTTACATATAAGGTCCAATTCAGTGGCTGTTGCATATCAGCTCCAGTACATTGGCTTTTGCATATCAGGTCCAATTCAGTGGCTTTCATATGTCAGGTTCAATTCATTGGCTTTCATATATCAGGTCCAATTCCGTAGCTTTTGCATGTCAGCTCCAGTTCATTGGCTTTTGCATATCAGGTCCAATTCAGTGGTTTTTGTATATCAGGTCCAATTCAGTGGCTTTTACTTATCAGGTCCAATACAGTGGTTTTCATATAACAGGTCCAATTCAGTGGCTGTTGCATATCAGGTCCAATTCAATGTCTTTGCATATCAGATCTAGTTCATTAATTTTGCATATCACTTTCAGTTCAGTGGCTGTTGCATATCAGGTTATCAGGTCCAATTCAATGACTTTTGTATATCAGGTCCAATTAAGTTACCTTTTTTTATCATCTGCAACACATGGGTATCTCGGGTTCTTGTTTGCAACCCATGACAGCAATTGTAGGTTATACTCTGTGAAATGTGACTATCACATGTTCTCATCTGTAACTAAACACTTATGCAATTTAATTATTTATTTATTTTTGTTTTTTAATATTTCACATTTCAGATTTAAATCTTACCAAAACCATCAATTTATTTACCTTCTCCAAAAAGTTCCCATGATATTCACCGTTTTTTATGCAACTATTTTTGATTCAAGCTTACGTCATTGTTTATTTATCAATTCTTTCTTTAAATAACATTTTTCTTTTACGCATTTTCATCCCCATCGTCTTTGTAAGTTGATGAATAGAATCTGTTATGGACATGTTTAAAAAACATTCCATTTAAAAATTAAATCAATAAAAAATGTTAACCATTAATTTTCCCATGAATACAGATAATTTTGTAATGTTTTTTCTTTTATTAATACGGACATGCAAAGGAATTTGAAGATAAAGAATTCTCTTATTACCCAACAGAAGATGGAATCAAGAATTGGAAAAGAAGAGGTGGCAGAATGATAAGATTTCTGCTCAATTTAATAATTTACATTTCTGTGGTTGAAGTGGTTAGAGTAATGGCAGTTAAATCTAAGCTTCCGAGGTATAGAATGCAAGGTGAAGGTTTTTTGGAAGCCAGTTTATTTTGTTATTTTCATGCAGCATTGAAAAGTGTAACAACTTAGGCCATAATAATAATACTAATAAATTTAAAGTATAAAAATCAGCAATAATAAGATGGTATAAAACTAATAATAAAAGAAATTGTACTAATGAAGAGTGTATTGACCCAGAGCATTGGGATAAAGATTTATAATAAGATGGTGTATAACTAATAATAAAAAATAGTACTAATGAAGAGTGTTTTGACCCAGAGTGTTGGAATAAAAATCAGCTATAATAAGATGGTGTAAAACTAATAATAAAAAATAGTACTAATGAAGAGTGTTTTGACCCAGAGTGTTGGAATAAAAATCAGCTATAATAAGATGGTGTAAAACTAATAATAAAAAATAGTACTAATGAAGAGTGTATTGACCCAGAGTGTTGGAATAAAAATCAGCTATAATAAGATGGTATAAAACTAATAATAAAAGAAATAGTACTAATGAAGAGTGTATTGACCCAGAGCATTGGGATAAAGATGTATAATAAGATGGTGTATAACTAATAATAAAAAATAGTACTAATGAAGAGTGTATTGACCCAGAGTGTTGGAATAAAAATCAGCTATAATAAGATGGTATAAAACTAATAATAAAAGAAATAGTACTAATGAAGAGTGTATTGACCCAGAGCATTGGGATAAAGATTTATAATAAGATGGTGTATAACTAATAATAAAAAATGGTACTAATGAAGAGTGTATTGACCCAGAGTGTTGGAATAAAAATCAGCTATAATAAGATGGTATAAAACTAATAATAAAAGAAATAGTACTAATGAAAAGTGCATTGACCCAGAGTTTTGGAATAAAAGTCATCAATAATAAGTTGGTGTAAAACTAATAATAAAATAACTATTGACAGAATATGTGAGCAACGACAAAGTTTTATGAGAAAATGAAAACAAAACAGCAAATATCTTTAGCATCAGAAAGAGGTGAAATTTCTAGGTCATGTAAGAGAGCTTGGAAAATTAGATCCTCACAAGTTATACATAATTTACTTAATAAGCTTATGTAAATGGTTACCAGAACAGTGATTAGGAAGTATAACAAAACAACAAACTTTACTCAGTGCTTTCAATGGAAGTTGTGGATGGCCATAATCGCCCACATACTAAAGAACTTGGGACGTAGAAGAAGAATTATGAAGTGTGTATTGACCTAGAAGCTTTCTGTTACTACAATGATAAGGAGGCATAAATGTCATAATAAAATAATAGTAATAATGAAGAATGTATAGAGCCAGAGTGTTGGGATAAAAAGCAACAATAATAAGATGTAATAAAACAAGTAATAAAATAATAGTAATAATGAAGGTTGTATTGACAAATAATGTTGGGATAACAAGCAACAATAATATGATGTAATAAAACTAGTAATAAAATAATAGTAATAATGAAGAATGTTTTGTGTTTTGACCCATGCGGTGGCATAAAGGTCATAATAAATTAGAGAAAATATTTCTCTAAAAATAAAAGAATATATAACTATCAGCCAATAAAATATATTGGCTTACTTGCTGAACACCAAAAAGTTAATGATTTCTCTTTTTATCCTGACCTTTGACTTCATTTAATTTCATCATAAAGCTTATAGTATTTCATTCTGATGCCCTTCTTAATCCTCCCTTTTATAAGATTTGAGAACTGGGATTATAAGTTAATCTTCAAGATAATCACATCCTCAACAAAGAGAAAGCTTAAGCTTGCCAAACAGCTGAAACCCAACCTTCTGGTTTTTGTCATTTCTTTTATTATTATATTTATTTATATATTTTTTTGGCTAAGTAAACTGACCAAAGTAGAGATTTTGATTGGTAAATATCCACCAATCAGAGTATGGCAGCACATCCCATTCATTCTTGGCTGGCTGTGATGTATACTTTTTCAAGGAAGCACCTCTTTCTGGGATTTGGCACTCATTCATATCATTTTTTGTTATGCCAAGAGAAGATTACTAGACAGACTTGGCACTGCACAAATAAGTGTGATTATTTTAAAAATTTAACAATTTATCTGTTTGCATATCAAAATTCTTCTGACAGCATTCCACAGAAGTTTCACCGTGTGAAATATTAATAATAAAATAAATAAAATAGATTCCAATGATTCTCCCACCGCAATAATGTAGCGTCCATGTGCTTTTTCTATAAATATTTCATGGTAATTATTTTGATGAACTTTTTGCTATGGTACCAAGACTTTATGAATTTAATTGCAGCAATAGATTGGCAACAAGTTCTCATCAATTTACAGTTGGCTAGATGTTCTACGCTGTGTCTTTTCTTACATGTCTCGCATTTGAAAATCTCTTCCAGTTTCTTGCTTCCCAGTCAACTTTGACCCTCAAAATTTAAATGAAATGTCAATCATTTTTTATTGTCTAATTGATTATTCTTCTTCCAATGTGCTGTTACATCCTGCTATAACAGGATGAAACAGCACAATCAGGAAATTTAAATATACAGTTATTTGGTGATTGGAGTCAACTGCAATGGTAGGACAAAATGCTTTCCTTGGTGAATGAAGTTGCTTAAACAGTGTTTACGGTTAAATATTATAAGCATAAGTGATGTTTTGGGGTGGGCATCTTGATGTGGTGTAATGGTTAGCAAGCTTGTCTCATGAGAACAATTACGACTGAGTAGTGAGTTCAATCCTCACTGGGTACTCCATACTTTCGCTCTTGTGCCACATCTAGAAAATTCCAATGATGTTTTGGGCTTGTCTCAATGTTTCTGGTAAATCCAGATTTTGTTTTGACCTTCACATCTAGATTAATGTCCTTTTCAAAAATTACCTCAGACACAAATTATTTTCCAGCACATTAAACTTAGAATATTTCTTTATATCATACTGATTTTTAACGAATATACTAAAAATATGTTTTAGAGACTAAGACAAAAATTATTCACACATTTCCTTCTTAAACCTGAAGGAACAGTCAGTTGTTAATGTACATACTCACCAATACCCTTGGAAAAGGCAAGATAACTGGCTACCTAATCCCACAGGCTGCAACCCCCTTGATTATTATGTATGGGGCACAGTTGAGCAAGAGACTAACAAAACTCCTTGTAACACCAAAGATGAACTGGAGGCAAGGATTATTACAGCATTCATTAAATTAAACAAGGGACCATCCAGAAGATTTGCAGAAGATTCCAAAGTCATCTGGAGGCTGTGGTTGAAGCCAGTGGCGATTTTATTGAATAAATTTACTCTTTAATATTTCATGATATTTTTGCATAATTTTGGTAAATGTATCTGTTAAAATGAGATGTCAGTGTTATTTTCTTCTTTTTTTTTTTTTTTTTTTTTGCATTTGCATAATTTAGACGACAATTTATCCATCGCACCCTGTACATCTTTGGGTAAAAAGATGTTTAAGGTGACTAGATGGCATCTTTCTTTTTATGTGCCATGTCCTTTCGGGACATAGGCGATCGTGACTCTCCACCTCCCTCTATTCCTTGCAGCTATCAGCAAGTTACTTCCCTCTGGCTCCTCCCCCAGACCACGTTCTGTCATCCACCTGCTCAAGCTCGCCAGGTATGTCACACGCTGTTTTCCCTTGTCTCTCTTTCCCTCTATTTGACCTGTGAGTATCAGATTCTCCAGACTCTCCTTCCTCATTATGTGTCCCAGAAACTTCAGCTACCTCTTCTTAATGTTAAATATAAGCCTTCTTCTTCTTCTTTGCAACCTCTCTAAGACCTCATTATGGCCCACTCACACAGTCCATGATATCCTTAGCATCCTTCTGTAGAACCACATAAATCATGGCTGGCATACTGTATCAATTTGCAGCAACTCCTAGAACTGCACTTGTACTAAACTGCAATGGTCTATCCTTTCCTTTGGGCTCTGCTGAAAAGAGGGGCATGTATGGGATGCCTAAGATCTGCATGCCACCTTCCCAGGCCAGTCATATTCTATGCTACACTATCATCATCTGAGGTGAACAGATATTAATGCACAGGGCAAAACATCATATGCTAAGTAAATGCTTAGATAGGAAGTTGTGGAGAACCATGATCACTATGTCCTAAAGGAGTGAGGCACATTTTCTTATATGGCAGTGAATTCAGTGGTTCCACAGAAGGATACTGAGAATCCATGGATAGAGCAAGTAAACAATGAAGAATTCTTAAAGAAAATGGCAACAGAAAGAACACTTCTACTCAGAATCAGAAAGAGAATCAGAAAGCTGAAAATTCTTTGGCACATAATGAGGAAAGAGGACTTGGAAAACTTAACACCCATGGGGCATGTTGAAAGCAATAGAGATAGGGGAAAGCAGCAAGCCATTTACTTGATGAGCTTGAGTAAATGATTTGTGGAATAGGGTTGGGCCTTAACAAAGAGAGAAAAACTGCATAATGATAAAAAATAAATACACAAAAATAGAAAGAAATGTAAGACAAGGATGTGTCTTCTCACCAGATTTATTCAACCTTTACACTGAGGTGATCTTGAGAGAACTGGAACTTCTACCATTATTGGAAACTACTGTATAAAAAAATATAAGATATTCAGATGACACAGTGTTGATAGCAGATAGAGAAAAAAAACAGGGAATCTGTAAAGAAAATGGCAACAGAAAGAACATTTTTAATCAGAATCAGAAAAAGACTGTTGAAATTCATTGGACACATAATGAGGAAGGAGGGCTTGGAAAACTTATCCCTCATGGAGCATATTGAGGGTAAGAGAGATAAGGGAAGGCAGTGAGCCACTTACCAGGTAAGCTTGTGTGAATAGATGGCTAAACTGGGGACAGAAGCCTTAGCAAATATGGAAAAAACTGCTAAGAGCCGTAATAGATAGGATGTTGTGGAGAGCCATGATCGCCTATGTCTTGAAGGAGTGAGACACATATAACATGTGCAAAAGTGATCCTAGTGCCTGTTATTGAACATAATGTCATATGTTGATTTTGTAGGAAGTCCATCTTCTTATATGACAGTGAATTCAGTGGCTCTGCAGAAGGATACTGAGAATTCCATGGATAGAGCAAGTAAACAATGAGGAAGTCTTAAAGAAAATGGCAATAGACAGAACAATTCTACTCAGAATCAGAAAAAGACGGTTGAAATTCCTTGGACACATAATGAAGAAGGGGGGCTTGGAAAACTTAACCCTCATGGGACATATTTTGGGCAACGGAGATTAAGGAAGACAACAAGCCATTAATTCGTTAATTTGTGTGAATGGATGGTGGAATTGGGGGCAGGATCCATAGAAAGAGAGAAAACTTGTGCTAAGAGCCACAAGGGGTAAGAAGTTGTGGAGAGCCATGATTGCCCATGTCTTGAAGAGCTGAATCACATAGAAGATGTTCAAAAGCAATCCTGGTGCCTGTGATGGAACATAATGCCATATGTTGATTTCGCAGGAAGTCCATTTGCTGATATGGCAGCGAATGCTGGACAATCTCCCTATAGATGAGGAGAAAACTGAGACATCAGTAATGTGGTTCTACAGAAGGATACTGGGAATTCCATGGACGGAGATAGTAAGCCAGAAGGAAATCTTAATGGTAACAGGAAGAAAACTTCTATTCAGAATCTGTAAATGACAGTTGAAATTCCATGGACACTCAATGAACAAGGAGGACTTTGAAAACTTAACCCTCATGGGGCATATTATGGGCAGTAGAGATTAGGGAAGACAGCAATCCATTAATTGATTAATTTGTGTGAATGGATGGTAGGACTGGGAGCAAGAATCTTAGCAAATGGAGAAAAATTGCTAAGTGCCACAAGGAATAAGAAGTTGTGGTGGAGAGCTATGATCATTTTTGTCTTGAGAACTGAGAGTTGCTATTATATATATATATATATATATATTGTGTATTTAGGCAGCAAATTCTCTTTTAGGCATATCTGATTAAATAAATTACAAACATTATGTCTGCTTATTTTTAGCATAATCCATTCATATTCACAGATATTTTTCTGTGTGTTACAATCAAATTTTGTAAGACATGCACTGTAACAGTGAAAATCACTTTTATTTCCCCAAGTACTTTCCATCTCTTTTGAGGTGCAACTAGTAAGGCAAAAAACTATGTGTATCTATCCATTACTGAATTTTAATATGAATGGATTATGCTAAAAATAAGCAGATGTAATGTTTGTAATTTATTTAACATATATATATATATATATATATATATATATATATATATATATATATATATATATATATATTATAAATTAACTGATTTAAAATATGGTTTCTTTGCTACACAGGAATTACCATGTTTCAAAAACCAAAGCTAAAAACTTCAAATTTAATAATATAATTAAATTAAAAGCATTAGTTCTGTTTCATCTTCAAGCGAATTTTGGAATAACTTATGTTTAAATTTACTGAGTTTTAAACACACATACAATTCATAATTTTTCGTTTCCAAGGATACAGAGAAATACAATCATTTAGACAGGGGAAGTAGCATGTTCACTTTTATTAACTATTGTTGTATCAATTATGAGTTACGTTCGAAAATGAGTTTAAGTCTAGGTATGATAGGGGTGCATTTTTCAACGAATTTTAACATATGAGCTAACATATTTAGTTGTATTGATCAATCCAACTAAGTATATATATATATATATATATATATATATATATATATATATATATATGGTTTTTGTCTTTGTTCTCTTTTTTTCTGTTTTGAACAGATTACTATTTTGTATAACATGGAACAAAAAATTTATGTCATAATGTTTGTTGTTTTCTTGCGGGCTGTGTAAAATCATCAGTCGTCTACTTGCAGGATGTACCTAGACTCAAAAAAAGCTCCAATGTAATAATATAAAGGAAAACACTGATTTTAACATTAAAAGTGGATGTGTTGGTGGTGTAATGGATAGTGCCTCAGAATGAGAAATTGGAGTGCCAAGTTCTAATTCCAATCATCACTTATTCGCAAATACTCTTAGTAAATATATGAATGCATTTCCTCCCCAACTATGGGTTAAATAGTGAGGTGGGCATCTGGAAAAATCATTGTTATTCTGAAAAAAATAAATGTTAATGCGCTATTCATTTGCTAAAAAGAATTATTCTTATAATGAAAAATATCGTTTGGTATTAAATAATTCACAAATGTTAAAACACAAAATCAATCAATCAACATTAAAAAACCCAACAAGTATTGATATGTTGTTAAATCAGACAAACCAGCACAACTCATCATTCTTGGAGCAAGTACTTGTCTAAAGAAAACTCTCAAAGCGCCAACTCTCAAAAATCTTGAAAATGGGGTGTCACAAGTGACATCACAATAAAATATTCTTAGTTTTATGATTTTGTTTGGGTGTTTGTTTTTGTTTAGCAGCATAGCAACACCTCTATGGGTTATTTCATGCCAAAATCTAAATATTTTGTACATAATTTTATTTTGTTGGAGATAATAGTATTTTACTGATACATGTCTTACTAATTAACCCATAGTTAGGGAGAGAAAAGATTCATATCTTTACCATTATTGCACGTTAGTAAATATAATGAATCCAACTGGAATTGAAACATGGCTCTCTGATCAAGAATTCCAAGCTGTTATGCATAACACCACCCAAACATTTAAACATACACCACCTGGTATTCCCAAGTGGTCACCCATTTAGGTACTGACCAGACTCGACATTGCTTAACTTCTGTGATCATACCGGAACTGGCATTTCAACATGATATGACCATAAGCTTGGTTTTATAATGTATTTAGACAAATTTGAAACTGAGCATAAGCACAGAATAAGAATCAGAAAGTGGCAATAAAAAACAACTGAAATTATGATGAAAGGAATACTAATCACATGAATAATGGTTGACAGAGAATTTTAAATAATATTAGTACACTTGAATAACAAGTGTATTTCGAATGTAATTAGCTATTTCACTGCTATGAATTATTAGTCAACCAAGAAAAACAGAACTAAGATTGAATTGTAAGAAATTTTATCTAGAATTAGTCTATCATATCATCTTTCCAAAAATATATCATTTATCATGCATTTCAGAGTTTAATTGTGAAAACACACAAAGAGAGAAATTGGGTTCCTCATGAGTTTTGTTTGAGAACCAAACAACATTACACTATGTTGCAGTCTTTTAACCAGGAACGCCGACCTTTCATTTTTGCATCACATTGTTACAGGTGGTGAAAAATGGGTTTTGCATGTCAACAGAAAAGGAAAAGAGAATGATTATCACAAAAAATCTGGAATCTGTCCACTTAATTACTGGTAAAATATAAAAGGTGTAAATGAACAGAAGAACATGAATAAAGGATATATTGAGTGCAACATGCAAGAGGGAACTAACAAGTTAACAACTTAGCATGGTTGTGTAAATAGAAATCAGAGACTGAGGGGGGTTGTCAGGGGATAACATTGCTTAGAGCTACAAAAGAGCCATGATCAACTACTTATCAAGCTTGTGCAAATGAATGACAGAACAAGGACAGGGAGGAACAGTCAGGGAATAAACATTGCTTAGAGCTACAAAGGATAGGAAGTTGTGGAGAGCCATGATCAACTACTTATCAAACTTGTGTAAATGAATGACAGAATAGGGACTGGGTGGGATAGTCAGGCGATGGAAAAAAGGAATAAAAAGGATGCTTAGAATCAGAAAGAAACAGTTGAAATTTCCCTAGACATATAATGAGGAAAGAGGGCTTGAAGAAGTTAACACTCACAGGACATATTAAAGGCAAGAGAGGTAGAGGGAAACATTGAGAAACCTACCCAGAAAGCTTGTATTGATGGCAGAACAGGGATTGGAAGAGATAGTAATTGGATAATCATTGCTTTGAGCTATAAAGGATAGGAAATTGTGGAGAGCTATGATCACCTATATACTGAAAGGACATGGCAAGTAGAAGAATAATAATTAAAACTCTGTTTTCTCTTTTAGACTGCCATTATCCATATCCCATTTATAAGATTATGGTTTCAAGTTGATTGAAACTGACATCTTTTATTCTAAGACCTTTCCTGAGCTTATAAATGTATATTGAAGTAATATTTGTTCCAGATGAGATTATCCAGCTAAAAAGAAATTTTCCAATCTTTAATAAAACCATATGAAGTGTTTTCAACTGAAAGTCTTTGAGAAGTTTTCCCTTTGACAGTAAAACTTCGGTTCAGCTTATTGCAATTTTATTACTACTTTTACTGTTATTCTTGATTTCTAACTCAGCCTTCTGAGTTGACAGACTCTTTGACTTCTCTAGTAAAAAGTAGAAACTCACAAATAAAATAATTTCTCACACCCCAGGAGCCTATGTTTTAATAGACATCACTATAACATTGCCTCTTCTGCCACAAATATTACTCTTCTTAATTTGATGTATGCTATGAGCAATTTTTCAATATATAGAACTCGTTGAAGCCATAAAGCAGACAAGAATTGTTCCATGGAATGAAACTAGTCTGAATTGATTGATTTATTTGTTTATGGTTTATCAACCTTTTGCAGGATTTTAAAGCCAGGAAATATTTCTAGATTATATGATTTTCCAAGGATAATAATGATTTACTGATACAAGTCCTTTTATTGAACCTATAGCTGGAGTGGAGGAGAAGTGTATTCATACCTTTCCCAAGGATATTTGCATGTAAGTGAATATGATGAACTTGACTGGAATTGGAACTCAGCTTTCTGATTTCCAATTCTGAGCCATTATCAATGACACTGCCCACACATCCATAATAACTGATACAATATTATATCCTTTTTCTATGCTATTATTAGATTTTGTATTGCCAACAAAATCTTTAGCTAGTATAATTGGTATCCTCTTTCAATTACACATGAAACAATTCTTATTTTTTGGTGTGTGTGTTGTTGAGCTTCTATGTATACTTTGAGCGGGTGAGGATGCTTGCATATTTATTTTTAACTATAATGAATTTCATCCACACTGGGTGAGTCACTCTTGTAACCCACAGTGGGTTATTCACTCTTGTAAATTTAAAGCCAGAAATTATTTTAGACTCTAAGAATTTTTGTTTTTTGGAGATAATAATGATGTAGTGACACAAATCTTACTAATTAACCCATAGCTCGTGAAAGAAGATGTGGGACGGTCTTAGAATAAAAGAAGTCGGTTTCAATCAACTTGAAGCCATAATCTTATTAAGGGGATATGGATAGATTTCTCACAGCATACATCCAAAGAAGATGTGGATTCATACTTTTCCCAGGCTATATGTGTGCAAGTGAATATAACAAACCCAACTGGAATTGGAACTCAGCTCTCTGATTATATTCCAAGCCATTATCCATTACACCACTCAGGCATTTAAGCATTCGGCACTTGGTATTCCCAAGTGGTTACCCATCTATGTACTGACCCGGTTTGATGTTGCTTAACTTCAGTGACCAAAGTTAAGCAATATTCAGGTGCTGTAAGCCACAAGGCTATAAGTGTGAGTCATCTGGTGTGGATCAAATTCATTTTAGTTAAAAATAAATATACAAGCATCCTTACCCTCTCAAAGCATGCATAGAAGCTCAACCACACACACACACACACACACACACACACACAAGCAGGCACGCACACACACACACGCACACAAGCAGGCATGCACACACACACACAAGCAGGTATGCACACACATGCACATACACACACAAGCAGGCACGCACACACACACAAGCAGGCACGCACACACACACACACACAAGCAGGCATGCACACACATGCACACACACACACAAGAAGGCACGCACACACACACACACTCACACACACACACCAAAAAATGAAAATTCATATGTAATTGAAAGAAAATATAAATTATAATACCTAAAGATATTGTTGGCAGTACAAAATTTAGTGATAGTATAGAAAATGGATATAATATTGTGTCAGTAATTAATTTGTTTATCACTCATAAAATATTCTCAGCATTTAAGTAATTTTAGTGATGTTATAAAAATGAAATGGTGTAAATTAGTCCAAGATGATATAATGTACTTGATTGTATAATATATTGAATATAGCAAGTTATTGCTTTAAAAAATAATAAATAAAGGAACATTTGTATTGATTTGCTTTATGGAAAAAAATTAATAAACATGTTCCTTTTTAAAAAAAATGTTTGTATTGAATGAATTAAAACAAGAGCCTTTCTTATAATGTTGGTGTCTCCAAGGACTGGCAAGAAGAAAGCAGTTTTGTTTTCTAAATGCTTGTAAAGCACCAAATTTGCTTAAATATCTTTTTTTTAAAATTATGATCATAATCTTAAAATTAAAATGTTGTGAATTTAATGAAAAGAAAAATCAATAACTGGTGTGACAAAAAAACAGATAAGGTAACATTGATATGCTTATAAAACAATACAATCAAATAAACCAAACTCATAGATGGATATATTAACCAGGTTTATAAAGAGATATATAAACCAGTCTGATAAAACAATGTAAGGGAATAGAGCAGGCTTATAAAACAATATAATCAAATAAACCAGGCTCATAGATGGATATATTAACCAGGTTTATAAAGAGATATATAAACCAGTCTGATAAAACAATGTAAGGGAATAGAGCAGGCTTATAAAACAATATAATCAAATAAACCAGGCTCATAGATGGATATATTAACCAGGTTTATAAAAAGATATATAAACCAGTCTGATAAAACAATGTAAGGGAATAGAGCAGGCTTATAAAACAATATAATCAAATAAACCAGGCTCATAGATGGATATATTAACCAGGTTTATAAAGAGATATATAAACCAGTCTGATAAAACAATGTAAGGGAATAGAGCAGGCTTATAAAACAATATAATCAAATAAACCAGGCTCATAGATGGATATATTAACCAGGTTTATAAAAAGATATATAAACCAGCCTGATAAAACAATGTAATGGAATAGAGCAGGCTTATATAGGTTGGTCTATAGACCAAAGGAAATGTTTGATATTATCATTAGATTGTAGGTAAAGCAGACCCTTGATTTGAAGAGGTTTAGATTTTAGTGTTCAAGGAAGCATCTACCGAGGCGTTTGTTCCAGAAAGTAGAAAAAGCTGTTTGATTGGAACTTCCTCCTTACAATGTGAACACTGAGGAATGCTGTGTTTGAGTTTTGAAGATCTGAATTAGTGTTACTAAAGAATGGAGCTTGTCTGAACATTTGGCATGGAAATAATGGTAGGGTAATGTTAGTCTTGCAATGTTGCATCTGTGGAGAAAGAAGTTGAAAATCAATCTTCCCCCCCAACAAATTACTGCATCTGGTAAATCTCATCTGTGAAGGCTCTAATATAGTGGACAAGATGAAATGTATAAAAAGAAAAACCAAACAATTTCTTGAATATTAATAACAACTTGAAATTAACACAGAAGAAATTTTTTACATTGTATGAACTTATTACAAGCAGTATTTTCTTTATTAATTTTTGAGGAGTGTTTCTGTTGTCTTATTTCTAATGTTTTTTATTATTTCTCAAATATTAATAATGAAAAGGCTACACATAAAGATCAGTGTAATATTCTTTTTCAATACAAATTTCAATCGAAAACAGCACTGGCAGCTCGGTCAGTGAATGCCTTCGGAAAGGTATGAATTCTCTTCTCTCCCCAGCTATGGATAAGTAGCAGGACAGACTGGGTTCTATAGCCTTGGATGGCAACTGGTCTACCACAGAAAGAAATGGCAACCTACCGCGGAAAAAAAAATCTGCCTCATCAGTCATGTATCAAAAGATACATGATTGCCTAAGCGTGCATCACGCATGGCACGTAACTGACTTTTCAGTTGAATCCATTACATTCACATATGCTAATACCTTTGGGAAAGGTATGAATCCTGTTCTTCTCCCCTCAGCTATGGGTAAATAGCAGGACAGACTAATTTCTATAGCCTTGGATGGCAACTGGTCTACCGCAGAAAGAAATGGCAACCTACCGCGGAAAAAAAAAATCTGCCTCATCAGTCATGTATCGAAAGATATATGATTGCCTAAGCATGTATCATGCATGGCACACAACTTACTGAAATAGAGCAATAGAAATAAGATGAAACTAATATGAGTCAAGATTTAGTAATACTCGATGCTTTATCTCGTCATAAAATTCAACATAATATTACTAACGTATCTGTCAATATTTACATATATGTAAATACTACTACTATTACATCTGCTGTTGTAAATAAAGCAAGAAAAATAAGATAAAAGATAAACAAGTTTAAAATTAATTATAATTGACAATACTTCATCTAATGATAAAATTCAAGATAATATTACTTCTACTAATCCTACTAGTGTAAATAAAGCAAGAGAAATAAAATGAAATCAATACAAGTCAAAAACTGATAATAGTCAATGATTCATCTAATGATAAATATCTAGATAATATTACTAAAAGATATGCAAGTTTGAAATTAATAATATTTGACCATGCATCATCTAATGATAAATTTAATATAATATTACTACTAATACTAATAGTATAAATAAATCGGGTGAAAATGACATAAAATAAATAACAATTGACAATGATGAATCTCATCATAAAATTCCATTTGACTTGTTGAAAAAGAAATAATAATTTATTTAGTGGACTTCAGTCTTAGGTGCTTTGATGTTACAGCTAATCTTATTATATATATAAACTAGCAGCACCGCCTGGCGTTGCCCGTGCTTGATTCAAAAATCGTCCGACTCATACAGCAATCGCTATCACTTGACTTAAAATATTTTTGCTCTTCCTTGCCTTTAAAGGAGTGCCCTTTGCCATGCTGATGTTGCTACATGCCTTCTTGCCTATCTCACACGAGAATTTTTTCTAAGCTGTATACTAAACATTAAATCTATTTTGAAAAATGAACTAAACAAAATGAACACAAAACGATCAGCTTTAAAAAAGGACTTGTAACTGGAAAAACCGAATGAAAAAAGAATGTTAACAACAAATACTTTTTCACACCCAACCAAGTTCTGCGGAATCAGAATCAACGTTGAGTTTAAGCAAGCAAATGAGCCAATTGGAGTAAAGTGCCATGCAGATTTAAATTTTTCCCACTTGTGACGAATGCAGCTATCGATTTTTTTGAATGCTAGCATGCTAGTTAACATTTGTGTCAGTCACCTGTTGGCTCTCATGCTGGCCAATAGAATCTTCCTGCTTATTCGTGGCAGCCAGCTATAGGCTCTCACTCTGGCCAGTAGAAAATGGCCAGTAGAAAATGTAGAAAACTACATGAAAACTACCGTAGAAGCATGAAAAAATTGATTATTTCCACTATCGATTGGAGTTGGGAAATGCAAAGTCAGTCTTGGCCGTTCCACTAACTTGGAGCATGTGCATGTAAATTTTGGTGCAAATCCATCGAAAATTGGAGCCGTGCATTCGTTACACACACACACACACACACACACACACATCCTGCCTTTTATAGATAGAGATATAAATTAACCATTCATGATGCCTGATTATCATATTACGTCGTTTTAAAAGGACAGTTGATTCTTATTCATTAGATTACATAAAAATGAAACAAATCAACCCAGAAAGAAAACACTCCAAGGAAAAAAAAACAATTACTATCACTTTATCCTTCTGTCTGAAGCAGTTGTAATTGCATTAAAAAATGTTTATTTAATTGCCTTCTGTTATAAGACATCACTTACTTATTAAAATACGTGTATTTACCTGTCGATCTTTTAGCTAACGTTTCCATTGATTATCATCAACATGTAAACATCATTTATTTTCATTATGCCTCTTAATTCCTTGGGGAACATAGGGCTGCAACAACACCTCTCCAATAGACGCATTTCCAGGCGATCCACTTCAGCTTGGCCCATGTCATACTGGCTGCCTTCCCAGGGGATTTTCATCAGCACGCATCACATGCTCCACTTTAGAGTACTCTTCTTCAGCCATCTCATTGCTTGAAGATATCGTTGGGGTTTCTGTAACAAGCTAGTTTTAAAGTGAGTAGGCTGTTAACCTACTGGACAACCTCCGACCTGGAGGACCAGGGTGTGTTTTTCATCTGGCTCTTATCCCATAGACCTGTTGAACTTGGTTGAACCTGCTAAGGGCCGAAGACCCCGCCCACATAGCTCTGGTGGTTGTTGAAACACGCAAACCGTCCTACCATGTCAAGACGTCGCACCATCAGGACAGATCATGTAAACATACCCTCTCTCAATCTCTCACTGACTGGACAAAGCACCCCATGTTGGTGTTTTGATTCTCACTTGCATCATAGTACACAAAAACTGGGAAAAGCCCATTGTACATTTGTAAAGAATTCAAAGGTGAAATTTCTGCCATGGTGTGAAATGAAAACTAAAGAAATTAAAGAAATTAAGAAATATACTGGAATCAGGATTCCAGTATATTTCTTAATTTCTTTAGAGATTCACTTAGCGCCGACTGGCGGTAGCTTGGTGACATCTGCTACTATTGTCATAAAGTGGCAGATTTTCCTTTCAGCCAGTGAGACCTCAGATGCTCTCCTCTCATTCTTTCTGCGTGCCTCTATATCACAGCATATAGCTCACAACTCTCGCCCATGGGTGACTTAAAGCATCTTTACTCATTCTAATTTTAACTCTGCTAATATATGCCTGTGATCAGAACTTTGTAACAGCTGACCAATTGGCACTTGATCCTGAAAATCTTTATTTATCTGCAATGCTATTGGTCTTGACTTGGCATCTCAGCTTTAGTCACTTTCCTGCTGCTATGACATAGCTTTCCTGCGCCTTTTCTATAAATGTTTTCATAGTAATTACTCTGATGAGCTTTCCACTTTATTGTGGGGAGTTTTATTTACTAATATTATTTTTCTTTAGTTTTTTGTAAATATTTTGTATTCATATTGTAAATACTCATTGGGGTTAGTTTTTAAAATTGTTATTTTATTCCCCTTCCCCCCCCCCCCACAGATGCTGAATTGTAAATATGGGGACTAGTTAGTATTTTCATAGAGACAATGAGGTATTATGGTGGTTATAGTAAGAAAGGTACATATGAATGTGGTGTTTTGGTGTAAGGAATATTGTTTCTACGATTGGGTCAGTGTTTGTGGCTAGCTAAGTTATATTTAAGACAGAAGAAGACCGTCCTTTTTCCCCAATCCCCCGCTTCGGCCTTGTGCTACATTTCTGTATTTTCGCAGAATAAATATCGCTTTCCACTTTGGTACCTAGATTTATGAATTTAAGTGCAGTACTAGATTGGCAGCTAGGTCTCATCATTTTACATTTGAAATGGCTACATGTAACCATAAGGTATAAGATAACAGTTTCTTCTCTCTCACTTCTCACTTGCGGAACTCTGTTCTGGTTTATTGCTTTCCAGCCAACTTACATCTTCAAAAACTTCACGTTCTTTTATTGTTCGCTCTCCTTAATAATGTTTTATTTTTCTTATATTCTTTCACACCCAGTCGATCATTCCATCTTAGTGGCTTTATTGCCTTACTTGGAGTAAAATAATAAAAAAGAACCCTTTCAGTCTGCAGGTGGTCACTTTGAAAATCTTAGATTATATAATCTACCTCATCATAAAAAAAACTGTCAAGCATTGGGTCCAAATAAAATCATTTACTGTCCACTTTAACTTGTGGGTATACTAAGCTAATCATGTTGGGAATCCATTAGTCTATAAAGATGGGGTGAAAAAATACATTGTGTTTGTAGGATTATCCTAACTTCTCTGTTAGTGGATTTAATGCCTGCTAAGTGGAATTGTATAAAAGGAAAAATAAAAGAAAAAATTATAAAAGGAAAGTACATAAAGCATCCCACTCCAACCACAGGGATGCATTAGTGACAAGACATGTCTTACTTCCCTTCCAGTGGACTACATCAGAATGCATAGACTAGGTAATAATGACAAACTCTACCAGACTGGTCAGAACTCTGATGACCCCAGTTGAGACTGAGTGGTTTGAATCCAGTGAGTGTGGAATCTTAACTGATAAATTGTCTAAGTTTTCCAATAAGACTTCAAAATACACAAAAACAGGTATTTCCCTTAAGATAATAGCAAAGCCAAGAGCTTTGATGCCTTCATCTCCCAGATTCCTTTGTGTTCCATGGCTTCAGCAGAGAGATAAACCATTATGTGGAGATGATAGATAGCTAGCCAATGTGTTGACATCCATTCTTTCGATCTGTCTTTCTCTTGCTTCCTCCAAGAAACTGTTTACCACAATGTCATTCCTTTCATAGAACAAATAAAAAAGAAATCCAAAGAAAATTGTCAGTCTTGTTGATACAGTCTGTTATTCTACATTGTGGGTCCA
Source organism: Acanthosepion esculentum (assembly GCA_964036315.1). Lineage (NCBI taxonomy): Eukaryota > Metazoa > Mollusca > Cephalopoda > Sepiida > Sepiidae > Acanthosepion > Acanthosepion esculentum. The sequence goes on from OZ038515.1 coordinate 50,076,754, forward strand.
TAATGAGGAATTGCTAATAGAACACTAAAATCCAGAGATGACACACAACACCACAGCACAATATTATCACAACACTATCTCCTTTTCAAAAAGAAAACCCCATGCAAACACAATAATATATCCACCACAACCTATCACAGAAATATATATATTTCACTAACATAAGAAAATATCTCAGGTCAACAAACAAGTTAACAGTGATAAAAACTGGCAACTTTAACAAACTGTTAACTTAATGACATTAAAGTGTTACTTTATTCTATTGTTTTGTTTATATTTGTATTAAATTGAGATGATCTATTAACATGATAAACCATTTCTGTCCTTATATTTTTTGTAAATGAAGTAAATAATCATTGAATGCATTGTTCAAATCTTTGGGGGGGGGACTCAGAGTTAATTTAAACATTCCATCACTCAAAACAATCATTTTGAAATGATTATCTTAACAATCTTTTGTAATGTTATTGTTGGACAGACTAATAAAAACCCAAGAATAATTCTCTCATATATAAAGTTATTGTTTTGAAATGATTATCTTAACCTTTATCACTCTGTATTTGACTTCATTTGCTGTAAAAAAGGTATATCCTGCCACGGAAAGTGACTCTGGTCACTGAACAACACTGTGTTTGAATTTTATAGTTGTGTTGTCATATCCTGCTATGGCAACAGAAAACAACTTGAAATTAACAATAAGGTTACTGCAATTAAGTGGCTTTGGTAAAGAATGCAAGTAATATTAATACATAAGAAAATATCTCAGGTCAACAAACAAGTTAACAGTGATAAAAACTGGCAACTTTAACAAACTGGTAACTTAATGACATTAAAGTGTTACTTTATTCCATTGTTTTGTTTATATTTCCTACTGAGGAATTGCTTTGGGTTTGGTTTGGTTTGTTTTGTGGCATATCACCCTCAATGGATTTTTTAATGCCAACAAGATTTTTATTGCTGGTAATATTTTTTTACAAAAATGTATTGCTGGTATTTTTTTTTTTAATGTATAGCTCGTAATTTTTTTTTCAAAAATGTATAGCTGGTAATATTTTTTTTCAAAAATGTATTGCTGGTAATAATTTTTTACAAAGTTATTTCTGCTATTAAAACGTATTTTTACACTTTCATAGCGTTTTGACCCCAGTTTGGGGGTTAACTATTTACCCACAGCTGGGACCCTAACAGGTGCTACCACCCCAGGTCAGAGTGGACTTGGGAATACCAGCAATTAAGAGGTGGTTCCATGCTTCTCAAAACCTCCTGATTAGAGTCCTTGAGTTGGACATAGTCTATTGTCTTACCCAGGACATGGATGTAGTTTATCGTTATACCTAGGATGTAGAGGAATTGCTAATAGAACACTAAAATCCAGAAATGACACACAACACCACAGCACAATATTATCTCTGCACTCTCCTTTTCAAAAAGAAACCCTTATGCAACCACAATAATATCTCCACCTATCACAGAAATATATATATATATTTCACCAACATCAGAAAATATCCCATTTCAACGGATGAGACAACATCACAACAAACTGCTGACTCCTTTGTTGTAAAATATGTTAGGGGTGTTATTCAGTTTGGGGGAAACACATAACTGATTACTATTCCAACAACTATAAGGGTAATAGGCAGAGGAAGGAGATGGGAGGTAACAAAATGACACCGTCTCAGCTGGCACAGCAGCTTTAGGAACAAAATGCACATGGGACTGACTTCGCAAAACACTGAACCTTGCCAACTTCCCACTGTTTTTATTAACAAGTGACAGTTGACAGAAATCCAAATCTAGATGTATTGCAGAGAGGCACGTATCTGAACATGCCAAGATATTCTGCAACTAACAGGGAAATCTCGGATGTAATTGGTTTTGACAGACATGTCCGCACATGATCAAAGATGCATGTACTGACGTGCATTCACCACAGAAACATATTATCAGTCACTTTCTCACCCACAGTAGAAGGTTAGTAGTTTGCTGAAGAATTAATTTTTCTGAGCTATGTTACACCTATTTCTGTATATACATATACAATCCGTTACTGAAGATGTGGGAAAAATGGTTGGTTCCTTGTACCACTCCAGAAGGTACCTGACTCCTGCCATGCTCTATCTTTACGAGAGCCAGATCAGACAAAAAATAGAATATTGCTGACCAATCATCAATTTCCAGTCTCAACAGCTTTTACTTGTAATAAAAAAAACACAATACTATTTCTACACTATTTTGTGTTTGAAAGATCCTTGTGGAATTACCCCACTTACTTCCATAAAAGAACCACCACTAGGGGACACTCTCTAAGCCTCTAAATAGGCAGTAACATTCTCCATCATCCTCTTTTCCCTATTTCACCCAGGGACGTTAAGATGTAGGTTGAACAAGGAAACACTTTTCCCACTTGGGAATTCACACAAATGTACACACACATGTGTGCCACACCTTCCTCTTCACTTTCCATTACTATTCTCTAGGAATCCTACACAACTTCACGCAGACACACACACTCACAAACATTTCACTAGTTTAAATGTTTTTTTTCATTTATGTTCATTGTTTTGTAACATGCAACAATATTCTATTCTTTGTCACTGATTTATCTATTTATTAGCTGGGCTCACATACTGAGTCCACCATTTTTGTTGTGGGATAAATATACCAGGTGACATGTGTTTTTCTCCTAAACACTTGACCAGCATACACCCATACAACCACAAATAATATCTCCAACACAATCTATCAAATAAATATATATATATTTCACCAACGTAAGAAAATACTGTTGTTCAACAATTCAGACAAACTTTTAACCTAATAACATTACAATTTTTCTCCTTTATTCCTATATTGCCATAATCAAATATGCAACTCAAACATCAAATAGGGCCCTAACTTACAATTTTAAATTAAAGAATACAATGAGGTGACAGTGAAGCCAAGAGCTTTAATGCTTTCATCTCCCAGATTCCTTTGTGTTCCATGGCTTCAGCAGAGAGACAAGCCATTATGTGTAGATGATAAATAGCCAGCCAATGTGTTGACATCCATTCTTGCTATCTCCATCTCCCTCTTGCTTCCTCCAAGAAACTAGGATGCCACAATGTCCTCATGCAACCATAATAATATCTTCACTACAACCTATTCCCATATATATATATATATATATATATATATATATATGTGTGTGTGTGTCTGATTGAATAAATTACAGAATTTATGTCTGATAATTTTTAACAAAATATGTTCATTCTCACAAATAACCTTCCATGTATTGATGTTAAAGGATGAGAGAAATGTGCCATAGCTGTTTAAATTTCTTTTATTTTCCTTTGCCAAGTACTTTTGATGCTCCAAGTTCATCTTCAAGGGTGAAAGTAATACAAAACTATATGTTGTTCATTAGTACAAGTATTTATACAAAGTTGTGCACTGTTATCTATTACCATAATTTTTTCATTATGTTTTTAAATGCAAAATGGTTGACAATGTGCTGAGCATTCATTAGAGCATGAAAAAATTATTATTCGTTTAGCACATTTCTTTCGTCCTTTAACATCAATACACGGAATGTTATCCATGAGTATGAATGGATTTTGCTAAAAATTAGCAGATGTAATTTATTCAATCAAACATGTCTAAAATACACAAACACACACACACACACACACACATATATATATATATATATATATATATATATATATATATATATATATTTTAGAATTGGACATTGTCCGACAATTTATTTAAAGACATTTATATTATGTTTAACGTTCTTTTTATAGATACAAGTATTTAAGCAAATGCTCTGTTTTATAAAACAGAGCATTTGCTTAAATACTTGTATCTATAAAAAGAACGTTAAACATAATATAAATGTCTTTAAATATATATATATATATATATAAGTTATTGACATTTGGAAAAACATTCATGAAAAACGTTTTGAAAATAATATCCAATAATGCATTTCACCTCTATGGCTTCATTAGATGGATAACAAAAAGTGTGTTGTGTATGTATGCATTTGTGTGTGTTTAAAATAATTAAATACTTGGGAAATGAAAATAGAAGTAATTTAAACAGCTATACCACATTTCTCTCATCCTTTACCATCAATACCCAAAATGTTATTTGTGAGTATGAACGGATTTTGTTAAAAATTAGCAGATGTAATGTCTGTAATTTATTCAATCAAACATTTCTAAACGAGAATTTGCTGCCTAAATACACAAATATATATATCTCTCTCTCTCTCTCTCTCTCTCTCTCTCTCTCTCTATATATATATATATATATATATATATATATATATATATATATATATATATATATATATAGAGAGAGAGAGAGAGAGAGAGATAGATATAGATATGGGAATATATATATAAATTATTGACATTTTGAAAAAATTAATGTAAAACGTTTTGAAAATAATATCCAATAATGCATTTCACCTCTATGGCTTCATTAGATGGATAACAAAAAATGTGTTGTGTGTGTATGCATTTGTGTGTGTTTATAGGTACCTTCATGAGCGCGTGTATTTTTTTTTTTGAATTTTCTTTTTAATGGGAGCCGTTAATTTTGAAAATCTTGTAAAAATAAAAATAATTGTCGGATTTTCATGAAACTTTCAGAAACTATTCACAAATGATGGAAATTATTATAAATGTGTTTATTTTTTTTTTTAAATCATGGTAATTTTTTTTTTATTTATTACATCCCCCATAAGTAATTTCATGAAAACTCATGAAATTCTAAGGTGTTATGATTTAGCGATTAATTAGTTAAAAGCACAAGGCTTTGACCAAAGCAAATCCATTTGACTTTTTTTATTATTTCGGACCCATCTACCTTAAAATCAGCTCTGAATTGTAACATACAAAACTCAATAAAACAAAGATATTATTTAATTTCAAAAACTTTTAGTTGCTTTTACTTATTTGTATGACTATGGATAACATTTCCTGAAAGCAAAAAACATTTTCGATGAAAAATAAATTTTTACAACAATTATTTGTTATTTCTTATTGTTAAATTTATGTTTATTGCTTAAAGTTGTTAAATATTTTAAAATTGATCAAAATGGTGTTGCAGTTAGTCAATGTATTATTAAGTAGATAAATATCATTTACAGATTATAAAATAAACCTGGTTACAATCAGAAAGTTGCTTTTAGGTAAAAATCTAATATAACATGTTTTTTTTTGTGTCAAAAATAGCTTAAATTCAAATATACGGAAGACCAGAAACGAAACATCATGAAAACAAAAGAAAGCCACGTGGTTTGCATGACTAAATGTTGTTCTCCACTGTCAGTTAGCCTTTTCATTTCAAAATTAATAAAATGAAGGGAAATACAAATAATACCATGAAATAAAATATAATAAATGTATATATTTATATTCTACACTTAGCCTTTCATAAGAAAGATACCTTAAAATAATTAGTCTAATAGTCTTTAAAATGGGGACAGCTGACCTGCTCTGAAAGTTTGAATTTGAAGTGCTGGCTTTTCATCTACACTTGAAACACCGGCCTCTGTTAAAATTGAAAAGTATACAACTATCTCACTCATCAAGCTGGGCCCTAACTTGAAGCTTTATCTAATTTGTCTAAATTTTTAATCAAGATTTTTAACTTTAAAAATAAAAAAAATAATGTCCAAGTATTTTTTCTTTCTCTCAAATCGATCACTTAAGAGTTGATTTCAAATAGTTTGATAGCAATGACTTGGCATCTTAATTGTTAATTCAATTTAATAGTAAAACCTAAAACAAAACATATGAAGGCTTAGAAAAGATTCAAATAAATATAGTAAAGTGTGAACATTGACATTTAATTAAACACATTTTGTTCTAATTAAGTAATGTCCATGAAAAGAATGATACAATTGCCATCAAAAAGACTAGAGACAAAACATTGTTCTCTAAATTGCAGCAAATACTCACAAATTTAATTATAAAGAATTAACATACTTTTATTTATAATCTGATATATTTTTTTATTTCTAAACATTATATCTGATGGGAACTCATATTTGAGTAGACACCTTTATTTTTTAACAGTGTAATTGACACGTACTAGCCTGGTCACGACTTAGATGGGTGACCGCTTGCAAATACCAGGTGCTATAAGCTTGGATTTGCATGTGGTGCAATGGATAATGGCTCAGAATTGTTAATCAAAGAACAGAATTCCAATTCTCATTGGATTTGTTATATTCCCTTATGTACAAATACCCTTGGAAAAGGCATGAATCCAGCTCTTCTCTCCCCAGCTATAGATTAAATAGTAAGTTATATTACTAAACCATTATTATCTCCCAGAAAAATCGTTACTATCTAAAAATATTTTCTGGGTTAAAATAACCTGCAATGGGTTGATAATCTGTAAAAAACTAATCAAACAAACAAAAATTGTATAACTTTGCAGAGAAATAATTCTTCTCAGAATCATTAACTTATTTTTCCTTTCTTTGTTTCTCTCACATGTGTAGCTGATATCGATGCAGGAAATAGAACCAGCAATGCGTGTTCAAATTCTGTTTGAGTATGTTGTGTTCACTTTCTCATGAATGCCTTTGTAAAAGGCATGTTCCTGTCATCTCCTCACCTAGCTTTAGCTTACCGAATAAAGAAAAAGAAAATTGGATACAAAATATTTAGTATTTGGCATGAAATAATATATAGAGATTGATATAACACTAAACAAAAACAACCAAACCAATCAAAATATTTAGATTTCAACAATAAATAACCCATAGAGGTTGATATGCCGCTAAACAAAATCAACCTAACCAAACCAATCAAAATATTTAGATTTCGGCATTAAATAACCCATAGAGGTTGATATGCCGCTAAACAAAAAACAACCAAAACAAACCAATCAAAATATTTAGATTTTGGTATTAAATAACCCATAGAGGTTGATATGCCAATAAACAAATACAACCAAAACAAACCAATAAAAATATTTAGATTTTGGTATTAAATAACCCATAGAGGTGTTGATATGCCGCTAAACAAAATCAACCAAACCAAACCAATCAAAATATTTAGATTTCAGCATTAAATAACCCATAGAGGTTGATATGCCGCTAAACAAAAACAACCAATCCAAACCAATCAAAATATTTAGATTTCGGCATTAAATAACCCATAGAGGTTGATATTCTACTATTTAAAAAAAACAAACAAAAACAATCAAAATATTTAGATTCAGCATTAAATAACCCATCAGAATCTGTCTATATTTCTGAGGTGAGGTATTGTAAATATTTACACTATTTACATTGTTCAGACTGCTGTTCTCATCTTTATTGTCATATTCATGAAACATTGTGGATATGACAGTAAAGATAAGGACAACAGTTGTATTTTCATCTTGAAGACAGCTTCTCTCACCCCAAATAATTATGTAATAAAAATATTGCCGTGATATAATAATGGTTGGCTGCTTGTTTCCAGAATGTTGCTTGTTGCAAGATTGTTTAGCTAACTCAGTTACAGATGGCTGCTCAAGCACATTTCTGTTACTATAACACCCACAGTTTTAGACTGAAACTATACTGAGTCAACCTGAGTTATAATTTCTGGGAGAGCATATAATCTGGTTTAATCAACAATTGAGCAGGGATTGTACACTCAAAATCAGGATCAGATCAGGTCAGATTTGCGTCTTGAGAAGCTAGGCTTTGATGATCTTGAGTCAGTGGTGTGCAGCCATACACTATCCTGGGCTGGTCATATTAGTCTATTGGTAAACATTGGTCGTATTCATTCTTCAGTCGATTGGTAAACATTAATAGTGTTCATATTAAAATTTTATTTTTACTACTTTAAAAATGTTATTTTTGAATAAATGATTAATCATCTAGGTTGTTTTTTTTTTGTACACGATCTTTTGAGAGAAGCGTATTTTTAAAAAGGCCAGATAGTTTGTGTAAAAAATTGTTGTGTTGTAAATATTTTTTGGCTCACCAGTTAAAAACTGCAAAAATTGTATAAGATCCATTTTAAGTTTATGGAAAATTATTTTTTCATATATGCTGACCAGTGAGAAACATGGCGTGAAAACCTAGTAAGAAACCAACTTCTATGAGTTTATTTTTCAAAATAAATAGGACTCAGCTCAGTAGATGAAGGAAGAAGACAAATTAACATCAAAAGCAAATGACATTTGACATCAAGAAGAAAGCAACAAGAGGGTACAAAAGTAACAAGCCAGCTGTAGAGAGACTAAAGAATTTTGAAGTTCAAGTGATTGGACAACAAAATAAATATTTAAAGAAATTTTCTCAAGAATAAACAGTGTTTAAAATGGACTTTTCTAAAATTGCTATATGTCCCAGAGATGCAAGTGGGGCAAGTAAAAGTAGGTGTTTCCCTTTTTTCTGAATGGTGGTTGCAAATTTGTTTTTCTGTCTTCTGGAATTGATTTCTCCTTTATCATTTTCAAAATTCTTGTGACTTTTTTTATTTCAACTCTAACGATTCTTTTTCCATTTTTCAATGGTAATCTTTTCTAAAACATCAGAAATTTGTTATCCTACCTTAATAGGTGCACAAAAGGAAATTTGGGGGCAAACTTTGCATTTGTACCTTTTTTGGTCTTTATTTGTGTGATTTTCCATTAAAAGTTTTTGCACTGGTTGAGTCTTGTTTTATTTACACCGATTTTGACCTCAAGGAGAAGAGAAACGTGTGTACTCGTTTCCCTTTCATTTCCTACTAAATAGGTCCATGTGTTTGACACAATAATTTACATTTAGTAGGGAATAAGAATTTTATATTCATACTTCAATCTGTTGGGAAACATTGGTAATGTTCATACTTGAGTAGATTTGTAAATATTGGTCATGTTCATTCTTGAGTAGATTTGTAAATATTGGTTATGTTCATACTTGAGTAGAGTTGTAAACATTGGTTGTCTTCATACTTGAGTAGATTTGTAAATATTGGTCATGTTCATACTTGAGTAGATTTGTAAATATTGGTTGTGTTCATACTTGAGTAGATTTGTAAATATTGGTCATGTTCATACTTGAGTAGATTTGTAAATATTGGTCATGTTCATACTTGAGTAGATTTGTAAACATTGGTCATGTTCATACTTGAGTAGAGTTGTAAACATTGGTTGTGTTCATACTTGAGTAGATTTGTAAATATTGGTCATGTTCATACTTGAGTAGATTTGTAAATATTGGTCATGTTCATACTTGAGTAGATTTGTAAACATTGGTCATGTTCATACTTGAGTAGATTTGTAAACATTGGTAATGTTCATACTTGAGTAGATTTGTAAATATTGGTCATGTTCATACTTGAGTAGATTTGTAAATATTGGTCATGTTCATACTTGAGTAGATTTGTAAACATTGGTCATGTTCATACTTGAGTAGATTTGTAAATATTGGTCATGTTCATACTTGAGTAGATTTGTAAATATTGGTCATGTTCATACTTGAGTAGATTTGTAAACATTGGTAATGTTCATACTTGAGTAGATTTGTAAATATTGGTCATGTTCATACTTGAGTAGATTTGTAAACATTGGTAATGTTCATACTTGAGTAGATTTGTAAATATTGGTCATGTTCATACTTGAGTAGATTTGTAAACATTGGTTGTGTTCATACTTGAGTAGATTTGTAAACATTTGTCATGTTCATACTTGAGTAGATTTGTAAATATTGGTCATACTTGAGTAGATTTGTAAATATTGTTCATACTTGAGTAGATTTGTAAATATTGGTCATGTTCATACTTGAGTAGATTTGTAAACATTGGTCATGTTCATATTTGAGTAGATTTGTAAACATTGGTTATGTTCATACTTGAGTAGATTTGTAAACATTGGTCATGTTCATACTTGAGTAGATTTGTAAATATTGGTCATGTTCATACTTGAGTAGATTTGTAAACATTGGTTGTGTTCATGCATCAGACGATTGGTAAAAATTGATTGGGTTTATACTTGAGTCTATTGGTAAATATTTGCTGGGTTTATACTTAAGACAGCCAGCCTTTCAACTGGAAGGTAGTCTTTTTTTGGAGGGGTCTTACCCACTCTACCTGTGATGCTGTCAGTATAATATGAGTCCTGTCTGCAGGGCCTAATAAAGATGAGCTTCTAAAACTGAAAGAATTATTGTATAATATTAACACCTTGTGTCAAATAAATGTTTTAATCCAAGCAGTAAAGATGTGGATGTAAGTTTGAAAGGATCATTATAATTATAATTATACCTTGTCTTAAAGAAACATCATAAACAATGTAATTCTGAACAAATGTTGCATAATAAAACCTTACCACAAATGTTTAGATAAACAAAATAGGGATGACAATGTACGTTTGAAAGTACCATTGTATTATAATAACCTTTGGACCTCAAATGTCTTCATAAAAATAACAGGAGTAGGTAGGCTAATAGGAGTAGGTAGGCTTTCCTACCGCCCGGGCTACACTCCTCCCCCCTCTATTGGACACGTTTAGAGGCCCAAACCTTGTTTCGTGTCTAGGAAGGAGTCCCCGGATTTCTCTCTCTTTCTCTCTGTCTCTGGCCTCTTTGCTGGTGCTGTGGAGCGTCAATCGACATCTCCAGTTGCCTTGATCTATACACTTCCCTTCTCCACATCCTTTCATTTCTCATTCCTATCTGCTCTCGCTCCGGATCTTTTGTGGCCCCCTTGCCTTGATCAACCCACTGTCTTTCTCTTTCTCCACATCCCCTCCCTTGCCACTCCTATCTGCTCTTCCTTCAACCCCTCTTTAACCCCTTGCATGATAGTGGCCTCCGGCCTTGCTTGGGGTGATATGATTAAAAAAAAAAAAAAACAAAGATGAGGATGTCAATTTGAAAGATTCATTGTGTTATAAAAACAACTTCTTGTCTTAAATTTTTGATATTCACCCTGTACAAGTCTCAAGAGATACTCAAGGTAGAGGGTTACAAAGTAAGGGTTAAAGAGTACAGTTTATGAGGATATGTGGGTAATATAATCTAAATTAATAATGAAGATTCAGATCTGAAAGAATTATGACAAAAAACAGTGCCTCCTCTGAAAAAAAAAAACAAAAAAAAACCAGATATGTTTGTCTATCACCCAGTTTGCACTCCTTCCCTGTTTATTGAACAAGTGTAAGGGTTTCTTCCTTGTTTCCTGTTTAGGATTGGGTTTCTGGTTCTTTCTAATGTCTTCCCATTTTCTATCACTCTCAGTTACCTCTTGTGTCTTAGTGGCATTATCGCCATGCTTGGAGGGAAATGATTCTTAAAAATAAAAAGGCTAGATAAGGAATACGAATCAAATGTAAATTTGGGAGAAATCAAAAAAGAAAGTCTGCGTGCAAAAAGAAAAAAAAATATAACATGATTAATTCAATTTTCTGAAACCTTCAAAGAAAAATGAAAGAAAATTTGATATTGCATACCAGTTGGTAACTATTTTTGAATGAATAAAATAGTTTTGGAAGAGGCACTTATTGCTTGGCCTTTTTCCAGTTCATTACAAAAAAAGAAAAGAAACTCTACTGAAAAGAAATTCATAGACATAATGTCAAAGTATCAGTGCTGACATCCAAGAAAATTAACTTCCTGAATACAGATACATTCAGGGGGGGCTCAGTTGAGAATTTCACTACTGAGAATTGCATTGCCAAATGAAGTTAATGATTTGTGAGAGGCAATAAACTAAGAATTCCCCCCAGAAATTACTTGCTTGAGAGAAAATGATTTGAATACAAATCTTGCATGTCCTTGTTAGTGAGATGGTGACCCCTGGTTGCCCAACAATCTGGCCTTTTGTTGAGGTTGGCTTAGCCTAGCAAATATGTGTCAATACCTGTCACAGAACAATATGGAAATCTTGTTATAGCATTGCTAGTAGGTTTTGTTCTTTTGCCTTACAAGACCCTTTGATGTAACTTTTGTGCATGAGTAATCATGGCTCTCCACAGCTTCCTTTCTGTCATTACTTTTAGCAATATATACATTTTCAGAATTTGTCCTGCCATCAAATATATTAAGTAGGTTACTCCCTTTTTGACCTCTCTTCTCTCAATATACCCTGTGAGTGATAAATTGTCTAAGCCTTCTTTCCTCATTCTGTGTACAAAAAATTTCATCTCTTTCTGGTTGTTAGCAATTTTCTTTGTAGTTACTCTTCCTCTAACATGCTTTGTTCATGATATTGTCAACAAGACCACATTTCTGCCACTTTAAAATTTTGCTTCATTTGCAATGAAAATGTCAAGCATCTATGGACAAAAAAATACCGATGTAAAAGAGGCTAATATGTAATCTAGCTTTTTGTTATGGTGACCTATCTACATTAGAATGAACTCTTCCTCCTTTATAAATACTAGCCTGCAAGACTTCCTAAGGGGGCAGTCGGGACGCAGTGTAACCTGACAGTTCGGACGGCCACTTCTATCTGCTGACTAATAACACTCTTGTTTTGTATATATGTTCTGTTATTTCAATACACTTGTTTGACCTACCTTCTTCTTTCCGTGTCTTTATTTCTGGCCCCTAATAGGCCACAACACCTTTTACCGAATAAATATCTATATAAAGGTAAGTATGTAACTTAGAGATTGTGAGTGTGATCCCTGCTGGGTGCTCCACAAATATGGCCTTGTGACTAACAAATATCTTTATGTAAAAGTACACAACATTGCATGTGTAAGAGATTTACTTGTGAATATAATGCTGAGTGGGTGCTCCCAAGATTTCTATTTGTGCCTAAAAATATTAATATAACAGTGATTGGCCAAGTGCATTTGTCTGTGTACAGATCTTGCAGAACATTATTTACATTATTCGGAATATTGTCCTCATCTTTGTCACCATATTTATTACAATGTTTCGGCTGTTGTACACTCTGGCCTTCTTCAGGTGGTTGGAATGTTGAATGATAATACTTCATATCAGAAATATAGACAGATACTGAAGGATCAGTACGGACCTGATATACTGAAAACATGGTGAGAAATTGAAAAATCCTGCCAGAAACTGCAGTTCAACATTCCAACCACCTGGGGAAGGCCGGAGCGTACAACAGCCGAAACATAATAAATATGGCAACAAAGATTGCGTGCGTGCATGTGTATCACCCCAAGCAAGGCTGGAGGCCACTATCACGCAAGGGGTTATAGGAGGGTTGGAGGAAGAGCAGATAGGAGTGGTAAAGGAGAGGATGTGGAGAAAGAGAAAGACAGTGGGTCGATCAAGGCAAGGGGGTTACAGAAGATTTGGAGCGAGAGCAGATAGGAATGAAAGGTGAAAGGATGTGGAGAAGGGAAGTGGATAGATCAAGGCAACTGGAGATGTCGATTGATGCTACACTTAAACCGTTGGAGATTGTATTTGTCAGGGAAACAGTAATAGGGAAGGGAGTTCCACAGGCGAGATGTGTAAGACATGAAGCTATTGGTGTAGAAGAGACATCTAACGGTGTAGGGGTGGGAACGGGATGACAGCCTCGTAGGACGTTTAAATTCACGAGGCCTGGGGACAAGCGAAAGCAGCTCCTCGGAGCAATTACCGTGAAAGTATTTGTAAAAAAGACAGAGCGAGACCGAATAATGTAAATAATGTACATAATACCTCATCTCAGAAATATAGACAGATACAGATCTTGCAGAAGTTGGCTTTAGCAAACATACATTTGCCTCTCAATAAAAGGAAACTGTAAAAAGTTCAGAGCAGTGTTAATAGGTAGTAATAGAAAGCAAGAAGAAAGGACTAACTATTAGTGTAAGACAGAATGTATGGTTGTCAGCAAAATGGAGAGCCTAAGTTATATATGTGAGATGTCAAAATCATGCAGTTTGAGAAATTCAGTTTGTGTATAGTGTAGCAACAGACATTGGAAAATGTGACACATAAATATGAAGCTCTTTTATAATCTAAGCAAAGTATTAAAATATGAAAATATTAGAAACAAAAATGAGAGTACTGAACTGCTATTTAATATCTAATCTAATATATATCAGTAAATATAGAACAATCTCCTCATGACTTCCAGAAACCAAGCAAAGTATTAAGAGAGAGGAAAATGTCCTTAGAAACAAAGAGTGCTGAATTGCTATGAAATATCTAATCTCATATATGTCAGTGAATATGGAACAATCACTTCATGTCTTCCAGAAACCAAGCAAAGTATTAAGAGCGAGGAAAATGCCCTTAGAAACAAAGAGAAGAGTGCTGAACTGCTATGTAATATCTAATCATATATATGTCAGTGAATACGAAACAATCTCCTCATGCCTTCCAGAAACCAAGCAAAGTATTGAGAGAGAAAAAATTCTGTAGAAACAAAGAGAAGAGTGCTGAACTGCTATGTAATATCTAATTTCCTATGTGGCAATGAATGCTGGTCCATTTCCTTGCTGATGAAAAAGAGACTTGAAGTGACACAGATCTGCGTCTCCTGTCAAATGCTAAGAATACAATGAACAAAATATGTGACTAACAAGGAAATTTTAAGGAAACTAGTAACCACAAAGAATTTTTTTTGCATACAGTCAGAAAGATGTAGTTCTATTATTGAAACACAGTTAATAACATGGACTGAACATGTGAACAATAAGTAAGTTTTAAGGAAAATAGGAACTGTAAGGAAACTTACACCTACACTGCAAAAGAACAGAGATATGGTTCTATCATTGAATGTAAAGAATAACATGGACTGAACATGTGAACAATAATGAAGTTTTAAGGAAAATAGGAACTCTAAGGAAACTTACACCTACACTGCAAAAGAACAGAGATATGGTTCTATCATTGAATGTAAAGAATAACATGGACTGAACATGTGAACAATAATGAAGTTTTAAGGAAAATAGGAACTCCAAGGAAACTTATACTTACAATCAGAAAGAGACAATGATGTAGTACTAATGTTGAATGCAGAGAATAACATGGAGTGAACATATGAGCAATAAGGAAGTTTAAAGTAAAATAGGATCTACACAGAAACATATACTTACAATCAGAAAGATACAGTGATGTAGTTTTACTTTTGAATAGAGAGAATAACATGGACTGAACATGTGAGCAATAAAGAAGTTTTAACGAATATAGGAACTACAAGAAAATGTATACTTACAATCAGAAAGAGTTGAAATTTTGGGGACATATGATGAAGATAGAAGGCCTAGAGATTTTTAACATTCATGGGACACGCTGAAGACAACAGAAGCAAGGGAGAAACAGTGAGTAATCTACTTAACAAGTTTGTGTGAATGGATGTCAGAACAGGGATAAAAATGGATGGCAAGGGATCAGAAATTACATAGTGCAACAAAAACAGGAATTGTGGAGAGCCACGATTGCCTATGTCAGGAAAAGACTTGGTGCATAAAAGAAAAACTGTAGAGAAACTGACAGACATTTAAATCTATTGTCACAATGTGGGATATTTAATAACAAAAGTGATAAAAACATAAACTAAAAGAAACTAAATGAAATGAGCTCGACTAAATTTCTCTATTACCTGTAAGGATTGCCACAAGGACAACACAGAAGAAACTTCAAGGATAAAAGATTATATGAACACAAAAGGGATCTTTTACAAAACAATACACTCAATTCATTAGTTGTTTGCCATAATGAGTTTGACCATAATTTTGATTTAAAAAATGCAACTAATTATAAGAGAAAGCAATTTACTGAGACAAATGTGTATAGAAAGTGCTTTAATCCCTAGACCATCTACAGTAAATTTACATAAAGGTTCTGAGAACATTTTGACTTTCTTGGCAGATCTTCTATTATCCCAATGTGGAATATTTAATAACAAAAGTGATAAAAACATAAACAAAAAGAAAAATAATCTAAATCTAAATGTTTTTTGGTCAAGCAATTGGCTTGACCAAAAACCATATTAAAATAATAAAATTTAACTTTAGAATTTCAGCATCTCCTCTCTTTTGTGTGCATATATAATTGTATCAGTAGAATTTATTTCCTAGTTATGTAAAAGATACGACAGATTTTATTAAGTATCTGTCTATATTTCTGAGATAAAGTATTATGTACATTATTTACATTGTTTGGACCATATATCCACATCTTTGTTGCCATATTTATCACAACGTTTCAGCTGTTGTACGCTCCGGCCATTTTCAGGTTGTTGGAATGTCCTCAAGGACACATGGCACCGTGGATAAAGGCATTACTTAGATCCAGTGACAGGACCCAAAGAGTGTGAGTTTAATACACTTAGCGGCGACAGTCTGTTTCATGCTAGTGCAATCGTCAGGCAACTAGTGCTGTTATTTTTCTCGGCTATTTATATATAAGGGTCAGTGGTGCATTGTAGGTAGTCTATTTTGGCGGTTACTTTTAACGGAAGTCGCTTATTTGTTTATTTATTTATGTCAAATTATTTTGCTTCTTTTTTTAAAATTTTATTTTTATTTTTTATCTTATATATTTATTTTTTATTTTGATCGGTGTTTTTTGTTAACGTAGTAAAAGTTTGTTTATATAGCTTATTGTTTGTAGTCTATTATGGCGGTCATTTACCGGAAGTTGTTTATTTGCTTATTTATTTGGGTTAAATTGTTTTGCTTGTTTTTATTTATTTTCATTTTTATTTTTTATCTTATATATTTGTTTATTTGTCATTGATTAAAGCTATTTGTTGAATTTTGGGGTGGAATGTTGTGGTTTGTTCTGACTACTATTTTGGTGGGAACAGTTTTTAATTTATTTATTTGGGTTGATTATCTTTATTTGTTTTTTCTAAACGGCTAGTTTATCGTTATCAGTTGTTAGTTTATTTATATATTTGGATGTACTTAGATCAATTTATTATACTTGTTGTTATTTATTTGTTACACTGTATATTTTCTCTTTTTGGTTTTCGATTTTTAAGTAACGCAGTATATTATTTGTTATTAATTTTTTTTTATCGTTATATAACAGTTATAACTATTTCCCATCTGATTTTTTGTATTGATTTTTATAGTTTAATTTTTTTTTCATGCACCACTGACCCATATATATAAATAGCTGAGAAAAATAACAGCACTAGTTGCCTGACGATTGCACTAGCATGAAACAGACTGTCGCCTCTAAGTGTTGACTTCTATGTTCACTTTTATATTTACACACACTCTATCTCTGATATTGAGCACTTTATCCCATAAATATAGCACACTTTAAGACTATATTTCTTTAAATATATATATATATATATATATATATATATATAGTCAAAACCTAATGAGCCAGACAAACCTACCAAGCTTTCACTTAGGCAGATCGTCAGGGTCAGCTGACGATCTGCCTAATGTATATGTGTATATAGATGTAGAAATGATTTAAATTAAGTTTTGGTTATATATATATGACAAAGTGGAAAAAGTTTTTGTGTGCTGCATTTCATCCCTTAGGACTTTGTCAGACAAGGTTTGTTTACATTGATGTGCCCACACATAACGTAAACAAACCTAGTCTGATGAAGTCATCAGGGATAAAACTCATCACTTGAAAACTTCTTCTACATACACACATATATATATTATGAAATGGACAAAGTCCGACAATTATTTTAAGAAATTTTTTATATTTATATGTTCTTTTTATACATACAAATATTTAAGTAAATGCTCTGTTTATAATAAACAGTATTAACAACATTTACCGGCCTGAATGTCTGAGAAATTTTCATAGAAAATATGCGTCCTTCAACAGGAATTAAACCTGTATCTTATACAGAACCGTCATATAGCCTGATGGTTGGTGTGAGAGACTCATTGTTGTAGCCTTGTTAGGGTCAGAAATAAAGACACAAGGAGAGGAATTGAGTTAAACAAATATATTAACAGAAACAGTAATACAAACATATACAAACAAGAAGGTTACAGCAAGAATGTTCAGTCTGACTCTCAGAGCTGACTGCTGGAAACTTCCCTCTCCCAAAAGGCAGTACCTGCTCCTATTTATAGCTGGGAGAGTCCATGCATGCATGGGTAAATTACCATAACACTCATGAATGTATGAGCTAGCTGAATCAAATAACAATAATAATAATAATCATATTAACATAAACATCACTTTAGTCTGATGAAGTGCTAAAGGATGTGTCACATGAAAACTTTTCCACTTTGTAATATATTTTTCTAAAATTGTCCTCTGATATATAAAAATGTATATATTGTTTTTGCAGACTTAAAAGGAAAAAAAGGATTTTTTATAAAACCCTGTAAATTGCTGAAATTAAGTTGATGTTCTATAAACAATGATTTTTTGGTCAATACAAAAAAAAACTTATGAGTCTATACTAAAACAGTGGTAATACATTTTTGTCATACCATTTTTAAAGAGATGTTATGAGAAAAATAATGTTTTCTTTTACAATTTATTTACTTATTTATATATCACTGCAAATTCAAAGAAAATGAAAATTTAAGTAGACCAGTGATTTCCAACCTGTGCAGTATGCCTCATAGGTGTGGCAGAAGAGGATAGAAGGTGACATGGAATGAAAGACAATCAAACATTTAGAAACAGTTTCAAAAATTTCATATGCCAAAAATAAATATTATTTCAAAATTTTAAATATTATTATGGAATACTTGTAACTGCATGCTTAAGTCCCAATATAAATAGTTATAAATAATTATTGACTGAATTTATTATTGCAATATTTTTGCACTATATCAAATATTAAAATATAGTAACTTGGGTTCGCAAATTGGAGGAGAGAGTTATCAATGATAATGTTCTGATTTTGAATCCGTAGTTATCTCCCTTTAACCCTCTGTCTGTTTTCTTTTATGTTTAAATGTCCTTTTTATCATATAAAATTTGGTGAGATGAGAACAAATTTTCATTCCAAATATGTGGTGCAGAGAAAAAAAAAGTTGAGGAACCACTGAAGTAGACATTTGGCACAAAGTCAAAACATAATTTATTTGAGGCTGTTAGAGGTTCATGGCATTGTTTGAGAACTAATTTTGTTTAAATAAAATGTTAGACTAGCACTTCGCTTTATTTGTATAGATTTTTAAAATACTTAAGGCAAGTAACTACACATTAATTTAAATTCATTTATTTCCTTTGCTACTATATTTTTACATAAGAGTAAATATTTAACTTCCATGAGAAATGGTCTCTTTCACAAGCACTCCACTTATTTGCATAGACTATTAAAATACCTAAGCTGAAATCACCATGGAAACATTGAACAGGATTAAAGAGAAAAGGATGAGGTAACTAATGGTAATCTTTAAAACGATCTTTGTAAACTTGGATGTGTTGATAAGTAAGGGAGATCTCAAGAGGAATAGTTTAAAAGTAACAAATGTACTGATGCTTAAAGGAGGCTGGGTTTTTTATCCATATCAAATGACTGGATACTTATCAGATATACCTTGTGTACCTGAATCTGGCCCCAAAACATATAAGCATGAAAAAAAAAAAAAAAAAACAAAGATATGAAATACCTGTCAATATTTCTGAGATGAGGTATTGTAACTAAACTAATTACATTGTTCAGACTGTTGCCCTCATCTATATTTCCATATTCACAGTGTTTTGGCCATTATGCCAGCTAAGCATAGACATGAAGATAATATGGGAACCAGTAATACAGTGTTGTAGAAAAACAACAATAATAAAAAAATTGTAATATGAGCTCTGGTAAAAATCGGCTACGGAGACATTAGGTTTATAAATAAAAAAAATCCACTCTCCAAGGACACAGTGGATAAAAGTGTTGGTTGGTTGAAGTAATGCAAAAAGTGACTTAATCTAAAGAATTATGAGTTCAATACCTGATCACAGGTATTGAACAGCAGAGGGAATTAACTAAAACTAAGATATCCAAAAAAAGACTGACATATAGAATTAGAACAGTCTACCCCTACAGAGGAATTGGTGAGCCAAGTTTGAATTCCAGTCAGATTCGTT
This sequence comes from Acanthosepion esculentum, assembly GCA_964036315.1. NCBI lineage: Eukaryota > Metazoa > Mollusca > Cephalopoda > Sepiida > Sepiidae > Acanthosepion > Acanthosepion esculentum. Next base: position 50,096,693 of record OZ038515.1, read on the forward strand.
ATATTCACTTACATGCTAATACCCGTGGGGAAAGGTATGAATCTTCTTCTTCTTCCCCCAGCTATGGGCAAATAGCAGGACAGACCTGGTTCTATAGCCTTGGATGGCAACTGGCCTACCATAGAAAGAAATGGCAACCCACTGTGGGAAAAAAATTTGCCTCGTCAGTCATGCATCAAAAAGATACATGATTGCTTAAGCATGTATCACGCATGGAACATAATTGACTGAACCCCATAGACGAAGGGAAAGGTTCAGTTTGAAATTTCATATATCACCTGAAGAAGGCTGAATGAAGAATGCCTAAAACATTATGAATATGGCAATAAAGATAAGGACAACAGTCTGAACAATGTATAATAAATAGTGTAAATAGAGATATGAAAATTTGAATATTACAAATCCCATGACTTATTAGGTACACTACATGTACTGAAGTTGCAGTATTGAGCGGTGTGTTGAGGGTAAGATAGCTTGATAGACCCTATCTCTCTTCAGGCTAGTTTTGAATTCATAGTTGGCATTTTCTTAGACTGGTTGCCATTCAAGTTTAGAGAATCCATTATGCTTTGCTTTTAATCAGGGGAAGAAGAGATTTAACACATTAATGTAAAAGTGAATGCAACAGACGAGCCCAGAATTTGAACTCATCTACCCAGTTTCACTTTTTGTGTCAATAGCCATTACACTACCCACACATCCTTCACAGAAGAATTAAAAAAGAACATAAATTTTCTCAAGGAATAAATATATATAGGGTGACCCAAAAAAACGGGAACTTTTTAACAATCCAATAAAACCAAGAGTGATGGAAGAAAAATATTTAATTCATAGTAATTGAAACCTTAAAACATGCCATTTAAGAAACAATGATGGAATTGTCATTTTTAAAAAATTATGTCCTGTAGATGGCGTCCTCCTGTACGAATGCATTCTTGAAATCTGCTGCTGAGACCCCTATTTACTGATGCAACATCTCAGCTGGGATACTGTGAATTTCATTCTTGTTACTAAAATGGTGAAATGTTTACTTGCTCAAGGTCACTGTCTCGCAGTGTTGCCACTTGCTCATATCTGGCAGTACGCACTTCAAAAATTCCCATTTTTTGGGGTCACCCTATATATATATATATATATATATATATATATATATATATATATATATATATATATATATATAGAGAGAGAGAGAGAGAGAGAGAGAGGATATGTTCCAGTCCTAATCCACCCAGTCTTGATAGAGTCCAAAAGCATATCCAAGCCCTTGTAGGTGACAAATTATTTTCCATTTTCCAACCTCTCTCTCACAGGTGGGATGTGGCAAGCCTCTTACTTTTCTATATTACCACTTCCATGGAAAATGCTTGGATGAACTCCATTCCTTGGTTCCACCAGCTCTAACGTTCACGACTATGACCCATCATGCCACTCACATTGTAACAAACCACCCACATTCTCTCCATTTTCCATTGGTGAGAAGTAAGTTCCACCCAAACAACTTCTTCCTGTAAACCATTGCTCTGTGGAACCAACTCTCAATTTCACCAAACGCTACAATCTTAACCTATTCAAGTCTAGGGTTAACCATTATCTTCCTCTCCTATCCACATAAACTGCCTCTTAATGTAACCCTCTACCTTGAGAGGCCCCCAGGCCTTGTAGAAAGGAAACCTTACTGTAAAAAAAGGAAAGATGAAGAAGATACAGGAGCAACACCAATTTTCTGGCAACTGATGATTCAGTACCTCTTAATCCAGACTATAATTCAGTACCTCTTAATCCAGACTATAATTCAGTACCTCTTAATCCAGACTATAATTCAGTACTTCTTAATCCAGACTACAATTCAGTATCTCTTAATCCAGACTATAATTCAGTACTTCTTAATCCAGACTACAATTCAGTACCTCTTAATCCAGACTATAATTCAGTACATCTTAATCCAGACTACAATTCAGTATCTCTTAATCCAGACTATAATTCAGTACTTCTTAATCCAGACTATAATTCAGTACCTCTTAATCCAGACTATAATTCAGTACTTCTTAATCCAGACTACAATTCAGTACCTCTTAATCCAGACTACAATTCAGTACCTCTTAATTCAGACTACAATTTGGTACCTCTTAACCCTTTGTGCCCTGTCTACTGCTTTACTCATGGTAGAGAAAAATGACATAATGCCCAGCCACCAGTTGAACAGTAGTAGAGAAAAATGAATTAATGTCCAGCTACCAGTTGAATGGTGGGTAAACTATTTTTATATCTACTGTGAAACAATACATATCAATTATTTGTGAATTTTGACTCAGCAGCTCAGGCAGAATGGTTAAAATTGAGGAATGCAGGACTCAAAGGGTTAATCAAGACTACAGTTCAGTACCTCTTAATCCAGACTACAATTCAGTGTCTCTTAATCCAGACTACAATTCAGTACCCCTTAACCTTTGAGCCCTGACTACTGCTTTACCGGTGGTAGAGAAAAATGACATGATGCCCAGCCACCAGTTGAACAGTGGGTAAACACTTGTAACTATTTTTATATTTACCATGAAACATTACATATCAGTTATTTGCGAATTTTGACTCAGGAGCTCAGGCAGAAGGGTTAAAATTGTTCAGGAACGCAGGGCTCAAAGGGTTAATACAGACTACAGTTTGGTACCGCTTAATCCAGACTACAGTTTGGTACCGCTTAAGATGGTGGCAATGCATGTGCAGCACAATCGCTTAATATTCTTCAACAGTCGATAATACTGTAGAGATTCAAGGGATGCACAATTGATTGGTCTGAAGGATATTATTGAATTATAATTATGTGTCTTCTGTTAGTCTGGTATGGTTCTGGAAGCAAGGGTGCCAGAAAATTGGTAATGTACCTGCATTGATTGAAAGAGTGTAGAATGGAGGTATTAAGAAAGAAAAAAAGAAAGAGGAGATATTAAGGAAGGGAAAAAGAGAGATCTTAAGAGAAGGGTATATTAGGAAGGAAAGAGAGAGGAGATATTAAGGGAGGAAAAAAGAGTGAAGATGTTAAGTAAAGAAGAAAGAATATATTAGGAAGGAAAGAGAGAAGCTATATTAAGGAAGAAAGAGAGCGTATATTAAAGAATGTTGCAGGATTCAACTCATACTATTTTTTACTTTACAAATTTCCTAATAAGGAAAAAGCAAACAAGAAAAGTTGCATAAGTAAAGGAATTTATATATGCATGACAACAATTGTACAAAACAGGAATTCAGTCATGTTTGAAACGCTGAAATTTACATGTCCTAGGAATTTTGAGTGAGGAAAATGATCTTGTTGATAAATGGAATTTATATATGCATGACAACAATTGTACGAAACAGGAATTCAGTCATGTTTGAAACGCTGAAATTTACATGTCCTAGGAATTTTGAGTGAGGAAAATGATCTTGTTGATAAATGGAATTTATATATGCATGACAACAATTGTACAAAACAGGAATTCAGTCATGTTTGAAACGCTGAAATTTACATGTCCTAGGAATTTTGAGTGAGGAAAATGATCTTGTTGATAAATGGAATTTATATCTGCATGACAACAATTGTACGAAACAGGAATTCAGTCATGTTTGAAACGCTGAAATTTACTTGTCCTAGGAATTTTGAGTGAGGAAAATGATCTTGTTGATAAATGGAATTTATATATGCATGACAACAATTGTACGAAACAGGAATTCAGTCATGTTTGAAATGCTGAAATTTACTTGTCCTTGGAATTTTGAGTGAGGAAAATGATCTTGTTGATAAATGGAATTTATATATGCATGACAACAATTGTACGAAACAGGAATTCAGTCATGTTTGAAACGCTGAAATTTACATGTCCTAGGAATTTTGAGTGAGGAAAATGATCTTGTTGATAAATGGAATTTATATATGCATGACAACAATTGTACGAAACAGGAATTCAGTCATGTTTGAAACGCTGAAATTTACATGTCCTAGGAATTTTGAGTGAGGAAAATGATCTTGTTGATAAATGGAATTTATATATGCATGACAACAATTGTACGAAACAGGAATTCAGTCATGTTTGAAACGCTGAAATTTACTTGTCCTAGGAATTTTGATTGAGGAAAATGATCTTGTTGATAAATGGAATTTATATATGCATGACAACAATTGTACGAAACAGGAATTCAGTCATGTTTGAAACGCTGAAATTTACTTGTCCTAGGAATTTTGATTGAGGAAAATGATCTTGTTGATAAATGGAATTTATATATGCATGACAACAATTGTACGAAACAGGAATTCAGTCATGTTTGAAACGCTGAAATTTACATGTCCTAGGAATTTTGAGTGAGGAAAATGATCTTGTTGATAAATGGAATTTATATATGCATGACAACAATTGTACGAAACAGGAATTCAGTCATGTTTGAAACGCTGAAATTTACATGTCCTAGGAATTTTGAGTGAGGAAAATGATCTTGTTGATAAATGGAATTTATATATGCATGACAACAATTGTACGAAACAGGAATTCAGTCATGTTTGAAATGCTGAAATTTACTTGTCCTTGGAATTTTGAGTGAGGAAAATGATCTTGTTGATAAATGGAATTTATATATGCATGACAACAATTGTACGAAACAGGAATTCAGTCATGTTTGAAACGCTGAAATTTACTTGTCCTAGGAATTTTGAGTGAGGAAAATGATCTTGTTGATAAATGGAATTTATATATGCATGACAACAATTGTACGAAACAGGAATTCAGTCATGTTTGAAACGCTGAAATTTACTTGTCCTAGGAATTTTGATTGAGGAAAATGATCTTGTTGATAAATGGAATTTATATATGCATGACAACAATTGTACGAAACAGGAATTCAGTCATGTTTGAAACGCTGAAATTTACATGTCCTAGGAATTTTGAGTGAGGAAAATGATCTTGTTGATAAATGGAATTTATATATGCATGACAACAATTGTACGAAACAGGAATTCAGTCATGTTTGAAATGCTGAAATTTACTTGTCCTTGGAATTTTGAGTGAGGAAAATGATCTTGTTGATAAATGGAATTTATATATGCATGACAACAATTGTACGAAACAGGAATTCAGTCATGTTTGAAACGCTGAAATTTACTTGTCCTAGGAATTTTGATTGAGGAAAATGATCTTGTTGATAAATGGAATTTATATATGCATGACAACAATTGTACGAAACAGGAATTCAGTCATGTTTGAAACGCTGAAATTTACATGTCCTAGGAATTTTGAGTGAGGAAAATGATCTTGTTGATAAATGGAATTTATATATGCATGACAACAATTGTACGAAACAGGAATTCAGTCATGTTTGAAACGCTGAAATTTACTTGTCCTAGGAATTTTGAGTGAGGAAAATGATCTTGTTGATAAATGGAATTTATATATGCATGACAACAATTGTACGAAACAGGAATTCAGTCATGTTTGAAACGCTGAAATTTACTTGTCCTTGGAATTTTGAGTGAGGAAAATGATCTTGTTGATAAATGGAATTTATATATGCATGACAACAATTGTACGAAACAGGAATTCAGTCATGTTTGAAATGCTGAAATTTACTTGTCCTTGGAATTTTGAGTGAGGAAAATGATCTTGTTGATAAATGGAATTTATATATGCATGACAACAATTGTACGAAACAGGAATTCAGTCATGTTTGAAACGCTGAAATTTACTTGTCCTAGGAATTTTGATTGAGGAAAATGATCTTGTTGATAAATGGAATTTATATATGCATGACAACAATTGTACGAAACAGGAATTCAGTCATGTTTGAAACGCTGAAATTTAATTGTCCTAGGAATTTTGATTGAGGAAAATGATCTTGTTGATAAATGGAATTTATATATGCATGACAACAATTGTACGAAACAGGAATTCAGTCATGTTTGAAACGCTGAAATTTACTTGTCCTAGGAATTTTGATTGAGGAAAATGATCTTGTTGATAAATGGAATTTATATATGCATGACAACAATTGTACGAAACAGGAATTCAGTCATGTTTGAAATGCTGAAATTTACTTGTCCTTGGAATTTTGAGTGAGGAAAATGATCTTGTTGATAAATGGAATTTATATATGCATGACAACAATTGTACGAAACAGGAATTCAGTCATGTTTGAAACGCTGAAATTTACTTGTCCTTGGAATTTTGAGTGAGGAAAATGATCTTGTTGATAAATGGAATTTATATATGCATGACAACAATTGTACGAAACAGGAATTCAGTCATGTTTGAAATGCTGAAATTTACTTGTCCTTGGAATTTTGAGTGAGGAAAATGATCTTGTTGATAAATGGAATTTATATATGCATGACAACAATTGTACGAAACAGGAATTCAGTCATGTTTGAAACGCTGAAATTTACTTGTCCTAGGAATTTTGATTGAGGAAAATGATCTTGTTGATAAATGGAATTTATATATGCATGACAACAATTGTACGAAACAGGAATTCAGTCATGTTTGAAACGCTGAAATTTACATGTCCTAGGAATTTTGAGTGAGGAAAATGATCTTGTTGATAAATGGAATTTATATATGCATGACAACAATTGTACGAAACAGGAATTCAGTCATGTTTGAAACGCTGAAATTTACTTGTCCTAGGAATTTTGAGTGAGGAAAATGATCTTGTTGATAAATGGAATTTATATATGCATGACAACAATTGTACGAAACAGGAATTCAGTCATGTTTGAAACGCTGAAATTTACTTGTCCTTGGAATTTTGAGTGAGGAAAATGATCTTGTTGATAAATGGAATTTATATATGCATGACAACAATTGTACGAAACAGGAATTCAGTCATGTTTGAAATGCTGAAATTTACTTGTCCTTGGAATTTTGAGTGAGGAAAATGATCTTGTTGATAAATGGAATTTATATATGCATGACAACAATTGTACGAAACAGGAATTCAGTCATGTTTGAAACGCTGAAATTTACTTGTCCTAGGAATTTTGATTGAGGAAAATGATCTTGTTGATAAATGGAATTTATATATGCATGACAACAATTGTACGAAACAGGAATTCAGTCATGTTTGAAACGCTGAAATTTACTTGTCCTAGGAATTTTGATTGAGGAAAATGATCTTGTTGATAAATGGAATTTATATATGCATGACAACAATTGTACGAAACAGGAATTCAGTCATGTTTGAAACGCTGAAATTTACTTGTCCTAGGAATTTTGATTGAGGAAAATGATCTTGTTGATAAATGGAATTTATATATGCATGACAACAATTGTACGAAACAGGAATTCAGTCATGTTTGAAATGCTGAAATTTACTTGTCCTTGGAATTTTGAGTGAGGAAAATGATCTTGTTGATAAATGGAATTTATATATGCATGACAACAATTGTTCGAAACCGGAATTCAGTCATGTTTGAAACGCTGAAATTTACTTGTCCTTGGAATTTTGAGTGAGGAAAATGATCTTGTTGATAAATGGAATTTATATATGCATGACAACAATTGTACGAAACAGGAATTCAGTCATGTTTGAAACGCTGAAATTTACTTGTCCTTGGAATTTTGAGTGAGGAAAATGATCTTGTTGATAAATGGAATTTATATATGCATGACAACAATTGTACGAAACAGGAATTCAGTCATGTTTGAAACGCTGAAATTTACTTGTCCTAGGAATTTTGATTGAGGAAAATGATCTTGTTGATAAATGGAATTTATATATGCATGACAACAATTGTACGAAACAGGAATTCAGTCATGTTTGAAACGCTGAAATTTACTTGTCCTAGGAATTTTGATTGAGGAAAATGATCTTGTTGATAAATGGAATTTATATATGCATGACAACAATTGTACGAAACAGGAATTCAGTCATGTTTGAAACGCTGAAATTTACTTGTCCTAGGAATTTTGATTGAGGAAAATGATCTTGTTGATAAATGGAATTTATATATGCATGACAACAATTGTACGAAACAGGAATTCAGTCATGTTTGAAATGCTGAAATTTACTTGTCCTTGGAATTTTGAGTGAGGAAAATGATCTTGTTGATAAATGGAATTTATATATGCATGACAACAATTGTACGAAACAGGAATTCAGTCATGTTTGAAACGCTGAAATTTACTTGTCCTAGGAATTTTGAGTGAGGAAAATGATCTTGTTGATAAATGGAATTTATATATGCATGACAACAATTGTACGAAACAGGAATTCAGTCATGTTTGAAACGCTGAAATTTACTTGTCCTTGGAATTTTGAGTGAGGAAAATGATCTTGTTGATAAATGGAATTTATATATGCATGACAACAATTGTACGAAACAGGAATTCAGTCATGTTTGAAACGCTGAAATTTACTTGTCCTAGGAATTTTGAGTGAGGAAAATGATCTTGTTGATAAATGGAATTTATATATGCATAACAACAATTGTACGAAACAGGAATTCAGTCATGTTTGAAACGCTGAAATTTACTTGTCCTAGGAATTTTGAGTGAGGAAAATGATCTTGTTGATAAATGGAATTTATATATGCATGACAACAATTGTACGAAACAGGAATTCAGTCATGTTTGAAATGCTGAAATTTACTTGTCCTAGGAATTTTGAGTGAGGAAAATGATCTTGTTGATAAATGGAATTTATATATGCATGACAACAATTGTACGAAACAGGAATTCAGTCATGTTTGAAACGCTGAAATTTACTTGTCCTAGGAATTTTGAGTGAGGAAAATGATCTTGTTGATAAATGGAATTTATATATGCATGACAACAATTGTACGAAACAGGAATTCAGTCATGTTTGAAACGCTGAAATTTACTTGTCCTAGGAATTTTGAGTGAGGAAAATGATCTTGTTGATAAATGGAATTTATATATGCATGACAACAATTGTACGAAACAGGAATTCAGTCATGTTTGAAACGCTGAAATTTACTTGTCCTAGGAATTTTGAGTGAGGAAAATGATCTTGTTGATAAATGGAATTTATATATGCATGACAACAATTGTACGAAACAGGAATTCAGTCATGTTTGAAACGCTGAAATTTACTTGTCCTAGGAATTTTGAGTGAGGAAAATGATCTTGTTGATAAATGGAATTTATATATGCATGACAACAATTGTACGAAACAGGAATTCAGTCATGTTTGAAACGCTGAAATTTACTTGTCCTAGGAATTTTGAGTGAGGAAAATGATCTTGTTGATAAATGGAATTTATATATGCATGACAACAATTGTACGAAACAGGAATTCAGTCATGTTTGAAACGCTGAAATTTACTTGTCCTAGGAATTTTGAGTGAGGAAAATGATCTTGTTGATAAATGGAATTTATATATGCATGACAACAATTGTACGAAACAGGAATTCAGTCATGTTTGAAACGCTGAAATTTACTTGTCCTAGGAATTTTGAGTGAGGAAAATGATCTTGTTGATAAATGGAATTTATATATGCATGACAACAATTGTACGAAACAGGAATTCAGTCATGTTTGAAACGCTGAAATTTACTTGTCCTAGGAATTTTGAGTGAGGAAAATGATCTTGTTGATAAATGGAATTTATATATGCATAACAACAATTGTACGAAACAGGAATTCAGTCATGTTTGAAACGCTGAAATTTACTTGTCCTAGGAATTTTGAGTGAGGAAAATGATCTTGTTGATAAATGGAATTTATATATGCATGACAACAATTGTACGAAACAGGAATTCAGTCATGTTTGAAACGCTGAAATTTACTTGCCCTAGGAATTTTGAGTGAGGAAAATGATCTTGTTGATAAATGGAATTTATATATGCATAACAACAATTGTACGAAACAGGAATTCAGTCATGTTTGAAACGCTGAAATTTACTTGTCCTAGGAATTTTGAGTGAGGAAAATGATCTTGTTGATAAATGGAATTTATATATGCATGACAACAATTGTACAAAACAGGAATTCAGTCATGTTTGAAACGCTGAAATTTACTTGTCCTTGGAATTTTTACTGAGGAAAATGTTCTTATTGATAAATGGAATTTATATATGCATAACAACAATTGTACAAAACAGGAATTCAGTCATGTTTGAAACGCTGAAATTTACTTGTCCTTGGAATTTTGAGTGAGGAAAATGATCTTATTGATAAATGGAATTTATATATGCATAACAACAATTGTACAAAACAGGAATTCAGTCATGTTTGAAACGCTGAAATTTACTTGTCCTAGGAATTTTGAGTGAGGAAAATGATCTTGTTGATAAATGGAATTTATATATGCATAACAACAATTGTACAAAACAAGAATTCAGTCATGTTTGAAACGCTGAAATTTACATGTCCTTGGAATTTTGAGTGAGGAAAATGTTCTTATTGATAAATGGAATTTATATATGCATGACAACAATTGTACAAAACAGGAATTCAGTCATGTTTGAAACGCTGAAATTTACTTGTCCTAGGAATTTTGAGTGAGGAAAATGATCTTGTTGATAAATGGAATTTATATATGCATGACAACAATTGTACAAAACAGGAATTCAGTCATGTTTGAAACGCTGAAATTTACTTGTCCTAGGAATTTTGAGTGAGGAAAATGATCTTGTTGATAAATGGAATTTATATATGCATGACAACAATTGTACAAAACAGGAATTCAGTCATGTTTGAAACGCTGAAATTTACTTGTCCTAGGAATTTTGAGTGAGGAAAATGATCTTGTTGATAAATGGAATTTATATATGCATAACAACAATTGTACAAAACAAGAATTCAGTCATGTTTGAAACGCTGAAATTTACATGTCCTTGGAATTTTGAGTGAGGAAAATGATCTTATTGATAAATGGAATTTATATATGCATGACAACAATTGTACAAAACAGGAATTCAGTCATGTTTGAAACGCTGAAATTTACTTGTCCTTGGAATTTTGAGTGAGGAAAATGATCTTATTGATAAATGGAATTTATATATGCATGACAACAATTGTACAAAACAGGAATTCAGTCATGTTTGAAACGCTGAAATTTACTTGTCCTTGGAATTTTGAGTGAGGAAAATGATCTTATTGATAAATGGAATTTATATATGCATAACAACAATTGTACAAAACAGGAATTCAGTCATGTTTGAAACGCTGAAATTTACTTGTCCTTGGAATTTTGAGTGAGGAAAATGATCTTATTGATAAATGGAATTTATATATGCATAACAACAATTGTACAAAACAGGAATTCAGTCATGTTTGAAACGCTGAAATTTACTTGTCCTTGGAATTTTGAGTGAGGAAAATGATCTTATTGATAAATGGAATTTATATATGCATGACAACAATTGTACAAAACAGGAATTCAGTCATGTTTGAAACGCTGAAATTTACTTGTCCTTGGAATTTTGAGTGAGGAAAATGATCTTATTGATAAATGGAATTTATATATGCATGACAACAATTGTACAAAACAGGAATTCAGTCATGTTTGAAACGCTGAAATTTACTTGTCCTTGGAATTTTGAGTGAGGAAAATGATCTTATTGATAAATGGAATTTATATATGCATAACAACAATTGTACAAAACAGGAATTCAGTCATGTTTGAAACGCTGAAATTTACTTGTCCTTGGAATTTTGAGTGAGGAAAATGATCTTATTGATAAATGGAATTTATATATGCATGACAACAATTGTACAAAACAAGAATTCAGTCATGTTTGAAACGCTGAAATTTACTTGTCCTTGGAATTTTGAGTGAGGAAAATGATCTTGTTGATAAATGGAATTTATATATGCATAACAACAATTGTACAAAACAAGAATTCAGTCATGTTTGAAACGCTGAAATTTACATGTCCTTGGAATTTTGAGTGAGGAAAATGATCTTATTCATAAATGGAATTTATATATGCATGACAACAATTGTACAAAACAGGAATTCAGTCATGTTTGAAACGCTGAAATTTACTTGTCCTTGGAATTTTGAGTGAGGAAAATGATCTTATTGATAAATGGAATTTATATATGCATGACAACAATTGTACAAAACAGGAATTCAGTCATGTTTGAAACGCTGAAATTTACTTGTCCTTGGAATTTTGAGTGAGGAAAATGATCTTATTGATAAATGGAATTTATATATGCATGACAACAATTGTACAAAACAGGAATTCAGTCATGTTTGAAACGCTGAAATTTACTTGTCCTTGGAATTTTGAGTGAGGAAAATGATCTTATTGATAAATGGAATTTATATATGCATAACAACAATTGTACAAAACAGGAATTCAGTCATGTTTGAAACGCTGAAATTTACTTGTCCTTGGAATTTTGAGTGAGGAAAATGATCTTATTGATAAATGGAATTTATATATGCATGACAACAATTGTACAAAACAGGAATTCAGTCATGTTTGAAACGCTGAAATTTACTTGTCCTTGGAATTTTGAGTGAGGAAAATGATCTTATTGATAAATGGAATTTATATATGCATGACAACAATTGTACAAAACAGGAATTCAGTCATGTTTGAAACGCTGAAATTTACTTGTCCTTGGAATTTTGAGTGAGGAAAATGATCTTATTGATAAATGGAATTTATATATGCATAACAACAATTGTACAAAACAGGAATTCAGTCATGTTTGAAACGCTGAAATTTACTTGTCCTTGGAATTTTGAGTGAGGAAAATGATCTTATTGATAAATGGAATTTATATATGCATGACAACAATTGTACAAAACAGGAATTCAGTCATGTTTGAAACGCTGAAATTTACTTGTCCTTGGAATTTTGAGTGAGGAAAATGATCTTATTGATAAATGGAATTTATATATGCATAACAACAATTGTACAAAACAGGAATTCAGTCATGTTTGAAACGCTGAAATTTACTTGTCCTTGGAATTTTGAGTGAGGAAAATGATCTTATTGATAAATGGAATTTATATATGCATAACAACAATTGTACAAAACAGGAATTCAGTCATGTTTGAAACGCTGAAATTTACTTGTCCTTGGAATTTTGAGTGAGGAAAATGATCTTATTGATAAATGGAATTTATATATGCATAACAACAATTGTACAAAACAGGAATTCAGTCATGTTTGAAACGCTGAAATTTACTTGTCCTTGGAATTTTGAGTGAGGAAAATGATCTTATTGATAAATGGAATTTATATATGCATAACAACAATTGTACAAAACAGGAATTCAGTCATGTTTGAAACGCTGAAATTTACTTGTCCTTGGAATTTTGAGTGAGGAAAATGATCTTATTGATAAATGGAATTTATATATGCATAACAACAATTGTACAAAACAGGAATTCAGTCATGTTTGAAACGCTGAAATTTACTTGTCCTTGGAATTTTGAGTGAGGAAAATGATCTTATTGATAAATGGAATTTATATATGCATAACAACAATTGTACAAAACAGGAATTCAGTCATGTTTGAAACGCTGAAATTTACTTGTCCTTGGAATTTTGAGTGAGGAAAATGATCTTATTGATAAATGGAATTTATATATGCATAACAACAATTGTACAAAACAGGAATTCAGTCATGTTTGAAACGCTGAAATTTACTTGTCCTTGGAATTTTGAGTGAGGAAAATGATCTTATTGATAAATGGAATTTATATATGCATGACAACAATTGTACAAAACAGGAATTCAGTCATGTTTGAAACACTGAAATTTACTTGTCCTTGGAATTTTTACTGAGGAAAATGTTCTTATTGATAAATGGAATTTATATATGCATGACAACAATTGTACAAAACAGGAATTCAGTCATGTTTGAAACGCTGAAATTTACTTGTCCTTGGAATTTTGAGTGAGGAAAATGATCTTATTGATAAATGGAATTTATATATGCATTACAACAATTGTACAAAACAGGAATTCAGTCATGTTTGAAACACTGAAATTTACTTGTCCTTGGAATTTTTACTGAGGAAAATGTTCTTATTGATAAATGGAATTTATATATGCATGACAACAATTGTACAAAACAGGAATTCAGTCATGTTTGAAACGCTGAAATTTACTTGTCCTTGGAATTTTGAGTGAGGAAAATGATCTTATTGATAAATGGAATTTATATATGCATTACAACAATTGTACAAAACAGGAATTCAGTCATGTTTGAAACACTGAAATTCACTTGTCCTTGGAATTTTTACTGAGGAAAATGTTCTTATTGATAAATGGAATTTATATATGCATGACAACAATTGTACAAAACAGGAATTCAGTCATGTTTGAAACGCTGAAATTTACTTGTCCTTGGAATTTTGAGTGAGGAAAATGATCTTATTGATAAATGGAATTTATATATGCATTACAACAATTGTACAAAACAGGAATTCAGTCATGTTTGAAACACTAAAATTTACATGTCCTTGGAATTTTTACTGAGGAAAATGTTCTTATTGATAAATGGAATTTATATATGCATGACAACAATTGTACAAAACAGGAATTCAGTCATGTTTGAAACGCTGAAATTTACTTGTCCTTGGAATTTTGAGTGAGGAAAATGTTCTTATTGATAAATGGAATTTATATATGCATGACAACAATTGTACAAAACAGGAATTCAGTCATGTTTGAAACGCTGAAATTTACTTGTCCTTGGAATTTTCAGTGAGGAAAATGTTCTTATTGATAAATGGAATTTATATATGCATGACAACAATTGTACAAAACAGGAATTCAGTCATGTTTGAAACGCTGAAATTTACTTGTCCTTGGAATTTTGAGTGAGGAAAATGATCTTATTGATAAATGGAATTTATATATGCATAACAACAATTGTACAAAACAGGAATTCAGTCATGTTTGAAACGCTGAAATTTACTTGTCCTTGGAATTTTGAGTGAGGAAAATGTTCTTATTGATAAATGGAATTTATATATGCATAACAACAATTGTACAAAACAGGAATTCAGTCATGTTTGAAACGCTGAAATTTACTTGTCCTTGGAATTTTGAGTGAGGAAAATGATCTTATTGATAAATGGAATTTATATATGCATAACAACAATTGTACAAAACAGGAATTCAGTCATGTTTGAAACGCTGAAATTTACTTGTCCTTGGAATTTTGAGTGAGGAAAATGATCTTATTGATAAATGGAATTTATATATGCATAACAACAATTGTACAAAACAGGAATTCAGTCATGTTTGAAACGCTGAAATTTACTTGTCCTTGGAATTTTGAGTGAGGAAAATGTTCTTATTGATAAATGGAATTTATATATGCATGACAACAATTGTACAAAACAGGAATTCAGTCATGTTTGAAACGCTGAAATTTACTTGTCCTTGGAATTTTGAGTGAGGAAAATGTTCTTATTGATAAATGGAATTTATATATGCATGACAACAATTGTACAAAACAGGAATTCAGTCATGTTTGAAACGCTGAAATTTACTTGTCCTTGGAATTTTGAGTGAGGAAAATGTTCTTATTGATAAATGGAATTTATATATGCATGACAACAATTGTACAAAACAGGAATTCAGTCATGTTTGAAACGCTGAAATTTACTTGTCCTTGGAATTTTGAGTGAGGAAAATGTTCTTATTGATAAATGGAATTTATATATGCATGACAACAATTGTACAAAACAGGAATTCAGTCATGTTTGAAACGCTGAAATTTACTTGTCCTTGGAATTTTGAGTGAGGAAAATGTTCTTATTGATAAATGGAATTTATATATGCATGACAACAATTGTACAAAACAGGAATTCAGTCATGTTTGAAACGCTGAAATTTACTTGTCCTTGGAATTTTGAGTGAGGAAAATGTTCTTATTGATAAATGGAATTTATATATGCATGACAACAATTGTACAAAACAGGAATTCAGTCATGTTTGAAACGCTGAAATTTACTTGTCCTTGGAATTTTGAGTGAGGAAAATGTTCTTATTGATAAATGGAATTTATATATGCATGACAACAATTGTACAAAACAGGAATTCAGTCATGTTTGAAACGCTGAAATTTACTTGTCCTTGGAATTTTGAGTGAGGAAAATGTTCTTATTGATAAATGGAATTTATATATGCATGACAACAATTGTACAAAACAGGAATTCAGTCATGTTTGAAACGCTGAAATTTACTTGTCCTTGGAATTTTGAGTGAGGAAAATGTTCTTATTGATAAATGGAATTTATATATGCATGACAACAATTGTACAAAACAGAAATTCAGTCATGTTTGAAACGCTGAAATTTACTTGTCCTAGGAATTTTTACTGAGGAAAATGTTCTTATTGATAAATGGAATTTATATATGCATGACAACAATTGTACAAAACAGGAATTCAGTCTTGTTTGAAATGCTGAAATTTACGTCCTTGGAATTTTGAGTGAGCAAAATGTTCTTATTGATAAATGGAATTTATATATGCATGACAACAATTGTACAAAACAGGAATTCAGTCATGTTTGAAACGCTGAAATTTACTTGTCCTTGGAATTTTGAGTGAGGAAAATGATCTTATTGATAAATGGAATTTATATATGCATAACAACAATTGTACAAAACAGGAATTCAGTCATGTTTGAAACGCTGAAATTTACTTGTCCTTGGAATTTTGAGTGAGGAAAATGTTCTTATTGATAAATGGAATTTATATATGCATGACAACAATTGTACAAAACAGGAATTCAGTCATGTTTGAAACGCTGAAATTTACTTGTCCTTGGAATTTTGAGTGAGGAAAATGTTCTTATTGATAAATGGAATTTATATATGCATGACAACAATTGTACAAAACAGGAATTCAGTCATGTTTGAAACACTGAAATTTACTTGTCCTTGGAATTTTTACTGAGGAAAATGTTCTTATTGATAAATGGAATTTATATATGCATGACAACAATTGTACAAAACAGGAATTCAGTCATGTTTGAAACGCTGAAATTTACTTGTCCTTGGAATTTTGAGTGAGGAAAATGATCTTATTGATAAATGGAATTTATATATGCATTACAACAATTGTACAAAACAGGAATTCAGTCATGTTTGAAACACTGAAATTTACTTGTCCTTGGAATTTTTACTGAGGAAAATGTTCTTATTGATAAATGGAATTTATATATGCATGACAACAATTGTACAAAACAGGAATTCAGTCATGTTTGAAACGCTGAAATTTACTTGTCCTTGGAATTTTGAGTGAGGAAAATGATCTTATTGATAAATGGAATTTATATATGCATTACAACAATTGTACAAAACAGGAATTCAGTCATGTTTGAAACACTGAAATTCACTTGTCCTTGGAATTTTTACTGAGGAAAATGTTCTTATTGATAAATGGAATTTATATATGCATGACAACAATTGTACAAAACAGGAATTCAGTCATGTTTGAAACGCTGAAATTTACTTGTCCTTGGAATTTTGAGTGAGGAAAATGATCTTATTGATAAATGGAATTTATATATGCATTACAACAATTGTACAAAACAGGAATTCAGTCATGTTTGAAACACTAAAATTTACATGTCCTTGGAATTTTTACTGAGGAAAATGTTCTTATTGATAAATGGAATTTATATATGCATGACAACAATTGTACAAAACAGGAATTCAGTCATGTTTGAAACGCTGAAATTTACTTGTCCTTGGAATTTTGAGTGAGGAAAATGTTCTTATTGATAAATGGAATTTATATATGCATGACAACAATTGTACAAAACAGGAATTCAGTCATGTTTGAAACGCTGAAATTTACTTGTCCTTGGAATTTTCAGTGAGGAAAATGTTCTTATTGATAAATGGAATTTATATATGCATGACAACAATTGTACAAAACAGGAATTCAGTCATGTTTGAAACGCTGAAATTTACTTGTCCTTGGAATTTTGAGTGAGGAAAATGATCTTATTGATAAATGGAATTTATATATGCATAACAACAATTGTACAAAACAGGAATTCAGTCATGTTTGAAACGCTGAAATTTACTTGTCCTTGGAATTTTGAGTGAGGAAAATGTTCTTATTGATAAATGGAATTTATATATGCATAACAACAATTGTACAAAACAGGAATTCAGTCATGTTTGAAACGCTGAAATTTACTTGTCCTTGGAATTTTGAGTGAGGAAAATGATCTTATTGATAAATGGAATTTATATATGCATAACAACAATTGTACAAAACAGGAATTCAGTCATGTTTGAAACGCTGAAATTTACTTGTCCTTGGAATTTTGAGTGAGGAAAATGATCTTATTGATAAATGGAATTTATATATGCATAACAACAATTGTACAAAACAGGAATTCAGTCATGTTTGAAACGCTGAAATTTACTTGTCCTTGGAATTTTGAGTGAGGAAAATGTTCTTATTGATAAATGGAATTTATATATGCATGACAACAATTGTACAAAACAGGAATTCAGTCATGTTTGAAACGCTGAAATTTACTTGTCCTTGGAATTTTGAGTGAGGAAAATGTTCTTATTGATAAATGGAATTTATATATGCATGACAACAATTGTACAAAACAGGAATTCAGTCATGTTTGAAACGCTGAAATTTACTTGTCCTTGGAATTTTGAGTGAGGAAAATGTTCTTATTGATAAATGGAATTTATATATGCATGACAACAATTGTACAAAACAGGAATTCAGTCATGTTTGAAACGCTGAAATTTACTTGTCCTTGGAATTTTGAGTGAGGAAAATGTTCTTATTGATAAATGGAATTTATATATGCATGACAACAATTGTACAAAACAGGAATTCAGTCATGTTTGAAACGCTGAAATTTACTTGTCCTTGGAATTTTGAGTGAGGAAAATGTTCTTATTGATAAATGGAATTTATATATGCATGACAACAATTGTACAAAACAGGAATTCAGTCATGTTTGAAACGCTGAAATTTACTTGTCCTTGGAATTTTGAGTGAGGAAAATGTTCTTATTGATAAATGGAATTTATATATGCATGACAACAATTGTACAAAACAGGAATTCAGTCATGTTTGAAACGCTGAAATTTACTTGTCCTTGGAATTTTGAGTGAGGAAAATGTTCTTATTGATAAATGGAATTTATATATGCATGACAACAATTGTACAAAACAGGAATTCAGTCATGTTTGAAACGCTGAAATTTACTTGTCCTTGGAATTTTGAGTGAGGAAAATGTTCTTATTGATAAATGGAATTTATATATGCATGACAACAATTGTACAAAACAGGAATTCAGTCATGTTTGAAACGCTGAAATTTACTTGTCCTTGGAATTTTGAGTGAGGAAAATGTTCTTATTGATAAATGGAATTTATATATG
The DNA here is from genome assembly GCA_964036315.1 of Acanthosepion esculentum. Taxonomy (NCBI): domain Eukaryota; kingdom Metazoa; phylum Mollusca; class Cephalopoda; order Sepiida; family Sepiidae; genus Acanthosepion; species Acanthosepion esculentum. Next base: position 50,116,026 of record OZ038515.1, read on the forward strand.
CATGACAACAATTGTACAAAACAGAAATTCAGTCATGTTTGAAACGCTGAAATTTACTTGTCCTAGGAATTTTTACTGAGGAAAATGTTCTTATTGATAAATGGAATTTATATATGCATGACAACAATTGTACAAAACAGGAATTCAGTCTTGTTTGAAATGCTGAAATTTACGTCCTTGGAATTTTGAGTGAGCAAAATGTTCTTATTGATAAATGGAATTTATATATGCATGACAACAATTGTACAAAACAGGAATTCAGTCATGTTTGAAACGCTGAAATTTACTTGTCCTTGGAATTTTGAGTGAGGAAAATGTTCTTATTGATAAATGGAATTTATATATGCATGACAACAATTGTACAAAACAGGAATTCAGTCATGTTTGAAACGCTGAAATTTACTTGTCCTTGGAATTTTGAGTGAGGAAAATGTTCTTATTGATAAATGGAATTTATATATGCATGACAACAATTGTACAAAACAGGAATTCAGTCATGTTTGAAACGCTGAAATTTACTTCTCCTAGGAATTTTTACTGAGGAAAATGTTCTTATTGATAAATGGAATTTATATATGCATGACAACAATTGTACAAAACAGGAATTCAGTCTTGTTTGAAATGCTGAAATTTACGTCCTTGGAATTTTGAGTGAGGAAAATGTTCTTATTGATAAATGGAATTTATATATGCATAACAACAATTGTACGAAACAGGAATTCAGTCATGTTTGAAACGCTGAAATTTACTTGTCCTAGGAATTTTTACTGAGGAAAATGTTCTTATTGATAAATGGAATTTATATATGCATGACAACAATTGTACAAAACAGGAATTCAGTCTTGTTTGAAATGCTGAAATTTACGTCCTTGGAATTTTGAGTGAGCAAAATGTTCTTATTGATAAATGGAATTTATATATGCATGACAACAATTGTACAAAACAGGAATTCAGTCATGTTTGAAACGCTGAAATTTACTTGTCCTTGGAATTTTGAGTGAGGAAAATGTTCTTATTGATAAATGGAATTTATATATGCATGACAACAATTGTACAAAACAGGAATTCAGTCATGTTTGAAACGCTGAAATTTACTTGTCCTTGGAATTTTGAGTGAGGAAAATGTTCTTATTGATAAATGGAATTTATATATGCATGACAACAATTGTACAAAACAGGAATTCAGTCATGTTTGAAACGCTGAAATTTACTTGTCCTAGGAATTTTTACTGAGGAAAATGTTCTTATTGATAAATGGAATTTATATATGCATGACAACAATTGTACAAAACAGGAATTCAGTCTTGTTTGAAATGCTGAAATTTACGTCCTTGGAATTTTGAGTGAGGAAAATGTTCTTATTGATAAATGGAATTTATATATGCATAACAACAATTGTACGAAACAGGAATTCAGTCATGTTTGAAACGCTGAAATTTACTTGTCCTAGGAATTTTTACTGAGGAAAATGTTCTTATTGATAAATGGAATTTATATATGCATGACAACAATTGTACAAAACAGAAATTCAGTCATGTTTGAAACGCTGAAATTTACTTGTCCTAGGAATTTTTACTGAGGAAAATGTTCTTATTGATAAATGGAATTTATATATGCATGACAACAATTGTACAAAACAGGAATTCAGTCTTGTTTGAAATGCTGAAATTTACGTCCTTGGAATTTTGAGTGAGGAAAATGTTCTTATTGATAAATGGAATTTATATATGCATAACAACAATTGTACGAAACAGGAATTCAGTCATGTTTGAAACGCTGAAATTTACTTGTCCTAGTAATTTTTACTGAGGAAAATGTTCTTATTGATAAATGGAATTTATATATGCATGACAACAATTGTACAAAACAGGAATTCAGTCATGTTTGAAACGCTGAAATTTACTTGTCCTTGGAATTTTTACTGAGGAAAATGTTCTTATTGATAAATGGAATTTATATATGCATGACAACAATTGTACAAAACAGGAATTCAGTCATGTTTGAAACGCTGAAATTTACTTGTCCTAGGAATTTTTACTGAGGAAATTGTTCTTATTGATAAATGGAATTTATATATGCATGACAACAATTGTACAAAACAGGAATTCAGTCTTGTTTGAAATGCTGAAATTTACGTCCTTGGAATTTTGAGTGAGGAAAATGTTCTTATTGATAAATGGAATTTATATATGCATAACAACAATTGTACGAAACAGGAATTCAGTCATGTTTGAAACGCTGAAATTTACTTGTCCTAGGAATTTTTACTGAGGAAAATGTTCTTATTGATAAATGGAATTTATATATGCATGACAACAATTGTACAAAACAGAAATTCAGTCATGTTTGAAACGCTGAAATTTACTTGTCCTAGGAATTCTTACTGAGGAAAATGTTCTTATTGATAAATGGAATTTATATATGCATGACAACAATTGTACAAAACAGAAATTCAGTCATGTTTGAAACGCTGAAATTTACTTGTCCTAGGAATTTTTACTGAGGAAAATGTTCTTATTGATAAATGGAATTTATATATGCATGACAACAATTGTACAAAACAGGAATTCAGTCTTGTTTGAAATGCTGAAATTTACGTCCTTGGAATTTTGAGTGAGGAAAATGTTCTTGTTGATAAATGGAATTTATATATGCATAACAAGAATTGTACAAAACAGGAATTCAGTCATGTTTGAAACGCTGAAATTTACTTGTCCTTGGAATTTTTACTGAGGAAAATGTTCTTATTGATAAATGGAATTTATATATGCATGACAACAATTGTACAAAACAGGAATTCAGTCATGTTCGAAATGCTGAAATTTACATGTCCTTGGAATTTTGAGTGAGCAAAATGTTCTTATTGATAAATGGAATTTATATATGCATAACAACAATTGTACAAAACAGGAATTCAGTCATGTTTGAAACGCTGAAATTTACTTGTCCTTGGAATTTTGAGTGAGGAAAATGTTCTTATTGATAAATGGAATTTATATATGCATAACAACAATTGTACGAAACAGGAATTCAGTCATGTTTGAAACGCTGAAATTTACTTGTCCTTGGAATTTTTACTGAGGAAAATGTTCTTATTGATAAATGGAATTTATATATGCATGACAACAATTGTACAAAACAGGAATTCAGTCATGTTCGAAATGCTGAAATTTACATGTCCTTGGAATTTTGAGTGAGCAAAATGTTCTTATTGATAAATGGAATTTATATATGCATAACAACAATTGTACAAAACAGGAATTCAGTCATGTTTGAAACGCTGAAATTTACTTGTCCTTGGAATTTTGAGTGAGGAAAATGTTCTTATTGATAAATGGAATTTATATATGCATAACAACAATTGTACGAAACAGGAATTCAGTCATGTTTGAAACGCTGAAATTTACTTGTCCTAGGAATTTTTACTGAGGAAAATGTTCTTATTGATAAATGGAATTTATATATGCATGACAACAATTGTACAAAACAGAAATTCAGTCATGTTTGAAACGCTGAAATTTACTTGTCCTAGGAATTTTTACTGAGGAAAATGTTCTTATTGATAAATGGAATTTATATATGCATGACAACAATTGTACAAAACAGGAATTCAGTCTTGTTTGAAATGCTGAAATTTACGTCCTTGGAATTTTGAGTGAGGAAAATGTTCTTGTTGATAAATGGAATTTATATATGCATAACAAGAATTGTACAAAACAGGAATTCAGTCATGTTTGAAACGCTGAAATTTACTTGTCCTTGGAATTTTTACTGAGGAAAATGTTCTTATTGATAAATGGAATTTATATATGCATGACAACAATTGTACAAAACAGGAATTCAGTCATGTTCGAAATGCTGAAATTTACATGTTCTTGGAATTTTGAGTGAGCAAAATGTTCTTATTGATAAATGGAATTTATATATGCATAACAACAATTGTACAAAACAGGAATTCAGTCATGTTTGAAACGCTGAAATTTACTTGTCCTTGGAATTTTGAGTGAGGAAAATGTTCTTATTGATAAATGGAATTTATATATGCATAACAACAATTGTACGAAACAGGAATTCAGTCATGTTTGAAACGCTGAAATTTACTTGTCCTTGGAATTTTTACTGAGGAAAATGTTCTTATTGATAAATGGAATTTATATATGCATGACAACAATTGTACAAAACAGGAATTCAGTCATGTTCGAAATGCTGAAATTTACAAGTCCTTGGAATTTTGAGTGAGCAAAATGTTCTTATTGATAAATGGAATTTATATATGCATAACAACAATTGTACAAAACAGGAATTCAGTCATGTTTGAAACGCTGAAATTTACTTGTCCTTGGAATTTTGAGTGAGGAAAATGTTCTTATTGATAAATGGAATTTATATATGCATAACAACAATTGTACGAAACAGGAATTCAGTCATGTTTGAAACGCTGAAATTTACTTGTCCTAGGAATTTTTACTGAGGAAAATGTTCTTATTGATAAATGGAATTTATATATGCATGACAACAATTGTACAAAACAGAAATTCAGTCATGTTTAAAACGCTGAAATTTACTTGTCCTAGGAATTTTTGCTGAGGAAAATGTTCTTATTGATAAATGGAATTTATATATGCATGACAACAATTGTACAAAACAGGAATTCAGTCTTGTTTGAAATGCTGAAATTTACGTCCTTGGAATTTTGATTGAGGAAAATGTTCTTGTTGATAAATGGAATTTATATATGCATAACAAGAATTGTACAAAACAGGAATTCAGTCATGTTTGAAACGCTGAAATTTACTTGTCCTTGGAATTTTTACTGAGGAAAATGTTCTTATTGATAAATGGAATTTATATATGCATGACAACAATTGTACAAAACAGGAATTCAGTCATGTTCGAAATGCTGAAATTTACATGTTCTTGGAATTTTGAGTGAGCAAAATGTTCTTATTGATAAATGGAATTTATATATGCATAACAACAATTGTACAAAACAGGAATTCAGTCATGTTTGAAACGCTGAAATTTACGTCCTTGGAATTTTGAGTGAGGAAAATGTTCTTATTGATAAATGGAATTTATATATGCATGACAACAATTGTACAAAACAGAAATTCAGTCATGTTTGAAACGCTGAAATTTACTTGTCCTAGGAATTTTTACTGAGGAAAATGTTCTTATTGATAAATGGAATTTATATATGCATGACAACAATTGTACAAAACAGGAATTCAGTCTTGTTTGAAATGCTGAAATTTACGTCCTTGGAATTTTGAGTGAGGAAAATGTTCTTGTTGATAAATGGAATTTATATATGCATAACAAGAATTGTACAAAACAGGAATTCAGTCATGTTTGAAACGCTGAAATTTACTTGTCCTTGGAATTTTTACTGAGGAAAATGTTCTTATTGATAAATGGAATTTATATATGCATGACAACAATTGTACAAAACAGGAATTCAGTCATGTTCGAAATGCTGAAATTTACATGTTCTTGGAATTTTGAGTGAGCAAAATGTTCTTATTGATAAATGGAATTTATATATGCATAACAACAAATGTACAAAACAGGAATTCAGTCATGTTTGAAACGCTGAAATTTACGTCCTTGGAATTTTGAGTGAGGAAAATGTTCTTATTGATAAATGGAATTTATATATGCATGACAACAATTGTACAAAACAGGAATTCAGTCATGTTTGAAACACTGAAATTTACTTGTCCTTGGAATTTTTACTGAGGAAAATGTTGTTATTGATAAATGGAATTTATATATGCATGACAACAATTGTACAAAACAGGAATTCAGTCTTGTTTGAAATGCTGAAATTTACGTCCTTGGAATTTTGAGTGAGGAAAATGTTCTTGTTGATAAATGGAATTTATATATGCATGACAACAATTGTACAAAATAGGAATTCAGTCATGTTTGAAACGCTGAAATTTACTTGTCCTTGGAATTTTTACTGAGGAAAATGTTCTTATTGATAAATGGAATTTATATATGCATAACAACAATTGTACGAAACAGGAATTCAGTCATGTTTGAAACGCTGAAATTTACTTGTCCTAGGAATTTTTACTGAGGAAAATGTTCTTATTGATAAATGGAATTTATATATGCATAACAAGAATTGTACAAAACAGGAATTCAGTCATGTTTGAAACCCTGAAATTTACTTGTCCTTGGAATTTTTACTGAGGAAAATGTTCTGATTGATAAATGGAATTTATATATGCATGACAACAATTGTACAAAACAGGAATTCAGTCATGTTCGAAATGCTGAAATTTACATGTTCTTGGAATTTTGAGTGAGCAAAATGTTCTTATTGATAAATGGAATTTATATATGCATAACAACAATTGTACAAAACAGGAATTCAGTCATGTTTGAAACGCTGAAATTTACTTGTCCTTGAAATTTTTACTGAGGAAAATGTTCTTATTGATAAATGGAATTTATATATGCATGACAACAATTGTACAAAACAGGAATTCAGTCATGTTTGAAACGCTGAAATTTACTTGTCCTTGAAATTTTTACTGAGGAAAATGTTCTTATTGATAAATGGAATTTATATATGCATGACAACAATTGTACAAAACAGGAATTCAGTCATGTTTGAAACGCTGAAATTTACTTGTCCTTGGAATTTTGAGTGAGGAAAATGTTCTTATTGATAAATGGAATTTATATATGCATGACAACAATTGTACAAAACAGGAATTCAGTCATGTTTGAAATGCTGAAATTTACTTGTCCTTGGAATTTTGAGTGAGGAAAATGTTCTTGTTGATAAATGGAATTTATATATGCATAACAACAATTGTACGAAACAGGAATTCAGTCATGTTTGAAACGCTGAAATTTACTTGTCCTAGGAATTTTTACTGAGGAAAATGTTCTTATTGATAAATGGAATTTATATATGCATGACAACAATTGTACAAAACAGAAATTCAGTCATGTTTGAAACGCTGAAATTTACTTGTCCTAGGAATTTTTACTGAGGAAAATGTTCTTATTGATAAATGGAATTTATATATGCATGACAACAATTGTACAAAACAGAAATTCAGTCATGTTTGAAACGCTGAAATTTACTTGTCCTAGGAATTTTTACTGAGGAAAATGTTCTTATTGATAAATGGAATTTATATATGCATGACAACAATTGTACAAAACAGGAATTCAGTCTTGTTTGAAATGCTGAAATTTACGTCCTTGGAATTTTGAGTGAGGAAAATGTTCTTGTTGATAAATGGAATTTATATATGCATAACAACAATTGTACAAAACAGGAATTCAGTCATGTTTGAAACGCTGAAATTTACTTGTCCTTGGAATTTTGAGTGAGGAAAATGTTCTTATTGATAAATGGAATTTATATATGCATAACAACAATTGTACGAAACAGGAATTCAGTCATGTTTGAAACGCTGAAATTTACTTGTCCTAGGAATTTTTACTGAGGAAAATGTTCTTATTGATAAATGGAATTTATATATGCATGACAACAATTGTACAAAACAGGAATTCAGTCATGTTCGAAATGCTGAAATTTACATGTTCTTGGAATTTTGAGTGAGCAAAATGTTCTTATTGATAAATGGAATTTATATATGCATAACAACAATTGTACAAAACAGGAATTCAGTCATGTTTGAAACGCTGAAATTTACGTCCTTGGAATTTTGAGTGAGGAAAATGTTCTTATTGATAAATGGAATTTATATATGCATGACAACAATTGTACAAAACAGGAATTCAGTCATGTTTGAAACACTGAAATTTACTTGTCCTTGGAATTTTTACTGAGGAAAATGTTCTTATTGATAAATGGAATTTATATATGCATGACAACAATTGTACAAAACAGGAATTCAGTCATGTTCGAAATGCTGAAATTTACATGTTCTTGGAATTTTGAGTGAGCAAAATGTTCTTATTGATAAATGGAATTTATATATGCATAACAACAATTGTACAAAACAGGAATTCAGTCATGTTTGAAACGCTGAAATTTACGTCCTTGGAATTTTGAGTGAGGAAAATGTTCTTATTGATAAATGGAATTTATATATGCATGACAACAATTGTACAAAACAGGAATTCAGTCATGTTTGAAACACTGAAATTTACTTGTCCTTGGAATTTTTACTGAGGAAAATGTTGTTATTGATAAATGGAATTTATATATGCATGACAACAATTGTACAAAACAGGAATTCAGTCTTGTTTGAAATGCTGAAATTTACGTCCTTGGAATTTTGAGTGAGGAAAATGTTCTTGTTGATAAATGGAATTTATATATGCATGACAACAATTGTACAAAATAGGAATTCAGTCATGTTTGAAACGCTGAAATTTACTTGTCCTTGGAATTTTTACTGAGGAAAATGTTCTTATTGATAAATGGAATTTATATATGCATAACAACAATTGTACGAAACAGGAATTCAGTCATGTTTGAAACGCTGAAATTTACTTGTCCTAGGAATTTTTACTGAGGAAAATGTTCTTATTGATAAATGGAATTTATATATGCATGACAACAATTGTACAAAACAGAAATTCAGTCATGTTTGAAACGCTGAAATTTACTTGTCCTAGGAATTTTTACTGAGGAAAATGTTCTTATTGATAAATGGAATTTATATATGCATGACAACAATTGTACAAAACAGGAATTCAGTCTTGTTTGAAATGCTGAAATTTACGTCCTTGGAATTTTGAGTGAGGAAAATGTTCTTGTTGAGAAATGGAATTTATATATGCATAACAAGAATTGTACAAAACAGGAATTCAGTCATGTTTGAAACCCTGAAATTTACTTGTCCTTGGAATTTTTACTGAGGAAAATGTTCTGATTGATAAATGGAATTTATATATGCATGACAACAATTGTACAAAACAGGAATTCAGTCATGTTCGAAATGCTGAAATTTACATGTTCTTGGAATTTTGAGTGAGCAAAATGTTCTTATTGATAAGTGGAATTTATATATGCATAACAACAATTGTACAAAACAGGAATTCAGTCATGTTTGAAACGCTGAAATTTACTTGTCCTTGAAATTTTTACTGAGGAAAATGTTCTTATTGATAAATGGAATTTATATATGCATGACAACAATTGTACAAAACAGGAATTCAGTCATGTTTGAAACGCTGAAATTTACTTGTCCTTGAAATTTTTACTGAGGAAAATGTTCTTATTGATAAATGGAATTTATATATGCATGACAACAATTGTACAAAACAGGAATTCAGTCATGTTTGAAACGCTGAAATTTACTTGTCCTTGGAATTTTGAGTGAGGAAAATGTTCTTATTGATAAATGGAATTTATATATGCATGACAACAATTGTACAAAACAGGAATTCAGTCATGTTTGAAATGCTGAAATTTACTTGTCCTTGGAATTTTGAGTGAGGAAAATGTTCTTGTTGATAAATGGAATTTATATATGCATAACAACAATTGTACGAAACAGGAATTCAGTCATGTTTGAAACGCTGAAATTTACTTGTCCTAGGAATTTTTACTGAGGAAAATGTTCTTATTGATAAATGGAATTTATATATGCATGACAACAATTGTACAAAACAGAAATTCAGTCATGTTTGAAACGCTGAAATTTACTTGTCCTAGGAATTTTTACTGAGGAAAATGTTCTTATTGATAAATGGAATTTATATATGCATGACAACAATTGTACAAAACAGAAATTCAGTCATGTTTGAAACGCTGAAATTTACTTGTCCTAGGAATTTTTACTGAGGAAAATGTTCTTATTGATAAATGGAATTTATATATGCATGACAACAATTGTACAAAACAGGAATTCAGTCTTGTTTGAAATGCTGAAATTTACGTCCTTGGAATTTTGAGTGAGGAAAATGTTCTTGTTGATAAATGGAATTTATATATGCATAACAACAATTGTACAAAACAGGAATTCAGTCATGTTTGAAACGCTGAAATTTACTTGTCCTTGGAATTTTGAGTGAGGAAAATGTTCTTATTGATAAATGGAATTTATATATGCATAACAACAATTGTACGAAACAGGAATTCAGTCATGTTTGAAACGCTGAAATTTACTTGTCCTAGGAATTTTTACTGAGGAAAATGTTCTTATTGATAAATGGAATTTATATATGCATGACAACAATTGTACAAAACAGGAATTCAGTCATGTTCGAAATGCTGAAATTTACATGTTCTTGGAATTTTGAGTGAGCAAAATGTTCTTATTGATAAATGGAATTTATATATGCATAACAACAATTGTACAAAACAGGAATTCAGTCATGTTTGAAACGCTGAAATTTACGTCCTTGGAATTTTGAGTGAGGAAAATGTTCTTATTGATAAATGGAATTTATATATGCATGACAACAATTGTACAAAACAGGAATTCAGTCATGTTTGAAACACTGAAATTTACTTGTCCTTGGAATTTTTACTGAGGAAAATGTTCTTATTGATAAATGGAATTTATATATGCATGACAACAATTGTACAAAACAGGAATTCAGTCTTGTTTGAAATGCTGAAATTTACGTCCTTGGAATTTTGAGTGAGGAAAATGTTCTTGTTGATAAATGGAATTTATATATGCATGACAACAATTGTACAAAATAGGAATTCAGTCATGTTTGAAACGCTGAAATTTACTTGTCCTTGGAATTTTTACTGAGGAAAATGTTCTTATTGATAAATGGAATTTATATATGCATAACAACAATTGTACGAAACAGGAATTCAGTCATGTTTGAAACGCTGAAATTTACTTGTCCTAGGAATTTTTACTGAGGAAAATGTTCTTATTGATAAATGGAATTTATATATGCATGACAACAATTGTACAAAACAGAAATTCAGTCATGTTTGAAACGCTGAAATTTACTTGTCCTAGGAATTTTTACTGAGGAAAATGTTCTTATTGATAAATGGAATTTATATATGCATAACAACAATTGTACAAAACAGGAATTCAGTCATGTTTGAAACGCTGAAATTTACGTCCTTGGAATTTTGAGTGAGGAAAATGTTCTTATTGATAAATGGAATTTATATATGCATGACAACAATTGTACAAAACAGGAATTCAGTCATGTTTGAAACACTGAAATTTACTTGTCCTTGGAATTTTTACTGAGGAAAATGTTGTTATTGATAAATGGAATTTATATATGCATGACAACAATTGTACAAAACAGGAATTCAGTCTTGTTTGAAATGCTGAAATTTACGTCCTTGGAATTTTGAGTGAGGAAAATGTTCTTGTTGATAAATGGAATTTATATATGCATAACAACAATTGTACAAAACAGGAATTCAGTCATGTTTGAAACGCTGAAATTTACTTGTCCTTGGAATTTTTACTGAGGAAAATGTTCTTATTGATAAATGGAATTTATATATGCATAACAACAATTGTACGAAACAGGAATTCAGTCATGTTTGAAACGCTGAAATTTACTTGTCCTAGGAATTTTTACTGAGGAAAATGTTCTTATTGATAAATGGAATTTATATATGCATGACAACAATTGTACAAAACAGGAATTCAGTCATGTTCGAAATGCTGAAATTTACATGTTCTTGGAATTTTGAGTGAGCAAAATGTTCTTATTGATAAATGGAATTTATATATGCATAACAACAATTGTACAAAACAGGAATTCAGTCATGTTTGAAACGCTGAAATTTACGTCCTTGGAATTTTGAGTGAGGAAAATGTTCTTATTGATAAATGGAATTTATATATGCATGACAACAATTGTACAAAACAGGAATTCAGTCATGTTTGAAACACTGAAATTTACTTGTCCTTGGAATTTTTACTGAGGAAAATGTTCTTATTGATAAATGGAATTTATATATGCATGACAACAATTGTACAAAACAGGAATTCAGTCTTGTTTGAAATGCTGAAATTTACGTCCTTGGAATTTTGAGTGAGGAAAATGTTCTTGTTGATAAATGGAATTTATATATGCATGACAACAATTGTACAAAATAGGAATTCAGTCATGTTTGAAACGCTGAAATTTACTTGTCCTTGGAATTTTTACTGAGGAAAATGTTCTTATTGATAAATGGAATTTATATATGCATAACAACAATTGTACGAAACAGGAATTCAGTCATGTTTGAAACGCTGAAATTTACTTGTCCTAGGAATTTTTACTGAGGAAAATGTTCTTATTGATAAATGGAATTTATATATGCATGACAACAATTGTACAAAACAGAAATTCAGTCATGTTTGAAACGCTGAAATTTACTTGTCCTAGGAATTTTTACTGAGGAAAATGTTCTTATTGATAAATGGAATTTATATATGCATAACAACAATTGTACAAAACAGGAATTCAGTCATGTTTGAAACGCTGAAATTTACGTCCTTGGAATTTTGAGTGAGGAAAATGTTCTTATTGATAAATGGAATTTATATATGCATGACAACAATTGTACAAAACAGGAATTCAGTCATGTTTGAAACACTGAAATTTACTTGTCCTTGGAATTTTTACTGAGGAAAATGTTGTTATTGATAAATGGAATTTATATATGCATGACAACAATTGTACAAAACAGGAATTCAGTCTTGTTTGAAATGCTGAAATTTACGTCCTTGGAATTTTGAGTGAGGAAAATGTTCTTGTTGATAAATGGAATTTATATATGCATGACAACAATTGTACAAAATAGGAATTCAGTCATGTTTGAAACGCTGAAATTTACTTGTCCTTGGAATTTTTACTGAGGAAAATGTTCTTATTGATAAATGGAATTTATATATGCATAACAACAATTGTACGAAACAGGAATTCAGTCATGTTTGAAACGCTGAAATTTACTTGTCCTAGGAATTTTTACTGAGGAAAATGTTCTTATTGATAAATGGAATTTATATATGCATGACAACAATTGTACAAAACAGAAATTCAGTCATGTTTGAAACGCTGAAATTTACTTGTCCTAGGAATTTTTACTGAGGAAAATGTTCTTATTGATAAATGGAATTTATATATGCATGACAACAATTGTACAAAACAGGAATTCAGTCTTGTTTGAAATGCTGAAATTTACGTCCTTGGAATTTTGAGTGAGGAAAATGTTCTTGTTGAGAAATGGAATTTATATATGCATAACAAGAATTGTACAAAACAGGAATTCAGTCATGTTTGAAACGCTGAAATTTACTTGTCCTTGGAATTTTTACTGAGGAAAATGTTCTGATTGATAAATGGAATTTATATATGCATGACAACAATTGTACAAAACAGGAATTCAGTCATGTTCGAAATGCTGAAATTTACATGTTCTTGGAATTTTGAGTGAGCAAAATGTTCTTATTGATAAATGGAATTTATATATGCATAACAACAATTGTACAAAACAGGAATTCAGTCATGTTTGAAACGCTGAAATTTACTTGTCCTTGAAATTTTTACTGAGGAAAATGTTCTTATTGATAAATGGAATTTATATATGCATGACAACAATTGTACAAAACAGGAATTCAGTCATGTTTGAAACGCTGAAATTTACTTGTCCTTGAAATTTTTACTGAGGAAAATGTTCTTATTGATAAATGGAATTTATATATGCATGACAACAATTGTACAAAACAGGAATTCAGTCATGTTTGAAACGCTGAAATTTACTTGTCCTTGGAATTTTGAGTGAGGAAAATGTTCTTATTGATAAATGGAATTTATATATGCATGACAACAATTGTACAAAACAGGAATTCAGTCATGTTTGAAATGCTGAAATTTACTTGTCCTTGGAATTTTGAGTGAGGAAAATGTTCTTGTTGATAAATGGAATTTATATATGCATAACAACAATTGTACGAAACAGGAATTCAGTCATGTTTGAAACGCTGAAATTTACTTGTCCTAGGAATTTTTACTGAGGAAAATGTTCTTATTGATAAATGGAATTTATATATGCATGACAACAATCGTACAAAACAGAAATTCAGTCATGTTTGAAACGCTGAAATTTACTTGTCCTAGGAATTTTTACTGAGGAAAATGTTCTTATTGATAAATGGAATTTATATATGCATGACAACAATTGTACAAAACAGAAATTCAGTCATGTTTGAAACGCTGAAATTTACTTGTCCTAGGAATTTTTACTGAGGAAAATGTTCTTATTGATAAATGGAATTTATATATGCATGACAACAATTGTACAAAACAGGAATTCAGTCTTGTTTGAAATGCTGAAATTTACGTCCTTGGAATTTTGAGTGAGGAAAATGTTCTTGTTGATAAATGGAATTTATATATGCATAACAACAATTGTACAAAACAGGAATTCAGTCATGTTTGAAACGCTGAAATTTACTTGTCCTTGGAATTTTGAGTGAGGAAAATGTTCTTATTGATAAATGGAATTTATATATGCATAACAACAATTGTACGAAACAGGAATTCAGTCATGTTTGAAACGCTGAAATTTACTTGTCCTTGGAATTTTTACTGAGGAAAATGTTCTTATTGATAAATGGAATTTATATATGCATGACAACAATTGTACAAAACAGGAATTCAGTCATGTTCGAAATGCTGAAATTAACATGTCCTTGGAATTTTGAGTGAGCAAAATGTTCTTATTGATAAATGGAATTTATATATGCATAACAACAATTGTACAAAACAGGAATTCAGTCATGTTTGAAACGCTGAAATTTACTTGTCCTTGGAATTTTGAGTGAGGAAAATGTTCTTATTGATAAATGGAATTTATATATGCATAACAACAATTGTACGAAACAGGAATTCAGTCATGTTTGAAACGCTGAAATTTACTTGTCCTAGGAATTTTTACTGAGGAAAATGTTCTTATTGATAAATGGAATTTATATATTCATGACAACAATTGTACAAAACAGGAATTCAGTCATGTTCGAAATGCTGAAATTTACATGTTCTTGGAATTTTGAGTGAGCAAAATGTTCTTATTGATAAATGGAATTTATATATGCATAACAACAATTGTACAAAACAGGAATTCAGTCATGTTTGAAACGCTGAAATTTACGTCCTTGGAATTTTGAGTGAGGAAAATGTTCTTATTGATAAATGGAATTTATATATGCATGACAACAATTGTACAAAACAGGAATTCAGTCATGTTTGAAACACTGAAATTTACTTGTCCTTGGAATTTGTACTGAGGAAAATGTTCTTATTGATAAATGGAATTTATATATGCATGACAACAATTGTACAAAACAGGAATTCAGTCTTGTTTGAAATGCTGAAATTTACGTCCTTGGAATTTTGAGTGAGGAAAATGTTCTTGTTGATAAATGGAATTTATATATGCATGACAACAATTGTACAAAATAGGAATTCAGTCATGTTTGAAATGCTGAAATTTACTTGTCCTTGGAATTTTTACTGAGGAAAATGTTCTTATTGATAAATGGAATTTATATATGCATAACAACAATTGTACGAAACAGGAATTCAGTCATGTTTGAAACGCTGAAATTTACTTGTCCTAGGAATTTTTACTGAGGAAAATGTTCTTATTGATAAATGGAATTTATATATGCATGACAACAATTGTACAAAACAGAAATTCAGTCATGTTTGAAACGCTGAAATTTACTTGTCCTAGGAATTTTTACTGAGGAAAATGTTCTTATTGATAAATGGAATTTATATATGCATGACAACAATTGTACAAAACAGGAATTCAGTCTTGTTTGAAATGCTGAAATTTACGTCCTTGGAATTTTGAGTGAGGAAAATGTTCTTGTTGAGAAATGGAATTTATATATGCATAACAAGAATTGTACAAAACAGGAATTCAGTCATGTTTGAAACGCTGAAATTTACTTGTCCTTGGAATTTTTACTGAGGAAAATGTTCTGATTGATAAATGGAATTTATATATGCATGACAACAATTGTACAAAACAGGAATTCAGTCATGTTCGAAATGCTGAAATTTACATGTTCTTGGAATTTTGAGTGAGCAAAATGTTCTTATTGATAAATGGAATTTATATATGCATAACAACAATTGTACAAAACAGGAATTCAGTCATGTTTGAAACGCTGAAATTTACTTGTCCTTGAAATTTTTACTGAGGAAAATGTTCTTATTGATAAATGGAATTTATATATGCATGACAACAATTGTACAAAACAGGAATTCAGTCATGTTTGAAACGCTGAAATTTACTTGTCCTTGAAATTTTTACTGAGGAAAATGTTCTTATTGATAAATGGAATTTATATATGCATGACAACAATTGTACAAAACAGGAATTCAGTCATGTTTGAAACGCTGAAATTTACTTGTCCTTGGAATTTTGAGTGAGGAAAATGTTCTTATTGATAAATGGAATTTATATATGCATGACAACAATTGTACAAAACAGGAATTCAGTCATGTTTGAAATGCTGAAATTTACTTGTCCTTGGAATTTTGAGTGAGGAAAATGTTCTTGTTGATAAATGGAATTTATATATGCATAACAACAATTGTACGAAACAGGAATTCAGTCATGTTTGAAACGCTGAAATTTACTTGTCCTAGGAATTTTTACTGAGGAAAATGTTCTTATTGATAAATGGAATTTATATATGTATGACAACAATTGTACAAAACAGAAATTCAGTCATGTTTGAAACGCTGAAATTTACTTGTCCTAGGAATTTTTACTGAGGAAAATGTTCTTATTGATAAATGGAATTTATATATGCATGACAACAATTGTACAAAACAGAAATTCAGTCATGTTTGAAACGCTGAAATTTACTTGTCCTAGGAATTTTTACTGAGGAAAATGTTCTTATTGATAAATGGAATTTATATATGCATGACAACAATTGTACAAAACAGGAATTCAGTCTTGTTTGAAATGCTGAAATTTACGTCCTTGGAATTTTGAGTGAGGAAAATGTTCTTGTTGATAAATGGAATTTATATATGCATAACAACAATTGTACAAAACAGGAATTCAGTCATGTTTGAAACGCTGAAATTTACTTGTCCTTGGAATTTTGAGTGAGGAAAATGTTCTTATTGATAAATGGAATTTATATATGCATAACAACAATTGTACGAAACAGGAATTCAGTCATGTTTGAAACGCTGAAATTTACTTGTCCTTGGAATTTTTACTGAGGAAAATGTTCTTATTGATAAATGGAATTTATATATGCATGACAACAATTGTACAAAACAGGAATTCAGTCATGTTCGAAATGCTGAAATTTACATGTCCTTGGAATTTTGAGTGAGCAAAATGTTCTTATTGATAAATGGAATTTATATATGCATAACAACAATTGTACAAAACAGGAATTCAGTCATGTTTGAAACGCTGAAATTTACTTGTCCTTGGAATTTTGAGTGAGGAAAATGTTCTTATTGATAAATGGAATTTATATATGCATAACAACAATTGTACGAAACAGGAATTCAGTCATGTTTGAAACGCTGAAATTTACTTGTCCTAGGAATTTTTACTGAGGAAAATGTTCTTATTGATAAATGGAATTTATATATTCATGACAACAATTGTACAAAACAGGAATTCAGTCATGTTCGAAATGCTGAAATTTACATGTTCTTGGAATTTTGAGTGAGCAAAATGTTCTTATTGATAAATGGAATTTATATATGCATAACAACAATTGTACAAAACAGGAATTCAGTCATGTTTGAAACGCTGAAATTTACGTCCTTGGAATTTTGAGTGAGGAAAATGTTCTTATTGATAAATGGAATTTATATATGCATGACAACAATTGTACAAAACAGGAATTCAGTCATGTTTGAAACACTGAAATTTACTTGTCCTTGGAATTTTTACTGAGGAAAATGTTCTTATTGATAAATGGAATTTATATATGCATGACAACAATTGTACAAAACAGGAATTCAGTCTTGTTTGAAATGCTGAAATTTACGTCCTTGGAATTTTGAGTGAGGAAAATGTTCTTGTTGATAAATGGAATTTATATATGCATGACAACAATTGTACAAAATAGGAATTCAGTCATGTTTGAAATGCTGAAATTTACTTGTCCTTGGAATTTTTACTGAGGAAAATGTTCTTATTGATAAATGGAATTTATATATGCATAACAACAATTGTACGAAACAGGAATTCAGTCATGTTTGAAACGCTGAAATTTACTTGTCCTAGGAATTTTTACTGAGGAAAATGTTCTTATTGATAAATGGAATTTATATATGCATGACAACAATTGTACAAAACAGAAATTCAGTCATGTTTGAAACGCTGAAATTTACTTGTCCTAGGAATTTTTACTGAGGAAAATGTTCTTATTGATAAATGGAATTTATATATGCATGACAACAATTGTACAAAACAGGAATTCAGTCTTGTTTGAAATGCTGAAATTTACGTCCTTGGAATTTTGAGTGAGGAAAATGTTCTTGTTGATAAATGGAATTTATATATGCATAACAAGAATTGTACAAAACAGGAATTCAGTCATGTTTGAAACGCTGAAATTTACTTGTCCTTGGAATTTTTACTGAGGAAAATGTTCTTATTGATAAATGGAATTTATATATGCATGACAACAATTGTACAAAACAGGAATTCAGTCATGTTCGAAATGCTGAAATTTACATGTTCTTGGAATTTTGAGTGAGCAAAATGTTCTTATTGATAAATGGAATTTATATATGCATAACAACAATTGTACAAAACAGGAATTCAGTCATGTTTGAAACGCTGAAATTTACTTGTCCTTGAAATTTTTACTGAGGAAAATTTTCTTATTGATAAATGGAATTTATATATGCATGACAACAATTGTACAAAACAGGAATTCAGTCATGTTTGAAACGCTGAAATTTACTTGTCCTTGAAATTTTTACTGAGGAAAATGTTCTTATTGATAAATGGAATTTATATATGCATGACAACAATTGTACAAAACAGGAATTCAGTCATGTTTGAAACGCTGAAATTTACATGTCCTTGGAATTTTGAGTGAGGAAAATGTTCTTATTGATAAATGGAATTTATATATGCATGACAACAATTGTACAAAACAGGAATTCAGTCATGTTTGAAATGCTGAAATTTACTTGTCCTTGGAATTTTGAGTAAGGAAAATGTTCTTATTGATAAATGGAATTTATATATGCATGACAACAATTGTACAAAACAGGAATTCAGTCATGTTTGAAACGCTGAAATTTACTTGTCCATGAAATTTTTACTGAGGAAAATGTTCTTATTGATAAATGGAATAAATATATGCATGACAACAATTGTACAAAACAGGAATTCAGTCATGTTTGAAACGCTGAAATTTACTTGTCCTTGAAATTTTTACTGAGGAAAATGTTCTTATTGATAAATGGAATTTATATATGCATGACAACAATTGTACAAAACAGGAATTCAGTCATGTTTGAAACGCTGAAATTTACTTGTCCTTGGAATTTTGAGTGAGGAAAATGATCTTGTTGATAAATGGAATTTATATATGCATGACAACAATTGTACAAAACAGGAATTCAGTCATGTTCGAAATGCTGAAATTTACATGTCATTGGAATTTTGAGTGAGGAAAATGTTCTTATTGATAAATGGAATTTATATATGAATAACAACAATTGTACAAAACCGGAATTCATTCAGGTTTGAAATGCTGAAATTTACTTGTCCTTGGAATTTTGAGTGAGGAAAATGTTCTTATTGATAAATGGAATTTATATATGCATGACAACAATTGTACAAAACAGGAATTCAGTCATGTTTGAAATGCTGAAATTTACTTGTCCTTGGAATTTTGAGTGAGGAAAATGTTCTTATTGATAAATGGAATTTATATATGCATGACAACAATTGTACAAAACAGGAATTCAGTCATGTTTGAAACGCTGAAATTTACTTGTCCTTGGAATTTTGAGTGAGGAAAATGTTCTTATTGATAAATGGAATTTATATATGCATGACAACAATTGTACAAAACAGGAATTCAGTCATGTTTGAAACGCTGAAATTTACTTGTCCTTGGAATTTTTACTGAGGAAAATGTTATTATTGATAAATGGAATTTATATATGCATGACAACAATTGTACAGAACAGGAATTCAGTCATGTTCGAAATGCTGAAATTTACATGTTCTTGGAATTTTGAGTGAGCAAAATGTTCTTATTGATAAATGGAATTTATATATGCATAACAACAATTGTACAAAACAGGAATTCAGTCATGTTTGAAACGCTGAAATTTACTTGTCCTTGAAATTTTTACTGAGGAAAATGTTCTTATTGATAAATGGAATTTATATATGCATGACAACAATTGTACAAAACAGGAATTCAGTCATGTTTGAAACGCTGAAATTTACTTGTCCTTGAAATTTTTACTGAGGAAAATGTTCTTATTGATAAATGGAATTTATATATGCATGACAACAATTGTACAAAACAGGAATTCAGTCATGTTTGAAACGCTGAAATTTACTTGTCCTTGGAATTTTGAGTGAGGAAAATGTTCTTATTGATAAATGGAATTTATATATGCATGACAACAATTGTACAAAACAGGAATTCAGTCATGTTTGAAATGCTGAAATTTACTTGTCCTTGGAATTTTGAGTAAGGAAAATGTTCTTATTGATAAATGGAATTTATATATGCATGACAACAATTGTACAAAACAGGAATTCAGTCATGTTTGAAACGCTGAAATTTACTTGTCCTTGAAATTTTTACTGAGGAAAATGTTCTTATTGATAAATGGAATTTATATATGCATGACAACAATTGTACAAAACAGGAATTCAGTCATGTTTGAAACGCTGAAATTTACTTGTCCTTGAAATTTTTACTGAGGAAAATGTTCTTATTGATAAATGGAATTTATATATGCATGACAACAATTGTACAAAACAGGAATTCAGTCATGTTTGAAACGCTGAAATTTACTTGTCCTTGGAATTTTGAGTGAGGAAAATGATCTTGTTGATAAATGGAATTTATATATGCATGACAACAATTGTACAAAACAGGAATTCAGTCATGTTCGAAATGCTGAAATTTACATGTCATTGGAATTTTGAGTGAGGAAAATGTTCTTATTGATAAATGGAATTTATATATGAATAACAACAATTGTACAAAACCGGAATTCATTCAGGTTTGAAATGCTGAAATTTACTTGTCCTTGGAATTTTGAGTGAGGAAAATGTTCTTATTGATAAATGGAATTTATATATGCATGACAACAATTGTACAAAACAGGAATTCAGTCATGTTTGAAATGCTGAAATTTACTTGTCCTTGGAATTTTGAGTGAGGAAAATGTTCTTATTGATAAATGGAATTTATATATGCATGACAACAATTGTACAAAACAGGAATTCAGTCATGTTTGAAACGCTGAAATTTACTTGTCCTTGGAATTTTGAGTGAGGAAAATGATCTTGTTGATAAATGGAATTTATATATGCATGACAACAATTGTACAAAACAGGAATTCAGTCATGTTCGAAATGCTGAAATTTACATGTCATTGGAATTTTGAGTGAGGAAAATGTTCTTATTGATAAATGGAATTTATATATGAATAACAACAATTGTACAAAACCGGAATTCATTCAGGTTTGAAATGCTGAAATTTACTTGTCCTTGGAATTTTGAGTGAGGAAAATGTTCTTATTGATAAATGGAATTTATATATGCATGACAACAATTGTACAAAACAGGAATTCAGTCATGTTTGAAATGCTGAAATTTACTTGTCCTTGGAATTTTGAGTAAGGAAAATGTTCTTATTGATAAATGGAATTTATATATGCATGACAACAATTGTACAAAACAGGAATTCAGTCATGTTTGAAACGCTGAAATTTACTTGTCCTTGAAATTTTTACTGAGGAAAATGTTCTTATTGATAAATGGAATTTATATATGCATGACAACAATTGTACAAAACAGGAATTCAGTCATGTTTGAAACGCTGAAATTTACTTGTCCTTGAAATTTTTACTGAGGAAAATGTTCTTATTGATAAATGGAATTTATATATGCATGACAACAATTGTACAAAACAGGAATTCAGTCATGTTTGAAACGCTGAAATTTACTTGTCCTTGGAATTTTGAGTGAGGAAAATGATCTTGTTGATAAATGGAATTTATATATGCATGACAACAATTGTACAAAACAGGAATTCAGTCATGTTCGAAATGCTGAAATTTACATGTCATTGGAATTTTGAGTGAGGAAAATGTTCTTATTGATAAATGGAATTTATATATGAATAACAACAATTGTACAAAACCGGAATTCATTCAGGTTTGAAATGCTGAAATTTACTTGTCCTTGGAATTTTGAGTGAGGAAAATGTTCTTATTGATAAATGGAATTTATATATGCATGACAACAATTGTACAAAACAGGAATTCAGTCATGTTTGAAATGCTGAAATTTACTTGTCCTTGGAATTTTGAGTAAGGAAAATGTTCTTATTGATAAATGGAATTTATATATGCATGACAACAATTGTACAAAACAGGAATTCAGTCATGTTTGAAACGCTGAAATTTACTTGTCCTTGAAATTTTTACTGAGGAAAATGTTCTTATTGATAAATGGAATTTATATATGCATGACAACAATTGTACAAAACAGGAATTCAGTCATGTTTGAAACGCTGAAATTTACTTGTCCTTGAAATTTTTACTGAGGAAAATGTTCTTATTGATAAATGGAATTTATATATGCATGACAACAATTGTACAAAACAGGAATTCAGTCATGTTTGAAACGCTGAAATTTACTTGTCCTTGGAATTTTGAGTGAGGAAAATGATCTTGTTGATAAATGGAATTTATATATGCATGACAACAATTGTACAAAACAGGAATTCAGTCATGTTCGAAATGCTGAAATTTACATGTCATTGGAATTTTGAGTGAGGAAAATGTTCTTATTGATAAATGGAATTTATATATGAATAACAACAATTGTACAAAACCGGAATTCATTCAGGTTTGAAATGCTGAAATTTACTTGTCCTTGGAATTTTGAGTGAGGAAAATGTTCTTATTGATAAATGGAATTTATATATGCATGACAACAATTGTACAAAACAGGAATTCAGTCATGTTTGAAATGCTGAAATTTACTTGTCCTTGGAATTTTGAGTGAGGAAAATGTTCTTATTGATAAATGGAATTTATATATGCATGACAACAATTGTACAAAACAGGAATTCAGTCATGTTTGAAACGCTGAAATTTACTTGTCCTTGGAATTTTGAGTGAGGAAAATGATCTTGTTGATAAATGGAATTTATATATGCATGACAACAATTGTACAAAACAGGAATTCAGTCATGTTCGAAATGCTGAAATTTACATGTCATTGGAATTTTGAGTGAGGAAAATGTTCTTATTGATAAATGGAATTTATATATGAATAACAACAATTGTACAAAACCGGAATTCATTCAGGTTTGAAATGCTGAAATTTACTTGTCCTTGGAATTTTGAGTGAGGAAAATGTTCTTATTGATAAATGGAATTTATATATGCATGACAACAATTGTACAAAACAGGAATTCAGTCATGTTTGAAATGCTGAAATTTACTTGTCCTTGGAATTTTGAGTGAGGAAAATGTTCTTATTGATAAATGGAATTTATATATGCATGACAACAATTGTACAAAACAGGAATTCAGTCATGTTTGAAACGCTGAAATTTACTTGTCCTTGGAATTTTGAGTGAGGAAAATGTTCTTATTGATAAATGGAATTTATATATGCATGACAACAATTGTACAAAACAGGAATTCAGTCATGTTTGAAACGCTGAAATTTACTTGTCCTTGGAATTTTTACTGAGGAAAATGTTATTATTGATAAATGGAATTTATATATGCATGACAACAATTGTACAGAACAGGAATTCAGTCATGTTCGAAATGCTGAAATTTACATGTTCTTGGAATTTTGAGTGAGCAAAATGTTCTTATTGATAAATGGAATTTATATATGCATAACAACAATTGTACAAAACAGGAATTCAGTCATGTTTGAAACGCTGAAATTTACTTGTCCTTGAAATTTTTACTGAGGAAAATGTTCTTATTGATAAATGGAATTTATATATGCATGACAACAATTGTACAAAACAGGAATTCAGTCATGTTTGAAACGCTGAAATTTACTTGTCCTTGAAATTTTTACTGAGGAAAATGTTCTTATTGATAAATGGAATTTATATATGCATGACAACAATTGTACAAAACAGGAATTCAGTCATGTTTGAAACGCTGAAATTTACTTGTCCTTGGAATTTTGAGTGAGGAAAATGTTCTTATTGATAAATGGAATTTATATATGCATGACAACAATTGTACAAAACAGGAATTCAGTCATGTTTGAAATGCTGAAATTTACTTGTCCTTGGAATTTTGAGTAAGGAAAATGTTCTTATTGATAAATGGAATTTATATATGCATGACAACAATTGTACAAAACAGGAATTCAGTCATGTTTGAAACGCTGAAATTTACTTGTCCTTGAAATTTTTACTGAGGAAAATGTTCTTATTGATAAATGGAATTTATATATGCATGACAACAATTGTACAAAACAGGAATTCAGTCATGTTTGAAACGCTGAAATTTACTTGTCCTTGAAATTTTTACTGAGGAAAATGTTCTTATTGATAAATGGAATTTATATATGCATGACAACAATTGTACAAAACAGGAATTCAGTCATGTTTGAAACGCTGAAATTTACTTGTCCTTGGAATTTTGAGTGAGGAAAATGATCTTGTTGATAAATGGAATTTATATATGCATGACAACAATTGTATAAAACAGGAATTCAGTCATGTTCGAAATGCTGAAATTTACATGTCATTGGAATTTTGAGTGAGGAAAATGTTCTTATTGATAAATGGAATTTATATATGAATAACAACAATTGTACAAAACCGGAATTCATTCAGGTTTGAAATGCTGAAATTTACTTGTCCTTGGAATTTTGAGTGAGGAAAATGTTCTTATTGATAAATGGAATTTATATATGCATGACAACAATTGTACAAAACAGGAATTCAGTCATGTTTGAAATGCTGAAATTTACTTGTCCTTGGAATTTTGAGTGAGGAAAATGTTCTTATTGATAAATGGAATTTATATATGCATGACAACAATTGTACAAAACAGGAATTCAGTCATGTTTGAAACGCTGAAATTTACTTGTCCTTGGAATTTTGAGTGAGGAAAATGTTCTTATTGATAAATGGAATTTATATATGCATGACAACAATTGTACAAAACAGGAATTCAGTCATGTTTGAAACGCTGAAATTTACTTGTCCTTGGAATTTTGAGTGAGGAAAATGTTCTTATTGATAAATGGAATTTATATATGCATGACAACAATTGTACAAAACAGGAATTCAGTCATGTTTGAAATGCTGAAATTTACTTGTCCTTGGAATTTTTACTGAGGAAAATGTTCTTATTGATAAATGGAATTTATATATGCATGACAACAATTGTACAAAACAGGAATTCAGTCATGTTTGAAACGCTGAAATTTACTTGTCCTTGGAATTTTGAGTGAGGAAAATGTTCTTATTGATAAATGGAATTTATATATGCATGACAACAATTGTACAAAACAGGAATTCAGTCATGTTTGAAATGCTGAAATTTACTTGTCCTTGGAATTTTTACTGAGGAAAATGTTCTTATTGATAAATGGAATTTATATATGCATGACAACAATTGTACAAAACAGGAATTCAGTCATGTTTGAAACGCTGAAATTTACTTGTCCTTGGAATTTTTACTGAGGAAAATGTTCTTATTGATAAATGGAATTTATATATGCATGACAACAATTGTACAAAACAGGAATTCAGTCATGTTTGAAACGCTGAAATTTACTTGTCCTTGGAATTTTGAGTGAGGAAAATGTTCTTATTGATAAATGGAATTTATATATGCATGACAACAATTGTACAAAACAGGAATTCAGTCATGTTTGAAACGCTGAAATTTACTTGTCCTTGGAATTTTGAGTGAGGAAAATGTTCTTATTGATAAATGGAATTTATATATGCATGACAACAATTGTACAAAACAGGAATTCAGTCATGTTTGAAACGCTGAAATTTACTTGTCCTTGAAATTTTTACTGAGGAAAAT
This sequence comes from Acanthosepion esculentum, assembly GCA_964036315.1. Taxonomy (NCBI): domain Eukaryota; kingdom Metazoa; phylum Mollusca; class Cephalopoda; order Sepiida; family Sepiidae; genus Acanthosepion; species Acanthosepion esculentum. The sequence goes on from OZ038515.1 coordinate 50,142,256, forward strand.
GTTCTTATTGATAAATGGAATTTATATATGCATGAAAACAATTGTACAAAACAGGAATTCATTCAGGTTTGAAATGCTGAAATTTACTTGTCCTTGGAATTTTGAGTGAGGAAAATGTTCTTATTGATAAATGGAATTTATATATGCATGACAACAATTGTACAAAACAGGAATTCAGTCATGTTTGAAACGCTGAAATTTACTTGTCCTTGGAATTTTTACTGAGGAAAATGTTCTTATTGATAAATGGAATTTATATATGCATGACAACAATTGTACAAAACAGGAATTCAGTCATGTTTGAAATGCTGAAATTTACTTGTCCTTGGAATTTTGAGTGAGGAAAATGATCTTATTGGTAAATGGAATTTATATATGCATGACAACAATTGTACAAAACAGTAATTCAATCATGTTTGAAATGCTGAAATTTACTTGTCCTTGGAATTTTGATTGAGGAAAATGTTCTTGTTGATAAATGGAATTTATATATGCATAACAACAATTGTACAAAACAGGAACTCAGTCATGTTTGAAACGCTGAAATTTACTTGTCCTTGGAATTTTGAGTGAGGAAAATGATCTTGTTGATAAATGCAATCTATATATGCATGACAACAGTTGTACAAAACAGGAATTCAGTCATGTTTGAAACGCTGAAATTTACTTGTCCTTGGAATTTTGAGTGAGGAAAATGTTCTCGTTGATAAATGGAATCTATATATGCATGACAACAATTGTACAAAACAGGAATTCAGTCATGTTTGGAATGCTGAAATTTACTTGCCCTTGGAATTTTGATTGAGGAAAATGATCTTGTTGATAAATGCAATTTATATATGCATGACAACAATTGTACAAAACAGGAATTCAGTCATGTTTGAAACACTGAAATTTACTTGTCCTTGGAATTTTGAGTGAGGAAAATGATCTTATTGATAAATGGAATTTATATATGCATGACAACAATTGTACAAAACAGGAATTCAGTCATGTTTGAAACGCTGAAATTTACTTGTCCTTGGAATTTTGAGTGAGGAAAATGTTCTTATTGATAAATGGAATTTATATATGCATGACAACAATTGTACAAAACAGGAATTCAGTCATGTTTGAAACGCTGAAATTTACTTGTCCTTGAAATTTTTACTGAGGAAAATGTTCTTATTGATAAATGGAATTTATATATGCATGAAAACAATTGTACAAAACAGGAATTCATTCAGGTTTGAAATGCTGAAATTTACTTGTCCTTGGAATTTTGAGTGAGGAAAATGTTCTTATTGATAAATGGAATTTATATATGCATGACAACAATTGTACAAAACAGGAATTCAGTCATGTTTGAAACGCTGAAATTTACTTGTCCTTGGAATTTTTACTGAGGAAAATGTTCTTATTGATAAATGGAATTTATATATGCATGACAACAATTGTACAAAACAGGAATTCAGTCATGTTTGAAATGCTGAAATTTACTTGTCCTTGGAATTTTGAGTGAGGAAAATGATCTTATTGGTAAATGGAATTTATATATGCATGACAACAATTGTACAAAACAGTAATTCAATCATGTTTGAAATGCTGAAATTTACTTGTCCTTGGAATTTTGATTGAGGAAAATGTTCTTGTTGATAAATGGAATTTATATATGCATAACAACAATTGTACAAAACAGGAACTCAGTCATGTTTGAAACGCTGAAATTTACTTGTCCTTGGAATTTTGAGTGAGGAAAATGATCTTGTTGATAAATGCAATCTATATATGCATGACAACAGTTGTACAAAACAGGAATTCAGTCATGTTTGAAACGCTGAAATTTACTTGTCCTTGGAATTTTGAGTGAGGAAAATGTTCTCGTTGATAAATGGAATCTATATATGCATGACAACAATTGTACAAAACAGGAATTCAGTCATGTTTGGAATGCTGAAATTTACTTGCCCTTGGAATTTTGATTGAGGAAAATGATCTTGTTGATAAATGCAATTTATATATGCATGACAACAATTGTACAAAACAGGAATTCAGTCATGTTTGAAACACTGAAATTTACTTGTCCTTGGAATTTTGAGTGAGGAAAATGATCTTATTGATAAATGGAATTTATATATGCATGACAACAATTGTACAAAACAGGAATTCAGACATGTTTGGCATGCTGAAATTTATTTGCCCTTGGAATTTTGATTGAGGAAAATGATCTTATTGATAAATGGAATTTATATATGCATAACAACAATTGTACAAAACAGGAATTCAGTCATGTTTGGAATGCTGAAATTTACTTGCCCTTGGAATTTTGATTGAGGAAAATGATCTTGTTGATAAATGCAATTTATATATGCATGACAACAATTGTACAAAACAGGAATTCAGTCATGTTTGGAATGCTGAAATTTACTTGTCCTTGGAATTTTGATTGAGGAAAATGATCTTGTTGATAAATGCAATTTATATATGCATGACAACAATTGTACAAAACAGGAATTCAGTCATGTTTGAAATGCTGAAATTTACTTGCCCTTGGAATTTTTAGTCAGGAAAATAATCTTGTTGATAAATGGAATTTATATATGCATGACAACAATTGTACAAAACAGGAATTCAGTCATGTTTGAAATGTTGAAATTTACTTGTCCTTGGAATTTTGAGTGAGGAAAATGTTCTTGTTGATAAATGGAATTTATATATGCATAACAACAATTGTACAAAACAGGAATTCAGTCATGTGTGAAATGCTGAAATTTACTTTTCAATGGAATTTTGAGTGAGGAAAATGATCTTGTTGATAAATGGAATTTATATATGCATGACAACAATTGCACAAAACAGGCATTCAGTTGTGTTTGAAACGCTGAAATTTACTTGCCCTTGGAATTTTGAGTGAGGAAAATGATCTTGTTGATAAATGGAATTTATATATGCATGACAACAATTGCACAAAACAGGCATTCAGTCATGTTTGAAACGCGGAAATTTAATTGTCCTTGGAATTTTGAGTGGGGAAAATTTTCTTGTTGATAAACTGTGAGGTGTATTATAAGGTGTGCAAGTTTGGAGAATTTTAGTAAGATTATGTGAAAATACGTGTGTGGGTGTGACTCAAAATTTTATGTTAAGTGTTTCTGTCCTTGTGGTTGTCGGAGTGAATAGTCGTACGTACGTTCGTACGTACGTGTTATAGGAAAAAGGAAAAAATGCAAATTCTCCAGAGCTTTACATTGCTTGTAAGCGAGAATGAAAGAGACTGAGAGAAAATGTCATCAATTATTTATAAGAACCACATAGGAGGCTCGAGAACATGTTTCAAGATTTTGGCAGTCCACTTGTGCGTAGGCATTGTTATGACTTCAAGATATATTGACCAATCAGAAACAATTACTGTAAGACTTGAGTCTGGACTCTTCATTGTGTTTAACTTGCACATGAACATCTACAGTAGAAATATTTTAATATTTGTTATCCAATGAGGACATAGTTGATTCAGAGTAATATGATTTTGATCAACTGAAATGTACAAAACAGGAATTCAATTGTGTCTGATCCTGAAATTTACCTGTCCTTGGAATTTTGAGTGAGGAAAATGTTCTTATTGATAAATGGAATTTATATATGCATGACAACAATTGTACAAAACAGGAATTCAGTCATGTTTGAAATGCTGAAATTTACTTGTCCTTGGAATTTTGAGTGAGGAAAATGTTCTTATTGATAAATGGAATTTATATATGCATGACAACAATTGTACAAAACAGGAATTCAGTCATGTTTGAAATGCTGAAATTTACTTGTCCTTGGAATTTTTACTGAGGAAAATGTTCTTATTGATAAATGGAATTTATATATGCATGACAACAATTGTACAAAACAGGAATTCAGTCATGTTTGAAACGCTGAAATTTACTTGTCCTTGGAATTTTTACTGAGGAAAATGTTCTTATTGATAAATGGAATTTATATATGCATGACAACAATTGTACAAAACAGGAATTCAGTCATGTTTGAAACGCTGAAATTTACTTGTCCTTGGAATTTTGAGTGAGGAAAATGTTCTTATTGATAAATGGAATTTATATATGCATGACAACAATTGTACAAAACAGGAATTCAGTCATGTTTGAAACGTTGAAATTTACTTGTCCTTGGAATTTTGAGTGAGGAAAATGTTCTTATTGATAAATGGAATTTATATATGCATGACAACAATTGTACAAAACAGGAATTCAGTCATGTTTGAAACGCTGAAATTTACTTGTCCTTGAAATTTTTACTGAGGAAAATGTTCTTATTGATAAATGGAATTTATATATGCATGAAAACAATTGTACAAAACAGGAATTCATTCAGGTTTGAAATGCTGAAATTTACTTGTCCTTGGAATTTTGAGTGAGGAAAATGTTCTTATTGATAAATGGAATTTATATATGCATGACAACAATTGTACAAAACAGGAATTCAGTCATGTTTGAAACGCTGAAATTTACTTGTCCTTGGAATTTTTACTGAGGAAAATGTTCTTATTGATAAATGGAATTTATATATGCATGACAACAATTGTACAAAACAGGAATTCAGTCATGTTTGAAATGCTGAAATTTACTTGTCCTTGGAATTTTGAGTGAGGAAAATGATCTTATTGGTAAATGGAATTTATATATGCATGACAACAATTGTACAAAACAGTAATTCAATCATGTTTGAAATGCTGAAATTTACTTGTCCTTGGAATTTTGATTGAGGAAAATGTTCTTGTTGATAAATGGAATTTATATATGCATAACAACAATTGTACAAAACAGGAACTCAGTCATGTTTGAAACGCTGAAATTTACTTGTCCTTGGAATTTTGAGTGAGGAAAATGATCTTGTTGATAAATGCAATCTATATATGCATGACAACAGTTGTACAAAACAGGAATTCAGTCATGTTTGAAACGCTGAAATTTACTTGTCCTTGGAATTTTGAGTGAGGAAAATGTTCTCGTTGATAAATGGAATCTATATATGCATGACAACAATTGTACAAAACAGGAATTCAGTCATGTTTGGAATGCTGAAATTTACTTGCCCTTGGAATTTTGATTGAGGAAAATGATCTTGTTGATAAATGCAATTTATATATGCATGACAACAATTGTACAAAACAGGAATTCAGTCATGTTTGAAACACTGAAATTTACTTGTCCTTGGAATTTTGAGTGAGGAAAATGATCTTATTGATAAATGGAATTTATATATGCATGACAACAATTGTACAAAACAGGAATTCAGACATGTTTGGCATGCTGAAATTTATTTGCCCTTGGAATTTTGATTGAGGAAAATGATCTTATTGATAAATGGAATTTATATATGCATAACAACAATTGTACAAAACAGGAATTCAGTCATGTTTGGAATGCTGAAATTTACTTGCCCTTGGAATTTTGATTGAGGAAAATGATCTTGTTGATAAATGCAATTTATATATGCATGACAACAATTGTACAAAACAGGAATTCAGTCATGTTTGGAATGCTGAAATTTACTTGTCCTTGGAATTTTGATTGAGGAAAATGATCTTGTTGATAAATGCAATTTATATATGCATGACAACAATTGTACAAAACAGGAATTCAGTCATGTTTGAAATGCTGAAATTTACTTGCCCTTGGAATTTTTAGTCAGGAAAATGATCTTGTTGATAAATGGAATTTATATATGCATAACAACAATTGTACAAAACAGGAATTCTGTCATGTGTGAAATGCTGAAATTTACTTTTCAATGGAATTTTGAGTGAGGAAAATGATCTTGTTGATAAATGGAATTTATATATGCATGACAACAATTGCACAAAACAGGCATTCAGTTGTGTTTGAAACGCTGAAATTTACTTGCCCTTGGAATTTTGAGTGAGGAAAATGATCTTGTTGATAAATGGAATTTATATATGCATGACAACAATTGCACAAAACAGGCATTCAGTCATGTTTGAAACGCGGAAATTTAATTGTCCTTGGAATTTTGAGTGGGGAAAATTTTCTTGTTGATAAACTGTGAGGTGTATTATAAGGTGTGCAAGTTTGGAGAATTTTAGTAAGATTATGTGAAAATACGTGTGTGGGTGTGACTCAAAATTTTATGTTAAGTGTTTCTGTCCTTGTGGTTGTCGGAGTGAATAGTCGTACGTACGTTCGTACGTACGTGTTATAGGAAAAAGGAAAAAATGCAAATTCTCCAGAGCTTTACATTGCTTGTAAGCGAGAATGAAAGAGACTGAGAGAAAATGTCATCAATTATTTATAAGAACCACATAGGAGGCTCGAGAACATGTTTCAAGATTTTGGCAGTCCACTTGTGCGTAGGCATTGTTATGACTTCAAGATATATTGACCAATCAGAAACAATTACTGTAAGACTTGTGTCTGGACTCTTCATTGTGTTTAACTTGCACATGAACATCTACAGTAGAAATATTTTAATATTTGTTATCCAATGAGGACATAGTTGATTCAGAGTAATATGATTTTGATCAACTGAAATGTACAAAACAGGAATTCAATTGTGTCTGATCCTGAAATTTACCTGTCCTTGGAATTTTGACTGAGGAAAATGTTCTTGTTTATATACTGTGGTGTATATTAAAAGGTGTGTGAGTTTGGAGAATTTTAGTAAGTTATATTGTTACTTCTAAGAGAATTAAACAGTTTGTTACTCACAATGTTAAGTGTTTCTATCCTTGTGGTTGAAGGAGTGAATGTTCGTAGATGTTCATTTTTCATATGTACATGTGTGTGTGATAACGTTTTCTAGCATTTTTCCCTAAGGGAAAAACATGACCTCTCTACTGAACTACATTACTGTGGGTCTGAGAAGGAGAAAAAGAGAAAGAATCAAGATGTCACTAAGTATTTATAATTAATGTGAATCATGTGATAAGCACCAAATTGCAGTTTGGGTCTTTTAGCAGGAGTCATTTTTACTGGCCAATATAAAGTTCATTTTATTTTGTTTAATACCGAAAACTAGCATTGAGCCATGATGCACAGAGATGCGTTTTCACATTCTGATTTGGGTTGTCAAGCAGTCAACATCCAGTTTTTATAAAAGATTGTTAGAGACACAACAAGAAGGAAGAAAGGATATATTAAGGAAGGAAGAAAGAGAGAGAATATTAAGAAAGAGAGAGAACAAATAGTAAGGAAAGAGTAAAGAAGAGATATTAAGGAAGGAAAA
>OZ038515.1:50149679-50282179 GCA_964036315.1 Acanthosepion esculentum
TTACAATAAACAAACTTAGAGCAAAATGATGGCAGTAAGTAGTAATTTGAAGCCACCAGAATGTCTAAAATAATAAGAGAAGAAAAATACACAAACATTTATGTACAGGATCTGATTTTGTTTGCTATTTTAACATTTTTATCTATCTCACAGAAAGAAATGTACATATATATATATATATATATATATATATATATATATATATATATATTTTTATATATATATATATATAGTCTTAAGGTGTGCTATATTTATGGGATAAAGTGCTCAATATCAGAGATAGAGCGTATGTAAATATAAAAGTGAACATAGAAGTTAACACTTAGAGGCGACAGTCTGTTCCATGCTAGATGCAATCATCAGGCCACGAGTGCTATTATTTTTCTCGGCTATTTATATATACGGGTCAGTGGTGCATTGTGGGTAGTCTATTTTGTCATTTATTTGGGTTAGATTCTGTTGCTTGTTTTTGTTTATTTTATTTTTTATTTTTATTTTTATTTCTTATTTATTTATTTTTTAATCAGTGTTTTTATTAACGTAGTAAAAATTTGTTTATATCACTTATTTAATAGTTTTGTTTTGGTTTGGGAAGATAATTAAAGGTATTTATTCAATTTTGGGGTTGATTGTTGTAGTTTATTCTAACTATTATTTTGGCGGGAACAGTTTTTAATTTGTTTATTACTTCATGTATTTATTTGGATTGATTATCAGGATCAGTTTGTTAGTTTATTTGGATGAATTTAGATCAATTTATTTTACTTGATATTATTTATTTGTTATACTGTATATTTTCTCTTTTCGGTTTTCGATTTTTAAGTAACGTAGTATTTTCTTTTTTTATCATTATATAACAGTTATAGCTATTTTTTCATCCGATTTTTTGTTTGATTTTTATAATCTAATATTTTGGTCATAATGGTTTGCTAATTTGTTTATTATTTACTTTATTTGTGTTCATTGATTTTCTTTCTTATTTTTTATTCTATTTCGTCTATTCTAACAGGTGTGATTTGGTAATTTGTTTCGGTTAATTTATTTTGCTTATTTTATTGTCATTTTGTTTATTTATTTATTTATTTTTATTTTATTTTTTCCGTTTTCGATTTTTAAGTAACGTAGTAAAAATTTGTTTTCATGTTTACATTTTGAGATATATATATATATATAGTGCTCTGAATATAGGGGATAGAGTGTATGTAAATGCTGAGAAACTGTAACGGACAAAAAACAGACAAAAACAGAAGAATAATCCTAAAAGTTTTCAAAAATAAGAGAATCGACATAAACATAAAAACTAACCTAAAAAAATTATATATATATATATATATATATATATATCAACCATATAAAAAAGCAACAACAAACCACTTTATATGCACACATCTTCCAACCTCCCAGCATCAATAATCAAGCAAATCTTTAATGAAGCCAAGAAAGATTATGAAATTGCCTTAAAATATAGTGGATTTTTGGCAACATCCACATGCACATCACACAAAACCGAAAAAGTCAACAGGAAAAGAAACATGTTTCAACCCACCATACCACAAAAACATGAAAACAAGCATAGAACAAATATTCATTAAACTCATAAGCAAACAATTACTCACATCAAGCACTTTCCACAAGATAAAAACACAATAAAAATCAGCTACAGTTTCACCTAGAACATGAGTCAAACCAAACCCACGTGTAACTGCCGAGTAAAGAACAAATGGCCCTTAAATAGCAATTGCTTTCAAAACAATGTAATATACCAAGCCACTGTAATATTAGCAGATAACAAAGAAAAAATATACACAGGAGCAACTGAAGGGCCCTGGATACAGAGAAACTATGCATATAAAATATTCTTTCCAGTTAGCAAATGCACAAACAGCACAATAAGGTGAAAATAGCTATTAATTACTTCCTCAGACCAACACAAATTACTAAATAAACAATCAGAACTCATCTAAAAATGCAGACACAAAAAAATTTTTTACTACATGACTTAAAAATAGAAATCTAAAAAATAACCACGAAAAAATATATACCGGGTATAACAGCAAAATTATCTAATGTTAGATTAAGCTTTGAACCATTGTATCTTAGAAATGATTAAAGATATATTATTGGAATTCTCTGAGGTTTTATAACACTATTGGGCTCTACTTTCAGCAATAAGAATGTATTTAGCTTTAAGTTGAAATGTTGATCCCTCTTCCTATTGTGACCTCCTGATCTAGATTTTCATCTCTACTGTTTGCTGTTTTTAAAACTTATCCATTATTCCCTTGATGGTTCTTGTACGGACTTTGAAGATGAAAGCCAGAGTATGAATCTTGGGACCATTACTGAAGGCCTGAATGAGCCTTTTCCTCTCACCATTGCTCAGTTGGGAAGAAATAGTGGGGCTGACAGAAAATGATTTTAACCTGTTCTCTTTCTAGCTGAATAACTCTAAGGTTTTTCTTTCTAGCTGAATAACTCTAAGGTTTTTCTTTCTAGCTGAATAACTCTAAGGTTTTTCAGTGATTCTTACAACAAATGGTGTCAAGATGGCTGAACATCTTATCTAAAAACCTGGAAAAAAGAAACTCTATTTGTTTAGTGTTTTTTTTAGATATTAATCATTTTGTGGGATGGACAATTATCGCATGCTGTTACACGATTTGGACAATTTTGCTGTAACCGCCCCCTCCCAGTATATATAAATAAATAAGAAAAATAAAATATAATAAACATAAAAACTAAATCAATAAATAGTTAAAGCATTTTTTCTTTAGTATCTGTCTATATTTCTGAGATAAGGTATTATGTACACTATTTATATTATTCAGACTATTGTCCTCATCTTTGTCACCATACTTATTACAACGTTTCGGCATTTCAGTATTCATATTTATTTTCGAGATGAGGTATTATGTACATTATTTACATTATTTGGACTATTGTCCTCATCTTTGTTGCCATATTTATTACAACGTTTCAGCCCTTCACTATCTGTCTATATTTCTGAGATGAGGTATTATGTACGCTATTTACAGTATTCGGACTATTGTCCTTACCTTTGTTGCAATGTTTATCACAATATGCAATATGAGCTCTGGTAAAAAACATGCAATGATAACAGCAAAAATTGCAATATGAGCACTGGTAAAAATCGTACTGAAGACATTAAGTTTATAATACCCAGAAATTCATACACAGATGTCCTCAAGGACACATGGAACAGTGGATAAATGCATTAGTTAGATGCAGTGACTGGACCTAAAGAGTATGAGTTCAATACCTGATTAAGGTGGTGGAGAACTTTAAGAGGGAATTAACAGGATATAACTGATATCATTAGACATGGCATGTAGAACTAGAACAGTCTACCCCAGTGAGCGAAATAAAGGGTTCAGTTTGACATTCAACCACCTGAAGAAGGCCGGAGTGTACAACGGCTGAAACGTTGTGATAAACATGACAACAAAGATGAGGACAATAGTCTGAATAATGTAAATAGTGTATTTTTTGTTTTATTAAAAGCATAGAAAAAAATGGAGGGGAAAGTGTCAAGCAAAAAGTTCAGGATCATGTATCATTTAGAGCATTTATTTAATTTTATCCTACTGATAGGCTTTGTAGATATATCAGCCATATTTTATTCTGATGAAATATAGTCCAACTTTATTGTGCCATTTAGAACTTCACCTCTTATGTTGACATGTTTTGAATGTTGGTGGTAAACAGGATTTTTAGCTAGGGCTATAGTTCCTTGAGTGTCACAATAGATAGTGGCTTGTCCAATTTCATTTGGAAATTGAGCTATAGTTCCTTGAGTGTCACAATAGATAGAGGTTGTCTAATTTCATTTGGAAATTGAGCTATAGTTCCTTGAGTGTCACAATAGATAGTGGCTTGTCCAATTACATTTGAAAATTGAGCTATAGTTTCTTGAGTGTCACAATAGATGACACTAGTAGCTTGCTCAATTTCATTTGGATTAATCATGAAGCTTAATAATTGGATAAGGAATTTTACTGCTATGTATTCTGCTTTGCATGTTGACAATGCTACTGTAAGTTGTTTTCTTGTTTTCTAAGAAATCATAGACCTATGTGATGATAATTGAAAACCATATATACTGTGTCAATCTTTCAAATTTCCCCAATCAGTGTCACAAAAGCCTGTAAAACTTAAGGGCTTACTAGATTAATTAGACACTAGTTTTAACTCATGAAAATTTCATGTTTTTCATTATTTACATTGTTTGGACTATCATTGACATATTTATCACAATGTTTCGGTCGTTGTATGCTCCAACCTTTTTCAGGTGGTTAAAATGTCGAACTGAACCCTTTATTTTGCTCGCTGAGGTAGACTGTTTTAGTTCCACGTGCCATGTCTAATGGATGTTAATTCCCCTCTCCAAGTTCTCCACTGCCTTAAGCAGGTATTGAACTTACACTCTTTGGGCCCTGTCACTGCATCTAACTAACACCTGTGCCATGTGTCCTTGAGGACATCCATGTATGAATTTCTGGGTATTATAAACCTAATGTCTTCAGCAACCATTTTTACCATTTTTGCTGTTATCATTGCATGTTTTTTACCAGAACTCAAAATTGCAATTTTTGTTGTTACTATTGCTTTTCTCTGGCACTCCTTATTACTGGTTCCCATATTGTATTCAATTCTATGCTTGCTCGGCTTAGGAGATTTTTACGGCCTAGTATATGTGATGATTCCTTAAGTTTACGAATTTTCCAATGATGTTCTTTGTCTATGATTTCAACCTGATCCCACAGAGGGCGGTTATCTCCCTTTTCTCTCCATATGTGGTCAGCCATGTCTGATTTTTCCACTTCCCATTGTGTTACAGCTTTTTGGTGTTCTTGAAGCCTTACCTTAAAGGGGCGGCCTGTCTCCCCTTTATATTACTTTCCTTTTATTTTCTCACTGAAACCAGATCTAGTCTTGTCTCCTCTTTCCACAAAATCAAAACAGAATAGTCCATTATTTATGAGGTATTCGCAGGGTGTAACAGTCATGTGAACAAACAAACACAATGATAATAGAGGTAGACAGTGTGTTTTTGTGCCTTTTAAATATCATAGGACTTGTTTGGCTCTTATTAAGTGATCCATGATCCCTTTTGCTGAATATTGTGATAATTTGGTTACAACATAACATTAATCTAGACGTGTTGGAGTCGTAATATATATCAGGCAGCTGACTATTTCTCGATAATATTTTTCATCTGCTACTTCAGCATTGCTTTCATCCAGCATATTGATGTCTGTTTCAAAGGATGTTGACTGAAATTTACAATCTTGCATTCCAAATTTGGCTCGAGTCTTTTCTATAAATCTTGTTTGATGAATCTCAATAGAGTTATTTTTAAGCATAAATTTTATACACTATAGTTCAAAAGTTTAAGACTACCCCTGGTAGTTTTTTAAATTGGCCTAAAGAGTAGTTGTTTTATATAGGGTGACCCAAAAAAACGGGAACTTTTTAACAATCCAATAAAACCATAGGTTGATGGAAGAAAAATATTTAATTCATAGTAATTGAAACCTTAAAACATGCCATTTAAGAAACAATGATGGAATTTTCATTTTTTTTAAATTATGTCCTGTAGATGGCATCCTCCTGTACAAATGCATTCTTGAAATCTGCTGTTGAGACCCCTATTTACTGATGCAACATCTCAGCTGGGATATTGTGAATTTCATTCTTGTTACTAAAATGGCGAAATGTTTACTTGCTCAAGGTGTTGTGGAGTTATTTCCACAATAGAACTTGTAGTCGGACTAAATGCGTCCTAAATGGGGTAAACGTACAGAAACGTTAGGAACTTGTAAATAAGTGTTACGCAGAGTAATCGAGTTGTGGTCGCTGATAACTACTCCTCCCTCGACTACCTACTGACTCCTACTTATAATAGGTGGGAGAGTCTATTACCTAGACAAGGTGTCTTACACTATAACACAAGGTCACTGTCTCGCAGTGTTGCCACTTGCTCATGTCTGACAATATGCGCTTAAAAAATTCCCATTTTTTGGGGTCACCCTATACTTTAGATAAGGGAAAATTATTATACATGGTTAAAAATAAAGATGATTTTTTATTAGAAATTATTATGACCAAAAGAAAAAAAAAAGCATTTTATGATTAAAATTTGCTCTCATCAAAATATCCTCCTTTAGCTTTGATTACTGCAACACAAATTTTTGGCATTCATTGGAAAAATTTCTCAAAGTTTAACTTTGATAATTGATTCCATTCTTTTTTTCAATAATTTTAAGAGCTCTTTTTCAGTTTTTTTTTTTTTTTTTCACTCTTCTGTCAAGTTTATCCCATACTAATTCTGGGTGGGGTGTCAAACTTTTGACCCATAGTGTATCTAGAAAGAAAGAAAGCTGTTCATGATAATCATTTAAAATTGTTCATTTAAATATTTTTACATTGATTAATACAGAATTGCATTTTGCAGCAACAAGGATAGCATCGACCCAAACAAGTATTATCAGTAATATATTCAAAGTACTATTTAATCAAATGCAAGAATCTGGTAAGGAGCAGGAGAGACTATTCCAAATTTGCCTGCTTTGTTTAAATCTGTCTAGTCTTTTTTCAAAGGGGAAATGCCACTTATAAACAGGGGCTTACAGGGAGTGAAAGTTAAAAGAAAAGACTGAGTATAGAGAGGACTGAGGAAAGGACAAGAGATGAACGGGATTCAAAAAGATAGAAGATGGCGATTGATGTCACATTTAAACTTTTGAAGATTGTAGTTATCAGAGAAGCAAGGAAACAGAAAGGAGTTCCACAGGCGGGAAATGCGAGAAAAGAAACTATTGGAGTAGAAGTGGTGGTTCCGTTTATCTAGTTCAACAGTAAAATTTGTGGGACTTAGATGTCAATCTAGTAGTATGCTTAAATTCATGTAGTCAGAGCACCAGGGAAAAAAGCTTATCAGAGCAGTTGTCATGAAAATATTTATAGAAAATACAGAAGGAAACCATGTCACATTGGTGAAAAGGTGACTGATGTCGAGTTGCCTGGTCAGGATCAATTACATTACAGATCCTTCTCTGGATTTTGTCAAGAACCTCGAGATGAATAACAGGAGCAGTCAACCAGATATGGCTGCAGTATTCAATGCATGAAGGAATGGTAGAGTGATCCAACTTTCCTTGCAGTAGATGCAGCAATTGATTCAATGTAGTCACCCTACTTCAAGTCAGTTGAAAACATGAGGCCAAGAAGGCGCAGTATGTGACTCTCACTTTTTTTTAATCATGATACAAGTTTGTCATTGTTTTTACTGGTAATAAGATATCCTTATGGCTGTTGGGTATATGCTTTTCAGTCAGTCAGCATATTTAAGTATGTGGTTTTTCCATCTATTTGATTAGCCAATATATTGTGTGGAATAGCGAATTGCATTACAGATAAGTTCTTACAGATAAACATCCTGTTGGGGAGAAACTTTTCATTATCATCTGTTCCGGGTTTTAGCAAGTAACCTTTGGCCAAAAACTGTGCCTTGTATTTTTTGTCATCATTTTTATAATTTTTAATATACTGGCATTATTTTAAGAATGTGCAGAAAGATGTGTATCTGTGTTTCATAGATTAGACAAAAGCATTTGATAAAGAATGTCACAAAGAACTCTTGGAACTGTAAGATAACCTTGACATATTTAGGAAGGATAATAGAATCTATAACCTATACTGGTATCAGACTACCTGCATATGAATAAAAAATGAGTGAATTTTCTAACACAATACAGTGACCCAACTTTCCTTGCAATAGATGTAGCTATTGATTCGATGTTGTCACTCCACTTCAAGTCAGTTGAAAATGTGAGGCCAAGAAGGTGCAGTCCATTTGGATTTACACAACACACCTGCAAGCTTTTCACAGCACACTGGTATACTATGACGTACTGGTTAAAAAATATTTCTCCAAATCTCGATGTATTTAATGGATAAAAAAGTCCATTTGGTTGACACTTCAAAATCTTTTAACATTAAATTTATTGAATAACATCTTTATTTTGTTTTACCAGTTTTTGTTTTCATTTAAGTAATTTAATGATTCTATTCTCTTGGAATATTTTATCTTTCTCAGAAAAGAACTTCTCTAGGTAACTTTTGCAGTCTTCAAAGGAATTGAAATTTTTTTTTTTCATTCAGAGAATTGTCTACAACCAATACTGGCAGCAAACCGCCTGCACATGGATGGAAAATGAGTTCGGCAGATATACAAAAATAAAACGGTGTGTAAGAAAAGGATCTGTCTTTTTACTGAATTTATTCAATCTATACAGCAAGGCAATTCTGAGAGAATTAGAAGTCCTACTAGGATTCATTATTGCCAGCCACAATTTTAACAATATAAGATATGCAGATGACACAGTGTTGATAGCAGGCATGGAAAGGAAACTACAAAATCCCCTACAGAAGGTAGCAAAGGAAAGCAAGAAAAAGAGACTAAGTATAAACTACAAGAAGAAAAGAGTGCATGGTTATCAGCTAAAGGATGAGCCCAAAATACAAATTACATGTTGGGGATACTAAAATCAAGCAAGTCCAGACATTTAAATATCTGGGAAGAGTTCTAATAGAGGACAGGAAGTGTGACACTGAGATCAGAAGAAATATTGGGATGGCCAAAGATACATTCCAAAAGTTAAGCAGAGTATTAAGAAACAGAAAACTTTCACTAGAAACAAAGAAAAGAGTACTGAACTGTTATGTGATATCCATTCTCCTGTATGGCAGAGAATGCTGGACAATCTCCTCACAGATGGAGAAGAGACTTGAATCAACAGAAATGTGGTTCTACAGAAAGATGCTGAGGATACTATAGACCAAACATGTGAGCAATTGAAAGGTTTTGGAGAAAATGGAAACATATACTTAACATCAGGAAGAGGTAGTTAAAATTTCTGGGGCATGTAATGAGGAAGGAGGGCTTGGAAAATCTGATACACACAGGACAGATTGATGGAAAGAGGGACAGAAGAAAGCAACACTTACATACTTTATAAGCTTGAATAAATGGATGGTAGAACAGGGTTTGTGGGAAATAACAAAAAGACAAAACTAATTAAGAGCTACAAGGGACAGGAAGATGTGGAGGGCCGTGATTGCCTATGTTCTGGTTGTGTCATTTGACTTTCTTCTTTTCCCTCCCCAAACGGATTTCTCTCTAAATTGTTGGGAATTAATGTAGCAATTTCTTTAACTGGAAGTAAAGAATTGTCAGATGTAGTAGGAATTTCAGAATTTTCAGTAAATTTTACGCACCTTACTCATTTGATCTTTTTAGTTTTTGGAATATATATTAGATAGGCAAGACTCATCATATCCTATGAAAATTGCCTTTTTTGCTTTAGTGTCCAATTTATTTCTGCCTTTTATGTAATCATGACAAGCTGTGCCAAAAATATGCATATTACTGAGGTTAGGTTTGTGACCTATGGACATTTTGAAGGCAGTTTTTCCAGTTCATTGACTACAACACCTTATGTAGGTGGCTGTCATAATAGCGTACATCCATAAGAATTTTGGTAGTTTTGATTCCATTAGTAGACATCTTCCCATTTCTCATAGGGATTGCCAAGATCTTTTTACAGTGCCATTTTGGTGTGGAAAAAACAGGCCTGATTTTTCATGTTTAATATGATTATTGATCAGAAAGCTTTCAAAATTTTCAGAAGCAAATTCTGTACCATTATCCCTTCTTACGTGTCTTACAGAGCTGTAGGGAGTGATGTCTGCCAAATATTTCTTCATAGCTAAAAACAATTTTTTGTTTAAGAAAATAAACCATGATTAGACTGGATTAGTTGCTGACAAAAGAAAGTATATATTTGAAAGATAGCTCAATCAGGTCAGCGTGATCATAATGAACAAGGACTAATATTTTATTAGCCAATTTGTTGAACAATTTATTTTTATGCTGTATCAATTGTCCCTGAGTACATATTTCACAATTTAGATTTGACTAGCAGCATGGCCCGGTGTTGCCCGTGCTTGATTAAAAAATCGTACGACTCATACAGCAATCGCTATCACATAACTTAAAATATTTTTGCCCTGATGTTGCTACATGGCTTATTTCTTGCCTATCTCACACTGAAAAATTTTTCTAAGCTCTATACTAAACATTAAATCTGTTACGAAAAAAGAACTAAACAAAATGAACACAAAACGATCAGCTTTAAAAAAAGGATTGGTAACTGGAAAAAACGAATGAAAAAAGAATGTTAACAACAAATACTTTTTCAAAACCCAACCCAGTTCTGTGGAATCAGAATCAACATTGAGTTTAAGCAAGCAAATGAGCCAATTGGAGTAAAGTGCCATGCAGATTTAAATTTTTCCCACTTGTGACAAATACAGCTATCGATTTTTTTTTGCATGCTAGTTAACATTCGTGTCAGTCAGCTGTTGGCTCTCATGCTGGCCAATAGAATCTTCCTGCCTATTTGTGGCAGCCAGCTATAGGCTCTCGCTCTGACCATTAGAAAATGGCCACAAACTACTAGAAAACTGCCGTATAAGCATGAAAAAATTGATTATTTCCACTATCGATGAGAGTTGGGAAATGCAACGTCAGTCTTGGCCTTTCCACTAACTTGGAGCATGTGCATGTAAATTTTGGTGCAAATCCATCGAAAATTGCAGCCTTGCATTCGTTACACACACACACACACACACACACACACACACAGACACACATACACACATCCTGCCTTTTATAGATAGAGATTTTTCAGTAATTTTCATACTTTCTACAGTATTTTGTAGTTTTAAAATGTCCAAGAATTTGATGCCATTATTTTAGACTATGTATAGCAGTTTGGGAAGTTATTAGTATTTAGTTAGTATAAATGACCATCACTTTTTATGTTGAATTTTATGACAGGGTATACAAGTTTTGAATAATTATGACCAAATTTTACAGAAGCCCTTTTTGGTAGCAGCTTGTACAGAGAATACATTCTGTTTAAAGGTATCGATTGCATCCTTTAAAATACAATTTTACATATTTCTTTGTGTGCCTGTTAAAATAACTTGACCATTGCCTCTTTTTAAGGCAATATTACCTGTTTAACTGCCATCAGCCAGTTCAATATGGATTTTTTCTGGATTAAAATCATTATCAAAACTAATAAATTTAGATTCATCATTCATGACATGACATAACAAGTAAACCATTATTGATGGAAACAGTATCTAGTGTAATTGAAAATAGGAATGAATTTTCATTTTCTGAAAAATCATTAACAAATTCTGCTACTCAGAGTTTCATGTACTCTACTGAAACACAATCATCAGGCAGATCAAATATTCTGGAGGCCGTTGCAATAAAAGAGAAGCAGCCAACATTAAATGTTATCTTTCTTCATTCATTTTCTATGTAATTTAATTGTCAACAAAATGTAGCTTTATGGCTAGAGAATCTTAAAATCATTCATTTTAGCGAGTGCAAATAGGATAATGCAGTCAATCATCATTTCATTATAAATTTACCTATGAGTTTACAAGGGATAAGGTCAATGGTTAAAGCAATGAGTTGACAATATATACTTTTCATTTATGTCCTTCTTTAAAATAAGCAAGAGTTTAAGCAATGAGACTAGATATAAAAACATGAATGCTTATGTATATTGAAGAGTGTTTTAAAAAAAACATAAAAATTACAGTTTGACCATTTAACTGACATCACCTTGATTGACTTGAAATTGGTTGCAGCAAATGTGAGAATGCTGGAATTAACCAAACAGTTATGAAAACATGCACAAAACAATCCTTGAAAATGTATGTAGCAACATTCGAAAGTACTTAGGAAAATAATAATATAGAATATAAATAAATGTGAATTTTAGCAAATTTACCAATTACATAAAACAACTAATTCAGAAATTTGAAAAATGAATTAAAAAATTGATAGAGATACCTTGTTCAACCAAACATATTTGAAAGGATTATTACTGCCTATATATATATATATATATATATATATATATATATATATATATATATATATATATATGTTTGTGCATGTGTAGTGAGTCTATCTAGGTAGCAATTTTTTGTTTATACATATTTAAATGTCAAAGTTCTTTGTTAACGAATATTTTTTTCCTATATTTTGGATCACTCTCCTGATTTCTGAGGAAAATTTAAATATATATATGCATGTGTGTGTGTGTGTCTATTATTACTTCAAATGATATTTTTTGTTTACATTTTGGTAATGAAATCTCCCAGATATGGTCATTTGAGAGAATCTGAATGACGATAGATGCATTCTTTAAAAGAGTAAATACAACACTGCTAATTTGTGATGCTTTCCATGGCTGAGCAGTCTAAAGCATGCCAGATCAGATGGTGGTTTCACCTATAAAGGGGGATGCATGATCAAACCCTAATGGAGAGCAACTGTTCTTTATTAAGTTTTCTTAGTGTGCAGACCAATGGACATAATAAACACAGTTTAAAAAGATATGTCTATTCAAACACAGGTATCCACTAAAAATAATGTTATAAAAATGTTATAAAAATATATAAAAAAAAAAATATATATATAAAAATATAAATAATGTTATAAAATGTTAAAAAATGTTATAAAAATTCCTTAATTCTTGATATACATACATACATACATACATACATATATATATATATATATATATATATATATATATATATAGTTGTATATTTAGGCAGCAATCCTTCTTTTATGCAAGTTTCATTAAAAACGACAGACAAGGTACTACGGTTAAGTTTTTTATTTAATTTTTCTTGTGTACGAACAAGAGCTTTCTTTGCTGGACAAAGGGTGTGTAAGAACTGTCCAAATGTTTTATTTTTTCCGAGCGCTTTCGGCTATATCTTTAGCCATTATCAAGGATGATTTGATTTTTCAGCTTAATTGAGTGTGTGCATTATGTATATGTCTTAGTGTGTAGTAATGGTGTTTTAATTTCCGAATACGGTTAGCACGTTGTGGCTTTGTTCATAGTTAATATTGTTAAGGGTAGGCTTTTTCTTTTAAAAAAAAAATTTGGAGCTAGAGGCAAACAACAGTGAGTAAACAGCGTGAGTGTCTGTTGGGGCTCACTGTCGTTTGCCTCTAGCTCATTTTTTTTTTCTCCCCCTCACACTCATTTCCTTTTTCATTGCATATTCTGTTTTTTAATTACATTAAAATCTCCCGTAGAAGCCTGAAGAGCGGGAGCGAAACTGGTTGCTTCCCTTTTTATTCTTTGCTTTAGTATTTTAATAAGTCTAGTAATATTAAGCTTAACACCTTCATTTCAGTTATAAGATTTTGTACCTACAAAAATATATATATATATATATATATATATATATATATATATATATTTATATTTATATATATATATATATATATATATATATATATATATATATATATATATATATATATTTATATTTATATATATATATATATATATATATATATTTATATTTATATATATATATATATATATATATATATATATATATATATTATATATTTATATATATATATATATATATATATATATAGATGGAGAGAGATAGAGAGAGGGGGAGGGAGAGCAAAATGATCTTTTTTAGCTTGCTTTACTATTTGCATAAAAATTACATGAATTTGAAATATGGAAAAATAAAAAATAAAAATGAAATTTTAATTCAAAATTTATCTGTATTAAGGGATGAAAAGTTATCAGCCCAACCATGAAGTACCTAAAAAAAATCTCTATGTCAGATTTTGGTAAGTGTTTCAAGCTGAGCGCTTATTGTGGGTGATATAATAGACAGTGGTTCAAAATTAGAAATCCCAGAGCCAAGTTTCAATTCTAGTTAGATTCATTAGATAAAGTTATGTGCAAATACCTTAGTAAAGGGACCAATTGATCTCTTCTCCCCAGCTATGGGTTAAATAGTATCATTTGTACCTGTAAAAATCATTGGTTATTGTAATGAAATATTTATGCAATATTTTTTTGCAGAAGAATTATTCTTACAATCTAAAAAATGTTTAGGCTTTAAATAACCCACCAAGGCTTGATAAGTCATAAAAAAATGAATGACTCAATCTATGAATTAAATAGTAAAGTAGACTAAGCTTTCCAGCTTTGGGTAAATTATAGCATAATATCAACAAGAGAGCAGACTGTTCAAATATTTTCACTGAATTCTCTTATCTTGAATGGATAATGCAAAACATTTATCCATTCTCCATTGATCTTATTATCATAGTTCATAAAAATTCTTGATTACTTCTGCAAAATATATTGGAAACATATTTATCAAGATTGAGCTTTAACAGGTAAAAATATAAATTTTTAATCTTTTAATTTTTCTTAGATTTTATATAAGAAAGAAATTAACTGTCTTAGATATCTTATAATGCCTATGTAGAAAATTTCTGAAAATAAGATACCAATAGTTTAAATTTAGCAACAGATAAACCAAGCACGGTATTTCTCTCTCTCTCTCTCTCTCTCTCTCTCTCTATATATATATATATATATATATATATATATATATATATATATATGTGTGTGTGTGTGTGTGTAAAGAAATGTTAAAATAAGAATATATTATTTGTTTCTATTTCCTTTTAGTATTTGGTAGCATATGGCATTTTTTCTTAATTATTTACTATTTTAGTATTACTTTAGTATGACTATGAAACATTATTTTGATTTTACACTATTTATATTCAAACTATTGTCCTCATGTTTGTTGTTGTACAGTATTAATCAGCAGGCAAGTTAGGTTTAAGCCTCCAAGTTCACTACAGTAAATTGTCCTACAGGAAAATGGCCTAGTGGATTAGAGCATTGGTTTGTGAATTTTGTGAGTTCAATCCCTGTGTGTACTTTAGAAAAGTGTACAGTGGAAACAAGCGAGCAATATAGTTATTGGTTTGTGGAAAGATTGGTTCATGAAATTGGTTATATAGTGATTGTGAGTTCAATCCCTATGCCAGGTAGTGTGTACTTGGGAACAAGTGAGCAGTTATTGGTCCGTGAAAGTATTGGTTTGTGAATTTGGTGATATAGTGATTGTATGTTCAGTCCCTGGGTCAGGCAGTGTGTACTTGGAAACAAGTGAGTAATAACTGAGCAGTACTAAAATATAAGAACTAGACGATCTATTACTGTAGATTAAATAATGGGTTCAGTTCAGAATTGTAGGTTACCAAGATTGATATATACCTGAGGAAGGCCGGAAGACACAACAGCCAAAATGCTGTGATAGCAACAACAAAGATGAAGATAATATTCTAAATATTAATAGTGTAAATATTAATAGCTCCTAATCTCAGAAATTTAGTCAGAAATATTTTGCTATTCTTGAGTATCTGTCTAAGATATTGTGAATTTTATTACGTTAAGTTCAATTTCTATTTGCCAAATTCTTTTTATTTCTATTTCTTTACCTTTTACTAGTTTAACTCTTTTGTTTCAGTCATCGGGGTGGAGGGGGTTTGACCGAAGGGCAGAAGAAACAGACTTTGATTCTTCTTCATCATGATCCTTTCAGTGGGTTTTCAGATAACTTTGGGAATATCAGGTGCTGTAAACTTGTATGTACGGATGCTGTATTAAATAATGGCTCAGAATTGGAAATCAGAAAGCTGACTTTGTTATATTCACTTACATGCACATACCTTTCGGAAAGGTATTGTTATGAAGTGTGATTTCATATTTTATCAGTCCAGCAGTAGTTGTTTATTTGTATACTGAGAGCTGTTCTACCCTTACTGCTTTGGCATTTATATAGTCTATGCTTAAGCCATGCTAATTAGGCATCATTTACATGTCACTACAGGTATGAATCCACCTCTTCTCCCTCCAGCTATGGGTTAATTAGTAGGACTGGAAACATAAATAATCATTATCTTCAAAAAATATACTTTAAATCTAAAAATATTTTCTGGCTTTAAATAACCTGCGAAAGGTTAATAAGTCGTTAAAAAAAACCAGTCAATTTCATACCAGAAAACATAATTTATGCAAACTTTCACATTTCCAATTTATTTTGTTTCTAATTCATTTTAAATGTGACCAATTTTTTTTAACTCTTTTCCTGATAATCACTTGATGACTGCTAATTTTATTTTTTAATTGGTATCACTCCATGAAAGGCAGTAAAGCCACTAAGACAAAAGGGCTTACAGGGTATGGAAGAATTAGGAACAGAAGCATTAATAATAAGTGGGGAGAGAAAAGAGTAATCAGGAGGACAGTAGATAGCGATTGACATTGCATTTAAATTTTTGCAGATTAAAATTGGCTGGAAAGCATGGAGCCAGAAGGGAGTTCCACAAGCGAGAAAAGGAACTCTTAGCATAGAACTTATGGCTACATCTAACCAGCTTCACTGTAAAGTGATGAGATCTTGATACTAGTCTAATACTATGCTTAAATTCAAAAAGTCTAGGTATCATAGCGAAGAGCTCATCTGAACAATTACCATGAAAGTATTTATAGAAAAGACACAGGGAAGCAACTTTATAAAATCCTTAATTGTGGCTGAAATATCAGTTAACTGGATGAAATTAATGTGGGACTTGGATGAATTAAAACCAGTTATTCGACCAGCCACGCACAAAACTACACACTCATTTAGACACAACATCAAATGCGAAAAGCACTTGAAAAGCAAAAAGTGTTCCGTATCCACCAGAGAACTGACATCTCTGGTCACTTAATTGGGGAGGGGATGAGGAATTAAACTAAAGAAAGTGGAGACAAAACTAAAAAGGGCCAATGAGCATACATACCCTAGCTAAGTTAAATTGGTGTAAAAACTAAACGCAAAACAAGCCTAAACTAATCTATTTTTGGTGGGGTTAAGGTGATGAACTTTTGATTTATGTCCTTCATTTAAATTAACAAAGATTTCAATGCATTAAAAACAAAATGAGTCTATATACAAAAACTTGAATAAATAACATTTATATTTTTTTCCTTTAAAATTTTATATTATAAATTTATCTGTCAGTTTATAAAGGCAAAGCTCAATAGTTAAGGTAATGAATTGTGGCCATGGAATCCTTGCTTTAAATTAAGCAATATTTCAATGCAAATCATTAAAAAATGGAGATTATATACAATAAATTGAATAGATGACATTTATTGTCTTCTTTTCCTTCAAAGTTTTATGTTAAAAATGTATCTATAAGTTTGTAAAGGCAAAGCTCAATGATTAAGGCAATGAATTGTGGGCATGAAATTTTTGTTTTACATTAAGCAAGGCTTGAATGCAAATCATTGAAAAAATTATATTGCATACAGAACCTTGAACAAATGACATTTATTGGTTTCTTTTCCTTCAAAAATTGATCTATAAATTTATAATAGCCAAGCTCAATAATTAAGGCAATTAATTATTTGTTAATAAGTTCTTTCATTAAATTAACCTTGTTAAAAAAAATAAATGTCATTATTTTCTTTTCCTTTCCAAATTTTCCATTTCCTATGTCCTTATAAATTTATAATGTTGTCAGTTAGTCGATTTTATGACATATCATCACTTTAATACTGAAATCATTTTTTATAATTACATTTGAGTCTAGAAGCATTTATTTGGCTCACAAGTAAGAAAACAATAGTTGATTATACTTGAATCTACAGGTAAACATTGGCCATTTACACTTAAATCTATAGGTCATTTATATTTAAGTCAAAAAGTGAACATTTGTCATTTATATTTAAGTCAATAAGGGAAGGTTCATCATTTATACTTAAGTCTATAGGTAAGCACTGGCCAGTTATACTTGAGACAATAAATAAAAATTTGTCATTTCTACTTAAATCTATAAGCATTTACTTGATTTGCAGATATACAAATATTGGTTGTTTAGATTTGAGTCTATAAGCATTTACTTGGTAGATGGTTCCTTTTTAGGAAGTTCTTATCTCCATTACAGTGAAAGCTGTCAGCATTGTCTAGGGCAATGAGTTATTGCCATGAAATTAAAATCTAAATGCAAATCTTTAAAAAGAAATGAGGCTATATACCAAAGCTTTAGCAAATGACACTTATTGTTTTCTTTACCTTCAAAATTTTATATTATAAATTTATCTATAAGTTTATAAAGGTGAAGCTCAATTGTTAAGGTAATGAATTCTGGCTACGGAATTCTTGTTTTTAATTAAGCAAGATTTTAATGCTAATCATTAAAAAATGAGGCTATATACAAAAATTTGAACAAATAACATATATTGTTTCCTTCAAAATTTTGTGTTATAAATTTACCTATGAGTTTATAATGGTAAAGTTCAATGGTTAAGGAAATGGATTGTGGTCATGTAATTATTGGTTTAAATTAAGCAAGATTTGAATAGAACTCTTTTTAAAAGAAATAAGGTACTAAGTTTTTAGTAGATAGTTATTTGAAAATTTTACTCACCAACAGTGATCATAAAATTCTAATTTTTATTGAAACTTTTCATTTAGAAGTAGGTCTGTTGTTTTCTTTTCCTTCAAAATTTTATATTTCCTTATAAATTTTATCTATAAGTTTATAGTGGCTAGTTAAGGTAATGAATTGTGGCCATGAAATTCTTGCTTTATTTTAAGCAACATTTCAATTAAAATCATTAAAAAAATGAGGTTATGTACAAAATCTTGAACAAATAACATTTATTTTTTCTTTTACCTTCAAAATTTTATATTATAAATTTATCTATAAGTTTATAAAGGCAAAGCCCAATGGTTAAGGCAACGAATTGTGGCCATGGAATTCTTGCTTTAAATAAGCAATATTTCAATGCAAATCATTAAAAAGTTGAGATTATATGCAATAACTTGAAGAAATGACATTTATTGTTTTCTTTACCTTCAAAATTTTATATTATAAATTAAATCTATAAGTTTATAAAGGCAAAGCTCAATGGTTAAGGCAACGAATTGTGGCCACGGAATTCTTGTTTTTAATTTAGCAAGATTTTAATGCTAATCATTAAAAAAATGAGGCTATATACAAAAATTTGAACAAATAACATTTATTGTTTCCTTCAGAATTTTGTGTTATAAATTTACCTATGAGTTTATAATGGTAAAGACCAGTGGTTAAGGCAACGAATTGTGGCCACGGAATTCTTGTTTTTAATTAAGCAAGATTTTAATGCAAATCATTAAAAAAAAAATGAAGCTATGTACAAAAACTTGAACAAATGGCATTTATTGTTTTCTTTCCCTTAAAAAAATTATATTTCATTATAAATTTACCTATAAGTTTATAAAGGTGAAGATCAATGGTTAAGGCAATGAGTTGTGGTCATGAAGGTCTTCCTTTAAATTAAGTAATGTTTGAATTCAAATCATTAGAAAATGAAAAACTAATTTCAGTATAGTTCATTTCTTTCTGTGCCAAATCCTGTCTATGTAATTTAATTGTCAACAAAATGTAGCTTTATGACTAGAGAATCTTAAAATCATTCATTTTAGCAAGTGCAAATAGGATAATACAGTCAATCATCATTTCATTATAAATTTACCTATGAGTTTACAAGGGATAAGGTCAATGGTTAAAGCAATGAGTTGACAATATATACTTTTCATTTATGTCCTTCTTTAAAATAAGCAAGAGTTTAAGCAATGAGACTAGATATAAAAACATGAGCCAGTGACATTTATTGTTTTCTTGTCCTTCAAAATTTTATATTAAAAATTTATCTATAAGTTTATAAAGGCAAAGTTCAACAGTTAAGGTAATGAATTGCAGCCATGAAATTCTTGCTTTAAATTAAGCAATATTTCAATGCAAATCATTAAAAAATGGAGATTATATACAATAAATTGAACAAATGACATTTACTGTTTTCTTTTCCTTTAAAATGTTATATTGAAATTTTTCCATAAGTTTATAAAGGTGAGGCTCAATTGTAAAAGCAATGAATTGTGACCATGGAATTATTGCTTTATATTAAGCATGGTTTGAATGCAAATAATAAAAAATTGAGATTATATACAGAAACTTTAACAAATGACATTTATTGTTTTCTTTTCTGACAAGATTTTATATTATAAATTTATCTGTAAGCTTATAACGGCTAAGCTCAGTGGTTGAGGCAATGAATTGTGGTCATGAAATTCTTGATTTAAATTAGATACAAAATTTGAGCAAGAGACATGTTTTTTTTTTCCTTTCAAAATTTCAAGAAAAAACATATGAACTAATATCGTACTATTTTTGCCATTGCAATGCTAGTAGACTGAACAATACAAATGCAGAAAGACTATATGTTTCATAGATTATACAAAAACATTTGATAAAGTACAACTCAAAGACCAATTTCAAATACTTGGAAAACCTGATTTATATGAAAAAAACATTAGAGTAATCTATGGGAAACTGCAGAAACTTCTGGATAAGGCAATAAAGGGAGACAAAAGGATGAAAACATCAATTGTAAGAAGATGAATTGTATGGTTATTGGGAGAAGTTCAGCTTCAGCAACAACTAAAATGGATATCACATGTAACTTGACAATGAGATAATCAAGATGTTGACTTTCCACATGACTTCAAACAGGAAGGAAACTCCTTTCAGTACTAGAAAGAGTAATAAGAGTTAGTTGAATTAAGAATCTCATTTTCCTGAAAAACCAAGAGCCTATGTGTTGTGCTGTAAATAGGAAAGGTTGACACACATATAGAAAATAAGAAGGAGTTTATTCCAGAGAATATGATACATGGTTGAGAACAGAGACTAATGTAATAAACAGTTAATCGTTAACTTCTCTCACTCAGTAAGAGAGAGTGCTGTTTAAATAGTCTTAGACCAATCCATCTTGTGGGGGTGTTCAGCTACTCCACAATATGATGAATGCCGAATAAAGAAATGGCTAATATTAGCATTACCATGAGCATTTAAGCTATGTTATAAAAGAGTCAACTGCAATGGACAGGCTGCTTGATAATGGAAAATGATGTTATTCCAAAGACCATCCTGTTTACAGTAATGGAGAAATAGTATGCCGCTAAAATGATGCAAAAGGGACTCCTTGAAAAGACCTTCATCTGTTGGTGATTCAACCACACTGAGAAGCAGAGTCAGGGAACCAACAGCTTTGTCTTTTGCACTTCCCGACAGTGGAACTCCCTTCCTTCTACTTGCTTCCTTGATAGATATAATCTTCAAATATTCAAATGTAATGTCAATTGACATCTTCTGATGCCTTGATCCCAGTCTCCATCCTTCTCTATATCCTTTCCTCAAAGAACCCTCTTCACTCTTGTTTTCACGCTCTGTAACCAATTGCGGGCTAATGGGACTCCCACCTTGCTTCAGGTGAAATGCTTAAAAAAGTATTTACATGTATTTGTATACGATCACTTGCTCATATACCTACCTATATTTAGCAATTTTGTTATATATATATATATATATATATATATATATATATATATATATATAAAATGTTAAAACAGGATCTTGCTAAATAAACTGAGTGACAGCACTTTACCAGAAAAATGTTTGCTGAGGAGAAATTTCAATAAACTTAAATAATGCCGAAAGTTTAAATCCACTTTGGTAGGAAGGGAGACAAGCTACTGCCACTGCTTAGAACACAGCCATTAAGCTGAGCGGTGGGAGTCTAATATGTTCAGAAATTTGTTAGCCAAAGATGGTGAGTTCAATCCTAGGTAGGACTACAAAAGTTAGTATAGTTAACATTATATATATAATGTAAATCCAGTTGTAATTGCTTTAATATAGAAATGCATTTAAAATCAAAAAGTAAAGGATTATCAGTGGTCAGGAATTGGTACAAGCATTACGAGTAGAATGAAGCTATTATATGCAAAATATAAATGCATTTATAATTGTTTTACTAAAGTAATGCATTTAAAATCTAGAAGAAAGGTATTGTCAGTGGTCAAGAATTGAATCAAGCATTACTTGCAGAATGAGGCTACCATATATATAATGTAAATCCATTTTGAATTATCTTACAAGAGAAATGCATTTAAAATCATGAATAAAGGGATTGTCAGTGGTCAGGAATTAATACAAGCATCAATGACAGAATAGAGTTATTATGTATGTTATTTTTGGAGCCATTTGTTTATTTATTTATTTTTTTGCCTTTATCACAATATTTAAGCTTCTGTATCTGCCCACATTGTATTCCCATGTCGGAGGATGCAGCAGCTAAAATATTTATAAAGACCAAGAAAATAAACGAAGAAAGAAACAGGACTAAAAAGTAATAATTCTGTCAGTAATACTTGATAGATGGAATATAAGAAACGTATACTTAACATCAGAAAGAAGAGATGACATTTCTAGGGTGGATAATGAGGAAAGGAGGCTTGGAAAATTTGACCCTCATAGGACATACTGTAGGTGAAAGAAGTAGAGGAAAATAGTGCATAGCCTAGCTAATGAGCTTGTGTAAATGGTTGGCAAAGCAGGGTTTAATAGAGATAGTGAAAATATAAAATTTACTAAGCGCTATAAATGATAGGAAATTGTGGAGAGACGTGATCATCTTGCATCCTGAAGGGATGCACATAGGAGAAGAATCTTTCAACATGTCTTGGCAAAATAACAGAAGTAGATGATTTGGAAAATTCAAACTATCAAGAATTTAGCAGTGAAAGCATATTAGATAAAGAAACTTTGAAAGTTGTTTTTTTTATATAGCTATAGATGTACCATATTTTCTTGTGTATAATATGAGACATTTTGAATGATATCAAAAGACAAAAAGGGGAGATTTATATTCTACACACATACATGTTTTCAGAAATATTTACTCAGCTTAAAAACATCTCATTTGAAACAGCAAGATTGGCAATACACTCAGCAGAGTAGATAATAAATCACAAAGTAGGCAGATGTTGATGACAATTGTTTACAAAAGGTATTTGATATCTTCATTCTCAGGGTTGGCAATATTTGTTTTTCTCTTCATTCTTACGTTAAGAAAATATTCTTTATTTTCATAGTTTAGAGATAACAAAAAGGCAAATTTACTAGGAGGTATGATCCCCCAATATCCTGGAGGAACATGAATCATAGAAGAAGAATCGTCCAATATTCCTTGTGGAAAAAACTGGAAGTAAAAATGTTTTGAGAAAATTTATACAATCAAGAACTTAAGAATCAAAATAGAGGTGTAAAAAGTCGAACCCTCTACTGGCTGTCAATCTTTCCATCTGTTGGTCTTACTATCCACCTGAGAGCCTGTATTCTATCCCTTGTATATCAAAAACATCAAAATAGATGGACATCCCACTCCCACACTTTCACTGTTGAAACTGTTAAATGTGGCCGTCTCTTCTACTCCAATAGCTTCATGTTGCGCACCTCTCGCCTGTGGAACTCCCTTCCTTATTCCTGTTTCCCTGACAACTATAATCTCCAACTATTCAAATGTAATGTCAATTGACATCTCCAGTTGCCTTGATCTATCCACTATCCTTCTCCACACCCTTTCCTCTATCACTCCTATCTGCTCTCACTCCAAATCTTCTGTAACCCCTTGTGTGCTAGTGGCTTCCCGCCTTGCTTGGGGTGAAATGCTTAAAAAAATAAAAAAAGTCCAAAATAGAAGTTTCTTTAAATCAAAAATTAATACCAGATGCACAGATAATATACTAGATGTCAGTCAGTTATGTGCCATGTGTGATACATGCTTAGGTAATATTTTATCTTCCGATACATGACTGACGAGGCAGATTTTTTCCCGCAGTAAATTGCCATTTCTTTCTGTGTGTTGTGACCAAGTAAATGGTGAAAGAAATAACAAAACAAGTGTTACCGATATATCATATATTAAACAGTAAGTACAACAGAAGAGTATTACACGATTAGTGAGTGTGTGTCGGTTGATCCAGCGTTCAATCTATTTGAATGTTCCCTAAAGGCCTTCTCTTGTTTTAATCTTATAGTAGGTGGAAGAGTCCAACATAAACTCTTTAGAGGGAGGACACCATAACACTGCAGTAGACCAGTTGCCATCCAAGGCTATAGAACCTGGTCTGTCCTGCTATTTAACCATAGCAGGTGGGAGAAGATGATGTTTCATACCTTTCCGAAGGGTATTAGCACATAAATATAATGGATTCAACTGGAATTTGAACTCGGCTCTCCAATTCCTCAATCCAATCTGCTATCCATTATTTCACCGAGCCTCCTCATTAATACCAGATGAACAGATAATGTAATGGTTATTTGCATGGAGAAACATATTAAATGAAAGTTAAAGGTAAAAGGTCGGGGGTCATATTATACATAAGAACAAGTTTTCAGAAATTTTTACTCAGCTTAAAAAAAACATCTTATTTGAAACAGCCAGATTGCAAATTCATTGATTTCACACAATAGCTAATAAAACACAAAGTAGTTGATAACAAGGTGTTGACAACAATTGTTTACAAAAAGTATTTGATATCTTCATTCTCAATGACTGCGATATTTGTTTCTCGCTTCATTCTCAATATTTATCACTCTACATCATCTTTAAATAAATCTTACATTTTTACTGTATAAGGAATCCTCTCAAAATATAGTGTTTTATATATTAGTTCTATATATTTGAATTGTAGTAGCCTGGTTCTCAATTTCAGTCAATATTGCTTTAGATGTTTCCATAGAAGGAGATGACTACACAACCAAGAAATTCAAATTCAACATGCATTGGCAGGACTAAGATTTTGCTTCATGAAAATAGTCACGTACATAGTGCTAAAGCTTAAGGAAAAAATCTTCTTTATTTTCATAGTTTAGAGATAACAGAAGACAAACTTACTCGGAGCAATGATCACCCAATATCCTGCAGGGATATGAAATATAGAAGAATCTGCCAATATTCATTGCGGAAAAAACTAGAAGTTAAAAATTTTGGGGGAAAATTTATACAAACAAGAATTTAAGAGTTAAAACAGAGGTGGCTATAAAAGGCCAAAATCTCTACTAGCTGTCTGCTCCCTTGTGTATCAAAATCATCAAAATAGATAGAAATAGCCTAAAATAGAAATTTCTGTAAATAAAAAATTAATGCCAGATGCACAGATAATATCTATCTATCTATCTATCTATCTATATATCTATATATCTATCTATCTATCTATATATATATATATATATATATATATATATATAGGGATGGGGAGGATAAAAATCTATATACATGTACATATACTTGCATGTCATATAGAATAGAGCTAAAAATATATATTAGTGAATATACATAATATCAAATGTTGATAACACAACTCAGAGTTTCATGCAGGTGATCCCAGCTATAGTCTCTGTAGTCTCTTGACTTACAGATACTTATAGGTAGTTACTACCTATAGTGTAGTCACTCATGGGGGTAACAGGTTATTCCATTACATCAGTATTTTATCAAACATGTCTGGAGAAGAGCAATTTCAGAAACAAAATCAGATATCATCATTGCTCAAAATAACACCATTTAGAAAAAAACTACATCTGGCAGCAAGGCCTCTGACTGGGTGGTTTTGAGGAGCATGGAACCAACTCTTATTTGCTATTGTTCCCAAGTCCACCCTGACCCTGTTAGGCTCCTTGGTATGGGTAAATATAAAAAAAAAATAACAGCAACATATTATTGGGGAAAGAAAATTACCAAAGCTCACAAGAAAATGAAATTTCAGCATTAAATGACCCATAAGGAGTTGATGTGCCATTAAACAATCCAAACCATTCAGGAAATGGTTAAGCATCAAGAGAAAAAGGTTGCTTTTCATTGATTATGCCAAAGCTTTCAGTTTCATTTTTCTCACTTATGGAAAGTATTAATGCTGTTTGGCGTCCCACAAAATATCTCATATGGTTAATAAAGAATCTATGATGCAGCAGCCGGTAGTGTCAGAGTGAAACTTGTGAGGCCAAAACTGTTTCATTTTGAGAAAGGTGCAAAACAAAACTGTCTAATCTTTCCTATCTGCATATTTTTTTTTTTTAACATGATTGGTGAGAAGATCATGAGATCAGTTGAGAATGGTTTCTCAGACAGAGCTGGTAAGAGTGCTTGGAAAAAAAGATTAATCTAGGACATCAGATATACAGATATTGTAAAACTAATTTCAAACAACAAAGAAGACTTGAGTAAGATGTCCAAAGATCTCTGAATAGCAAAGGTTTCTCATTAACACTTGAAAGACAAACTCCATGATACTCTTTGATGAAGGCACAATGAAAACAGAAAAAATGAAATCAGAAATGTAAATAATTTATTTTAGACATCACAAAAGAAGGAAACACTAAAATAGAAATGAAAAAAAGATTAGAAAAATAGGAAAAAACGTTGTGGAATTGAGGAAATTGAATAAACTCAGTTTAAAGTTAAAGCTTTTTAGCTCCTTGCTTTAAACTGTTGTATCTTCTTCTTCTATGTGCTATGAACCTTCTGGATATTGGCGATCATGGCTCTCCACAATTTCCTGTCCTTTGTAACACTTAATAACATTTGTCTTTTTGCTATCTCTCCTAAACCCTGCTCTGCCATCCATTTGCTCAATCTCATCATGCATTTCGTTCCTCTATCTTACTGTTAATTTATTTTGTGAGTATCAAATTTTCCAAGCCCTCTTTCCTCATTTCCACTATCTTTCTGATTCTAAATAAAAGTGTCCTTTTTTTGCAACTGTCTCTAGAACTTTCTCATTGTTCACATGTTCAGTCCTTGGTATTCTTAGCATTCTTCTATAGAACCACATTTCTGTTGCTTCTAAGTCTCTAAGATGAGATTGTTCAGCATTCATTGCCATATAGGAGGACTCATACTACATAACAGTTCAATTGTCTTTTCTTTGTTTCTAACAATGTAGTTCATTTTCTTAATACTTTGATCAGCTTTTGGAAGGCATCTTTCACAATCCTAGTGTGCCTTCAGATGTCTGTGTCACATTCTCATATCTGAACATAAACAAAGCAATTTCTAAAGAAGTAATGGATTTTTTATTTGTCTGATAGATTTATTTTTACTTAAACATTATTTTTAGTGGATACTAATATTTGATTAGAAGCTCTGTTTATTTATTAAACAATATATTTATTTATTTTTATCTATCAGTCTGAATATTCACAAAATCTTTGAGAAAAATAATCTTAGAGAAAAATAAGCAGTCTCCAGAGCATCCACACAAATATAGATATCCACTAAAAATAACATTTAAGTAATAAAAATCTGTCAGATTATTAACTATATTAACTATATATTTCGTCGGGCGATTCCATTCGAAATACGTATGGGTCATCTATTGCAGATCATCTAATAAATAATCCTACTTGCACGTT
Organism: Acanthosepion esculentum; assembly: GCA_964036315.1. Taxonomy (NCBI): domain Eukaryota; kingdom Metazoa; phylum Mollusca; class Cephalopoda; order Sepiida; family Sepiidae; genus Acanthosepion; species Acanthosepion esculentum. The sequence continues at coordinate 50,176,993 of OZ038515.1, forward strand.
GGATTTTAGTGTGTCCTGGTTTTCCGTTTTGGCCAGGTCACACTCTGTATTCCATCTCAGGGTGTTGGAGACTCTGTACATCAGGTCCAGGTGACCGTCTCTTTGCAAACAAAGAGACTGTTTGCTTGGGCTTGCTGTGCTGTGTCTCTAGCATCTTGAGTGGTAATACTATTTTATACACGTGTAATTTTATACACTTGTATTTATTTTTCTCTTCCCTGTCCTTCATTCATGTCACCCATAGCAAATAGTTTTTCTCATAATTTTCTATTCCCCGTTAAACAGTTCTGATGAGAGGGGACGAAACCGGTTAACTGGTATTTTATTTTAAATCTAACATGGCCGTTAATAAAAAATTGTTTTTTTATGCCCTGATACGCTTTTGTACCGTCGCAAATATATTTAAATATATATATATACACACACACACACACACTAAGCAGGCTTTGCCAACTCACTATCTCTTCACAGTAAGATATATTCACTACTTCAAATATTTTAAACAAAAATTTTAAGTGAACATTTCATTCATAAATTGGCTTGTTATAGTAAAGGGAAGTTTTACAAATGGATGCCAACTTGTTGAAAGCCAAGTAAAATGCAAATTTCAAACACTATTCTGCACTATATAAGACAATATTCCTAAACAGAACTATTTTTGATATGAAAACCAAATCAATCCTTGAATAAAAGAACACAAATGAAGGACAGCTAATTAATGAAATATACTTTTTAAAATCAATATGCAAATTGGTTAAACCTGAAGAGTGATATCATCCAGAAGTAGATAATATATAATACAGCTATTAAGCATATAAATTATTATAATGTAATTTGTATGTAATATTTATCATCTCTCAGTTGCATCTTTGTCCTTGGACAGAGTGCGCTCAGGGGTCTCTCTGTCAAAGGGGCAACTGAAAAAATAATACTGAGAGGTGCCCAGCCCTGGGGAACAGCTGCCCAAGGGAAGGATTGGTGCTCACACCGAGGCCAGCACAACCGGCGGTTGTGGGGGCTGTGGGCAATTTTTGTTCCTGCCCGGGTGCACGCGCTCGGGTCCCCACTTTAAAAAGACCTTGTGTCACATCTCATTCTCATGGGGGAATGAGTAAACACCGTGTAAATTACTATTAAGTAATTTGTACATATTATTTATCATCTCTCAGTTGTGTCTCTGTCTTTGGACAGCATGTACTCAGGGGCTTCTCTGTCCGACAGAGGGGCAACTGAGAAAATTATACTGAAGAGGTGCCCAGCCCTGGGGAACAGCTGCCTGAGGCCGTGCCTTCCCATTGCACTAGAGGGAGGGATCGGTGCTTGCACCGAGTCCAGCGTAACCGATGGTTGCGAGGGCTGTGGGCAATTTTTGTCCCTGCCTGGGTGCACGTGCTTAGGTCCCCACTTTAAAAAGACCTTGTGTCATATCTCGTCCTTGTGGGGGAATGAGTAAACACCATATAAATTACTATAAAGTATAGTTGGGGCTTTTTAACCCCAGAATTTGTTGGATAATTGTGCTTCAATTTCACATTTATTCATATAGATTCCATAATATAGGTTTTATTTAATTAGCTATTATGTTTCTCTAACTCGTCAAATATTGAATGTATAACGAATTCTAATTTCTGTTTTCCTCTCTTTACACTATATTAATTTTATCTTAGAAATTGTTCCCTTTTCTGTCACCAATGCAAATAAAAATAATTGTTTGTATGGAAAATAAGGTTCTACGTACATCAAATCGTCTTTAAATTAAGTGGCAGCAGAAGAATTATCGTTGAACTTTTAAAAGGTAAGCTTAAACATTAATTCAATACTTAAATGCAGAGATCAATTTTGAGTTCTTCTGTAGTTTATTGATGCCTATCACATCTACCCCTCCCTAGCTATTGTGATGATGGCCAAACCAAGAGTCCTCCACAGGAGCTAGCTTAAATGCCACCCAATATACTCTGGGTGCTGACTTCAATGTCCACATATTTACATATGTTCAATCCCTAATATTGAGCACTTTAATCCATAAATATAGCATACCTCAAACCGATATCTTTTATCTACAGAAGAACTCAAAATTGATCACTGCATTTAAGTATTGAATTAATGTCTAATCTTACCTTTATGAAAGTCCAACGATGATTCTTCTGGTGCCACTTAATTTAAAGATTATTATCGATACAAACAATTATTTTTATTTCATGGATGACAGAACAGGGGACAGATAAAATTAATATCATGTAAAGATGGGAAAATATACATTCAACATTTAAAGAGTTAGAGAAACATAATAGCTAATTAAGCAAAACCTATATTATGGAATATAATATATTAATATATATTTTTAACCTTGCATAATGTGGCAACCCTGAATCTGAGCTCAACGAAAATCGTTCCCTGCACCTAATTTTTCTAGGGCTTTTCAATGAGCTATGAATCACTGAAATTGAACCAGTGTGACAAGAGGAGTTGCTTGGACACACACATGCACAGACACACACACATATATATACTGTACTTTATATATAATTGTCTTTAAATTAAGTGGCAAAAAGGTAAGCTTAGACATTAATTCAATACTTAAATGCAACAATCAATTTTGAGTTCTTCCGTAGTTTATTGATGCCTATTGCATCTACCCCTCCCTAGCTATTGTGATGATGGCCAAACCAAAAGTTCACCACAGGAGATAGCTTAAATGCTGCCCGATAGGGAGTCTTTTAAGCTAGTTTATAATAAAACATGCACTGCAATTTTGGATACAAAAGGAAAATAAGTTACTCCCCTTGAACCATGAAAGCAATGATAATGGCTAGTATAATATATTAATATATATTTTAACCTTTCATAATCTGGCAACACCGAATCTGAGCTCAATGAAAATTGTTCCCTGCTCCTAACTTTTCTAGGGCTTTTGAATCATTGAAATGAGACCTGTGGGAGCAGAGGAGTTGCTTACACACACACACACACACACACATACAATGTTGGTGTGTGTCTTTGTAATTTTTAAAGAAAAGTAAGAGACATGAAAATATTTCTGGTGTTAGGTTTTCCTTTCAATGGATGCTGTGAAATTTCATTTTGGATATTTGCAATTAAATTATTAAAATAAACAATGATTACAAACATGTGACCCCTGAACTTCTTCCACAAAAACAAACAAAAGCGAAAAGAAAGCGCAAACTGTTCCACAATTTTATTGGAACATTTAAAGGAGATGATTTGCTTCAAGTTGGATTTGACCCAACCTCCCCTCCCCCAATTTGACCTTTTGAATTGATGAACATTGTAAAGAATTTGTTTTTGTCAATGGTAGAAGTTAATGGAACTTGTAAAGTGGAAAATTTGATGAGGGAGGGAAGGCAATGAGAAGGAGAGTAACAAAGCAAAAGAAGGAAAGAGAAAAGATGAGAGAAAGTTAGCGGCAATGAGAAAGAGAGAAGGCAAGAGAAGGAGGGAGAATGAAAGAAGAGGAGAAAGAAATAAGTGAGAAAAGGAGGGTGGCAAGGTGAGAGTAGGAGAAAGTGAGCAGGGAAGAAAATGAGTGACATTAAACAGGTGATAGGAGAGAGAGAGAGAGAGAGAGAGAGAGAGCTGTTGACAAAATAAGGGGGGGAGAAAAAGAGCAGGGGAGAAAATGAGTAAGAGAGAACAGGTGTTAGGAGAGAGAGAGAAAGCAGGTGAGAAAAAGACAGAGAGAAGGGAAGAAAATGAATGAGAGTGAGAACAGGTGATAGGACAGAGAGAAAGAAAGCAGGTAAGAAAATAAGGGAGAGAGAGAACAGGTGATAAGGGAGTGAGCAGGCAAGAAAAGGAGTGAGAGAAAGCAATAGGACAGAGAGAGCAAGTGAGAAAATGTGGGGAGAGAGAAAAGGCAAGAAGGGAGCGAGAGAGAGAGAGAGAGAGCATACAAGAAAAAGGAGAGAAGGTGAAAGTATAAGAGGAAGAGCAGGTGAGAAAGCACCAGAAAAGGTAAGAGAGAGGAAAAACCATTTATTTAGAAGACTCCTCATAGAAATCAATGCTTGCATGTAAATATGCATTCAATGCTTAAATTATCAGATTCCGTGTCCTTGGAAGCACTTAGACTGCATTTTTTCAAAATGAGAAAAAAAAAAATCAGACTAGTGGGAAATTCTTACAATAGAAATATAGCAGTGTTAACGTGTCATAAGATCAGAATGACATCTCACTGTGTCAAAAGATTCTGCAAGATTGAATATTTCATTTTTTACCACGTTTATAGTGATATTTGACAACAGCCTAGAAATATGCTATGATATCTATGTATCAAATAAGTGTTATGCAATAGTTTAAGTTAAAAGATTAAATATTTTCTCCTCAAAAATATTCACTATGTCGTTCTACAGAAGGATGCTGATAATACCATTAACTGAGCACATAAAAAACAAGGAACACTTAAAGAAAATAAAAAAACAAATCTTTCTTTTCATTTTATGCGCTATGTCCTTTCAGGATATAGGCGATCATGGCTCCCTACTTCCTCCTATCCCTTGTAGCTCCCAATAAGTTTCATGCCTCTGCCAACTACCCCAGACCATGTTCCACCATCCACTTGCTTAAGTTCGCCAGGTATGTCATGCATTGCTTTCCCCTGTCTCTTTTTCTTTCTATTCGACCTGTGAGTATCAGATTCTCCAGACCCTCCTTTCTCATTACGTGTCCCAGAAATTTCATCTGCCTCTTCCTTATGTTAAGTATAAGCTTCCTCGCTCTGTCTTTTTTACAAATACTTTCACGGTAATTGCTCCGAGGAGCTGCTTTCGCTGGTTTCTAGGCCTCATGAATTTAAACGTCCCACGAGACTGGCATCCCGTTCCCACCCCTTCACCATTGAAACTGTTAGATGTAGACGTCTCTTCTACTCCAATAGCTTCATGTTTCACACATCTCACCTGTGGAACTCCCTTCCTTATTCCTGTTTCCCCGACAAATACAAGCTCCAACTATTTAAGTGTAATGTCAATCAACATCTCCAGTTGCCTTGATCTATCCTCTTCCCTTCTCCACATCCTTTCACCTTTCATTCCTATCTGCTCTCACTCCAAATCTTCTGTAATCCCCTTGCCTTGATCGATCCACTATCTTTCTCCACATCCTCTCCTTTACCACTCCTATCTGCTCTTTCTCCAAACCTTCTGTAACCCCTTGCATGCTAGTGGCTTTCAGCCTTGCTTGGGGTGATAAGCTTAAAAAAAAAAAAAAACATTGGTGAGAAAATGACTGAAGCTGAAATGCCAGGTCAATATCAATTACATTACAGACCCATCCTTGAATTTTGTCAAAAAATCTTGAAATATACAGCAGGAGCACCAGACCAGATATGGCAGCAGTATTCAATGCACAGATGGATGATAGATATATAATTGTGCAAGATGGATTCTAATGAGAAAAATTCTCTGGCATGACACAGTGAACTATCTTTCTGAGTAGTAGACCTAGCAATTGATTCAATATAATTCAAGTCAGTGGTAACAATAAGTCCAAACAGTTACAAATTAACAAGCCATTGTTTGCACTAGTTAACTACCGAAAGCCCTTCTCAAGAGCTGTTGCCAGTTTTACTTTGTCGGATTTGTCAATTTTGCTACTAAGACAGGAGTAAATAGCTGTGTCATCTGCATAGATACCTAGTTCAGAAAAGATGACATCAGCAAGGTCATTGATGAAGATCAGAAACAGTCTATGTCAAAGGTTAGATCCCTAGAGGACCCTTGCATTAGTTTGTAATGATTTAGAAGCATGCCTGTTCAACATGACTTTCATTACACAACTTGTCAGGAATGATTGGATTAAACCAAATATTCACCCCCGTGACACCATAACCCTTGAGCTTGTGGAGAAGGCCAGCATGCAAAACCTTGTCAAGTGTCTGTGAGAGAGCGACTGCAGACGAGATGTGAAATGGCTTCTGTTTATCTTTTCTACAAATATTGTCTGATGAGTTTTTTCCATTAGTGCTTCAACTGCACGAATTTAAGCATACTACTAGACTGGCAACTAGGTCACACCTTTTTACTGTTAAACTAGGTATTTACTCTGTCTCCCCACTAAGACAAGTTGTGACACAAGGTCTTTTTTTAAGGTGGGGACCTGAGCATGTACACCTGGACCTGGTACAGAAATTGCCCACAGCCCCCACAACCATTGGTTGCACTGCCCTCAGTGCAAGCACTGATCCCTCTCTCTGGTGCAATGAGAGGGCACGGCCTCAGGCAGCTGTTCCCCAGGGCTGGGTACCTCTCAGTATAATTTTTCTAAGTTTAGAGATGCAACTGAGAGATGATAAATAGATGTGTTACAAGCTCCTCAAGAGAGGGTTTTACACACTGTTGAACTAACTAAATACAACCATCAGTTTTGTTGTAATAGTTTCCTTTCTTGCACTTCTCGCTTGTTGAACACTCTTCTGATTTTTTTGTTTCCCTGCCACCGACAGTCTTCAAAAATTTAGATACCAATGCCAATCTCCATCTTCTGTCTTCATAAAAATTGTTCCTTCATTATCCTTTCTCTTCAGTAAAGTTTTCTCCTTCTCTTTCACTCCCAGTAACCCCCTCCCTGTATCTTAGTGGCTTTATCCTCTTGTTTGAGATGAAATGATTTTAAAACATAAAAAAAAAACAAATTTTTTATTCTTAATTTTTGGTCCATGCTATTTACTAACAAGTATACAATGAATATCTATGCAATAAAAAGCAATTGACAAAATTCTACTCAAAAATTTAATTCACATTACTTCATCTAAAATGAGAAATGTGACTGAACCAAGTGATGAAATTCACTCAATACAATGTGACATGGCTTCTGTTTATCTTTTCTACAAATATTTTCATGGAAATTATTCTGATGAGCTTTTTCCCTTAGTGCTTTGAGTGCATGAATTTAAGCATGCTACTAGATTGGCAATTAGGTCTCACCATTTTACTGTTGAACTAACTAGATACAATGGTCAGTTTTATTGTAACAGTTTCCTTTCTTGTACTTCTCACTTGTTGAACTCTCTCCCAATTGTTTCCCTGACACCTACAATCTTCAAAAATTTAGATGCCAATGGCAATCGCCATCTTCTATTTTCATAAATCCTGTTCCTTTATTGTCCTTTTCCTCACTTCTCCTCACTAAAGTCTTCTCTCCCTCTCTCTTTCACTTTCTGTAACCCCCTACATCTTAGTGGCACTGTTGCCTTGATTGGGCTGAAATGCTGAAAAAGAATTAATAATGGGTAAATATATATACCACCCCTGGTAGTTCCTACTGTCTTTAGAGCCTCAGTACTCATGTATTCTCTCCATAATTTTCTCAACATCTGTCAATAGAATCGCATCTCTGCTGCTTTGAGCCTTTTCTTCATCTGTAAGGAAATTATCAGAATATGGATACAACAAATAGTCCTGCATTCACTGCTAGAGAGGAGGATAGATATGACATAGCAATTCAGCACTGTTTCTGAAGAAATTCAATTACTGTTTGTTGAAGCAATATAAAAAAAAAACAAATGGAAATATGGCATTTTTCATTTGTCATTTGACTTTACTTGCTGAAGGACATGAGTAAATCAAATCATGAAACAGGAATAGAAATTCAGTTTTGCTTCGACAGTTGGATGCCTTCTTTGCAAAATTTTCTTTTGTTAATGTAATCTTTTAGTTTCTTCATTCTTCAGTCATCAAGTGTATACCATTAAAAAGATTTTGCAATGAAAAAACAAATTACACCAGAAGAAAAGGTATTTTAGAAATTGACTGGATCAGATTGACTGAAATGTTATATTAATAAGAGAATGTTAGCTTTCCCAACAACTCCCCTCCCAAAAACTGTTTTTTAATTCTTGATAATTTCTCATAACTTTTCAATTTCTCTGATGCTAGCTGAATATTTTTATTAGATTGAACTGTACCATGAATTTGTTTTGTTATATATATATTTTATTTGAAAATATATATATATATATATATATATATATATATATATATATATATATATATATATACAGTTGCCTGACGATTGCCCTAGCATGAAACAGACTGTCGCCTCTAAGTGCTGATTTCCATGTCCACTTTTATATTTACACACGCTCTATCTCTGATAGTGAGCACTTTATCCCATAAATATAGCACACTTTAAGACTATATTTCTTCATATATATATATATATATATATATATATATATATATATATATATATATATATATATATTCAAATAATAGGAAAGAACAGTCAGATTTATAATCCAGAGTTCTTTAGCAATTATTTTTATTTTAAAAAATCAGTGCTCAATACAAAGTAGAGCATAATATTATAGATATTATATATAATATATTATATATAATATATAATATAATATTATAATATAATATAAGATTATAATGTAGTTAAAAAAAAAATAACAAAGAACTATAAAAAAGCTAACAATAATAATGTTAATATGGTAAAAAATATTAATATAACCAATAAAAACATCACAGATAAATATTAGTGATAGAGTAGGCAAACTTACCGAAAAAGATTGCTATATTACTATTAAGGACCCGATTTTTAGGTTAATCCTATTACCAGAATTATAAACCCAACCTAGCCTGAAATCGGAAAAATTAGTAAAAACATCCTGGAAAGGGTTAACAAGCAAAAAAATGGATTACCTGGGATTAACACTCTGGATTAATACCAAAGAATTTATTGACTGGTTTAAAAATATTAAAGATAAATCAAATTGTACCCTTATACAGTTTGATGTTGAAGAATACTATCCATCAATATCAAGGGAACATTTTATGACTGCTCTAGAATTTGCTACTCTGACCTAACAGAGAAAGAAAAAAACATAATTATGAATGCAAAAAAATCTGTTCACATTTATAATGGAGACCAGTGGATTAAAAACTCTGAAGACTATTTTGATATCACAATAGGATCATTAGACTCTGTAGAGTCTTCTGACCTTGTTGGTCTCTTTATATTATATAACTAAGTGCACACCATGAAATTAATATTAAAGACATTGGACTGTATAGGGATGATGGCCTTATGAGTCTACTAACTTTAAAATAGATAAAATTAGAAAGATAATACAAAGAGAATTTGAAAATTACTGTTAATACAAAATTAAAAAAGTAAACTTCCTCAATATAAAATTAGATTTAATGAATAATATATACCTACCTTATAAAAAAACCTAATACTAATCCTTTGTATATAAACCCCAAGTCAAATCATCCTCCATCTATAATAAAGCACTTGAAAAAAGAATGAGTATAAATTCTGCTAATGAAAGAATATTCTATGAACACAGTAATTTTTATAATAAAGCTCTAAAGAATAGTGGCTATAAATGCGCTAACATCAACTATATAAAAAATTATAAGAAACCAGAGAAAAAATAGGAATAGAAAAATCATTTGGTACACCCCTCCATTCAACCAAATGGTTAATAGTAAATTAGGAACAAAATTTCTGGCTTTAATAGAAAGACATTTTCCTAGAAATAGTAAATTTAGAAAAATTTTTAACAAAAATACCCTAAAATTAAGTTACAGCTGTACTGAAAATTTAGAAAGGATTATAAAAAGCATAATAATAAAATCTTAAATAAATACTTATTCCAGAATCAAAGAAATAGAGACCCTGAAATAAGAATAAACAATAATAAAGAAAAATTATGTAACTGTAGAAATCCTGAAAATTGTCCTTTGAATAATGAAAGCCATACAGAAACTGTAGTTTACCAATGCACTATCTCATTCATTGAGAATTCTAATGTTGTGAAAATCTATATAAGATGTACAAAAAAGAATTTTAAATTAAGATGGAGACAGTATTTGACTTCCTTCAGTAATATTAAGTATCGTAACCAAACGTCCCTATCTAAATATTATTGGCAATTAAGAGAAACAAATAAAACACCAACAGTAAAATGGAAACTAATAAAAAAGCAAGAACTTGTAGATCATTGGATGACCCATGTCTTTTATTCCTACATGAAAAGTTATATATTATTAAATTTCTGAAAAATAAAAATTTATAAAATCAAAGAAATGAAATAGCAGTTTTTTGTAGACATTGTCTAATATACTGCTTAAAAAATAATTAATTATAAAAAATAATTCACATATTTATATCTATTATTTGATCATAAAATAATTTATAAATGCATAATTACATTCTAACATATTAATTTTACAGTACCACATATAGTCTATTAGTAAATTAAATAAATATAGTATTTTAGATATATTTAAATAAAAATATAAGTATAAAAATATAAAAAATATGACTTAATCATATTTGAATACCCCTTTAAGAAAATCCCAATGTAGTTTTAAAAAGAAAATAAATAAATAAATAAAAATGTCAAATATATTGTAGTGTAAACCTTAAATAAACCAGACAATAATAACTTGACAGCTTGAAAGAGAGTCAATGTAGCTAGACAGAAATCATAACCCCCACCCAACCTTAACTAACTTTAAATTTTCCACACAAAGATACACTTGCTTTATATATTCAAAGAAAAGCCAACACCTACTTAATAAAAAAAATTTGAATTCTCTTAACACCAACAACTTAACTTAAAAATAGAATAAATTCAATTTTTTCATAAGTTATTCTTAACATTGCTTGAGAATGGAAATGAGCTCCAAATCTTAAGTTTAAACTTTAAAGTTAAATTTTAGAATTTAATCTTCGGTTTTAAAACATAGTAATTTCTGTGTCACGATGGAAACCTATTTTTAAAAGAATAATTATAATATATATATATATATATATATATATATATATATATATATATATATATATATATATATATATATATATAATACGAGTTTGTAATTGGTAGGGTTAATTCTAAGGAGGCCATTAATCCAAAGAGAGCTCAACATAAGTTACAGAGCAATATAATGATAAATCAAGAAAAACTTTAAAAATCCATCCCAGTTATAATTTATTTCATGAATATTTTATATTCATCTCTTCAGACTGAAAGTTTTTTAGAAATGGAATGAAACCATCCAGACAGTTATATCAGGATAAAAAGAGGAAAGGAAAAAAAAATAAATAAATAAAAAAAGGAAAAATAAAAAATTGCAAATATAATTTTTTTTTTTTAAATTAAGAAAGAGAGAGATAAAGAATGGGGGAGGGATATGTTAGTTAGTATGTTTATAAATGATTACTTCTCTTAGTCATTTTAATAATCTATACAAATAAAATATTTATCTGCATTTTTTTTTTAATCAATTCACCCCAAGCAAGGTGAGAATTCCACTAATACACAGGGGTTACAGAGAGTGAAGGTGAGAGAAAAGACTGAGTATAGGGGGAACTGAGGAAAAGATAAAAGCTGAACAGGGTAAAGATAGAACATGGCAATTAACATTGCATTTCAATTTTTGAAGGTTGCAGTCTTCAGGGAAGCAAGTAAATGGAAGGAAGCCCGATGGGTGGGAAATGAAAGAAAAGAAACTGTTGAAGTAGAAGTGGGGGTTACATTTAACTATTTCAGTGGTAAAAGGGTGGGATCTAGATGCCAATCTAGTAGCATGCTTAAACTCATGTAGTCTGGGCACCAGGGAAAAATGTTCATTAGAGCAGTTGCTATGAAAATATTTGTAGAAAAGACAGAGGGAAGCCACCACACCGGTGAGAAAGTGACTGAAGTCAAGATGCCATTGATTACATTACAGATCCTTCTTCGGATTTTGTCAAGAACCTCTAGATGAGTAGCAAGAGCACCAGACCAGATATGGCAACAATATTCAATGCATGAATGAATGGTAGATTTGTAAGATTTGTGCAAGATGGACCCTGATGAGAAAAGCCTTCTGGTACAACACAGTGACCCAACTTTCCTTGCAGTAGATGCAGCTATTGATTTGATGTATTCATTCCACTTCAAGTCATTTGAAAATGTGAGGCCACGAAGTTGCAGTGTGTTCCTCTCCATGAAGACAAAATTACTTCCCAAGCAAAATATACCATTTAATTAATCAGTTCCTTTACTCTTATGTTTCTTAGATTGCAGTTTTATTTGTTCAAGCATTTCATGTGAGTCACTCAGATACCTATGTCTGTGTAGTGATCATCTTGTTTCACCTCAGTCATGAAATTGGCTTTGTCATTGTCTTTATCATTCTATTGATAATCTCTTTCTTTCAAGAGATATTTCCATATCACTGTTATATTAAACACACAAAATTTTTAATATGAAAAGATATTGAGGAAAAAGTGATTTATATAATACTGAGAGAAATCAATGAATCATAGATATCATTAAATGTCTAAAAATATAAAAAGAATAGATTAATTAAATGGTTCATTGGTCTCTTTTTTTGTTGTGAAATCTTTACCTCTGCGTTATTGAATCTCAGTACACTGTTTCAAGTTTTTTATTTCATTGCATCTCACTACTGAAACTTTCTAACAATTGCCATCATTTTTGATGGCGTAGGTACACTAGGATTAATATTTATAATAATATAAAATAATCAAACCAACCTGAAGATTCAAAAAGTGAAACTTCAGTAGCAAGTGTATATATATATATATATATATATATATATATATATCTTTTTAAAAGAAACATTCTTATATATAAGATCCAATAGATGATGTAAGATATTTGCTTACTCACTACTATAATTTTTCCAATATGACTAATGAGGCAGCAAACATTTGATGACCAATTTTATCTTGTAATCCAATCCCTGTATTAATAGTTTGATCCGCTGAAGATTTTTTTAAAACATTTTACACGAAGCAAGGTTATAATGCTGCTCAAATGTAAGGGGTTACAATGACAGAGAGAAATTTAGAGGGGTTTAGGACAGTGTTTTTAACCTTTTTTAAGCAATGGCACACCTAAGAGCAAATGAAAATATCACAGCACACTTGGCAAAGTTTTTAAAGGGTGTACATTTAAATGTTATGAAATAAAACAAGAGATTTAAAAAAAATACACACCCAAATATAAACTTACTTATTTCAATATTTCTATTCAACTATTTGTACAGCTTATTTAATATGACGCCTGTGACTGGTGTTTTTTGCGATTTCTTCAATGTTTGGTTGAATGTGTGATAAGCAGACATACATTTCTTCTTCAGTTGGGTGTAGTCATTCTCACTTCTTATTTTTTATGCTATTTAGAGCTGAGAAGCCTAATTGATGTAATGGAATGACCTGTCACCCCCATGAGTGACTACACTATAGGTCATAACTACCTATAAGTATCAATGGACTACAGAGACTAGCTGGGATCTGTTCCAGCTAAACCATCGAACTTTCTGCCTTCGGGAAGAGAGGAACCCTGACGAGGCTCCGCCAAAGGGAAGAGTCTCGTTCAGGGAGGTAGACTGACCCTGAACCCGTTTATACATGTTCAAATAGGGAATATTTTTGGCCGAGCCTACAGGCTCGGAAAACCCACGTTAAACCTGGCCTTGTGCCACATGCAACCCTCGTTGTAGCTAGATATCCTAGCTGGATCTGTTCCAGCTAAACAGTCAAACTTTCTGCCTTCGGGCAGAGAGGAACCTGGACGAAGCTCTGCTGAAGGGCAAGGTCTCATTCGGGGAGGTAGACTGACCCTGAACCCGTTTATACATGTTCGAATAGGGAATATTTTTGGCCGAGCCTACGGGCTTGAAGAACAGACGCTAAACCCAGCCTTTGTCACATGCAACCCTCATGGGAGTAGCTAAATACACTAGCTGGGATCTGTTCCAGCTAGACAGTCGAAGTCTTGCTAGACAGTCGAAGTCTTTGTCTTCGGGCAGAGAAGAACCCGGACAAGGCTCTGCCAAAGGGCAGAATCTCATTTGGGGAGGTAGACTTACCCTGAACCCATTTATACGCGTTCAAATAGGGAATATTTTTGGCTGAGTCTACGGGCTTGAAGATCTCATGTTAAACCCGGCCTAGTGCCACATGCAACCCTAGTGGGGAGGGGGGGTAAATATACTGGCTGGGATCTGTTGAGTATGACTCAGACTTATGCGAGAACTACCGACCTTCCAATAGTAGCACTCACTACTGGATTGACTTGTGACAACCTTGTGCATAACTGTTTCCTTTATTCTTATTGTACTGGTTTTTACAATAAAACTTTACTTATTTTATCCACTTTGTTTTTCAAGTATATATTCCTATTAGCATGGAATATAACACTAATTAACATAAATAAGAAGTAGAAAATTGCAATAAAACTGATAAAGACTTTTTTTAGATAATGTGGGATATTCCTTTTGTATTAAAATCTGAAATGGGTACTGTCACATGTTTTATTTTTTAGCCCTCAATCACTAGAAATGGTGACCAATTCTGTTTCTTCACATAACTGAAATTTAATATTAGAAGAAACGTTTATGAATCCAATCATATCTTTCTGTGCTCAATGACGGAAAATAATAGTTGATGTTTTCAACAAGCGCTTTCAGATGGGTATCCATAATAGGAATCACTTCTTTAATGCAGGTAGTATGTGTTGAAAGAAACATCTAAATTACCCACCCAGGCTCTATTTTTCCCACTCACAATGACAATATTTCATGGCACACTTAAGAGGATCATACGGCATTACTAGTGTGCTATGGCACAGTGGCTGATAATCACTGCTTTAGGAGAATGAACTGGAAACACAATCCTAAACAGGAAACAAGGGATAAACGTCTACTCCTGTTCAAAAGATACGGAAGGAATGTGAACCAGGCAATAGGTGACCCTCTCTATTCTTATTGTAATTATAATTTAGATATATGGAAAAATGAATCCACCAGTTTTAATCAATACTAGGTGGTCATGGGTTATAATTGGAATGGTAAAACAGAATAAAGCTTGTCAGAGCAGTTGCCATGAAAATATTTGTAGAAAAGATAAAGGGAAGTTATGACAATATTAACTTCTTCAAGTCTGGGGTCAGTTATTATCTATCCTCCTGATGTAATGGAATAACCTGTCACCCCCATGAGTAACTACACTATGAGTAGTAACTATCTATAAGTATCAGTAAGTCAATGGACTGCAAAGTCTAGCTGGAATCTTTTCCAGATGTTCTGGTCAAACTCTCCGCCTTTGGGCAGTGAGGAACCTGGACAAGGCTATGCTGAAGAGCAGAGTCTCATTCAGGGAGGTAGACAGACCCAATCCCATTTATGCACGGTCTATGGGGATTTTGTGGCCAAGCCTATGGGCTCAGGAACCCCACATTAAGTTCAGCCTTGTGCCACATGTGACTGCGTGGGGCAGTTGCTAGATACTCTAGATAGGATCTGTTGAGTACGACTCAGACTTATGCAAGAACTACTGACCTTCCAATAGTAGCACTCACTACTGACTTGTGACGATCGTGCGCATAACTGTTACCTTATTTCTTATTGTACTGGTTTTTACAATAAACCTTTACTTATTTTATCTACCGTGTTGTTCAAGCATATATTCCTATTAGCACGGAATATAACACCTCCATATCCTCAGAATCTTCACTTCTTGCTTCTTCCTCTTAGGTTCATATCCCACACCTCATTCAGTAATCATCTACCTTGAGTAACTCTTGAGCCTTGTATTTGGATGAACATTAGTTAAACAAGAAATCATTATTCATTTTTGTCTAGAATTTCTTTTATCTTAAATTTTAGTTCCCATTGCAACTGTCAATCTTTGACCTTTAGAAAATAAAAAAGAACTTGTAGTGCCTGAAATAATGAAATATTTAATGCAAAAACAAAATACCTTTTAAAATGAAGAATAAAATCACAAAATGAATGCAAAAATTCTGAACAATTTAAGTTTGTCAAAAGAATAAAAATAAAAATCTTTAGCATGTACTATTTGATTGAGGAAATCAGAGTTTGACCTGCAAATGTTAGAAAGAATCCTTAGAACTGCAAGTGACAAAGCTCTTTTTAGATACACATGAGGAATGGGGGGAGAGAGAGAGAGAGAGAGAGAGAGAGAGAGAGAGAGACTTAAGTTTCTCTCTCAACTGATTCTGTGTCTTATTGATTTTATTCTCCTCCTGTCAAGATCCTTGATATCAACAATTAACTTGCAGATGATTTGTTACTTTAAGCAAAATTTCCCTCCTGAAATCTAAGCTTTTAATTTTACACATTCTCTGTCTTTATCTTCTGGACAATCAACTTTGTCTGTCTGCATTGTTCATTTTGCCTTTACCAATGGAAAATAATGGTGATTGGATTAACACTTTAATGTTCTGACCTACTTTAAGTATTGAAAACGCCATCTTGGAAAATGTATTCTTTTATTTTTATAAATTGTTTATTTTGTTTTTTTCATCTTAGATTTGATTTTTAATATCATATAAAAGTCTGAAATTAGGGGAATATTTTTAGAATAATTTGGACATTTTTTTTTAAAGATTTAATTATGTATAAAAAGAAAATCTCAAATAGAATAAAAAAGTTAGGTGGAAACTTTTCAAGTGAAATCATCTAAAGCCATGAAATAAAGTTACATTGTGTTATTGTTTTGTATTTAATAATCGGTGGGTCTCCATCAAAATGATTTCACTTTGTCAAAGTTTTAAGCACAATCTATAAACAAAGTTTCCAGAGATGAAGCTGAAGTGGAAGCCAGATTTTTTTTTCTCATACTAAATTTCACATAATACAACATTCAAGACCCATTCAATGCAGGGACGTCCTGGGTACGACGTTAAACTGCATCCAATGGCAAGGCCTCTGATCAGGAGGTTTTGAGGAAGCATGGAACCACCTCTTAATTGCTGGTGTTCCCAGGTCCACCCTGACCCGAGGTGGTAGCACCTGTTGGGGTCCCAGCTATGGGAAAATAGTGAACTTCCAGGTCTTTTCCAGCACATTGAAACAATGATGTTGCCAACTACACTTTTTTGAAACAAAGATGTTGCCAGCTATACATTTCTGAAACAATGATGTTACCAGCTATACGTTTCTGAAACAATGGTGTTGCCAGCTATACGTTTTTGAAACAATGATGTTGCCAGTTTTTGAAACAATGATGTTGCCAGCTATACGTTTTTGAAACAATGATGTTGCCAGCTATACATTTCTGAAACAATGATGTTGCCAGCTATACGTTTCTGAAACAATGATGTTGCCAGTTTTTGAAACAATGATGTTGCCAGGTATACGTTTTTGAAACAATGATGTTGCCAGTTTTTGAAACAATGATGTTGCCAACTATACGTTTTTGAAACAATGATGTTGTAGCTGTACGTTTTTGATATATTTAGTAAATACTGGATCTGGCATTAAATAACACATAGTGGTTGATATGTCATAAAACCCCAAACAACCGAATCAATGCAGGGAGATATGAAGGGAATGGAGATGGTTCACTACAATGTAAGTGGCAATGGGGTGGTCTTAGCTGTGAAGGTTACAAGATGGTTACTGTTTAAATGGTAATGAAGAATAAGATGTATGATATTTTTTACAATAATAGTCACCCTGTACATGGCCCAAGAGCCACTTGAGATAGAGGCTTACAAAGTAAGTGAGAGTGGGAAAATAACGGTTAACCTTATACTTGAACAAGTTAAGATTGTAGCAATTGGGGAAGTATCCTCTTGGAAGTCAGTTCCACAAAGTAGTGGTTCATGAGAAGAAGCTGTGGAATCTTCCACGACAGCCAGTTTACCCTCCGCTGGGAAATGCACTCTTCCTGTTACGATTTTGCCAACATCATACTTACAAATAATCAACAGGCATTCATTGCTTAATCATCTTCAATCTAGCTTGCTGATTGGTCAGTTTCGACCAATCAGATCGCTCTCATGCGCAAAATCTATTTAGGCGCCAATTCAGTTTGATCCTGTCACGTGAGACAACATTCTATAAAACCAAACACGAGTGATTCTCACTCTCTCTTTCATCATGCACCCTCTTGGTTCTCACTCGTACGTCTCAACACTGCTGCCAAAATGTGACTCTTAAAGAACTCCCGTCTTGATTAATGCAGTCAGATGTAAAAGAACTTTACAACAATTCATGCAAGTATAATTCCAGCATCTTTTATCCAATTTATACAATACACAATTCAAAACATACTCAATCTTCTAAACTGCATTTTAATAATCAACTTATTCGTTATGAGTCAAGGTACAAATATTACCTAATCAAAGAGACGTAACTCCATCTAACTTTTCAGTTCACATTACATGCATGTACATTCAATACTTAATAAATTCAATTGTTATGTTTTCAACCGTACGTTCTGTTTTGTATTTTATACCATGTGCTATTTCACGTCAAATATAATTTGCATTGTTATCACCACATTGGATAGCGACCTCCAGCATAATGGCATGATCTTTTCCACACCTTTCCTTGACAAAATATAATAATTGTGGTGGGACCCGCAACATTGCAGTTCACAACACATTTGGGAACCACATCGTCTCAGAGCCCGCTACAAAGCTGTTAGAGTGGAACTTGCATTTCAACAGTGGAATATGCTACAATGTGCATGGCATAGGGGGTGGTCTTATCTGTGAAGGTTACAAGTGGAGGAATTAAGGAATGTAATTTGTCTCTAAAACTTTCCACGGAAATAACGATAAAGTGGTGAGAGGAATGATTCACCTGTAGGAAAGGGCTTGGAAATAATTTTCCACTCAGAAGGACACAGAGACAAATTTGGACTCTGTTGAGACTGGAAGGTGAAGACTGGGTAGTTCCTGACCGTATAGGGCAGGAGTACTCAATCTTCAGCTTGATAGTAAAATTAGAGGGTAGCAGGAGGAGTCAGGTACTTACTACAGTGGAACAGAGAACCAACCATTTTTCCACATGACAGAGTAGATAGCAGGAAGTGAAGATTATGTGGATAAGAATAACAGATAACTGACCCTTGACTTGAAGAGGTCAAGATAAAAGTGTTTAGGGAGGCATCTATGTGTGTGTCTATTCCACAAAGTAGCTGTTCTTGAGAAAAAGCTGAATGGGATTTTTCTTCTAACATTTGGAATATGGAGTCTGAACATGTGAAATTAAAGAATGGAGCTCATCTGAAAATCTACTATGGATATTTTACTATTGTTCACCCAATAAAAGGCCCAAGAGCCACTCATGGTAGAGGGTTACTGAAAGTGTTTGATGTAAAGGTGTAAATGGAGAATATAAATATATATTTTCTTAATCATTTATAACATGTATACAAGTATGTGAATATATATATATATATATATATATATATATATATATATATATATATAGATATAGATATAGATATATATATATATTTATATTTATTTATTTATATATATTTATTCATATATATATATATATATATTTATTTATTTATATATATTTATTTATTTATATATATTTATTATTTTTATTTATTATTTATATATATATTTATATTTATTTATTTATATATGTATTTATTTATATATGTATATTTGTGTGTGTGTGTGTGTGTGTGTGTGTGTGTGTAACTTTGTTTTAATTTTATAATTACT
This sequence comes from Acanthosepion esculentum, assembly GCA_964036315.1. NCBI lineage: Eukaryota > Metazoa > Mollusca > Cephalopoda > Sepiida > Sepiidae > Acanthosepion > Acanthosepion esculentum. The sequence goes on from OZ038515.1 coordinate 50,196,476, forward strand.
TACATGTATATATTTATATTTAAAAATCTTATAAGTCTACCTTGAAGTATATATGTTCTGTCGATGTGTGTTTTTGCCTTTTTTATCCTTATAATTATGTTTATTTTAAACACAATTTTTTTTCTTCCTATTATTATGCTTATTTTAAATAAATTTAGTTTTTTTTAAACAATCCCTGTAAATAATATGATGAACTCTGCTCCACAATTGTAATAATCCGATATATATATCAAAATTTAAATTATGCAACGATCAGTTTTAAATCAGCACTTGAAGATTGCGTTGTGCATGAAATTCCAGGTTGTGCAACACTTAAGAAAAAAAAAAATATATTTATTATTAATATATGTCAATAAATATATACAAAAGAGAGAAATACTTTCTTTAGGGATAAGCATCACACCATAGAGTATTCACTGTCTAAGCCCAGGATAAATCTGGGACTGATGATTTAATTTGATGTGAAACTCTCTAGTCATCTAAACATATGTCACTCTAACGTTTCTTAATTCATCGAATAATATAACTCTACTTATCTAAAAAAATTAGTCACTTGAACTTTTTTTGATTTATCAAATAATATACCTTTTGTCATCTAACCATATAAGTCACTTGAACTTTTCTTGATTTATCAAATAATATACCTCTTGTGATCTAACCGTATAATGCACTTGAACTTTTCTTGATTTATCAAATAATATACCTCTTGTCATCTAACCATATAATGCACTTGAACTTTTCTTGATTTATCAAATAATATACCTCTTGTCATCTAACCGTATAATGCACTTGAACTTTTCTTGATTTATCAAATAATATACCTCTTGTGATCTAACCATATAATGCACTTGAACTTTTCTTGATTTATCAAATAATATACCTCTTGTCATCTAAGTCACTTAAAATTTTCCTGATTCATAGAGTAATATAGCTCTAGTTATCTAACCATATCAGTCACCTAAACTTTTCTTGATTTACTAAACAATATGTAGGTTTAGTTATCTAACCATATAAGTCACTTGAACTTTTCTTGATTTATGAAATAATACTGCTTTAGTTACGTAACCATATAAGTCACTTGAGCTTTTATTGATTTATTGAATAATATAGCTCTAGTCATCTAACCATATAAATTACTTGAATATTTGTAGATTCATTGAAAAATATAGCTCTAGTTATCTAACCACAGAAGTCACTTTAAATTTTCCTGAATCATTGAATAATATAGCTCTATTTTTCTAAACATATAAGTCACATGAACTTTTTTTGATATACTGAATAATATAGTTCTAGTTGCCTAACCATATAAGTCACATGAACATTTCTTGATTCATCAAATAATATAGCTCTAGTTGTTCAACCATATAAGTCACTTGAACTTTTCTTGATTTATCAAGTAAGATTGCTCTAGTTATCTAACAATATAAGTCAACTGAACTTTTCTTGATATATTGAATAATATACCTCTAGTTATCTAACCATATAAGTTAGCTGAACATTTCTTGATTCATCGAATAATATAATTTATAGGCACACTCCTCCTTCCATCAACGGTTGCTTCAAACCTTTTCTTTCTCTTATCTTCATCATCATTGCTACCCTTTGAGCAATGACCCAATGCTTTCAATGTTAAGGCACGTGACTGTTTTGAATGGACACCCATTCAAAGTGGTTCGACAGTTGGCATTTGCCACCAGTCAAAGGTCACATGACTTATTGTATCCCCCCACCCCGCTAGTAAGTATTCCCGTGTGGACAGATGATCTGCAGGCATCAAGTCAATAAGACACATTTCCCATCTCTCTCTTCACCATATGGTTCAGACACCTAGACTTCAATAGTCAACTTCTTTGCATGAAGCTACTTTCACCATCCTCGACTCAATCCTATCCCAACCTTCCCAACTTTTCTACATAATATGAGATTCTCTTCCAAAAAAAGAAAAAGCAACAAGCATTTGTTACAAACTCTTCCAGAATCTCCATTTATCAACTACAGCGACAAAGTCCAAGTTCTACATGCTTACATCCATCTCTGTCAAAGGATCATCGCACATAAGTGAATTCATTTTTCTGTCAACACTTAACCATTCTCTTACCATTAACTCGATGACAGGCAACCTAGCATCTTTTAAACTACCACAGTATCAAGCAAACCTTACTTCTCATCCAAAGCAACAAGTAAGTTAAGAACCCACAAGCCTCTACATGTGGTACTTGCATTTTCTGGATCTTTCTCTTTGTGTATATTTCATTCTATGTTGACGAACAATTCTCTTACAATTTATAAACTCTGTGATTCTATCCTGGTCAAACTCATGTTGCAGTTTCATAACCTACCGTGTTAATCTGTTTCTAAGTCTCCATTTATTCTTCTTCTATTCTCTGCTCCTAAACTAGTAAGTGTAATTCAGTAAATATATGTCCTACAAAAAACATTTATAGACAAGTTGTCTCCCTTGTACAGTTTATTAAAAAAAAGGAGATTCTTATAATTAATCTTTCCCATGTCTCCAGCTCCTTTTCTCTTCAGGAACATTTGGCACCAACCATTATAATTTGGCATGTAATAACATCCAACCTCAACTTCACAGATTCATCAGACCTACTATCCAGAAATCGGCAACTCGACACTACATTCTTTCGTCCTTCATCCTGTCAGTTTGTTATTAAATAAACTTATATTTGTTATGCCTTTCATACACCATTCGTGTTTATCCATTCTCTACCATTGCTAACCTTGTCAAGAACCACTGATATCCTAAAAGAATATCAACTATGCTTGTACATGCGAGTCTGATGGTCTGGCACAAAGCCATACAAAAGGAAACCACACTAGGTGACCAGGCTTCTACTACAACCACTAGTCATCTAACCATATAAGTCATTTGAAATTTTTTTGGATCATGACTAATTTAGCTCTAGTGATCCAACTACATGTCACTTCAGCTATTCTTGATATATTGAATAATATAGCTCTAGTGATCCAACCACATAAGTCACTTCAGCTATTCTTGATATATTGAATAATATAGCTCTAGTGATCCAACCACATAAATCACTTCAGCTATTCTTGATATATTGAGTAATATAGCTCTGTTATGTAACCATATAAATTACCTGAACTTTTCTTGATTCATCAAATATTATACCTCTAGTCATTTAACCATATAAGTCACTTGAAGTTTTCCTGAATTATGAATAATATATCTCTATAGATCTAACCATGTAAGTCACTTCAGCTTTTCTTGATATATTAAATAGTATATCTCTAGTTATCTAATCATGCAATTCATCTGAACTTTTCTTGATGTATTGAATGATATAGATCTAGTTACCTAACCGTATAAGTCACTTGAGCTTTTATTGACTTATTGAATAATATAGCTCTAGTCATCTAACCATATAAGTCACTTGAAATTTCTTGAATCATCGAATAATATAGCTTTAGTTTTCTAAACATATAAGTCACGTGGACTTACCTTGATTTATTGAATAATATATCTCTAGTTATGAAACAACATATGTCACTTGAACTGTTCTTGATTGTTCAAATAATATAGCTCTAGTTATATAACCATATAAGTTAGTTGAGCTTTTCTTGAATTATTGAATAATATAGCTCTCATTATCTAACCATATAAATTACCTGAACTTTTCCCGATTTATTGAATCATATAGCTCTAGTTATCTAACCATATAGGTCACATGAACTTTTCTTGATTTATTGAATAATATAGCTCTGGTTATCTATTGACCACTTTTTAACAGAAATTCTGCAAACCTGGGAAAACTGGGATATATATATGTAAGCAAATACGTGGATGTAGATCCGATGGTATGATGAAAAATATGGAAAAGACAAAACAAAATCCGAATATGCAAGTTTACTGTTTTAATATTATTTTACTGTCAACATCAGACGTTTTGGTCTAGTAGACCATCTTCAGGACATGGTTATCAGGACATGGTCTATCGTCTCTTCATGTTGACTTAAATATCATCTAATCCTAAGTATATTTCTAATAACCATGTCCTGAAGATGGTCTACTAGACTGAAATGTCTGACGTCGACAGTAAAACAACATTAAAACAGTAAACTTGTATATTCGGATTTTGTTTTGTCTTTTCCATATTTTTCATCATATATATATATATATATATATATATATATATATATATATATTTCACATATAGTGGTGGTGTTGATAAAACAGTGCTCAAATTAATACAACACAGCTATTAAGTATATATTAATAGATATACATAGTGTCGATCACTGATAGCATGACTTAGAGTTTCAGGTACAATGCAATGTTTAGGTGCTGAGTAAAAACCTACTGCTATGTAAATTAAATTTAAAAAATATATCTGGTTAACATAATTTTAAAAATTATATTTGTCATTAAAAATAAATGGCATCTGAATATATGTGTAAGAAAAAAACTTAATGAATTTTTTAGAGTTGTGAATATAAATTTTTCCATTATGAAATGGAGATTACTTGTTCCTTTTATATATATTTTCTTCATCCACTGCAAGCAAAGTTGACTCCCTGTGCCGGGCCAGGAGATTTTTCTCCCCGGAATCGATCCTCCAAATCTATAAATCAACCATTCGCCCTTACATGGAGTATTGCTGCCATATATGGTCTGGAGCCCCCACTGTTTGCCTCAGGGTTCTTGATAAGATCCAGAGACGGATATGCAACATAATTGGCCCTGATCTGGCATCTTGTCTGCAGTCGCTCTCTCACAGACGTGTCTTTTTTACAAATACTTTCACGGTAATTGCCCCGATGAGCTGCTTTCGCTGGTTCCCAGGCCTCATGAATTTAAGTGTCCCACGAGGCTGGCATCCCATTCCCACCCCTTCACTGTTGAAACTGTTAGATGTAGACGTTTCTTTTACTCCAATAGCTTCATGTCTTGTACCTCTCGCATGTGGAACTCCCTTCCTTATTCCTGTTTCCCTGATAAATATAATCTCCAACTATTTAAGTGTAACGTCAATTGACATCTCCAGTTGCCTTGATCTATCCACTTCCCTTCTCCACATTCTTTCCCCTTTCATTCCTATCTTCTCTCGCTCCAAATCTTCTGTAACCCCCTTGCTTTGATCGATCCACTATCTATCTCCACATCGTTTCCTCTACCACTCCTATCTGCTCTTCCTCCAAACCTTCTGTAACCCCTTGCATGCTAGTGGCTTCCAGCCTTGCTTGGGGTGAAAAGCTTAAAAATACATACATATATATATATATATATATATATATATATATATAAACCGTAATTTATATTAAAAGTTAATGTGGATCAACATATTATTTAATCAGATATTTATTTTTATACCAACATGTAACCATCAATACGGTTCTCTTTTTTAATAAGCTAGGTGTTCTAAGATAACCAATTTTTCAACAAGACATAACTTACATTTATTTCCTTTCCTGTTATAAGTTTTAGCTGTTGAGATAATATAGTCAGGGTCAGTACTATGGTCTCACCCCTAACTCAAACTTTGATACAGGGCCCACACTCTACTACATGTCAATTTCAAAGTTTCCCAACATGGGGACCACAAACCCTTGAAGGAAAATTGTGCTTTTTTAAAATTACCAAAAATCAGGGAATTATTTAATTTAAATGAAAATTTCAGTGCCTATTCATTACTTATTTACTTTTATAATGAATAGTTTTTTATTTTTAAAAATCTGAGAAAATGTTATTCTTTTTGTAATAACCACCAATATTCCTATGACTAAATTGTACTAAAAAAAATGCTTAAGTTGCAATTTTTTACATTTCCATAAGGATTAATTGATGGTGCATCTCTGCTGAAAGCAAAAAGTTTTACAAAAACTTCAACACAACACAAATGAGATTGTCTTAAAAATTTTTTTAAAAAACAGTATTTCAGTTTTTTTGAAAATTTTTCATGTGCTGAAACCTTTTAACGTTTTTATTTTTTAAACGATCATTTTCTCGGTTTTATTTTTCTAGAAATATATAAAATAGAAACTAGAAATTTTATTTTAATTATTAGTCATGGACTTCTGGTTAGTATTACCATTAAAAAAAAATAAGAGATCCTCCTTAGTGGATGATCTTAGAATAAAAATGATTTTACCGAGATATATTACCCTCTTAATTGATTTAAAAGAACTGTTCAGAAAGAAAATTATAATTTAAAACAATATGCACTACTGAAATTAGCACCTTTGTCACCCCTCACTAGTTGGCATAGGGTCCCCACACAGTTGAGAGGTTCGGTGGGGGGGGGTATTAAGCACTAGTTCTGTAGATTATTATAGTTGATGAGTGACAATATAACTTAGGTAGAAAAAAGTAAAAAGTACAAATAATGCTGCTGAAAGTAAAAAAACTAGCAGATGACAATAAAACAGTGCTGAAAAAAGTGGCAGAAGCCACGAGTGTGGGGGGCAAAAAAAAATGCAGAGCCCTCTCTGGTCAGGGGTTTTGAGGATAAGAAGCACTGACCCTGATCCCAGTTTATTGATGGTGAAATGATGTCATTCTTTAATTGTATGAATTATCTGGAGAGAGCAGTGCTGTTTTTGTATTTTAAATTACTTAAGGTTATTGAATGACCTTATGTGTATGTGTGTGTGTGTGTATATATATATATATATATATATATATATATATATAAAAGGAACAAGTAATCTCCCTTTAATAATGTAAAAATTTATATTCACAACTCTAAAAAGTTCTTGAAGTTTTTTTCTTATAGATATATTCAAATCCTGTTTTTTTAATGCCCAATATAATTTTTAAAATTAAAAAACTGTAATCCCAGTATAATATATATCTATGCTAACATTATGATAACCAGATATATTTTTAAAATTTAAATTACATAATATCCAGTCTGAAGATTGCGTTGTGCATGAAACTTTGCATATAATATGTATATTTATTAATATAAATATATATGGAGAGAGAGAAAGAAAGAAAGAAATTTTGTTTAGATAGTAATAGACTTTCCATGAGAGAACCCATATATATATATATATATATATATATATATATATATATATATATGAAGGCACAGTGCAGTAAAGAATAGCAGCTCGGATTGAGGAATCAGAGAGCTGAGTTCGAATTCCAGTAGAATCCATTACATTCACTTACGTGCTAATACCCTTGGGAAAGGTATGAATCCTCTTCTTCCTCCAGCTATGGGTAAATAGCAGAACAGACTGGGTTCTATAGCCTTGGATGGCTAACTTTGAATTCAAAACCTGAGGAGGGTCTTTTGGGGACCTTGTGGCACATAGTGCACCGGGTTTCTGTATTTGGTTCTTCAAAAAGTGTAGTTGGTTCTGCACAAAACCTTCATCACTATAATCAAATCATATGTGCAGGTTGTCTAGCTGTCAGTTCCTAGGAACTGAGTTGCCTGACCCTAATACATCGTAAAAGGCTCCCTGGAAAGTGCATGTCAAAAGCCCGTGTTGGCCAATGACGGAAGAGTCCATGATATATATATATATATATATATATATAGAGAGAGAGAGAGAGGGGGAGGGAGAGAGAGAGGGAGATAGATTTTATGGACATCATAGAAGATGTTTACATTGTAGTGACTACATATATGCATGAAGGAGAGATGACACTGAAAATTGCAAATTTCATCTTTTTTTTTAAATATACACTTTAATACTTAAGATCATTGAATGACCTTATATCTGCATGTCTGTGCATATACATATATATATATATATATATATATATATATATATATATATATATATATATATATATACATATATATATATAAACATATGTTATTCAATATAAAAGAAAATAAATGTCTGTTATGTCTGATCATGAGGCGTTCTAATGTTCAAATGTTTGCTTTTATTTCTGTTGAAAATGAAGACAAAAATTGTCCAACATTTGGATATTTTTTTTATTAGGCTGGTCCTAAGCTTTCGGCTCATGTGAGCCATCTTCAGAGTAGTTATACAAACATGAAACAAAGATATCCACTGTCTAAGATGATATTTTGTTATTTTGACATAGAAGATGGCTATGCAACGTTAACGGCTGTGGAATAGCAGACGCAGATTGTAAGTTCAAGATGACGTCATACCATGCGATAGACCAAAGTATTACAACAGAACCAATGTCTAGATGCAATGTAATGTGTTGTGACTAGTTTGAAATGTAATTTTGTTGAGTGTGGGTTGCTTCGTTTTAATGTAGATGGCCTCCAATATCTGAAGGTTCTTTTTACTGTGTGTATGTGTGAGTATTATTGTGTTATGAACTAATATTTGTCTAATATTATGTACATGGCTATATATATATATATATATATATATATATATATAATAGGAACAAGTAATCTCCCTTTAATAATGGGAAAATTTATATTCACAACTCTAAAAAATTCTTTAAGTCTAACCAATTTCATTTAGTTTCTTTTTTTTCTTGTTTATGTTTTTTTATCACTTTGGTTATTAAATGTCCCACATTGTGATGATAGAAGATCCGCTATATAAAAATGAAATGCTGTTAGAATCTGGACGTAAATTTACTATGGATGATCCATCAATTAAAACAATTTGTATAAATTTTCATGGAAGTAAATTGCTTTCTCTTTTATTTGGAGGAACATTTTTCAAATCAAAATTATTGTCAGACTCCTTAAGGTGAACAAATAATGCATGTAGTGAGTTGTTTTGTAAAAGATGTGCTTTCATGTTTATATACTGTTTTTAAATTAGGTTTCTCCTATGCATTTCTTGGGGCAATAAAGTAAATATTCCCCCCCTCCATATATATCTATATGTATATATATATATATATATATATATATATATATATATATATATATTTTTAAATATATATATATTTTTTTAAATATATATATTTAAATATGATTCCTTCGCAAAAAAAAAAAATATTTAAAAAAAAAATATTATAATATAAGCTCTACTTCTGTATGGAGCACTGTCTTTTTAAAAATAAAAGCAAAAATACTAAGGAACTCCGGGTTATTTACTTAACGTGTTCTTTCCTATCTTTCTGCATACCTGCACATATATACATACATATATATATATATATATATATATATATATATATATATATATATATATATACACCCAAGTGTGGGATTGGTATATACGGAGTAAAATATCATCACTTGATAAGACACTGGATGTGTCGAAATGAAATGGCTATTTTTGTAGTGATTTTATAACATATTTATGTTATAATATTTAAATAAATGATTATATATATATATATATATATATATATATATATATATATATATATATATACATACATACATATATATACATACATATATATACATACATACATATAATATATATATATATATATATATATATATATATATATATGTCTTTATTTTAGGATATTACATCAACAACATGTAAAAAAATGCTACACAAATGCAGTTGTTTTCTTCTTATCAGTAAAATCAATAAACATGTTCATACTGACAAATCTGTCAACACAATATAATTCTCTTTACACCAGTTGAATTGTTCAGGTTGTTGTCCTCATTTTTATTGTCATATTAATGATGTTTTGGCAATTGAATGTGCCAGCCTTCCTCAGGTGTTATGTTTGAATTTCAAACTGAACCTTTTATTTAGTTTACTGAGGTAGAGTTTTCAAGTTCACCTGACATGCCTTTTCCGGATATCTCAGTTTCAGTTTCCTTTAGTAACTCTACTCTCCAAGTTTTTTTTTTCACCTCTGCTGTGGCTAGGTCTTGTGAACTCAACTCTGTACTTCATCCAGTGCCTTTATCCACTGGGACATGTGTCCAGTGAACTAAATAAAGGATTCAGTTCAAAATTCCAAAGTATATCACCTGAAGAGAGCCAGAGCTTCATGGTTATAACAGTAAGGATGAGGAAAACAGTTTGAACAATGGAAATAGTGTAAATACTTATAATACCTCATCTCAGAAATATAGACTGATCCTGAAGAAGGTTGGAGCGTACAACGGCTGAAACATCATGAATATGACAATAAAGATGAGGACAACAGTCCGAACAATGTAAATAATGTAATTACTTACAATACCTTAACTAAGAAATATAGACTGATCTTGAAGAAGGCCACAATGTACAACAGCTGAAACATCAGGAGTATGACAATAATGATGAGGACAACAGTCCGAACAATGTAAATAGCGTAAATACTTACAATATCTCAACTAAGAAATATAGAAAGATAATTCTCTGTATTAAAATATCTTTCAAAAATAAAATATAATTTTCTGAATCTTATTTGAGGAAGATTAGCTGTTTCAATGTTTAATTAATGTGAATTGAAACAAATATTACTTTTAGTCTGAAATATCGCAGAAAAACATGTTTTAACATGTAGGTAGGTGTTTTTATGGTGTGTAAAGTCATTTGTTGACAGCCTGATATTTGGGAAATTTAAGTAAGGAGGACATAAGTGAAATAAAATTACTTGACGAAAAAAATGTGTATGCCATTTTATACAATTTTTTTTAACTACCTAGTAATCTTATAAATTTAAGAAATTATTCTTTGTAATTTAATATTTTATTGAATTTTAGGGTAGAAGTTTTGTTGAGATTGAGGTTCATTATTTCTAAAAGTGAGGAAGAGGAGGAAAAATTTGAAGATATTTTCTTACACTGGGTCAAAACTGATATTTTGTTGATAGACAAATTAACTGAGGATAAACTAATGACTGGCAGAAAGGTGTTTTAAAGAGATTAAACACATGTTAACCATAGAAAAGGGTGTAATTTGTAATGGAGATGTAGTGGTTCCACCAACAATGCAAAAGAACAGAATTATAAAAGGCGTACATGACGATGTTCATTGTGGAATAATGTCTACACAAAGGAGATTAAGGCTAGAGGCATGGTGGCCAGGCTATTCTACAGATGTAGAAGAATACATAAAAAGGTGTAAAATGTGCATTGTAAGGAGAAAATTCAACAGACACAAACACATACATGGCCTAAAGTGGCCCGACCTTGATAAAGATTGCACATGGATTATGCCCATATTAATGGACTGGAATTATTACAAATACTGGTAGATTTGTATTCAGGCTGACTAGACGTAATACAGGTTTCCAACAAAAGAAGTTCAACTATGAAACAAGTGTTAAGGATCATATTTTCAAGAAATGGAATTCTGAAAATGCTAGTATCGGACAACGTCACAGAGTTCGGTGATGAGGAACTATGCCAATGGTTGATCAAAATTGGATGCAAAATATATAAAACCCCACCATACCATCAGCAGTCAAACAGATTGTGCAAACTATAAAAAAATGGATTGAAGAGATGTGTACAACAGAAAGAAAAAAAAGTGAAGCATTTTTTTGTAGACTGTTGCTAAGCTATAGGAAGATCGAAAAGTGTGTCCACTCTGATGGGTAGACAAATTAGAGCCCCATTGATCATATCTTATGCCACTAATGAAAAACTGTAGTATAAAAAGAATAATGCATCTAATCTACAAGAGGCAAGATTTATAATGCAAAGTGGACAGAACACTATGATAATAAAAAAAAACGGAAATGGGATATTAGTGCATGCAGACTAAGTTAGATAGCAACGCGATACAATGAGCCTGAAAGTAATGAAGACGAAAGTGTCATGTCAAGGTAAGACAAACATGATAGTGAATTCGAGAGCAATATAGACTGTGAAGATAAACAATCGTTGGAGGAAAACACCTGTGAAAAAAGAAAATGAGCTAGACAGTCAATTAGGGAAAGGGAGGAAGATAGTGAGGAGACAAAAGCTCCCAGATGAAATACCAAGGAAAATAAGTGGATAAATCCTCTTTGGTACAGGGAGATGTGGGGACTCATTTACATAGGAAGTAACAAAGACTATAAATAGCTATGGCTATTACCCATGGGCAGTTAAGAGCATACTGCTTCCTGTGAATCAGTAACACTACACTACATTATATAATTTCTGTGACTTGAGAATCAAAGTTCTTGTGTCCTTATAGAATCTAAGCCCTGACTTCTTAACCAGTTTAGACAGTTACATCAATTAGCATAATACATTTAGAAAACTAGATAATTTCTGTGACTTGAGAACTAAATTCTCAAAACAAGTTATCTCCCCTTAAAAGCCTGTCAACTTTATTTCAGAGAAATGATTGATGAGAAGAAACTTAACAGCGAATGTCTTTGTTTTGCGTTGACATTTGCTGATAATGGGAACACGAATTACTTAATCTGTCTTTAGGATTTGGAGTGGACAGTTTTTACTTCAGTGAAACAGTGTTTGATAAATTTGATTTCTGACAATATGTTAACACCTTGAGTGCCCGTGCGGACATTTTGAAATTAATTTTTTTTTCCGGATACACCAATTGATTGTTGAAACATGTCAAAGGACACATGGCACAGTGGATAAAGGCATTGGTTAGATCCAGTGACAGGACCCAAAGAGTGTGAGTTCAATACCCGGTTAAGGCGGTGGAGAACTTTCAGAGGGAAAATTAACAGGAGATAACTGATTACTGACATCCATTGAACATGGCACGTGGAACTAGAACAGTCTACCCCAGTGAGCTAAATAAAGGGTTCAGTTCGACATCCCAACCACCTGAAGAAGGCCGGAGTGTACAACGGCCGAAACGTTGTAATAAATATGGCGACAGAGATGAGGATAATAATGTAAATAATGTCAAAGTAAAAGTTCTCAAAATTATTTTATCTTGTAAGGTTTGTAAAAAAAAAAAAAATTTTTAAATTTGTATAATTTAAGATTCAGTCTTCTTATATGTGCCATGTTGATTCAGGACATCAGTGATCATGGCTCTCCACATTTTCTTGTTCTTTGTAGCTTTTAATAAATTTTGTCTTTTTGTTATCTCTCCCAGACCTTATTCTGCTATCAATTTACTCAAGCTCACTAGGGAGGTTATGTGTCATTTTCCTCTATCCATCTTGCCTTCAATACATCATGTGAGTATCAAATTTTTCTAGTCCTCATTCCTTATTATGTGCTCAAGAAATTTCAGCTATGTCTTATTGATTGTAGTATTAAAATACTAATATTAAATTGTAGTATTAAATTGTAGTATTAAAATTATTGATTGTAGTATTAAAATAAGTACATCCCCCCATCTCCTCCTCTTGCTTATAGCCATCCACTATAATAAAATAAATATTTTCAACTGAATTAGTCAAAGAAAGCTTCATTAGATTTATTGTTATATTACACTGATATAAGGTGTAAGTCCCCTTTTTGCTTTCAGTTTTACTAAAACTTTGTCATTACTGACATGTTTGGTTCATTGTATTCTCAGCATCCTTCTGTAGAAACACATTTCTGTTGCTTCAAGTCTTTTCTTCATCTATGCAGAGATTGTCCAGCATTCATTTGTATATAGCAGGGCCGACACTACATAACAGTTCCGTACTCTTTACTTTGTTTCTAACAATGTATTTGTTTTTCTTAATACTTTGCTCGTCTTTTGGAAGGCAACTTTCACTATCGCAATGTTGCCTTCAGATTTCTGTGTCACGTTCTCATATCTGAACATAATCAAGGCAATTTCTAAGGAAATAATGAATATTTTACTTATTAATCTGACAGATTTTATTACTTAAACATTAGTTTTAGTGGATACTCATATTTGAGTAGGCACTCTATTTATTAAGCAATATATTTATTTATTTTTATTTACTGGCCTTGAATATTCAAGAAATCCATCCCTATGAGGAGATTATCCAGCGTTCATTGCTATATAGAAAGAATGATATTACATAACAATTTAGCATTCTTTTCTTTCTTTCTAACAATTTTTTTTCTCTTTCTTAATACTCTGCTTAGCTTTTGGAAGGTATATTTTGTTATCCAAATGCATCTTCAGATTTCAGTGTTGCACTTTCCATCTTCCATTGAAACACTTCCCAGATATTTAAATTGTTGGATATTTTTTTCGATTTTAGTATCCCCAATTTGTAATTTGCATGTTGGGCTGTTCCTTTTTACTGATAAATATATATTCTGTATTCTTGCAATTAATGTTTAATCTTTTCTTCTCACTTTCTTTGACTTTTTTTTTTTTTTTTTTTTAAGTTTATCACCCCAAGCAAGGCTGGAAGCCACTAGCACGCAAGGGGTTACAGAAGGTTTGGAGGAAGTGCAGATAGGAGTGTTAAAGGAAGGGGTGTGGAGAAAGATAGTGGATCGCTCAAGGCAAGGGGGTTACAAAAGATTTGGAGTGAGAGCAGATAGGAATGGAAGGTGAAAGGATGTGGAGAAGGGAAGTGGATAGATCAAGGCAACTGGAGATGTCGATTGACGTTACACTTAAATAGTTGGAGATTATATTTGTCAGGGAAACAGGAATAAGGAAGGGAGTTCCACAGGCGAGATGTGCAAGACATGAAGCTATTGGAGTAGAAGAGACGTCTACATCTAGCAGTTTCAATAGTGAAGGGGTGGGAATGGGATGCCAGCCTCGTAGGACGTTTAAATTCATGAGGCCTGGGAACCAGTGAAAGCAGCTCCTCGGAGCAATTACCGTGAAAGTATTTGTAAAAAAGACTGTAAGAGTTCTAGTAGTTTCCTTTCTATATCTGCTATCAATACTGTTTCATGAGTATATCTTATGTTGTTAAGATTGTAGCCATCAATAATGAATCCTGTCAGGACTTCTAATTCTCTCAGAATGGCCTCACTGTATAGGTTAAATAAGTCCTGTGAGAAGAAACATCCTTGTCTTACATGCCTTTCTAAGATATCATAAAATGAACAAATTAGGCAGATTTAAATTATAGTGAACATAATACAACATATTAATTAATCAGCTTCAGACAAAATAAAAATGTAATTTTTGGAAATTATTAACACGATATGATATCTGTACTGAGTGGATACCAGTTTAAAATAAAATTTAATTTTTTATAATTTTGTAAGAATGATAAAATTTGAACAGCATTTAAAACAAAAGTTTCAGCTTTTAAATATGTATCGTTATTAAGATGTTAGAATTTTTAAAAGTAACACAATTTCAAATAGAGCCAAGCAATTTTTGTTAAATATCTGCACATGTTTTGTGTTTACTACTATGTCTGTGCACCAGGTATAAATAAAACGATAATGTATCAAGTGGTCAGTCCATGTGATAGACCAGTGTAACTGTCTGAGTTGAGTAAGTAAGAGAGGTCACTAAGAAATTTTCTTGTTGTATGAAAACTGTCTTCACTTTATAAGAAACTGTACAAAAAAGAAAAAAAAATATGTAAAAAACTGCAACAATTACTGGAATATAAAAATTTTGGATTTACACTTTATCTGCTTTCTTCTTTGCTGATTCCTTTCTCTTTATAGAAGAGTTGTATATCTTTACAAGGTCAATTATTCACCCTCTTAACCATCCACAATATATTTACAATATGGTAAATATATAAGACAAATGCCAAATAAAGACCATGTACTTGCAGTAATGTGGTTTTCAACCGGGGTCCATATGGACCATGGCTGTCCATTTAACATTACTGGGGGTCCACACAAAAAATAGCAAATTGGGGGTCCACAGTAATATTTTAGTTATCCATAGAGCCATTAATAGATTAACATACGTTAATTAATATAAAATATTAAAAAATAAAATAATAATAAAATTAATTTAATATATTGATGTGATGTGGAGTCTGGTAAGACAACACTTAACAAAGTCTGCCATGATTGTAGTATGCAGTACCCAGATAGACAAGTCACTGCAGTAGTATTATCTTTTTTCCTTACCCAGGACTACTTATCATGAATTAATCAGTCTATTCATAATAGTAAGGAGGGTAACTGGCTCTTACCACAATATATATAAATGATATAAGGATTAAATATAAAGGAATCATATACATTTACTATTTCTATAATACAATTCCTAAATTTATCTATTAGTAAAAAATAAAATAATAATAAAATTAATTTAATATATTGATGTGATGTGGAGTCTGGTAAGACAACACTTAACAAAGTCTGCCATGATTGTAGTATGCAGTACCCAGATAGACAAGTCACTGCAGTAGTATTATCTTTTTTTCTTACCCAGGACTACTTATCATGAATTAATCAGTCTATTCATGATAGTAAGGATGTTAACTGGCTCTTACCACAATATATATAAATGATATAAGGATTAAATATAAAGAAATCATATACATTTACTATTTCTATAATACAATTCCTAAATTTATCTATTAGTAAAAAATAAAATAATAATAAAATTAATTTAATATATTGATGTGATGTGGAGTCTGGTAAGACAGCACTTAACAAAGTCTGTCATGATTGTAGTATTCAGTACCCAGATAGACAAGTCACTGCAGTAGTATTATCTTTTTTTCTTACCCAGGACTACTTATCATGAATTAATCAGTCTATTCATGATAGTAAGGAGGGTAACTGGCTCTTACCACAATATATATAAATGATATAAGGATTAAATATAAAGGAATCATATACATTTACTATTTCTATAATACAATTCCTAAATTTATCTATTAGTAAAAAATAAAATATGCTTTTTTTTTCATTGGATGGTTATGGGGGTCCACCAAAAGAAATTAAGAGTAGAAGTGGTCCATGGCTAAAAAAAGATTGAGAAGCACTGGTTGAGACTAAAAGGAGTACCAACCAAAATTTACACATTGTAAACAACAGGTCATCATTACTTTCAGAGGTGAAAGGAAATGGAATTGTTGTAGCATACCTACAGATGATAATGGGTATGCCCCCATTGCCATAAATACAATAGTGAATACTGTATGTTGGTTTAGAGTTGGAGATTCATTGTAGAATTCACTTGACTCACTTCTAGCAGTTGACTACTACTTCTATACACTGCTGGCGAATCTTATATGTGTTGTTCTTGTCCTTAGTATTATCGTTCATTACCAAGCTTCATTTGATTATTCAATTCAGTAACCTTCCCTAGGTTAAATTTCAATATGGCAATATTTTTATTTATTTGCACATAAATGAATATAAAAAACCTAAATGGAACTAGAACTTGGCTCTCCAAATTACAATTCTGATTTGTTATCCATTACACCACCCATACATCTAAGTTTAAATCACCTAGTATTCCTAAGCAGTTACCCATCTAGGTACTGACCAGGCTCAACATTGCTTAACTTCAGTGATTGGACAAGAACAAGTGTTGAAATATCTGTAATTTAAAGAAAAGAACATATATGAACATAAAAGGTACTGAAAATCAAACAACAGACTCAATGCACCAGACCATCATGACCGAATTTTTTATCTGGAAAATGCCAGTTTATTAAAAGAGGAAGACAATTCCTTCAGATGAAAATACATTAAAAGTAACATAATCTACAAATCTCCATTAGTTAATATATGATAAGACGTCTTCAGACTATTATCTGTTCTTGCTAAACTGGTGTTGAAGCAACGTGGGATACAAAAAATCTTACATTAATATATAAATAAAAACTGACTTGAAATTTATAAAATCTAATTTAAAAAAACAATATAAATGAAGTAAAAAAAAAAGTCTACTGTTCATATTGCTAACATAAATCTTTCTCACCAATGTAGATTTGGCTATAATAAAATCAATTTTTCTCATGACACAGAGAAATATGACAAAATAAGAGTTTCAAAACTGTCATGTATTTACCATTCCATCAGATTCTTATCTAAATATATATATATATATATATACATATATATATATATATATATATTTGAAATTATTAGGAGAATTTGATAATTATATTTAAGTGATTCATCGAGTCTGAAACCTCAACAGAATGCAGAAAGCACTGGACAGCCGTTTTGTCCTATATGATTATATATATATATATATATATATATATAATCAAGTTCACTCCAAGCAAGGCAGTAAAGTCACTAAGGGGTTGATGGGTGTGGAAGAATTAAAAAAAGAAACATTACTAAGGAGTGAGAAAAAAGAAGAGTAATCAAGAAAACAGCAGATGGCAATTAACATTATATTTAAATTTTTGAAGATTAAAGTTGACTGGAAGAGAGTTCCACAAGTGAGAAGTGCGAGAAAAGAAACTGTTGACAGAGAACTTGTGGCTATATCTAGCCAGCTCAAGTGTAAATTGATGAGACCTCATTGCCAGTCTATTACTGAGCTTAATGTCAAGGTACCATAGCAAAGAACTCATTGGAACAATTACCATGAAAGTATTTATAGAAAAGTCAGAGGAAGGCAACTTTATGTTTGATACAATGGAACATGTAAATAGTTTTAAACAGAAAAAAAACGCAAATTTTTTTTCCTAAAAAGAAATCCTTTTTTAGCCAACACCTCATCAGAAGAATCGTTAGTGACTAGCAAAATGTTAACAAGAATTGCAGAGTGATAGACAAACTTGGAGGAAAACAAGGATCTATAAATAAAATACAATTTAATATTAAAAAGGTGAGAAAATAATATAAAAGAGTGGGGAAAAAAAACAGAATAAATAATTCCAGTGAGTATAAAAAAGGAATACAAGCCTCCAAGTAAAGAAAGAGAATGAATAAATTTCTCTTTTGTTGGTCAGTGTAAAATCTAATGTATACTCCCTCTAAAGTGTGCAGATGTTTTGCTGACCATGCTTTGTTCAAAATAGAAAACAATGAATTCATGTATTTGTACTAGTGGTGGGATGATTAATCAGAATTGGAATCAAAACTCAGAAATAGCAGAACTTTTTGGGGTATCAGAATTGGCACTGGAATTGAAGAATTTTGTACCTAATTTCCAATTCGAAAAACGATTCTTTCGATTTTTTTTTTTGTTTAAAACTTAATTTTCCATTCCTAGTACTACTAATAAAAAGATATAAATATTTATTGAATTTAAACTATTAGTAAAACTAAAATCAATCTATTGTAATAACAGCTAAGTACGATATAAATTTATTTTACTTGTATAAAAAAGAAAATGAAATATGCAAGTTTTTACTCAGTTCTCGATCTTTCTATAAAGTTTGCTAGTTTAAGTTTCAGTTCAAAATAAAAATTTTATTTTTAATTTATTTTTAAACATTGTTAATTCACTCATTTAATATTATTAATTTAATAATGATAATCAAAATTATTTAATATAAACACAAAATGAATTCATGTTGTTGTTCTGCTGGGCTCGCTTTTAAGACAATTATTATTTTTTTAATTTATAAAAAATAAAATAAAGCTTTGTCTGCATTTAAAAACCTAAAAAAAAATTAGAATCTTATTATATTAAATTTTACTTTAAAATTCAAATTTTCACTTATTCTTAAGTAGAAATTAAAAATAAAATTCCATATAAGGAGTTTCAATCAGCACTTAATCCAAAGGTTCCTTTCATTTTACGTGATAGGTATTTATGTTTCCTTTGGCAGGAATTCTATACATATAAATGAATGTATGAAATTCCTGCCAATGTCACATCTGATTTCTTCACATAAAAAATTGACCTTGTGTCACAAATTGTCCTCATGGTGAGGCAGTTACAACAATTTGTTTTTATAATAGTATTAATCCATAAAATCATTTTTTAGTCTCTGTTATTGTGAAGATTTATTTTTGTAAAGCTTTTTCACACAAATGTGATATGCTCCATTGCAATTAGATATCATTCTGACTCATTCTGTACTCTGGCCGGATGTGAACACCTCGAAGACAGAAAATGAAGAAATTTCTATGCATTGGGCTCCACACACCACATTCAGTAGTGAGCTCCAGGGGGGCCAATCGTGAACATACCCACCGGTAAAAGAGACACCCCTTGGGACTACCAGACCTGATCAAAAGCAGGTTCTGAGGATGACCAAAGACAGTTGTGGCCTGGTGTGGCTGCCAGCTGTCACTCCAGGTACTGCTGCTGCTGCTGCTGCTGCCACTACCACTGGTATGACCTTATCACCATGACAACAGAGTTGCAGACCAGCTACCACACAGAGCACTACTACTGCAAATGTCGCCACGTTCACTGCCACCATTCAACATGACTGCACATTTCGACGACCTACTTCGACATACCTCAACTCGTTTACAAAGAGTTCCCTTTGCAATCAACACCAGCAACATCCGTTCCACAGAACTGGCCTTCCAACACCCACCATCACCTCGGCCCACCTTGACTCGTTTACAAGGCATTCCCTTTGCAGTCAACACCAGATCTTGTACTCTCTACCAACTATAAATGTTGTTTCACTCTAATCCTTGTTTTTTTCTTTCTCTCACTACCATACGCCGTCACCTCACCCTAACTTGACTCATTTACAAGGCATTCCCTTTGCAGTCAACTCCAGCAACATCCGCTTCACAGAACAGACCTACCAAGACCACGCCAATCTGATGTCACTTTATTTCAACCACGCAGGATACCCAACCAAGAAGACAACCTACAACTGTGTCATCCATCAAGCAAATGTGCACCAACCGTATTCTGTGACCTTGGCCATGCCATCACAAGAAATGGTTCACTCCTGACACTACACCTACACCAAATCGCCATTCCTGTACTTTTTACCAACAATAAATGTTTCACTCTAATCCTTGATACTCCTTTCTCTCGCTACCATATGCTTAATATAACAGTGTCATAATAGAAGGAATTAAAAACTAAGTTGCCCATGTTACCGAATAAGATAACGCATATTGGAAATTATAAGCAAGGGAAAATAATAAGCAGAAAAAATACTGACAAAGGAAAAAAATCCTTTTACTTGAATCTCATGGTGTTTCACTTGAGATGGCCATGCAGAACCATTATCTCACAAGCCATAAATGATGTCCATCTTGTTGGGCTACCACTCAGGAAATGACTGTGACTGGCTTTATTTTTCCTATCATGATCGCTGATCTTGTACTCTTCACCAACTATAAATGTTATTTCTCTCTAATCCTTGTTATTCCTTTCTCTTGCTACCATATTCTTAATATAACAAATGTTTGTATTAAAAAATCTAAGATTTAATTTCCCTCAGAAATTGTATTTAATTTTATTTTACTAATATTTTTCTTTGGCATAATTGAACTTTCCTGTATTAAATTATTATGGCATTTAAAATATTCTGAACTATTTTTTTCATTTATTCCCCCTTGGAGCCAAACAAGATACAAATTTTATAAGTAGAAGTGTATAAAAATGTTAGAAATGTGTATATTTGTTTCATTTTTATCTTGCATATTTAAGTTATCATTTTTTTTCTACTTTTAACATGATTTATTTAATATTTAAAAAATAAAACTAGTAAAATTTCATCTTCTAATAATCTAATAAATAACTGAAAAAATCAAACTCATGCAAAAAATACAGTTACAATTGTTCTCATCCTTATAAAGATTTTAATCATTTTTAATTTTATTTTTATTTTAATGCTTTGTAACAGTTGAATCTCATACCTTATAAAATGATCAAGTTGGATATCAACATTATTTAATTTTCAACTTCCTAATATTTTTAAAAATTTATTGTAAAGTTTGCTAAAATTGTTTATCTTTTTTAAAAAAAAATCAAGGGATATATGTTTTTACTTTTGTTGCACTTTTACTGTTTTTTTCGTTTAACAAAAATAAAACACTTTTTGGTTCTTTTTAGAAATTATTAACTTTTTTAGTTGTGAGAAATTTATTTTAGACAGTAAAACTTAGTAGGGAGTAAATTTTTTAGATTAGATTGAAAACCTTTTATAATTTACTTGTTATGTTGCTGTGATAATTCATAATTCTTATTAAACATCTGTAAGCAAATTTAAAATTTGTATTTAGGTACCCTTTGTACTTTATCAAAATGTATGCATGAGTTAAACCACAATACGTAGGATAAGTATTATTACCACAATTAAGGTGTCTCTTATTTTTGAAGTGCATGCTGAAATTGATTTGTCCCCCCTAAACTTGTTCCATTCATTGAAAAATGCCACATATAAAACTTTAAGGAGATTGTATAATATTTAGAGGGGGCCTGTTAAAATCTTAAAATATACAAGGTAGACAAAAATATAGACCTTTTTTATTTTACAATTAATGGCAAACCATTAATTAAATCTTTTTAAATTTATAAATTAGAAATATTTTTTATCTAACAGTGAAAAACTTAAATTTTAATTTATGTTTATTATTTCCAGACCCCAATTATGGCAAGGAGAAAAGCGTAATTTGGAAGTTTTTAAGATTTCTGACGATAACCAAAGTAGAATAATATGTCAACTTAAGGTACTTAAATGATTTATGGAAAGAAATTGTTTTCTTTATTGTTTAAACTCTTACTAAATTTTTAAAATAAAAAGGATATCTAACTTTATTTCATAAGCATGTGTATTCATTCTTCTACTAATTTTTTTTATTAATAAATCTATTTCGTTCATTAAATTTCACGAGCCAGCAGTAGGGCCTGAAAATAATACATTTAGATCATTGTAAGTATCATACCAAAATCAAAAATTTAGAACAGTGTTGGAAATTGCATCAGAATAAGTAAAAATACTGGTATCTTCCCATCATTAATTTGTACACACAATCTAGATTAGCTAAAAGGTTTTCTAACATTTTATCATTATCATAATACCATATGCTTCCTATCTAATATCTACACAAAACTTGTGTTACATTTGGTGACTGACAAAAGGTACGTATTTACCCTGTAAATGCTGCTTTTCTTATGTGTTGTAATTGCATTTATCTATTATACATTTAACGATTCAAGAAAAAACAACGAGACTCCAATTGTGCATCAACAAATAAAATATATATTGAAACAATAACATACAAAACAATTATGCAATGATGTGTAATAATTAAGGGAGAAAAAGTTGTTTCCCTTTAACTCTATTCTGATTAAGATAGAATGTTCGAAAGAATTTCTCTTGAATAAGAATGTTCAGGATTCTATGTTGAATAGAGTCTGGTGTTAGAATAGAATACAGTTAATTAAGAAGTGTGTTGTTTTGAGTCATGAATAGAATGCTGGTTCATGAACTTGGCTTGGTCACAGAGAGGAAGAAATGTGTAATGTGATACAAAGATCTGTGTCTGTGTGTGCGTTGTGAGTAAAGTCGTGGATTTGTGTGGACAGGCATAAATAGCTGGACTCTACTAAAAGTTGCAGAAACAAACCACTTGTTTATATAGCTGCTGGTAGGCTCCAGGCGAAAATGCAGGAAAGTTGTTTTAGCACAAAAATGTTTGATTGGTTAAAATTCGACCAATCACTGATTTTGCAACAAAGAGACATGTGAGCAAGTTCATGGCAGAAAAATTCAAAGTGGTGACTGCCATTGATAAATTGTCTTATGGAAAGACAGTATTTATTTAATAGCCAATCGCAGGTGTTATGAAATAAAATAAGACATATCTCGGCTGATTTGCAGGCAAATAAACTAACATACTTAAGAGTGAGAGTCTGGTGTGAACAGGACAAAGCCTCGTCACAAAATGACCATTATCGTTGTTTATGCATAGGCCCGATGCATTTGTTCCGGTCGAAAAAATAAAATAATATTTCAAAGTGCTTCTATTTTTCGACAAATAAAAATGCTTCTCTCCTAATTATACTCGCGTTATTTTTCGAGCCCGTTAAGTCATAAAAAACGCCATAAAAAGGGTCACACGGGGAAGTACAAGGCAGTCAACGGGAGGCCGGGGAAGAGATCTGTCACGGTCAGTCTGGGCAGTCAGCAGCAGTCAGCAGGAGGAACGCCATGCCAACCAGTGGGAACTACTATGAGAGATCAACCAGGATCGGCAGCTGGCTTATGAACTATACCACAAGGTAGCTGTCCCAAAACCACATGTTCCTATTAAAATAAATCACGTAAATCTATTTCTGCTGTTGTCGTATTTCTGTCTTGCAACCATATGCTTGTCTATAACACAGGCGAATAAATTGTGGGCGTGGAAAGCATAGCAGTCACTACAACCCTACCTACTGTTATTTTTGGTGACTGGCAAAAGTTACCTATTCACCCTAACTACTGTTATTTTTGGTGACTGGCGAAAGTTACCTATTCATCCTAACTACTGTTATTTTTGGTGACTGGCAAAACATACCTATTCACCCTAACTACTGTTATTATTGGTGACTGGTGAAAGGTACCTATTCATCCTAGATAGTATTATTTTTGGTGACTGGTGAAAGGTATGTATTCGCCCTAACTGCTGTCATTTTTGGTGACTGGCGAAAGGTACCTATTAACGCCACCTACTGTTATTTTTGTCGACTGTCAAAAGGTGCCTATTCACCTTAGCTACTGTTATTTTAGGTGACTGGTGAAAGGTACCTCTTCACTCTACCTACATCCTGGGAGGCAAAAATGAGAATAATAAGGAAAAAAACATTCTATCTTATACCAAGTTTTCAATCTCTTGGTCCTTTTAGGTGGAATCTTGTCTCTTTCTTCTACCAATATTCCTCCTTCTCCCTGACACATTCACCACCACCACCAAACACCTATACCAACTAAAAATAACCTTTATAGTAATGAGAATTAAAAGCAGGATAAAAATCCTTTAAAAAATGACTATATATATATATATATATATATATATATATATATAATTTATTGATTTAAAAATCAGGAAGTCATTTGAATACACTACCTTGGTTTCAAACTTATGGTATCCTCAGGCAATTTTTATTAAATGACCACTTAACACTTTTTTTTTTTTTTTAAACTAAAGAAAGTTACATTATTGTTTTAAAAAATAAATTAACAAACACACAAGGTTAGGTGTAAAAGAGAGTAGGAGTATGTGAAGAAGAAGAAGAAGAAGAAGAAGAAGAAGAAGAAGAAGAAGAAGAAGAAGAAGAAGAAGAAGAAGAAGGAGGAGGAGGAGGATGATGATGATGATGATGATGATGATGGTGGTGGTGGTGGTGGTGGTGGTGGTGGTGGTGGTGGTAGTAGTAGTAGTAGTAGTAGTAGTCGTCGTCAATGCATTAGTAGGGGGGTTAAATTACTTTTTCTTATCCAGCTTCATATGCACTTAAGAAAAATTCCCTGATATTTAAGCAAGGACTTTAGGCTTCAGAATTCTGGTTCAAAAGATTTTTGGGATCTGGAAATACCATAATTGCTTATTTTTCCTGTTGGCAGAGGTTGCAAATATGGTTGTGATTTTTGTATGGTTTTGCTTTTTTTAAAATTTCCCACCTTGCAAACAGATACCTGATCTTTTATCTTTTAAATTTATACACACACACACACACACACACACACATATATATAGTAGATCCATGTGTTTGAGTTGATATCCATGTTTTTAAACAATATAAATGACATCCATCAGCTTAGACATTCAAGAGACTTAATATGTCTTTCAGCAGAGTTTAAACCGTTTAACCGTTTAAACCCCTTTTTACTGGGAAAACCAGTATATATATATATATATATATATAGATATAGATATATATGTATATATTATAAATTAATTGATTTAAAACCATATTTTAAAAAAAAACATATTTTAAATCAATTAATTTATAATATTAATGCTCTGTAAATTTACATTGAGCACTATTGTGCAAAAATAAAAATATCTATAAGAACACTGGATTTTATATCTTACTGTTCTTTCTTTTTATTTATATATACATACATATATATATATATATATATATATATATATATATATATATATATATATATATATATATATATACTCAACCATATAAATTGGTGTATATATTATTTCTATATCTGGTTATCCGCACCCTGGGAAAAAACAGATTTGGATAATGTAAGGGTGGTGTTCTTAGATCACTTAGAGAAAAGTGTCAGTGTGATCAGGTGTTTACTTGCACATCTTGCCCTCCATCCCTATACCTGAAGTCAGTTTGAATTATCTACAGATTGATTTGACAGAAGAAAAAGCACAAAGCATGCCTCAGTGAAAGTTTGGTGTTTGGTTATGACTAAGAAAACAATGATCCTATATTCACTCTGGATCATCAAATTATTTTCTGCAAATTTAGTGCAAGCCTCAGTTGATTCCTGTTCTTGTTAGTAGAAATTGTTGACAATGAAACAAAATTAGGGCTCTATGTTTGCATTGGTTATATATATATATATATATATATATATTTTATATATGTCATTTGCAGACAGTACTGTTTTGCTGTATCACAGCTCCACAATGCGACTAGACATCCGAATGCCTCAAGCCAGGATCAAAACCCAATATATATGTACATATGTGTGTGTGTGTAGGCATGTGCATATATATGTATGCATGTGTATGTATATATGTCTATGTGTGTATATATGTGCATGGGTGCATCTATATATCTGCATGTTTATATATATGTTTAAATATGCATGTATATGTGTAGGCATGTGTGTATATATATATATATATATAGGTGTATGTATATATATATATATAATAATGTCTAAGTATGCATATGTATGTATATGTATGCATGTCTGGATATATGTGTGTAAGTATGCATATATATCCATATGTTTGCATGTGTGTGTGTGTGTTGTTACAGAAACACTACCCATCAACCAATATGATACCCAGCAAGTCTTTTCATGCAGCATTTATGGCAAAGTGCATAGGTCAGCCAGTGAACTCTATGTCAACATATTTGGAAGCTCAACCCGGGTTGTTAATCAAATGAAGTCCAACCACTGACTCACAAACTGACTGAGTCCAGCGTTTACTTTTACTAGTTCCACCCTTTCTTATATAGGCAGGGATGTGT
The DNA here is from genome assembly GCA_964036315.1 of Acanthosepion esculentum. NCBI lineage: Eukaryota > Metazoa > Mollusca > Cephalopoda > Sepiida > Sepiidae > Acanthosepion > Acanthosepion esculentum. The sequence goes on from OZ038515.1 coordinate 50,223,194, forward strand.
TGTCCAATCTGGGTCACCAACTACAAGTTGATTAACCACACACAGTCAGCCTCACAATGATATTTCAGTTCAGGGCTTGGCCAGTTGAACATTTGCAGTTTTTAGAAGCTGTTTACATCAAGCTTCATTGACTGACTTTGTACAAGCAGAAAGAGAACTTTCTTTGTTCTGTGTATCTCTTGGGTCAGTCATGAGTAATTGATTTTTGTGTTTTGTACACACTAGCAGCTTATTTACACCGATTTGTTTGTTTTTCATAATTAATTTATTTTAGTCATGGCTCTTCATTTAGCCCCTGTGTTTACCTTTTTCAGTTTTGCCATTTTTATTATTATTGTTCCAGTGAGTCTTTCTAAATGTTGTAACCTAGGAAAAGGTTACTGAATATGAATAAACAAAATGATGGTTGGAACTGGAATGGTAATCTTTATAACATTAACAACATACAAGATTTTCCAGTGGCATGTCGTACATAATCCACTCACTGCTAGTGGTGAACTAGTGGTGAATCCCCTCCAGACAGTATATTCCACTGTATTCATGAGGACTGTAACATACCCATTATAGTCCATAGGTACACTATAACACTGAAGAAGAGTTGGACAAAAAAGGTCCCTTTAAAAGAATGCATTCTATCATTTTTAAAAAACATATAAATTCTGTGGTACAAAAAACATTGTTTAAATATATATATATAATACAATAGTTGTTAATAAAAATGAACATGCTACGGCACCTGTCTAAATGATTAGATTTCTCTGTATCCTTAGAAACAAATTGTATGTGCTTTTAAATGTCAGTAAATTTCAAAATAAGTTATTCCAAAATTCATTTGAAAATGAAACAGAACTAGTACTTTTAATTTAATTAAAGTTGTTAGTTTCTGTTTTTGAAACATGGTAATTCCTGTATAGTGAAGGATCATATTTTTAAATCAGCTAATTTATAATATTTATGCTCTGTAAATTTACATTGAGCAATGTTTTGTAAAAATAAAATTATCAATAAGAACACCAGATTATATATCTTACTGTTCTTTCTTCTTTTACTATAATATATATATATATATATATATATATATATATATATATATATATATATAAGTCTGTGTGTGTGTGTGTGTGTGTGTGTGTGTGTGTGTGTGTTACAAGATAATTGTATATGCATTACAATAATTTAATTTACATTACATTATGGTGTTAGACATTTTATAACCGATTCCAGTTTTTAAATGGAATCTTCAAGCACCCTCAAATTGTCTATAGCTGAAAGTTTACTCTGGAGATTTCCTTGATGACAACTTGTACGAAATAGACTGAGACAAAAAACAAAATTCAATTCATCATTTTCCAGTAGAATTTACCTGAAATATTGGACACTGACAATTTTTATTTTCAGACTCTCCTCTTCTTTCCCTGCTGCCTGATCTCATTCTTAATGTCATACCATTGGGTTCTGTCACCCATTTAGGAAGTCTGTCTTCATGAAAGGAAAAATATATATTGGGAGAATAGGTTACTTAATGTCAATCAACTCTCTTTAAAATAAAACATATGGATACAAATCTCAAATCAATTAACCCTATGCTTACCAAATATTTTAATGCTGATGAAGTCAGGCAGCATTTTTTTTACAAAATTCTCATTTTGAAAGAAATTGTTATATCACTTGAACACTTCCAACAGTAGCAACAACTGAAATGGCTAGCACATGTAACTCGAAGAGAAAATAATTGACTTTCCACACTACTTTAAACAAAAGGTTAGGAAGGAAACTGCCATCAATATTAGAAAGAGCAATAACAGCTAGTGAACTTGATAAGCCTATTTTTTCTAAAAATGAGGGATGTGCTGTTGCAGGGTTGGAATTTCCAGAATCAGATAGCCCTCAAAGCTTTTCCATGAACTGTCCAAAGATAGAAGCATGACAGAGAAGTGAAGAACAGATACTACACATTGATCTTGCTATTACCATTACCACTGAACAAATATATGCAAACATGCATATTACCCAGAAAGGAAATAACAGAACTATTTTATGCATGGATCAGTACTTCTATAGAGGACAAAAATGTCTGTGCACTTGGCCAATAAAGAACTCAAATTTTGTGGCATATTCTACCAAAGATCAGAGTGCAGCATATACCAGCCTTCAGACAGGGATCAAAGTGTAGTAACTGTTCTTCATTTTCCAACCCTGCAACAGCACATACCTCACTATATTAAAGGGGCAGGTTTGGTGGATACCAATGCCAGTATAACTGGTTGCAGTTACTGGGCAATTTTTGTCTTTGGCTCATATCTATATGGATGGACACACTACACTTAAAAAGACCTCATGTCACATCTGACCACTATGGATCAGGGTGGCAAGTAAATAATGGATCAGAGTGAACTTATGGACACACTACACTTAAAAAGACCTCATGTCACATCTCACCACTATGGATCAGGGTGGCAAGTAAATAACGGATCAGAGTGAACTTATGGACACACTACACTTAAAAAGACCTCATGTCACATCTCACCACTATGGATCAGGGTGGCAAGTAAATAATGGATCAGATTGAACTTATGGACACACTACACTTAAAGAGACCTCATGTCACATCGCACCACTATGGATCAGGGTGGCAAGTAAATAATGGATCAGATTGAACTTATGGACACACTACACTTAAAAAGACCTCATGTCACATCGCACCACTATGGATCAGGGTGGCAAGTAAATAATGGATCAGAGTGAACTTATGGACATAGTTTGGGGAGGGTATTTTATGACAATAACAATATAGATATATTTGGTTTGGGTGGAGGCTGGTTTTGTGTAATGAGTAAATGAAAATTCACAGTATATTAATAAATACAAAATATTTATATAACACAGTATAATAATACAGAATGATAAGGTGAACGTAAATATTTATGCATATATCAAATTCTTATGAGAGAAAAATATGTGCTCATTAGACCTGACGTGCTTTGACCTTTCAGCTACAGGGCGCTTCGATGACCAAGCAAAGTTGACTCTTCTTTCTTCTTTTTATGTGCCATGTCCTTTCAGGATGTAGGCAATCATGACTCTCCACCTCCCTCTATCCCTTGCAGCTCTCTAAAAGTTCCTTCCCTAGCCAAGACCATGTTCTGTCAACCACTTGCTTAAGCCCGCTAGGTATGTCATGTGTTATTTTCCCTTGTCTCTCTTTCCCTCTATTCAACCAGTATTAGATTCTCCAGACCCTCCTTCCTCATTATGTGTTCCAGAAACTTCAGCTGCCTCTTCCTGATGTTAAGTATTAGTCTCCTCCCTGTTTGCATCCCCTCTTAGACCTTATAGTACCTTTAAACACCAACTTTTCTTGAAATAGACATATCTGCTCAGATTTGTATCCTAATATAAACAAAGTAATTCATAAAGAAAGGGATGGATTTTTATTTATCAATCCTACAGATTTTTATTATTTAAGCATTATTTTTAGTGCATACTTGTATTTGAGTAGGTACTCCATTTATTTATTAAACAGCATATTTATTTATTTATTTTCATCTGAATATTTGAGAAATCTTATTAGAGAAAAATATGCACTCTCTGACAGGATTCAAACCTGCATTTCCCTCAGGGAAACTGTCATTAGATCTGACAAGCTTTGACTTCTTGGCTACAGCATGCATTGATGACCAAACAAATGTAGTAACTTAGCAATGTGGATGAAAGAAAGTATGTATGTTTTCAAATATAGCAGGACTGTGTAGATATTTCAGGTTGCCATCTGGTTACATGAGAGTCACATTTCAGTTCTGTTAATGTTAAAAAGATCATAGTCGCAGAGAACAATATTAATTCATCGAATCTAAAATCATAGAACAACCACAGATTCCAGTCCTGCAAGAGCAGCTCCTTCATCGCATTAAAGAGGCAGTGTTGGTGGATATCATTGCCAGCAAAACAGTTGTTGTGGGGACTGGATAGTTTTGGGGTAAGGATCATATATATGTATATGGGCACCCTACATTATAAACAACTTCCTCTCACATCCAACCACCATAAATACTTTGATCAGAGTGTAGTATCTATGAAATATATATCTATAAATCTTCATAAAGGACATTTTTTTATTACTTCTGTGTATTTGCGATAATTTTAAGTATGCAGGTTGATAGACAAAAAATATACTGTTTTCTGTGAAAGTAATGAGAAAATGTACCATCCAGCAGGAGGCTATAACAATAAAAAAAAAAGTACCCTCCAGCAGGAGGCTATAACCATAAGAAAATGTATCCTCTGACAGGAGGCCATATCAATAAGAAAATGTACCCTCCATCAGGAGGTCATAACCATAAGAAAATATAACCTCTAGCAGGAGGCTATAACCATAAGAAAATGTACCCTCCAGCAGGAAGAAAATATACCCTCCAGCAGGAGTTCATAACAATAAGAAAATATACCCTCCAGCAGGAGGCCATAAACATAAAAAAATATATCCTCCAGCAGGAGGCCATAAACATAAGAAAATATACCCTCCAGCAAGAATAAAATATACCCTCCAGCAGGAGGTCATAACCATAAGAAAGCAGACCTGCCTTCCCCTTTGCTGGTGAAACCATATGTTATAAAATTTCCTTTATTTAGTGTTCTTGAGTACACAGTAGACAAAACACCATTTAAAAAATATAGGTATCCACTAAAAATAACAATATAATAATGTTGAATTAACTTTTTTTAAATTTGAAGTAATAATGTCAGATTAAAAAATAAAATGTTTATCCAACTATTTATTACTGTCTTAATAGCAAGTTTGACTTATTCAAAAATAGCTTACGTTCTGTTCTTAGCTGGGGCAAGGAACAGCATGTTAATCTTAAATCCTCCAAAACAAAATTGCTCTCTGGAGTGGGATTCATTGCGCCTTTTTGGTTTGTGATTTTTCAGTTTGATTCATTGCGCTTTTGTTAGGTTTTATCTTACATTCTTTTCTTTGTTTCTGAGAAAAATCTTTCTGCTTTTTACTACTTTGCTTAGTTTTTGAAAAGTCTCTTTCATTATTCCAATGTTTGTTCAAACAAGTTTGTTATTCATTATACCATGTCAAAGTGCCTAAAAAATAAGCATAGCTTAGATATGGCACAAGGCTACTAGTATGGGGCACCCAGAAGATGGGGAGATTAGTCCAAATGTAAATAATGGCATAAGGTATTTCTATGCAGCAGTTTATAATAGTAACTAGCTGCAACATTAATAGTATTATTTAAGTGTCCAAATATCCAAGTTATCAGGGAATGGGATAAAAAAGAAAATTAGTGACAAGTGGTGGCTATTGTCACAAAACATATCCAGGTGTTTGAGTGCCAATCTGAGGAAAATGCAAAGGATTCGAAAAGTGTTTGATGAGTCTAATGGTGATTACGAGGTGTTTGGAATGATCACTAGTGATGGTGATATTATGCCTCCATTCATCTTTCCATGGGGCCTCAGACTCAACACAGAGGTCTATATCAAGTGTGTTAAGGAAGTAGTCCTGTGTCTAGAGGGTGGAAGACCCTATATAGACCTCTGGCAACAGGACACTGCACCATGTTACACAAGCAGGAGAACCCAGTCATGACTGTAAGACTATCTCTGCAATTACATCATCCCTTACATCTGGTCAACTAACTCCCCAGACTGCAAACCCCTTGACTGTTATGTGTGGGGCGCACTTGAATGAGAGACCCAGAAAACACCTTGTAACACCAAAGATGAACTGAAGGCATGGATTATGACAGCATTCACCAACTTAAACAAGGAGATCATACAGAAGAGATGCAGGAGATTCCAAAGTTGTCTGGACGCCATGGCTTTTGCCAATCATGATTTTATTGAATAAATTAATTCATTTGTATTTCAAGATATTTTTCTGTAATTTTGGTAAATATATCTGTTAAAATGAGATGTCAGTGTTATTTTCATTTTTCTGTAATTTAGAAGACAATTTATCCATCACACCCTGCATATAGATAATAATGATATATACGGGATATGAATGATGATCTATATATATATATATATATATATATATATATATATATATATATATGAAAGTAATGATGATATAAATGGGAAATTAATGATGATAAACTTAGTTTTCAGTTGTTGAACACACGTAATACTGATATAAAAGTTGAATGAAAGCATAATTTAAATAACTCTTGGCTTTCTTTTTTTTTTCTTTTTTTTTAAGCTTATCACCCCAAGCAAGGCTGGAAGCCACTAGCACGCAAGGGGTTACAGAAGGTTTGGAGGAAGAGCAGATAGGAGTGGTAAAGGAGGGGGTGTGGAGAAAGATAGTGGATCGATCAAGGCAAGGGGGTTACAGAAAATTTGGAGCGAGAGCTGATAGGAATGAAAGGTGAAACGATGTGGAGAAGGGAAGTGGATAGATCAAGGCAACTGGAGATGTCGATTGACGTTACACTTAAATAGTTGGAGATTATATTTGTCAGGGAAACAGGAATAAGGAAGGGAGTTCCACAGGCGAGATGTGCGAGACATGAAGCTATTGGAGTAGAAGAGACGTCTACATCTAACAGTTTCAACGGTGAAGGGGTGGGAACGGGATGCCAGTCTCTGTTTATATGCTTAAGGTTACACTTTCTTTCATAGTAATGGCTGACTGTTAATATCTGCTACCATGGAATATTTGTAAGTTCTGATGTGACCATAAAATCCATTAAATATATGATGTCTGCTTCTCTTCACTGAGGGAAATCCACCAAGAAGATCATTTATAAATCTTTTAATCTCGCCTTTAATTTTGATACAAAATGTTGGTTCCAATCCAGAGGAATGACTGTTCAAAACCTCTCCTTCATCCAAAATTTACAGATAAATCCTGCAGATGCAAGCTGATATTTTTTTCTCAGCAATTAAAATGGATAATTCTCAGTCTGACTCCCACATGTTTTTTTTTTTTTGTTTCTTTGAAGTCAGAATGCTATAACCACTTGACTGTATCTCTTTTGTATATGAACAATATTCATAATTTGTGAACTTATATGATACCTTGCATATTTTTGTTTTGAATCCTTTCCTCCCAAGCAAGGTGATAATGCCACTAAGATGCAAGGGGTTACTAGGAGTGAAAGAGAATGAGAAAACTTTAGTGAGGAGAAAATACAATAAAAGAAAAGGTTTCAGGAAGACAGAAGATGATGATTTATGTTGCATTTAAATTTTTTTAAATTGTCAGTGGCAGGGAAGCAAGAGAGTTCCAGATGTGAGAATTGCAAGAAAATAAACTATTAGAATAGAAGTTATATCTACTTATTTAAACAGTAAAATATTAAGATCTAGTTTCCAATCTAGAAGCATGCTTAAATTCTTGACATAAGACATTGCCATCTTTGTTTTATTTGATAGTATGTTGCCTTTTTCCAGACAGAATAAATAAAATGGCTTTTTGCTTTTCATGAGCCAAAAATAAATATAATCTCATCTACTCAGCTTAGATGGATTTTAGAGTTTCTTTACTCTGTCTTTTTTAAATTCTTTTGTGGGTATATTTTTATGCATCAAGTCATTATATGGATAGATTGGTCGTTAGGTAGTGCATTATTTTTGAGTAGTGACATTGGTATTCTTTCCTATGATACAATAGTAGTAGAAGTGAAAGGATATGGTCAGCTTTTGTTGAAAGTTAGTGCACTTTAAAGATCGAATTGACCAATTATTTTAACTAATCTGCATTTTCACTTACATCATTAATATTTTTTTTTTGCATTTATATATTCTCTTTTCTTTCTTCTTGCCATTTTGTGTTTTCTCCTTTTTCTTGTCTTGCTTTCTTGCTGAAATTTCTTTCTCTTTCTTGTCATTTCTCCTTTTTACATTTTTTTAGTCTATTTTCAGCATTAAACAGAGTTTTACAATTTTTTATTTTGGGGAATTGTCTCTGCTCCTTATGATTGCAAGCTTAACACAAATGGATAGGAGGGTTTTTTTACCATTTCATGCCTAAACAAGGCAATAAAGCCGCTAAGATGCAAAGGGTTACTGAGTTTTAGAGAATAAGACAAAAATATACTATTAAGGAGAGAAGACAATAAAACAACAAGAATTAAGAAAATAACAGTTGACATTGCATTTAAATTTATGAAGATCAAATTTGACTGGGAAACAAGAAGCCAAAAGTAAGTTCCACATGTGAGAAGTGTGATAGAATAAACTGTTAGCATAGAACTTACAGTTACATCTAGCCATTTCAACTGTAAAATGAGGAGACCTAACCACCAAATTAGTACTGCACTTAAATTCATAAAGTTTACGTACAATAGAGGAAAGTAATATTTATTTTTAAAAATACAAAAATGTGGCACAAGGCTAAAGGGGGTTATAGGGAAAAGCTGACTTTAAATCTGTCTTATCTTAAACTTAGCTAACGACAATTACTGATCAAAATATACCACAGTACTCCTTACACCAAAACAACACATTCTTACTTCAGTCACCATAATACCTCACAGTCTCTATGAAGTCCTAAATAGTTCCCATATATACACTTTGTCTGTCAGGAGTAAGGAACAAAAATAACAATTTAATAGAAAAGAAGGAAAGTCAATCAGAATAATTACCCTGAAAGTATTTATAGAAAAGGTGCAGGGAAGCTATGTTACAGCAGTGGGAAAGGGACTGAAGATGAGATGCCAGGTCAGGACCAATAACATTGTAGATTCTTCTATGAATTTTATCAAGAATCTCTAAATATATAGTGGGAGCATCAGATTTTACAAGACTATTTTTAAATTCTTAACATAATTTTACAAGATTATTTTAAAATTATTTTTAAATTCTTAAAATAATTTTACAAGACTATTTTAAAATTCTAAACATAATTTTACAAGACTATTTTAAAATTCTTAACTTAATTTTACAAGACTATTTTTAAATTCCAAACATAATTTTACAAGACTATTTTTAAATTCTTAACATAATTTTACAAGATTATTTTTAAATTCTAAACATCATTTTACAAGATTATTTTTAAATTCTTAACATAATTTTACAAGATTATTTTTAAATTCTAAACATAATTTTACAAGACTATTTTTAAATTCTTAACATAATTTTACAAGACTATTTTTAAATTCTTAACATAATTTTACAAGACTATTTTTAAATTCCAAACATAATTTTACAAGACTATTTTTAAATTCTTAACATAATTTTACAAGACTATTTTTAAATTCTTAACATAATTTTACAAGAATATTTTAAAATTCTAAACATAATTTTACAAGACTATTTTTAAATTCTTAACATAATATTACATGACTATTTTTAAATTCTTAACATAATTTTACAAGACTATTTTAAATTCTTAACATAATTTTACAAGACTATTTTTAAATTATTAACATAATTTTACAAGATTATTTTTAAATTCCAAATATAATTTTACAAGACTATTTTTAAATTCTAAACATAATTTTACCAGATTATTTTTAAATTCTAAACATAATTTTACAAGACTATTATTAAATTCTAAACATAATTTTACAAGACTATTTTAAAATTCTTAACATAATTTTACAAGACTATTTTTAAATTCCAAACATAATTTTACAAGACTATTTTTAAATTCTTAACATAATTTTACAAGACTATTTTTAAATTCCAAACATAATTTTACAAGACTATTTTTAAATTCTTAACATAATTTTACAAGATTATTTTTAAATTCTAAACATAATTTTACAAGATTATTTTTAAATTCTTAACATAATTTTACAAGACTATTTTTAAATTCTAAACATAATTTTACAAGATTATTTTTAAATTCTTAACATAATTTTACAAGACTATTTTTAAATTCTTAACATAATTTTACAAGGCTATTTTTAAATTCTTAACATAATTTTACAAGACTGAATATGATTTAACTTTTTTATATAAGACTTTTTTCTTCTTCAATGTGTTATATCCCTTCAGAATTTTGGCAGTCATGGCACTCCATAATATCCTTTCCTATCCTTAATAAGTTTTGTCTTTTTGTTATCTCTCCTACATCCATTTACAAAACCCATTTACACAATTTCACTCAGTAGGTTATGCCTTATTTGTCTATCACTCTTGCCTTTAATATGCCCTATGAGTATCAAATTCTCCAAGCCTTCTTCCATAATTATGTGCCTGAGACATTTCAACACTCTGTCTGATGTTAATTATAAGTGTTCTTTTTGTTTCCATTTTCTCTAAAACTTCATTGATGCTCACATACTTTGTCGATTGTATCCTCAGCATCTTTCTGAAGAACCGCATTTCTTTTGTTACAAGTCTATTCTTCATCTATAAGGAGATTGTCTAGCATTCACTGCCATATAGGAGGACTGATATTAAATAACAGTTCAATACTCTTTTCTTTATTTCAAATGAAATTTTTCTATTTCTTATTACTTTACTGAGATTTTGAAATGCATCTTTGTCCAACCCAATGCACTTTTGGATTTCAGTGTCATACTTTTTGCCCTGTTAAAACACTTACCTGATATTTAAATTGTTGGATTTGTTTGATTTTGGTATCTCCAATTTGTAATTTGCATGTTGAGCTGTTTCTTTTGCTAACAACCATGCATTCTATCTTCTTGCAATTGATGCTTAGTCCTTTCTTCTTGCTTTCCTTCATCACCTTCTGTAGGATTTCTTTTAGTTTCCTTTCTATGTCTACTATGAACACTGTGTCATCTGCAGATCTTATGTTGTTAAGATGGTGGCCACAAATATTGAATACTGGTAGGATTTCTAATTCTCTGAGAATATCACCATATAGTTTGAATAAATCCAGTGAGAAGACACATCCTTGTCTCACACCTCTTTCTTTTTTTGTATATCTGTTGAATTCATTTTCTATTCATATATTTGTATGGTGTGTTCATCTTGTCGATCATAAAATAACAATTAAAATTACATTATTTATACTGTTCATTCTTTAACAAATGTTTAAAAACCAAGGACTTTTCACTCACAATCATTCAATCATTTTTTATTCTGTTTAATGTGACACAGAGACGCAATTGTGGTGTACCTGATAATTTTCATGCTTTTTCAATTCTATTTCAGTGAAATAATCAATGGAAAATATTTTTTGAGGAAAAGAAAGTTTTCATCCCAGTAAGATTTAAAATATGTTTCATATAAAATATTTAAATGAACAGGAAATATTAAATTATCTTTTATCACATTTGCCTTTTTAAAAGTTTTGCAGGAAACATTTTCTTTTATTCCCATAGGTCCTGACCTGGCATCTCAGCTTCAGTCACTTTCCCACCCCCATAACATAGCTTCCCTGTGCCTTTTCTATAAATATTTTCATGGTAATTGTTCTGATGAATTTTCCTCTATGGTACCTAGATTTTTTGTTCAAAAATTTAAATTGTTATCTTCTGTCTTTTTAATTCATTTTTTATTAGTTTTTTTTTTATTATCCCCTCTGCTTAATAGTAGTGTTTTTCTGCATACTCTCTAACACTCAGTAACCCCTTTTATCTTAGTGGCTTTATTGCCTTGCTCGGGGTGAATTGATTTATGAAAAAGATACTATGCTATATTATAGTTTTTATTCCTCCCTTGATAATAATGTCATATTATAGCTGTATACAGCTCTTGGTAACTAGATAATGTTCTAGGATACATACATTTCTTTTAATCATTCTTTATTATAGGCATTATCTCTTACTTGATAATAATGCCATATTATAGTTGTATACAGCTCTTGGTAACTAGATGGTATTCTAGGATATATACTTTCCTTTTAATCATTCTATATTATAGGCATTATCTCTTACTTGGTAATTAATAATCATTTTCTTCCTGATTTTATCATTTTATAAGATTTATCCATTTCTTTGTAAACTTACCATATGATATTCTTATCTCCCTTGGTGATCATAATATGTTATAGGCTATATCTTTTTTGTGGTACTTATGCCATGTTATAGGTATCATCCTTTCCTTGCTACTCAATATTTTATAGGCTTTATTTCTCTCTCTGTAATCATATGATATTATAAGCTTTATCTGTTTTGTGGTAAAGGTGCCATATTATAGTCTTATCACTCTCTTGGTAATCCTACTATGTTATAAGCTTTATCCATTTCTTGGTAAAACTGCAATATTTTATTTTCTACCTCTCTCTTGGTAATCTTAGCATGTTATAAGCTTTATCTATTTTGTGGTAAAAGTGCCATATTTTATTCATATCTCACTCTTGGTAATCCCACCATAGTATAAGCTTTACCCGTTTTGTGGTAAAAGTGCCATATTATATTCATATCTCTCTCTTGGTAATCTTACCATGTTATAAGCTTTACCCGTTTTGTGGTAAAAGTGCCATATTATATTCATATCTCTCTCTTGGTAATCTTACCATGTTATAAGCTTTACCCGTTTTGTGGTAAAAGTGCCATATTATATTCATATCTCTCTCTTGGTAATCTTACCATGTTATAAGCTTTACCCGTTTTGTGGTAAAAGTGCCATATTATATTCATATCTCTCTCTTGGTAATCTTACCATGTTATAAGCTTTACCCGTTTTGTGGTAAAAGTGCCATATTATATTCATATCTCTCTCTTGGTAATCTTACCATGTTATAAGCTTTACCCGTTTTGTGGTAAAAGTGCCATATTATATTCATATCTTTCTCTTGGTAATCTTACTATGTTATAAGCTTTATCCGTTTTGTGGTAAGAGTGTCATATTATATTCATATCTCTATCTTAGTAACCTTACTATAGTCTGTCTATATTTCTGAGATGAGGTATTATGTACAGTATTTACATTAGTCGGACTATTGTCCTCATCTTTGTCGCCATATTTGTCACAACGTTTCGGCCGTTGTACGCTCCGGCCTTCTTGGTTGGTGGTTGGAATTTCGAACCGAACCCTTTATTTCGATCACTGGGGTAGACTGTTCTAGTTCCACGAGCCATGTTTGATGGATGTCACTTATCAGTTATCTCCTGGTAATTTTCCCTCTGAAAGTTCTCCACTGCCTGAACCGAGTATTGAACTCACACTCTTTGGGTCTGTCACTGGATCTAACCAATGCCTTTATCCACTGTACCATGTGTCCTTGAGGACATCTGGGTATGAATTTCTGAGTATTATAAACCTAATTTTTCAGCAACCATTTTTTACCAGTACTCATATTGCAATTTTTCTGTTATCATTGCATGTTTTTACCAGATCTCATATTGCAACTTTTTTGTTATCATTGCTGTTCTCTGGCACTCCTTATTACTGGTTCCCATATTGTATTTATTTCTATGCTTGGCCAACTCAGGAGATTTTTGTGGCCTAGCATATGTGCTGATTCCTTAAGTTTACGAATTTTCCAATGGTGTTCCCTATCTATGATCTCAACCTGATCCCACAGGGGACGGTGATCTCCCTTCTCTCTCCATATGTGGTCAGCCACGCCTGATTTTTCTACTTCCCCTCGCATTACAGCTAGATAGCCAATGAGAAGGCTTGCTTGCTGAAACTAGAGTGTTGATTGGTTGATAGGTGATTTTTGGTGTAAATATGATTATACCAGAGGTTAGTATGGATTATTCCCTCAAACTCACTCCTAGCAGTTATAATATTATGACTCAACTGATTCCAACAAACTTCTCTGATTCATTTAGAGTTCTTTATTTAAGGCATCTTGCCTAGTTCATTTGTGTTACTGGGATGTCATATTTACTCTACAACATCCCCACGTTTGAGAATTTTTTTTCACAAGTAAATATTCTATTTAATTTTCAAGTATTCACCCCTCTTTCTGAGTGAATTTGCCAACATACTTCAATGAATTCTTGAGGTGTTAATATGTCAAAAGTATTATGCAGTTGTTGCATAGGTTCTTCATTTCTTGTGGGCCTTTCTTTAGTAAACTTTATTCTTTAACTGATTCCAATACGTTTTGTGTTTCCATTTTTTCCTTTTACCATATATATCATTTTTTTCAATTTGTGACCTTATTAAGTCATCTTCCCACATTTGTTTTCCATTTTTATATATTCTGAAAAACACTTTTTTGCCAATTTTGAAAATTTTTTGTCCTTTTTGTTATCTGTTCTTATTCTTTTTTGACCTGGTAACAGCTTTTTGAACACCAATTTAATTTTTTTCGCAAATATCAATTCTGACGGTGTATTGGGATTTGGCGTTATCATGTATACTCTCAAGAATTTTTGTAGTGCTTCTTTGCTCACTTTTTCAGTACTTGCTTTTTTCAAAGTTCTCTTAAAAGAACTCATAAACCATTCAGTTTGTTCGTTTGGCTTTAGATTATATGATGGGGTAGTAATATGTTCAATTGAGAACATAGTACAAAATTCTTTAAATTTGTAAGCAGTGTACCATTATCCAAGACAATGGTATCCAAAATACTATATCCTGCAAACAGTTCATCTAAAAAATTCACTATAATCGTGGAAGTTGGTTTTTTGCACTTATAAATTTCAGGCAACTAAGTAAAATTATCCACTACCACAAGATAATGTGATTCATTTATTGGACCTGCAAAATCTATGTGCAGTCTTGACCATGGAATATCTGTCTTTGGCCAAGATTGTAATTTTGTGATAGTTGATTTTACTACCAGATCACAACCTCTTCAGGCTTTTACTAATTTTTCAGTGTCTTGATCCATACATAGCTTTTCATAAGAGATTTCATCCAGATGTCTACTATGAAGTTTGTTTAATATCTGTTTTTGTAATATGATAGGTATTACTACTCTTTGTACAAACATCAATACTCTGTCAGTAAGCATTCAAGTCTGGATTGCATTCTAAAAGTCATCTATCTTTCTTACTTTATTTGAGTTGTTTTTTTTTATTTTTGAAATAAACATGTCTTGTTCTACTTTTACTTTTATTTCTTCCAGAGTAACTGGTAGTCTGCATGTTACATTGCATAATATATCTTTAATTTCTATTTCACTTTTTAATACTGAAATAACAGTGTCCTCAAATGGTTCAGTATTTTTTAGTATCAATCTTGATAAACCATCAGCATGTCCTAATGTTTTGGATGGTTGGTATTCTATCCTGAAATTGTAATTTAATAAGATGGTACCCCACCATTGTAATCTATTTGCTGTATGCAAAGGAGTTACTTTTTTTAATCATAAATTGATAATAGAGGTCAATGGTCCATCTGTAAATGAAAACTCTTTCCATGTATAAATTTGTGAACATTTTTCACTGTAAATATTATTATTAACACCGGTTTTTTGATCTGGATATAGTTTTTTTGTTCTGGTAGTAGCAAACACAAATCATGTGTGATGGCTTTCATGTTACCATCATCCTATTCATGTAGGTTTACCACAATCACTAGTATTTGAAGCCAATACAATTTCTGTTTTTGGATTGTAGTGCTCTAATGATGTCTGACATTAGTATTTTCTTGATTTCTTCAAACACTTTCTGATATTTATCAGTCCACTTCCCCATTACACCATTTTTTAAGCAAATTGTTCAGTGGAGATCTCAAATTCTGTATATTAGGTATATAGTTTTGATAATAGTTTGATAGTCCTAGAAATGCTTGTAGCCTCGTAATATTTGTTGGAGGAGGCATATTTTTAATTGCACTTGCCCTAGACAGATCTGGTTGCTGACCATTTTTGTCAATGATTTGTCCTAGGTACTTGATTTCAGGCAAAAACAATTTGCACTTTTTTTTTTTTAATCATATCACCCCAAGCAAGGCCGGAGGCCACTATCACACAAGGGGTTAAAGAAGGGTTGGAGGAAGAGCAGATAGGAGTGGCAAGGGAGGGGATGTAGTGAAAGAGAAAGACAGTGGGTCGATCAAGGCAAGGGGGCCACAGTTTCCTCACTGAGTTTGACCTCATATTCTCATATTTTTTCAAAATCTCTTTTCACATGCCTGATATGTTGTTCTGTAGATATACTTTTAATTAATGTATCATCTAGATAAGCAACTGTGAAATCACAATCTGTAAGCATAGTATCCATAGTTTGCTGAAATGTAGCTGGAGCCACTTTTATCCCAAAAGGAAGTCGTTTAAACTTATACAATCCCTTGTGCATATTTATAGTTATTGACTCTATACATTCTTCTTCAACCTGCATTTGCAAATATGCTTCAGAGAGATCCAGCTTTGAAAAAAGTTTTACATCGTTTAAATTCACAAAAATTTTCTCTGAACTTGGTAATGGGTAGTTATGGGATCCTAAACATTTGTTTAACCCTGTCGAAAAATCAGAAGACGAATTTTATTACTTTTTCTTTACATACACTGCCGGTGCTGCTCCTTTTGAATGGTCAATCTTTTCAATTACACCTTGTAGTATCGTATGCAAATTAGATAGAAAAGTATAAATAGAGAACAACTGGTGAACATAGAGAGCTATGCCTAGCAAACCCAGTTGCTATTCAGGACATGGAGAACTGTACTATGACTACTACTACACAGAGAGATATGCAAAACATAACATACATATTTTTTCAAGTCTGTCTAATTCTTTTTTGACTTGATCCAATGCTGTGTATGGTACACCACATTTCAGTTTAAACACTGGTTTCAACCCTTTCTTCACTTGAAATTTCCCTTTGACTTGGAAACATCAATCCAACTCATCTGACAGAACATCCAGAAAACATTTTTTCAAATCTTCCTTTAAATTTTCACACTGTCTTTTTAAACTGGTATCTTGTCCACTTATATTTTTACAATAAATATTTATAGAAAAATCCCACAACTCAAATAATTCCATCCAGTCAGTACTGAATAAGTTTGTAGTATTATAATATTATGTCTCAACTGACTCCAATGGACTTCTCTGACTCACTTTGAGTTCTTTATTTAAGACATCTCGTCTAGTTCATTTGTGTTCCCAGGAATGTCTTATTTATTCCACAACGGTCATTTAATCAGAAAATTTTTAGTGAATTCCTTATTGTGTATTTATAATTTTTTTTTCCAACTTAGACAGGAATTTTTGCATTAGTTTTTATAAAAGACTAGTCCAGACATTTAACTTCTCAACAATCTTATTTTCTTATTGAATTATTCAATGATTAATGAACTTGAATAATAAATTTTTTCTTCTTCTATAATTAAGGTCACTCAGTACATTATGAGTTCATAAAAAGTTTCAGAAGATTGATCTTTATGATAATGTTTTTTTTGTCAAACTTTTTATCCTTTGCACATGTTTCATACATTATGAAGCACACAAAAAAAATCACAGCAGATAAATTTGTTTCAGAACTATTTTGTTATTGCCAAATTTTAATCAAGAGTCTTGAGTAAATATAAATCAATTCAGTTACTTTGCAACAAACTAATTTGATTTTAATATCAATTGTGACAAGAAAACAGAAATAAATAAAGAAAAATGAATAAATAATAAAATAAATAAAGAAAAGATAAATAAAAAATAAAGAAAGAAAAGATAAACAAATAATGAAAAAATAAAGAAAAGATAAATAAATGATAAAATAAAGAAAAAATAAATAAATAATAAAATAAATAAAAAAGCAGAAATAAATAATAAAATAAAGATAAATAAATAATAAAATAAAGAAAAGATAAATAAATAATAAAAAATAAAGAAAAGTTAAAGAAATGATAAAGAAAGATAAACAGAAATAAATAATAAAAAATAAAGAAAAGACAAATAAATGATAAAGAAAGAAAAGATAAACAAATAATAAAATGAATAAAGGAAAGATAAATAAATGATAAAATAAATAAAAAATGATACATAAATAATTAAAAAATAAAAAAGATAAATAAATAATAAAATAAATTTAAGAGGTAAATAATAATAAAATAAATGAAGAAAAGCATAAAATAATTAATAAAATAAATAAAGAAAAGGTAAATAAATAATAAAAAAACAAAGAAAAAATAAATAAGTAACAAAACGAATTAAAAAAGCAGAAATAAATGAGAAAATAAAAGAAAGATAAATAAATAATAAAATGAAGAAAGACATTAAATAAATAATAAAATGAAAAAAAAGCAGAAATAAATAATAAAATAAAGAAACAATAAATAAATAATAAAATAAATAAAGAAAAGCAGAAGTGAGTAATAAAATAAAGAAAGAAAAACTAAATGAATAATAAAAAATAAAGAAAAGGTAAATAAATAATAAAATAAATAAAGAGAAACAGAAATATTTAATAAAAACATAAAGAAAAGACAAATAAATGATAAAATAAAGAAAGAAAGAAGAGAGTTCTAGAGGCAAGAAATGTGAGAAAAAAGACTATTAAAAGTGACCATACAGTTATATTGAGCTAGTTCAGCAGTAAAATGGTAAGACCAAGTTGCCAATCTTGTTTTATGCTTTAATTCATGCCATCTATGCACCAAGGATGAAAGCTCATCAGAGCAATTGCCCTGAAAATATTTGTAGAAAAAGTACAGACGGAAGCCACATCATAGCAGTAGGATAATGACTGAAGTCAAAATGTCAGATCAGGTTGCAGACCTTTCTTTGGATTTTATCAAGAATCTCATATGTTTGCTTTGCTTTTGCCTTGCATTATTTTCAATTGGCCAAGAAACTTCTTAGATTATTAAGTAGAAAATTTATTCAATGAAGTGAACAAAACTTTTAGCCAACCCAATATATATATATATATATATATATATATATATATATATAATAACAATAATAATAATATTTATTAAAAATTATGACAAAAACATGTTATAAACCACTATATAATGCAATCATGTTTCGACTGTGTGTGCCTCCTCAGGCGGTGTTGCTCAACTGGAGAATAAACGGTCATTCTATAGTTTAAAAGTAGCAATACCCTCAACATGTTTTTGTTATAATTCTTAATATATATTATTAGTATTAAGCTCTACTCTGTATATTGAGTCCTTTTTTAAAATATAATATCTGGACATTGGCACTATACTTGGTTATATATATATATATATATATATATATATATATATATATATATATATATATATATATTGCAGGTTTCATTAAAAATGACAGACATGGTACTATGGTTAAGCTTTTTATTTAATTTTTCTTGTGTTCAAACACGAGCTTTCTTTTCTGGACAAAGAGTGTGTAAAAACTGTCTAAATGTTTTTATAGTTCCGAGTGCTTTTGGCTATACCTTTAGCCATTATCAAGGATGATTCGATTTTTCAGCTTAATTGAATGTGTGCATTATGTGCATGTCTTAGTGAGTAGTAGCGATTTTTTAATTTCCGAATACAGTTAGCACATTGTGGCCTTGTTCGTAGTTAATATTGTTAAGAGTTGGATTTTTCTTTTCATTATTAAAGCTTCCATTATTTTTAATCTTTTTTTACAGGTGGATGCAGTTAATATATTTGTGTTTTCTACTAATATGTTTCTAATGGAGTCTGGTAAGTTTGTGTGTGTGTTTAAATGGGTTCTAATGGAGCTGTGGTCGGATAGGTGTTACGTAAGATGTCTGGATAAGCATGTAGTTGTGTAACCAATGTAATTATTTATGAGTTTGGTTTGATCAGGTACACAGTTCCTTAAGGGGCATTTGAACTCATAGATAATGTTCGTTCTTTGTAATATATATATATATATATATATATATATATATATATATATATATATATATATATATATATATATAGATATATAATATATGTAATATATATATATATAATATATGTAATATATATATAATATATATATATATATATATATATATATATATGTAATATATATATAATATATGTAATATATATATATATATATATATATATATATGTAATATATATATATATATATATATATATATATATATATATATATATATGTAATATATATATATATATATATATATATATATATATATATATATATATATGCTCGGACTTAGTGAAAAGCAGACAATATCAGTGATAGAGCTAACATAATAAGTTCTATGGATATGAGTTTGTGACCCTAGGTTTCACACTTTTACGATCATCAGACAAATTGGTTTATATTTTAAAATTGGATCTATTTATGCTTGTTTGTCTATGTTTGGTGGTGGGAGGGGCACTCTACTTCTGTGTTTGTTTGGGGTGGCACTCCCATATGCATAGACACACATACATACAGGTGTACGTATTTTAGTTCACACCAGCACATCCATATAAGCAATTCGAGGCTAGGCGCAAATACATATCTGTGCATTCAGGCATACATACATACGCAGTTATAATGCTATTTCAGTGATGGGACCTTAGTTTTTTATGTGTAGCAATGTTTTTTTCAACAAGGAATGGGCAGGGGTTTGTTCTTGACGCTTTTCAGATCTACCACATGGGCAGTCAGAAAAAGCATAAATAGATCCAATTTTTTAAAAATAAACCAGTTTGTCTGATGATTGCAAAAGCACGAAACGCAGGGTCACAAACTCATATCTATACAACTTGTTATTTATATATATATATATATATATATATATATATATATATATATATATATATATATATATAGGTTGTCTCATATTATTTTGAGTTGTACTTTGTTCTTCTTCCTCTTCTTATTGTTTATTGAGAATTTTGTCAATTATGTTGAACCACACTCACTTATTCTACTCAAGAGGATTCTTGCATCGAAAGCTATCAAATTAGTCTGTTGCTTAGAAACCACAGATGTACATTCTATTTTTATATGTGCTTACATTGGTATATATCAGTCTACATATCAGTCAGGATGTGGTATATATCTACCTAAACGTATACCTAAACATATAACGTATATATCTACCTAAACG
This sequence comes from Acanthosepion esculentum, assembly GCA_964036315.1. NCBI lineage: Eukaryota > Metazoa > Mollusca > Cephalopoda > Sepiida > Sepiidae > Acanthosepion > Acanthosepion esculentum. The sequence continues at coordinate 50,243,978 of OZ038515.1, forward strand.
TATACCTAAACATATAATGTATATATCTACCTAAACGTATTTACCTAAACATATAACATACATATCTACCTAAATGTATACCTAAACATATAACGTATATATCTACCTAAACGTATACCTAAACATATAACGTATATATCTACCTAAACATATACCTAAACATATAACGTATATATCTACCTAAACGTATTTACCTAAACATATAACATACATATCTACCTAAACGTATACCTAAACATATAACGTATATATCTACCTAAACATATACCTAAACATATAACGTATATATCTACCTAAACGTATTTACCTAAACATATAACATACATATCTACCTAAACGTATACCTAAACATATAACGTATATATCTACCTAAACGTATGCCTAAACATATAACGTATATATCTACCTAAACGTATTTACCTAAACTGGGTAAATATAACCACTATCATTCAGATTGAAATAGATTTTCGATAGTGACAGTAACATTCATAGAATAATTTAGTCTGAACTGTTTTGGTGGGAAAAGTACATAAATGGTATTAGTAATTGTAATATTAGCCATTTCCTTATAAGGAAATGTTTGGCATTCATTGACCGAGAAGTCAGTAATGCTTTCAGTTGAAATTTATGAAATCTTTTCAGGAAAATAGCGTTTTTAACAGTTTTGCATGTGGATGACTTAGTTATGTTAGTATTTTTGGTAGCTCTTCATGGTAGTTCTTCATGGTAGGTCTCCGGGTGAAATACATGGGTTTTAATGGAGCAATGATCTGAGAGATGCAAAGAAAACTACAGAGAGATAGATAAATAGATAGGGAGATATACAGAGATATATATAAAGAGATAAATAGATAGGGCGATATATATATATATATATATATATATATAGAGAGAGAGAGAGAGAGATAGATAGAGAGATAATTAGATAGATAGATAGATAGAGAAAGATAGATAGATAATTGTGTATTTAGGAAGCAATCCCTCTTTTATACATGCTTCATTAAAGATGACTGATGAGGTACTACAATTAAACTTTTTATTTAATTTTTCTTGTGTTCTTACAAGTGCTTTGTTTTCTGGATACAAACTGTATAAAAACTATCCAAAAGTTCTGCATGTCCGAGTGCTTTTGGTTATACTTTTAGCCATTATCAAGTAGAATTTTAGTTTTAGTTTTAACTGCAACATCTACACCCACACTAATGGTGTTAGTTTGGGAAATCTAGTAGGCCTGTGCTTCTCCAATTAATATATATCCCATGTAGAAAACATGATATTTATCAAGTCACTCAACACAAAATATATGTCCGCTACATAGACAATATTTGTATTTTAGCAGAAAACAAACAAGAAGATCTCAAAACCACATTTGAAAAACTCTGTCCTTTATTTTACCTATGAACTTAGTCAAAATAATAAACTCCCATTCTTAGACATTTTTATAGAATACAGTATCAATACTTTCACCAACTCATTATATAAAAAAACCACTAGCAGAAACTCTTGCTACCTTAATTTTAAAAGTTAATGTCCACTTAGATATAAAATAGCTGTTATAAAAAATTTCCTAAAGAGAGCACATGAGATTTCATCCTCTCATCTAATTTTCCTTAAAGAACTCAATAATGCAAAACAGACATTAGTTAATAATGGTTTTCCTAACTACCTCATCAACCACCAGATTAGCCTGTTTCTTTCCAAAGTTACTAATAACAATACTAAACATACAGACAAGCATTAACATCTTCTACAAGCCAAATACACGTCAATGATAAGCAAGATGAATTTTTACTTAGAAATATAAAGAAATACAAGTCCAGTCAACTCAAACAAGAAAATTAAATTATCTATAAAAGCACACCTGCAAAGTCACAACTACAAAGAACCAACATTAATTATAAGTTCAAATGCCTGTTAAAGAACTGTGTTCCAGATCAAGCCAAACTCATAAATAATTACATCAGTCACACTACTATATGCCTATCCAGATAACTTATGTTACACCTACCCAACCATAGCTCCATTAGGATTCATTTAAACACACTCAATAAACTACCACATTCTATCTGAAACATACTAATAGAAAATACAAGCATAATAACCTCATCCACATGTAAAAAAAGATTAAAAATAATGGAAGCCCTAATATTAAAAAAGAAAAAGCAAATACTTAATAACATTAACTATGAATACGGCCACAGTGTTTGGAAAATAAAACATACCTATAACTCTAGAAGCATATATAACAAAGCCCATACATTCAGTTAAAAGGAAAAACAAAATCATCCTTGATAATGGCTAAAAGTATAACAGAAAGCACTTGGATATGAAGAACATTTAGACAGTTTTTACACACTTTGTATCCAGAAAAGAAAATACTGGTATGAACACAAGAAAAATTAAATAAAAAGCTTAATAGCAGTAGCTTGTCAGTCGTCTTTAACAAAACATATATATATATATATATATATATATATATATACATATATATATATATATATATATATATATATATATATATATATATATATATTATAATTATTTTAAAAAAATATGATTCCATCGCTACATAAGAGTTCTCGTGTTTCAAAAACAGGAGTTAAAAACTTCTTTCCTATTTTTCTATATATTTACACACACACACACACACATATATATATATATATAGATAGATAGATATAGAGGTATATATAAAGATAGCTAAATAGATAGGGAAATATGTGGAGAGAGATAGATAGATAAGTAGATAGGGAGATATATACAGAAATAGATAGATAAATACATAAGGAAATATATATATATATATATATATATATATATATATATATATATTTATATAAATAGATAGATATATAAATAGATAGGGATATTTATATATATATATATATATATATATATATATATATATATATATAGATAGATAGATAGATAGATATGTATATAGCCGTGGTGACTCTGGCAGTCGGGCTTGTCAGGTTTAGCCTGAGTGTGTCAACATTCAAGTATATCTATTTCAAAGCAACAAAAATCTTTTGTAGTGTGTCATTTTCATTCTTGACTTCAGCTGGCTCCAAAATTAATTGTTTCAACTCAATGCCTCAAAATATGGACTGAAATACATTTCATTGGTATTGGTCATAATAAAGAAGAAAAAGAAGAAAGTAAGATAAAACAAAGAAAGAAAGTAAGTAAAAAAAAATGAATGAAATAAAATTAACATGGCTAGTTGGGCTATATAGATTTGAGACCTATCTGAGCTGGAGACATGTAATAGGCAATATTTTTCTTCCTATAATTTTATAAATAATCTTTTAAAATCTCTAATAACTTGTATGCCCTGTTTTTTAAAGTACTCATTTATATTTTAAATTTTGGTTTTCAAATGTCCATTTTAAATAATTTGTTTCTTACAGTATGAGGTTTTTTTAGTACAATGTATCAATTGAAAAAGCACAAATTAAATTTAGCCCAACCTAAAGTTGGTGAAAATCAAAGAAAGCCTTAACTCATCAACTGGAAAGTTGGCGGTAAGGAGTGTGACTGAAATAGTGTTGAGGAAATATGATATCAGTCAGCAGTACTGATCATAAACGTAAAATTTACAGAGAGAGAGATACATAAACACACTAACACATACACATATATACAAACACACACTCAAGATAGATGCACACAATATTTTTTAAAACAAAATCATATCTGGCTAGAGATTTTTAAAAATGATATATTTTAATTATTAGAGTAAAAGAAACATTTTAACATCTAAGTTATACCAATAGTATATTTTGTTAAAGATTGTAATGAGCCTGACAAACATTGAAGACCTAGAGTCACTACAGGTATATAGATATATATAGAGAGAGAAATAGATAAATAGATAGGGGGATATATATAGGGATAGATAAATAGATAGTGATATATATATATATATATATATATATATATATATATATATATAGGTAGATAGATAGATAAGGAGATATATATAAAGATAAATAAATGGATAGGGAGATATATATATATATATATATATATATATATATATATATATATATATATAAATAGGTAGACAGAAAAATAAATTTTTCTGTTTGTGTGTGAGTGTATAGCATAGTGGTTATATATATATATATATATATATATATATATATATATATATATATATATATAGAAAGAGAGAGAGAGAGAGAGAGAAATAAATATGGAGATATATATATAGATATATAAATAAATGGATAGGGAAATATATATAGATATATAGAGATAGATAAAAAGATAGGGAGATAAATATAGAGATAGATGGAGAAAGAAATATTTCTGTTTGGGGTTTACACATATGTATGTGTGTGTGTGTGTGTGTGTGTGTGTGTGAGTGAATAGCATAGTGGTTATCAGTACGTAAAGAGGTATCAGAGTTAAAATCCTGCCCAAGATCATTGTGTTCACTTATGCACAGATGCCTTTTGGTAAAAGTATTATAGTGGATTAGTAAGTAGGATTGTACCTATTTGCATATGTTAAGTAAAAGAGAAATAAAGTGTAATGAAAGAGACAGAACTTGACTACTCATCACGTGTTGTAGAATAAAACAATTCAAGAATATGGCATCGCCATATAGGATGTTTAAGTCAACTGGATGGACCAGAATTGAAGAGGAAGACATCATGATGGAAGGAGATCTTGACAGAGAAGAAAGAATGAGTTCTTCAGATCAGTATAATGCAATAGAAGACGAGTCTATGGATTATAACAGTAGTGACTCAGGCATGAAAGAAGATGAAATGAGACCAAGATCTCCATTAAAAAGAACAAGACATAAAGCTTGAAGGGGAGAGGTGGTCAGAGGTTGTAGAAGAAGACCCAAAGGCATTAAACCTTCAGTTCAGGAAGGTGTAGTGGATTGGTGAATAGGATTGTACCTATTTGCTTATGTTAAGTAGAAGAGATGTAAAGTGTATAGTAAAGTAAGAGACTGGCAGAAATTGACTACTGATCATGTGTTGTAGAACAACACAATACTACAGGTATGAATCCCCACAGCTATGGGTTAAAAAGCAGAACGGGCTGGACTCTCTTGACATTGGTAGCAACCAATGTAAGAGAAGGAATGACTGTGAATTCAAATCTGGGGTGGACTGTTTGGAAACTTTGTGTCACACTGTACACTATTTCTCTTTTATTAGTTCTTCTGAAAAGTGTGGCTGGTTCTACACAAGATTTCACCATAATAATCAAATGATATTTGTGGGTAGTCTGGCAGTTCAATTCTAAAACTGAACTGTTAGCCACTCCTACACATCAAAATAGGAGAGGGAAGGCCTTTTTAAGCATAAGAGTTCTCATCCTGACTGAGAAAACATTTTAAGAAAAAAAAATCATTTGGTCAGATTTGGGGAAGTTGTTGGGCCATAATCTTTTCAGCACCACTCACACATGTATGTGTGAGTTTTTTACATATATATATATATATAGTAAGGTAATGAAGGGTTTGGTAATCCATGTGTATAATTCCAAAGAGGATGTGATCCAGAGAGCTCAATGTAATACCAGAGCAAATATTAATTAAATAATTAAGAAAGAGGTAACCTTAAGGTTCCATGACTATAATTTATTTATATATGAGGTCATCCTAAACTGGTTCTCCTCTTACTCCTCTATCACGAAGGCTGGTGTTCCCCAATGCTCTATCTTGGGCCTTACACTGTTCTGATCTTTATCAATGGCCTTCCCGATGTCATCAGTTCCCAAGTTGGCATCTACACGGACGACACCACTATTTACTCCTGCTTCAATAGTAAATCTCGTATCATTGACAAAACTAACCTGGCTGCTGATCTTGAAAAGGACCTCCAATCTGTGATTGACTGGGGCAGGAAATGGCTTGTAAACTTGAATGCCTCCAAAATGAAACTGCTCTCCTTTACCCACCACAGAGAACCCGCCCTGCCTCCCATCAGAATGACTGATTCCCAACTCCTTGAAAGCACCTCATTACACCTGCTTGGTCTCATGCTGTCCACTGACATGAGGTGGAATAAATACAGTGAATCAATAGCTTCATCTACCGCAAGGAAAGTTGGTTCTCTGTGTCGTGCATGAAAGTTTTTCTCATCTGAATCCATCTTTCAAATCTATAAATCAACCATCCGTCCTTGCATGGAATATTGCTGTCATATAAGATCTGGTGCTCCCACTGTACGTCAAAATCCAGAGACGAATATGCAAGATGATAGGTCCTGATCTGGCATCTAGTCTACAATCACTATCCCACAGACATGCCATGGCTTCCCTCTGTCTCTTCTACAAATATTTTCATGGCAACTGTTCTGACAAGCTACTTTTGATGGTTCCCAGACTCCATGAATTTAAACGAGCTACCAGGCTGGCATCTCAGTCCCATGCTTTTGCTGTCAAAACGGTTAAATGTAACCGTCTCTTCTTCTCAAACAGCTTCTTCTCCCGCACTTCCCATCTGTGGAACTCCCTTCCTCTTACTTGCTTCCCCGACGACTATAATCTTTAAAAATTCAAGTGTAATGTCAATCGACATCTGACACCCTGAGCTTCTTCCCCATCCTTTGCTGTATCCTTTTCTCAAACATGCCTCTTTACTCTTGTTCTCAATCCTCTGTAACCCCTTGTGTACTAGTTGCAGTCCTGCCTTGCTTGGGGTGAATTGCCTTAATATATATATATATATATATATATATATATATATATATATATATATGTGTGTGTGTGTGTGTGTGTCTGTGTATGAAAGAGAGAGAATTAGATAAATAATTCTATGTTATCAAGAGTGTAAAGAAATTTTGGGGGCTGATTATTTCCAAATAAGAACTTCTGATGTTTGGTAAATGCATCAAAGGAAGGAACTTTCAATATACCATCAGGTATTCATATTGTCATGGTAATGATGGAATTGACCATTTTCAGGCAGAAAACATGTGCCATTCCTTGAGCCAATAATCAGTGTTACTGATTTATAAAATATTTCTCCTAAAACGTTTTTTCATGAAAATAGACTTTTCAAGTGCACTGTTATCACTCTTTCAAGTATTTATAGAAGTTTGCTTCCGAACATTTTGTTTAAAATATTAGGAGAAGGCAAAAAATTAATTATATCATTATTTCTCTTCAAGTTAGATGCACTACATTTTTTTCTTGTTGCTACTGGAAGCCTTCAATTTATGTGGCTTTTGTTATTTGGTGTATATATATATATATATATATATATATATATATATATATATATATATATATGATAAAATTATAGTCTTATTTATGGATTGAAGTACTCAATATCAGGGATAGACCATATGTAAATATAAAAGTGGCCAAAATTTTTTGGTATCATTATTAAAGGAAGAGACCTTTAAGAATGACACCAAACATTTTATCTGTGAATATGAAAGGATCCAATTGAAAATAAGTAGACAAAACTTGTCTAAATTATTCAATGAAACATGTCACAATACATATATACATATATATATATATATATATATATATATATATATATATATATATATATATATATTTATTATAATTTTATCATATAGACAAAACCATTTTACTCACTACAAAGATGCAACTTGGTTTCAGTGTATTTCAACTGCACATCTACGGGTGAGGGTCAAAAATGAGTAAGGGTCAAAAATGGGTAACCATTTTCGACCCTCACCCGTAGATGTGCAGTTGAAATACACTGAAACCAAGTTGCATCTTTGTAGTGAGTAAAATGGTTTTGTCTATGTGATAAAATTATAATAAATAAATAATTATCACTCTACTATCTGTATCGAGCTCTTTTTTTAATTAATGCTGCGAACGTTGGAATTTATATATTACTTTCATTTTCATCACATCGGATATATATATATATATATATATATATATATATTTTAGGATATTACATGAAAAACATGTCAAAAATGCTACACAAATGCAATCATGTTTTGATGTGTATTAACACATCACTGACATCTCATTTTAACAGATATATTTACCAAAATTACAGAAAAATATCTTTAAATAATCAAGAGTAAATTTACTGAATAAAATTGCCAATGGCTTCAACCGCAGTCTCCAGATGAGTTTGGAATCCCCTGCAACTCTTCTGGATGGACTCCTTGTTTAAGTTGGTGAACGCTGCCATAATAATTGCCTTCAGTTCATCTTTGGTGTTACTTCGAGTTTTGTTTGCTCAACTGTACCTCGCACATAATAATCAAGGGGTTTGCAGTCTGGGGAGTTAAGTGGCCAGATTTAAGAGGTGATCTGGTTGCAGATATTGTCTAACTAGGTTCTCCTGCTTGTGTGGTATGGTGCAGAGTCCTGTTACCAAACATAGGGCCTTATAGCAGCCACCCTCTGGACCCAGCACAGCACTCCTCAAGTCTCTTGATGTAGGCATCCATTTTTAGTCTGATGCCCTGTGGGAAGATGAATGGAGGTATAACATGGCCATCATAAGTGATCACTCCAAACACCTTTGTAATCACCATTAGACTCATCCAGCTCTTTCCAAATGCTCTGCACTGTCCTCAGATTGAGCCCCAAACTCTCTGAAATGTTTATATTGGAGTCAAGGCCAAGTAGTACAGCATCCATTTACAAATTTCTGGTGGAGTGAATTATGTCATGGTGCTCTTTTTTCTCACAGGTGGTGCCCAACTGACCCTACTATACTGTGCAGTTGACAAAATGAAAAACAAACAACGCTCATCACGAAATTAAAAATATAAAATGACAACAGCTTACCCATTGCACCAGGTATATATATATATACATATATATATATATATATATATATATATATATATATATATATATATATATATATATATATATATATATCTTGTTCGTGTATTGCTTAATATATTGTGTAATTGTCATCTTTTGATAATGGCTTATGTAAGCCGAAAGCTTAGATTGGATTAAAAAATATGTATCAATATTGTGATTTTCTTTCATTGTTTAATGATAATGTTATTAAGCTTATCAGACAATATGAAAAGAACTTACATAAAATATATAGACAACACTTATTTAATGAAACATGTATGAATATATATATATATATATATATATATATATATATATATATATAGATAGATAGGTAACTATGCTTGTGTTGGAAAACCTTCGAACTCTTGATTTAACAATAGCCAAATCAATCACGAAGGAAAAAAAGATTTTAAAAAAAGAAAGAGCCAGGAACATGAAAGTCTGTCGAAAATAATCGCGCAGATACAGGTTCAAGGCCCAAAGAAAAATCCCCGGTACGAGTAAACAACTAACTAAAGAGCTCAATACAAACCTAGCAAACCTAGTCAAACCTAATGAGCCAGACACACCTAGCAAGGTTTCACTTAGGCAGATCGTCAGGGTTGACGATCTGCCTAAGTGAAACCTTGCTAGGTGTGTCTGGCTCATTAGGTTTCACTATATATATATATATATATATTATGTATTTAGGCAGCATGTTTCATTAAAAACAAGACAAGGTACTATGGTTAAATTTTTATTTAATTTTTCTTGTTTGAACAAGAGCTTTCTTTTCTGGACAAAGAGTAGAGTGTAAAAACTGTCCAAATGTTTTTTAGTTCTGAGCATTTTTGGCTGTACCTTCAGCCATTATCAAGGATGATTCAATTTTTCAGCTTAATTGAGTGTGCGCATTATGTGTATGTTTTAGTGTGTTCTAGACATGTTTTTAATTTCCGAACACAGCACATTGTGGCCTTGTTCGTAGTTAATATTGTTAAGAGTTGGCTTCTTTTTTTTTTTGTTATTTTTATTATTTATAATAAAAAAGAAAAAGCCAACTCTTAACAATATTACAAGTAATTTTGTAAGAAAATGTTGATTGATTTTAAGTAATTGTTATAATTTGTGGAGAAAAATTATGCATTTTAATATTATGAATGATCTTGTCGCAGTTAGCTCCCCTTCATTTCCTTAACCTTTCACCAGGAGTCTCTCTCTCCCGGGAGTATAAATACTGGTTGACTTTTCGCCTCTCTTTTTTTTCTCTGCTTACGCGCACATGTGAGCAACTATGTCGATTTCGGCTGCAGGCCGAAAACTCGCACGTGGGGCGAGGTACAAAAAACTTTCTCTAAAAATTTCCAATATGTGAACTCTTATACACAACCAGCGTTTCCCATATTCTGGGAACACGCTAAAACAAAATTCACCCGTACGGACATTCAAAACACACACATACACAACTTTCCATACAGACACTGTAACATTTTATTCATGTCTTCATTGTATTGTAACTCGTGTTTTAATCTATTTGTAATTCACGTATTAATATATATTTGTCTTGTACATATATATCGGTCTTGTTTGTTTCTTTGGACTCCATTAAAGTCCAACATTCTTATGTAGCTGGACCTAGAGATAACTCATCTTCTCTTCTCACATTCACACACCGCATGGTCCACTACAATCTTGCTGATGTGACCTCTGTCTTCGGGTTTTCTCCTTCTATATTTAAATTTAACTCAAAGAGAGAATATTTTTCAGTGGGCAGTTTGTGCAAAAACTGCATGATCTGACCCCTTTGATATATATTTGATGCAATAATTGACTGAATGAATTGAGGAGCAGATTTCAACATTAATATGATATTTGAATTGTCACAACAAATATGTATTGTAAGGCATTACTCACTGACTGGTAATTTCTTGCTCAACTTGACATCCATATTGTCTGATTTTGATCTTGCCAATATACCCCCCTTCATGCTGGGGGCAGTTTTGGTTGACGGTCATGGTTCACTCATAATGTTGCCTTCTTCTTTCTTGGATGCTGATCACCAGTTGTTTTGCTTGGAGATAAATGAGAGACATCAATAAAAGGAATTTTAACTTACTATTTTAACTAGCTACTGGGGTTGCTCTATCAAACCCCCACCCACCCACTGGGAGCAGTTCCCCAACATGAAATAACCATGCTACATTGTATGATGTGTAAAGCTTAACTCCCTGAAATCCTTTTCTATCTGTAACATTCCCACGCTAGTTTTAGCCAATCAAAAACAACTTCCTTTGTTTTTCTGTATCTGACCTCAAAAGTCAAAATGAGGAAGTCAGAGGAGAAATACAATTCTCTAAAAAATAATATTTTGCTAGACTATTATTTAACACTTCATCGTCTGGCTTTCTCCTTGTTTATTTTGGATAGGAGTCATTCCCTTGTTCAAATTTAAATTTAATTTAAATCAAAGGCAACAAATTTTCAGTATTCAAATTTAAATTTAAATTTAATTTTAAATCAAAGGGAAAAAAAAAATTTATGGGACCCCCTTTGATCAATATACTTTTGCAAGTACACTAGGAGTCATTCCCTTGTTCAAATTTAAATTGAATCTATGTCAAAGGAAAATTTTTTCGGGGTTCGGTGTGGGGGGCACCTCCCCGATCCCCTTTGATCAAATGAAATATACTTATCCAAGTACCCTGGGTAATGTATTTTCAGAATAATTGAGGAGGAGTTTGATAACAAACTGACAGAGGCTACAACTTTATATATATGTGCGCGTGTGTGTGCGCGCATGTGTGTGTGCATGTGTGTGTGTGCGTGTGTGTTTGGTTGGTACACTTGTCTCTCTTTACATTTATGTTGGTGTGTTGAAAAGTTCTCAGTCTAAATGATTTGCGATTCCCAAATAAATCCTGAGGTTTCATTAGATTTTTGAAAAGTTTTCATCACTTCACTCATATATATGTCCGTCTTTTTACATACTCTGAGAAGGTGAAGTTTTCTCAATGTGCAGTAAACAGAAGGGTCTCTTAATAAAAGAGGTGACCAAAAAATTATCTAAAGGTTCAAAAATGTGAAATTAATAAACAGGGTGGTCTTAATTAGCTGGTGGGGGGGAGAGATTGAAAAATTTCTTCAGAAAAAGAAACTAAAAAAACTGTTCCCAATGCTCTTTTACTTTTTGACCATTATGGAGATTCTGCTAATCCTCCCAAGGATTGAACTCTTCATCCTTGGCTAACAAATATTGTTGAATTACCTCTGTCCCACCTCCTAATGAGCCTACCCTGTCCCACCTCCTAATGAGCCCACCCTATAGTCTTAACTGTCAAATCACTGTTATGGAGATTCTTAATGCTAATCCTCCTTAGGATTGAACTCTTCATCCTTGGCTAACAAATATTAAATTACCATATCCTACCTGCTAATTAAAAATGAGTCCACCTTTTTTTCATAAAAGCTTCTGACAATTTGTTCTGAGAGAAAATAATTCATTTGCCTCTGGAATCTATGCTGGACAAGTTCACAGGTTAAACTCTCCTGACATTTTAGGTAGGAGTCTCAGAGTGGATATTTATGCAGTAAGTTTGTATGGTTTTTGAATGCAATGAAATTGCCTATATTTATTTGATGATCCAAGAAAAGTTTGATGAATAGACATCAGCTATTTTTAAAGGATTGGATATGACTTAGATCTAATCGGTCTCTACTGTATTATATAATTGCTTGACCGACCTGCTGCATTCAACTGTTATTGCTCAAATGTTATTGCTCAATGTTATTACTCAATGTAGCTTAATTGCCAATAGAGAAAAAGAATTGATTGAAATATGATTGGCCACTATTAACCATTCTTTTTTGGTTTGCTACTGAAATATTTTTTTAAGCATATTTCTGCATTTTAATTACTTTTTTAGGTTTTTATTTTGAATGAAAGCTTTTTGGGAGGGAAAGTTTCTAATATCTTTAAAGTGTGAATAAAAAATCTTTTAAAGGGTTTTAATGAGTGTTTATTAGAGAAAATCCATTAACACCAAGTTATGGGTCATTAGATTTATTTTTTCAATAGAGGGAAGATTTTTATGTGTCTTTTTTTAAAAAAATAAAATAAAAAAAATCACTCATCAAAGTAATTTTAGGCAAAATCCTTTCTCAAAACTATTTTCAATTTTTCTAGTTTTTAAACTTTATAGATTCTTCTATATGTCATGGCATGAATGATTATAGCTCTCCACAACTTCCTATCCTTTTTGTAATATTTGTTTTAGCTACCACTCCCAGTGCCTGTTATACAATCCATGTACACAAGCTCATGAATTAGGTTACTCAAACTTTTCTTTGCTTCTCTTGTCTTCAGTAAATCCTGTGAATTTCAAATTCTCCAAGCTAACTTTCCTTATTAGGTGCTCTAGAAATTTTAATTTTTTTATTCTAATTATAAGCATTTTTTTTGTTTCCATTTTTCTTAAAACTTCCTGATTACTCACAAGTTCAATCTATAGTATTCTCATCATCCTTCTGTAGAAGTGCGTTTTTGTTACCTCAAATCTCTTCATCTGTGAGGAGACTTAGAATTCACCCCCAATACTATTGTTATAAGAACTATAAAACTATAAAATACCTTAAAGGAGAGATATCACCTAGCAGTTCAGTACTCTTTTTTTGTTACCAATGAAATCCTGTCTCGTGATACTCTGCCTATCTTTTGGACTGTGACTTTGGGTATTCCAATATGTCTTGTGATCTAAGTATCGCACTTACCATCGTCTGTCAGAACACTTCCCAGATATCATTGCAATAACGTTTTTTGCATTTCCAATAGATTTTCCATCTATCTCTTTGTTGATGACATATGTGTCAGCTTCATTTAAGAGTTTCTTTCCTCCCATTTGTGTTTTGATAATTTCCTTTCTGAAGAGTATATAGATCTGAATTATGATGTTTGAAACCTGAAAGAATAATTGAATTTAGTAAATAAACTGAATTGTAAGATAGGTGCTTATTTATAGTATCTAATAAATATATATATATATATATATATATATATGAGAATACTTTGAAACTTGGTATAAAAAAAAAAGACTATAATAAAGCCCCCCCTCCAATCAAACCACCAATCAATGGTTTTGGAGGATTAATCACTTTTAAGTCTGTTATTTATTAAATAAACCTAAGCAAATAAAGTGTCGCAGTTAGCTCCTCCTCGTTTCCTTAACCCTTCAACAGGGGTCTCTCTCCCGGGAGTATAAATACTGGCTGACCTTTCGCCTCTCTCCCTCTTTTCTCTGCTTACGCGCATGTGCGAGCAACTCAGGCCGCGGGCCACAACCGTGCCAATTGAGGCGAGGTATATAAAACTTTTTCTTAAAATTTCCAATATGTGAACTCTTATACACAACCAGTGTTTCCCATATTCTGGGAACATGCTAAAACAATATTCACCCGTACGGACATTCAACTCAACACACACACAATAACTTTCCATACAGACACTGTAACATTTTATTCATGTCTTAAATGTATTTGTAATTCGTGTATTGATCTATTATTAATATATATTTGTTCGCATACATGTATACCCGTCTCGTTTGTTTCTTTGCCTTCTTTGGACTCCATTTAAAGTCCAACATTCTTATGTAGCTGGACCGGCCAGCGGAAGACTTCTCTTCTCACATTCACACCTTACTGCATGGTCCACTACAAAAGTTTGGCATAGCCTAGTTGATAATTTGTACAGAGTTTTTAAAATCATATGTTGTTTTTTTTTTTACTTTGTTCAACATTTTTTGTATTTTGAAACAGTCTTTTTGACATTGTCTCTTCACCATTTACTCAATTCAACTCCTTTTCCATTCAGCACTTTGTCCATTTGATACTTAGTCTGTTTAACATTGGTCATTTTGTCTTTTGACAATCTGACCAATCATTTTTGTTGCTTTATCTCAACACCAATTATCAGCACTAAGTCCAGTGATGATAACCCTTTCGGACAATATGAGCGGTTGGACTTTAGCTTGTAGGTTTTTGTTATGAACATATGAGCCAGTGGATAAGATTGGTTGATTGAACAAAAAGTGACTTGACCCAAAGAGTTATGAGTTCAATCCCTGGCCACAACAGTGAGAACAAAAACCTGGAGAATTGAGTTATAAAGAAGAATTAACTAAAACTGAGACATGCAAAGGCATGGCATGTGGAATTAGAACAATCTACACCCTTGGGCCAAATAAAGTGTTTTGGCTGAAATTCCAACAAATATCACCTGAAGAAGGCTGGAGTGTACAATGGCTGAAATGTTATGAATATGGCAATAAAGGTGAGGACAACAGTCTGAACAATGTAAATAGTATACAAATTTAAAATAAGATAAAAAATGTAAATATATAGACAAATACATATATAAATGTTGTAAATTGTCCCAGTTAGTACTTCTGTGTTCTTTCAGGATGTGCATGATCATGACCCTCCACAACTTCCTATCTCTTGTTACTTTTAGTGACGTTTGTCTTTTTGTCCTCTCCCACTTTAATCATTTCAATCCCCAAGCAATGCAATAAAGCCACTAGGATGCAAGGGGTTACTGAGAGTGAAAGAAGCAGTGAGGACAATAAAAAAACAAGATTCAAGGAGACAGAAGATGATTAAACTTTTGAAGATTGACATTATAAAGATTGTCGATCTTTTTCACTAATTACATTATTAGGACTATTGTCCTCATCTTTGTTGCCATATTTATTACAATGTTTCGTCCGTTGTATGCTTCAGTTAGAATGTCGAACTGAACCCTTTATTTTGCTCACTGGGGTAGATTGTTCTAGTTCCACGTGCTATGTTTAATGGATGTCAGTTATCAGTTATTTCCTGTTAATTCCCCTCTGAAAGTTCTCCACTGCCTTAACCGGGTATTGAACTGTGTCACTGGATCTAACGCCTTTATACACAGTGCCATGTGTCTTTTTATCTTGTATTTATTTTAATTATATCACTAATTGGTGTCAAATATTCAGCAGCAGTGACACAAAAAAAAGATATTTTTCCTAATCAGTATCAAAAGTTAGGTCAAGATTACATGACCAACTAAGGACATATTACCAGGCACGGCTGGGGATTTTGGAGTTGGCATTGCATATATAAAATGATAAATTCCATTCACATTTTGCAATCTAGTCACTTTTTTGTCCTTTGATCTTTAAGACTTGGAACTGTGGAGTGAGTAGGAATGGTCAAATGCAAAATAAAGAATGGAACTGCCAACAAACCAGATTAACAAAGTTTGAAATAAAAAGAAAAAGGCACAGAGCAAAAATAAAATGTCACACAAGCAAGCAAACAATATATGCAAGGCCAATTAAAAGGTAAGAATGCAAAAAGTTCACAAATTAAAAACTGGTGTTGACACACAAAAGCAAGGTTGGATAAGTGAATGTAGTGGTCTGTCTTGTAGACAAGGCAGATCTAGACTGAGGTTATTTACCTTAGCCTCCCACAAGGCAGGATGTGACACAATGCCGTTTTTTATGTGAGGTGATTCTGAGCGCGTAGGCTCAGGCAAAAATTCCTTGTAGACCCCACATACACAGGGTTAGATTTGTCTACCTCTCCTAACATGACTCTGCCCCTACAGCATATCCTTGTCTGGGTTCCTCTCTACCCGAAGGCAGAGAGTTCAATGTTAGCCACAAACTGCCTGAATTGATATATCTGGACTGGGTTTATTTACCTTAGCCTCCTCACAAGGCAGGATGTGGCAAAAATTCCCCGTAGACCCCACATACACAGGGTTGGGCTTGTCAACTTCCCTAGATACAACTCTGCCATTTGGCATAGCCTTGTCCGGGTTCTTCTGTGCCCGAATGTAGAGAGATTTATGCTTTACTTTGGAAATTATTTACTTTAACTGCAAATTGCAGGTGAATATTTGTGGCTAGTCTTTAGTTAAATGTTTTGGTTTTGTAGCAGTCTTCAGTGAAACTACCGCCAGGGCAGTCTATTTTATGTCCAATTTCCTTATCTTTTATACTAAATTTGTAACTGATCTATACACCAAGGTATCTGAAGTGCTTAGTATTTACTAATTCCACATCCTGCATTTTTATGAAGGATTCCTGGTATTTTCAATCTCTGCTTTCATTCCAGTTCTAGATCTTTGTTTCAGTTTTAGAAAGATTTGAGTTCTACTTCTTGGAATACATGGTAGCAGATCTTGACTTTTTGTTCAAGATTATTCTTGTCTCAGTTATGAATACCTATGTTATAGGCATAGCTCCACTCATCCTCTGTGCATTGGCCTCGGGAGGGGAAGCAGGAACACTATTAATATATTAACAGGATATGATAGAGAATGTTTGTTTAGTGCCCTTCTCTTCGCATATGTGCTTGTATATACATAGAGCATGGGTCTAGGAAAACATTAAATAGATTGTGGCCCACATTTCCTCCTTGTCACACTCCTGATGAAGTCTGAAATATTTCTGCTTTGGGGTTTTCTCCAGACATGTAAGATTGTGTAGTTCAATACAGTTCCTCTGTTAGGTTGATGCATTCAGTGGATTCGGAAGGGGTCTTTAATAGATGAGATGAGAAATGGCTCACTTGGTAAAATCTGTTGATTTCATTTTTTTTTTTTTTTGTTAAAGATCATTCTTAACACAACTCTGAATACCTATGTTGGCCCCCCCCCCAATCATCTGGCCTCAGAAATACTATTAATAGATTTGTTTAGGATGTTCCCATTTCTTCACATCTGCGCTTATTTATATGCAGAGCATAGGAAGGGATTAAATAGATTGTTGTACTCCTGATGAGGTTTTGGAATGTTTTTGAAATGTATGTTTTTGTGGACCTATATAGTTCTTCTGTCAGATCTAGACACATTCCTTTATGTATGCAAAGAATTTGTACAGCTTTACAAAAATGAAAACGACGTCCACATCCTGGGTATGACGATAAACTATCTCCAGCAAGAAGGCCTCTGATCAGGAGGTTTTGAGGATCGAGGAACCACATAATTCCTAGTGTTCCCAGGTCCACCCTGACCTGTCAGGGTCCCAGTTATGGACAAATAGTTAATCCCCAAACTGGGGGCAAAACACTATGAAAGTGTAAAAATAGGTTTTAATTCCAGCAATACATTTTTGAAAAAAAAAATTATTACCAACAGTACCTTTTTGAGGAAAGAAAAAAAAATTGCCAGCAATACATTTTTGAAAAAAAAAAAAAAAATTGCCAGCAATACATTTTTGAAAAAAAAAAAAAAAAATTGCCAGCAATACATTTTTGAAAAAAAAAAAAAAAAATTGCCAGCAATACATTTTTGAAAAAAAAAAAAAAAAATTGCCAGCAATCATTTTTTGAAAAAAAAAAAAAAAAATTGCCAGCAATACATTTTTGAAAAAAAAAAAAAAAAAATTGCCAGCAATACATTTTTGAAAAAAAAAAAAAAAATTGCCAGCAATACATTTTTGAAAAAAAAAAAAAAAAATTGCCAGCAATCATTTTTTGAAAAAAAAAAAAAAAAAATTATTACCAACAGTACCTTTTTGAGGAAAGAAAAAAAAATTGCCAGCAATACATTTTTGAAAAAAAAAAAAATTGCCAGCAATACATTTTTGAAAAAAAAAAAATTGCCAGCAATACATTTTTTGAAAAAAAAAAAAAAAAATTGCCAGCAATACATTTTTGAAAAAAAAAAAAAAAAAATTGCCAGCAATACATTTTTGAAAAAAAAAAAAAAAATTGCCAGCAATACATTTTTGAAAAAAAAAAAAAAAAAAATTGCCAGCAATACATTTTTGAAAAAAAAAAAAAAAAATTGCCAGCAATACATTTTTGAAAAAAAAAAATTGCCAGCAATACATTTTTGAAAAAAAAAAAAAAAAATTGCCAGCAATACATTTTTGAAAAAAAAAAAAAAAAAATTGCCAGCAATACATTTTTGAAAAAAAAAAAAAAAAAAAAAAAAATTAACCGGCAATTACCAGTAATAAAAATTTTGTCAGCATTAAATAACCCATTGAGATTGGTATGCCATAAAACAAACCAAACCAAACCAAACAAAAATTAAGTAAATTTGACCCATGAATTTTCTTAAGTTCATATTTCCAAAACTTAATCTAGATACATCTAGCATTTGTAATGGAAAGTAATGTTTGCATTTGTGATTTATTTAAAAAAATAAAACTATAGAGGATAAATTTAAATCTTGTTTTGTAGATGTTACACTTGCAATGTAAGAAGGTAATTTAAAAGTTAAATTTGTCACTGTTAGCATGATATAACTTTTCTTCTGGTAGAAATGCAATTGCCTGGCTCCATAAATTTCTTTACCTATTGTATGTGAAACAAGGGGGAGCTGTCATGCAATAGCTTAATTAATCTTTTTCAAGATTCCTGTCTAACACTTAATTTTTTTTTTTTTTTTTTTTTTTTTTTTTGTTACATTTATGTGTTTGTTGTATATATGAATGTTTTTCAATGTCTTGGATATAAAGTAACTTAGCTTACAGTACCTTTTCATGTTAATATTAGCTTCTCGTGACTTTTGATTAGATATATATAAAAAAAAAGATATAAAAAAAACATTACCCACGAGAATACCAAGATATTTTTTGCCTTCTCCCTTTAGAGCATAGGTGATCATGAATGTTTACCTTTATTTATGAATTGATACAACTTCTTTACAAAGATGGTGGATGTGCAGGCGGTGCAATGAATAGCAGTTAAAGATGAAAAATCGGAGCTGATTTCAAATTCCAGTCAAGTTCATTACATTCCCTTACATGCAAATACCCTTTGGAAAGGTAAGAATACATCTCTCCCTAGCTATGGGTTAAATAGTAGGACTTATATCTGGTAAAATAGTTATTTCAGAAAAATTGTTAATGCATTCCCCTACACACAAGAAAATAATTATTCTTACACAATATATTGGCTTTAAATAATACACAAAGGAAGGGTTGATAAGCTGTAAAAAACAAATCAATCAACTGGGGAAGTTAGTGTGAGTAATTTTTCATTGGCTCCTCTATATTTTTGAATTCAGAGATGTTCTGGCACATCAAAAGCTAGCTAAAATACTTTGATTCAATAATAATGTTATGAATAAAAGATAATATTTAAGAATTATCTTCCCTTAGATTTTTAATATCATGTCTCCTTGGTATGTAGATGATTATGGTTCTACAGTTTTCTTTTCTTTATCACTGCATTGTTGTGATACTTAAGTAGTTCTTTATTCAGCTCATCTTCCTCAATATTTTGAACTAATATACCAGCTGTAACAGCAAAATTGTCCATCCCACAAAATGCTTAATATCTAAAAAAAACACTAAACTAATTGAGTTTCTTTTTTCCAGATTTTTAGATAAGACATTTAGCCATCTTGACATCCATTTTTCGTAAGAATCACTAGAAAACCCTTTCTTTTATTCAGCTAAAAATAGAGCAGGTTAAAATCATTTTGTGTCAGACCCACTGTCTTCTCAACTGAGCAATGACAAGAGGAAAAAGATCATTCAGGCCTTCAGTAATGATACCAACATTCATACTGTGGCTTCTATCTTCAAAGTCCATTCAAGAACCAGCAAGAGAATGGTGAATAAGTCTTACAAAAGGAGGGAACAGAGGAAAACTGGATCAGGATGTCACAACAGGAAGAGGGATCATCATTTCAACTGAGAGCTAAAGAGATCAATTAGAAAGGAACCAACTTGATTCTTAAGACGTTTGGCACATGAGAGAGGAGTTTCAGCTATAATAGTACAAAGAGCAGTGAAAATTAGAAGGTTCGAGAGGGCAAAGATCTTGAATAAGTTGGAAAATGTTCCTGGAATAATATATATATATATATATATATATATATATATATATTGAACTTAATTTCCATCTTTCATGAGCTTCCAATCCTTAGGTATGATTAATTAATGAACGTGTCATTTTTGTTTGATTTCATCATGATACTTCTGTTAAGCTTAGAGTAATTATACATTCTTATTGCTCAAAGTAGAGTCCAATAAAGTTATAAAAACCTTGGAGAATTCCAGTAAGATATCTTTAATCATTTCTAAGATACAGTGGTTCAAAGCTTAACCTAACAATTGGAAAATTTTGCTGTTACACCCAGCATATATATTTTTTGAAAGGCCACATCTCTTCAGGATGTAGAGGATTATGGCACTCTCCAGCTTCCTTTTCCTTTATGTGAATTGCCATGACTTCTTTGGTGAAATGATGGATCAGTTTTCTTTGCCTTCTTCTTGGTTTTGAAAGCAGAATAGTTTTTCCCCTTAGACTGGCTCCCATCCAAAACAAGAGTATAACCTGTTCTACTATTTAACCCATAGCTGGAGAAAATATTCTTGCTTTTCCAAGAGCATTTGTACCAAAATAAATGTAACAGAATTTTAACTCTGCTTACTAGTGTCCACACTGATAAATGTTATACTCCCTATGTATAGATGACATAGGTAAGGAAGTTGCCAGTGCCATACTTTTTTGTCATTATATTAGAGAAATCTTAGAAGTGACTTCAAACTTTACTCGGCTGTTTATTACTTGTGAGTTCAGATGATAGTTTTATTTTATTTTGGTTAAAATCTTGTTTGTTTTTATGGGAAAAAGTACTGTAGTAACAAAAATGGTTGACTGAAGTTCATGAAAAGGAAATAAAATAAGTTGTTTCTAATTTAACATGCATTTCATTTAGTTTAAAATTGTGAAGTAATTGGCCATGGTCAAGAGTAATTGTAATTTCATACAATCATCTTCAGTTAGGGAAATAGGTAAGTTTTTTACATCCAGGTAACTTACCTATTTCCCTACCTGAAGATGATTGTATGAAACAATTGAAAGCTAGTAGTAAAAGAAGACCTTATAAAACCGGAATTTATAAACAAGGATCATACCATTCATTAACGGATTCGAGGTTAATGTATTTTATTATTAAAAATTGTTTGTGAGTGACTCTTGCCATATCATTAACTTCATTATCTGCTTTTCATATGAATGATTCACGTAATATAAATTGAACCTGCACCACATAATTGAGATATATATATATTACTTGAGCTGGCTAGCTGTAAGCATAAATTCTCTACTAACCATTTTTCTCACACTTCTTGCTTGTGGAACTTCCTTCCAGTTCCATGCTTTCCAGCCAACTTTAAATCTGCAAAAATTTAAATCAGTTTTAATCGCTACCTACTGTTCTCCTGATTACTCTTTCCGCTCATTAATAATGGTTCTGTTATCTTAATTCTTCCACACCCTGTAAACCCTTGTCTTACTGACTTTACTGTCTTACATGGGGTGATACCAATTTAAAAATTTATAGTTTTGTACAGTGTCTATGATTAGTAATACTTTCTTTCCACTCTTTTTGTCTTGCAGACCCTGAAAAATTTCAGATGAATTGCAAATCTGTTTGAGTAGAAATTATTTGGATGTATTTTGTATATAAGGTAAGTGCTATAAAAACAAACAAAATATGATTTGTCATTTTAAATATCCTCTTTTTGTCAGATGTAGACAAACGTTTCTTTCTTTAACCAAACAAACTTTACAGTTGAAAAGTTGATCTCAAGTGAATTGTGAGAAGGAAGAGAATTTCCTTGGCTTGTTCCATTCTCTGTGAAATTTCTAATTTGATAATAAAAAAAATTTAAAAAATGTAGAAAAACTTGGCCTTTCACTGAAGCTGCAATAGTTTTGTACAAAGTAGAGGAGATTAAAATTCAACCTTGTAAACATATTCAACTCGTCCACAAAGAAAAAGAAAAGAAAGCATATAAAGTGTAAATCAAAAACTTTTATTCCAGAAATTGTTGCAGGTGTAACGGGATAGAACTATGGAAGAAAGATTTATTCTTCCACTTGCATTTCCCCCATTATGGGAATTATTATATCTGTGATATAATAACCATAGTTCATGGACAGAATGTAATAGCTGAAAGAAAAAGGAATGACAAACATGCTTTGTTCTTGGAGACTTTTATACAACCAAGACATACACAAAATTATATCTACATATATACACATATCACACACAGAAAATAATATATCACATATATCTATACAGTGAGCAGAGTGTAAAGAGAAACAAAAAGGAAGTGTCTGACATATAATATTGAGATATTTCTGTGTCTACAGAGTCCGTTTAGGACTCCAGATTCAAATAAACCCGATTCATCTATGTCCCAGGTGAGGACATATCCCATGAACGGGAATTGGCGAGTCTTGGGTTTTCCTAAATTGTGGACTATGAGCTGGAGTTTTATTCTATATCTGGGAAAGATATATTGCCAAAGGGAAATGGCACCAAAGACTTGTAAGCTGCTGGGAGGCAAATATAGCCTCTTCCTGGGGCCAGCTAAAGAAAGCAACCTTACCATTTAGCTGTTAAAAAGAAACTAAATTTAACTGCCGCTTTCATCACTGTATGAAGTGATGTCACTAAGCGGGGTCTGTCGCATGACTCATGTCACTTATCTCCACCAAAGGGAGATGAGCGCCTTTTGTATACCTACACAGGAATTTACAAAAATTGTTTCATTTTTTTTCCTTTTCCTTTTTTTTTCCTTTTTTCTCTTTTTCCTTTTTTCTCTTTTTCCTTTCTCTCTTTTTCCTTTCTCTCTCTTTCCTTTCTCTCTCTTTCCTTTCTCTCTCTTTCCTTTCTCTCTCTTTCCTTTCTCTCTCTTTCCTTTCTCTCTCTTTCCTTTCTCTCTCTTTCCTTTCTCTCTCTTTCCTTTCTCTCTCTTTCCTTTCTCTCTCTTTCCTTTCTCTCTCTTTCCTTTCTCTCTCTTTCCTTTCTCTCTCTTTCCTTTCTCTCTCTTTCCTTTCTCTCCTCTCTTTCCTTTCTCTCCTCTCTTTCCTTTCTCTCCTCTCTTTCCTTTCTCTCCTCTCTTTCCTTTCTCTCCTCTCTTTCCTTTCTCTCCTCTCTTTCCTTTCTCTCCTCTCTTTCCTTTCTCTCCTCTCTTTCCTTTCTCTCCTCTCTTTCCTTTCTCTCCTCTCTTTCCTTTCTCTCCTCTCTTTCCTTTCTCTCCTCTCTTTCCTTTCTCTCCTCTCTTTCCTTTCTCTCCTCTCTTTCCTTTCTCTCCTCTCTTTCCTTTCTCTCCTCTCTTTCCTTTCTCTCCTCTCTTTCCTTTCTCTCCTCTCTTTCCTTTCTCTCCTCTCTTTCCTTTCTCTCCTCTCTTTCCTTTCTCTCCTCTCTTTCCTTTCTCTCCTCTCTTTCCTTTCTCTCCTCTCTTTCCTTTCTCTCCTCTCTTTCCTTTCTCTCCTCTCTTTCCTTTCTCTCCTCTCTTTCCTTTCTCTCCTCTCTTTCCTTTCTCTCCTCTCTTTCCTTTCTCTCCTCTCTTTCCTTTCTCTCCTCTCTTTCCTTTCTCTCCTCTCTTTCCTTTCTCTCCTCTCTTTCCTTTCTCTCCTCTCTTTCCTTTCTCTCCTCTCTTTCCTTTCTCTCCTCTCTTTCCTTTCTCTCCTCTCTTTCCTTTCTCTCCTCTCTTTCCTTTCTCTCCTCTCTTTCCTTTCTCTCCTCTCTTTCCTTTCTCTCCTCTCTTTCCTTTCTCTCTCTCTTTCCTTTCTCTCCTCTCTTTCCTTTCTCTCCTCTCTTTCCTTTCTCTCCTCTCTTTCCTTTCTCTCCTCTCTTTCCTTTCTCTCCTCTCTTTCCTTTCTCTCCTCTCTTTCCTTTCCTAAAGACAGGCAGTAGATGAAACACAGGAATATTTCTTACCAACTTTAACTCTATTATATTTGGCTGCTACTCTAAATATCACATGGACTCTCACATGGATTGCTTCATGACTATTCAATACTGTCCTTTTTATTTATGCCTCATGTTCTTACATAATAAGAGATACAAAAAGTGTGTATATATCTAACAAAAAAATGCTTGCTCAATTTGCAAGTTTGTTTCTTGAAGACTACAAAACTTAATAATTTAAGACTATACTTAAAATCTGAACCTTTGCAGATTAATAAATTGATATATTTTAAATGCCATGTTCTTTTAATGTCTTCATCAATTATAAGTTAAATTTCATTTAAAGTTGGTATTCACTTAGTAAGGATATCATGGCTTAATAGTTAATAATTTTCAATTGAGACATTTTCATTTTGTCCAGAACCGATTAATTAATAGAATAAGTTCTAATAATGTATCGTTATAATTTTAGTCTGTTTAATTTATTCGTTTTACCAACTCTTAATTTGTATGGATTTTCTTTTCTCAATTTTTTCTTCAAAAGTTCAAGCATGTGTCAGGAATGATTTGCAAATTTAATAGATTTTGATCCATAAAGTGTTATATTTATTGGTTCTGCAAACTTCACTTGATTTGGATCCATTAAAAAACATAACCTTGATTTTGTAAGTTTTCTGAATATTTTTCTTAACTTTATATTTTAAACTGGGCTATTTAGTCGAGTTTGTCAAGAGACTGATTTGACTGTGGGTGCTAACATAGTTTTTCTTTTAATTAAATATGCAATTGCCTAAATTTCTGGAATGAGGAGATATCAGACTAATGTCTTCATTTATATTGCTACTATCTTCAAACCTCATGGACTGGCGCTACATAATCACAAACAAAGAATTGTACCAAATAACAGAAACCACATCACTTAAGAGCTTTCAACAACTAAAATGGATAGCAGACATAACTAGAAGAGAAAATGATATAGTCAAAATGCTGACATTTCACATTACCTCATACAAAATGTTAGGAAGGACCTTTCCACCCCATTAATACTGGAAAGAATGATGTGAGAAACCTATTTTTCTGAAAAATTCTTTTAATAGAAAGATTTTATAAATTCCAACTGGAAATTACACTGGCTGCTCAGTTAACGAATGTCAAATGTTTCCTTACAAGGAAACAGCTAATATTACCATTACCCTGTATTTGATGATAGACAGTATATATAAGTAGAATTTATGGTAAAAATATTATTTATTCACAGTAAAAAAGATTAAACATTGCCTCAGAATGAGCTTCATTAAAAGTCAATGAATGCTGGATGTTTCCTTATAAGGAAAACAGCTAATGTTACCATTACATTGTATTTGATGATAGCATACATAAGTAGATTTTATGGTAAAAATATTGTTTATTCACAGTAAGAAAAGATTAAACATTGCTTCAGGAGTCATTAAAAGTCAATGAATGCTAAATGTTTCCTTATAAGGAAATGGTTAATATTGATATTATTATCAGCATTAAAAGACTAGTCATAAGATCACTTGTTAAAAATGGCTTTGAGTGAGTGGAAACTCTGCGTTTGGGCAAAGTTTGCACTTCTTCAAACCTCATGGACTGGCGCTACAGAATCATAGACAAAGAACAGTACCATATAAAAGAAACCATATCACTTGAACACTTTGAACAGAAACAACTAAAATGGATAGCACATTTAACTTGAAGAGAAAATATAATCAAGGTGTTCATATTCCACACTACTTCAAACAAAAATATTAAGAATCCCCACATTCACTTTGGAAACATTAATAACATCTACCATCTTGTTCACACTCCTCCCCAGTCTTTTGAATAGAAGTAGATTTTTTTTCTCCTTGTTTCCTGTGTAGGATTGGATTTCCATTTCTTATAAAGTTTTTTGCTGCCCTTTTCCTTCCGATCCCCCACTTTATGTCCAGTAGCATCTTTTATCCATATTCAGACTGTTTGCTTCCAGTATGAATAGTGGGTTATTCTGTCTTTCTCAAATAAATCTAGTCTCCTAGCAGTTCAAATAGATCTTTGTGAATTACCTTATCAAATGAATTTGTATAGTATATGAAACGTAGGCATGTTCCTGCATTTGTATTGCTCTATCTTATACCATTCTGATTGCAATACCAAGATGGTTAAATTTGGTATCATGTGAAAAAGTCAATTTATCAAGTTTTTATAAAATCCAAATAAGAATCTGCAAAGTTATTGGTCCTGACATGGTATCTCTGCTTCAATTACATTCCCACCACTATAACATAGCTTTCCTGTGTTTTTGCTATAAATACATTAATGGTAATTATTCTGAACTTTCCTATAGTTGAAATCGCTAGATGCACCCGTAGCAGTTTCTTCTATTGCACTTCTTGCTTGTGGAATTCTCTTCAGGCTTCTTGCTTTCCAGTCAACTTAGATTTTCAATGATTTTAATGCAATCTCAACTGCCGTCTTTTGACTTCATGATTCCTCTTTTATTCTTCACTCTCCTTAAGTTTTGTTTTTTTTTTCTCATATTTTCTAACACTCAATAACCACTTGCATCTTAGTGACTTTATTGTCTATTTGGGAGAGGCATGGTACAGTAATGGATACTGGAATTGGAGAGCCCAGTTTGAATTCCAGTTAGGATCATTGCGTTCACTTACATACTAGTACCCTTAGGAAATGTACGAATACATCTCTTTTCTTCCAACCATGGGTAAATAGCAAGACAAACTGAGCCCTATAGCCTTGGTTGGCAACCAGTCTAGAAAAGGAAAACTCTGAATTCAAACTACCCTCTATCTTGTAGGTCTTGCCTCTCTAGACAAAGACTGGAAGATAACTTAAAAAATCCACCTTGTATGTTGTCTCGAAGAAAGGAACTGCCTCCCCCCCACACACACTTTAAACTGTCACAGAAAATAATGGATACCTCGGGCTTAGTACAATGGTTCAAACAAACACAAGACTGGGATACTGCACATACCTCTCTGGTTTCAGACAATTCGCTCATAGGTGTATCACCTACATCACTTTAGATGATGATATCTTCAGGATGTAAGCAATCATGTTTCTCCACAACTTCCAATTCTTTGTAGCCCTTGGATCTGCAAAGTTATTGGTCCTGACCTGGTATCTCTTTGTAGCCCTTGGCAAAATTGTCTTTTTACTATCTCATTCCTTCTGCAATCTATTTATACAAGCTAGTTAGGTGAACTACTTGCTGTTTCTCCATGTCCTTCTGGCCTGTGAATGTTAATTTTTCTAACCTTCTTTCCTCATGATGCATGCTAGATTCTGATTCCAAGTATAATTGTCTACTTTTTTTTTTTTAGAGTCCCTTCAATGCCCTTTGCATGATATTTTAGTATCGTTCTATTCTGCACTATTCAAAAATTTATAGCTTATCTTGGACTGTTCAGGATGTACATGATTATGGTTCTCCACAACTTCTGTCATTTGCAGCTTGTCTTTTTGTTTTCTCTCACAATCCCTGTTCTGCTAACCATTTACATAAGCTTGTTAGGTGTGTTATTTTCTGCTTTCCTCTTTCCTTAGTTTCAATATGACTTGTGAGTGTTAAATTATCCAAACCCGCTTTCCTTTTTATTTTCCTGAAAAATTTCAACTATCTTTCTGATTTTAAATAGTAGTGTCCTTTTTGTTTCCATCAACTGTAAACTTCATTGACCACAGGTTCAGTTCATGGTATTCTCAGCATCCTTCTGTAGAATAACACTTCTGCTGCCTCAAGATTTTTTCATCTGCAGAGAGATTGTCCAGCACTCGCTGCTATATAGGTGGACCAATATTACAATACTCTTTTAGTTTCTAACAAAATTTTCCTTTTTCACTATTCCAATTTACCTTCTGATCATGGTGTTTCATTTTCCATCTATTAAAATAATTCCTGTTTTATACCAAAATCAGGCAAGTAGCATTGGAAATTATTTTTTTTTTTAGTTTTCAATTTAATGGAATTTGTCTTCAAAGTATCTCTTATATAATCATTTAAGACTATCCTCATCACTTCATTATTCCAAATGTTTTTGGATTTTGTTTTTGTCTGTATTTACTTTTTCAGAGCAGAATTTTTTTTCTTCTATTTGAAGAGTGCATCAGTCATTTTTATCTCTTAATCATAATACCCTCCTGCTGTAATCTTATACATTCCCTTCTCTCCCTGCAATTGTTTTCACCTTTTTGTTATTTACAGATGTTTTGAGAGTTAAACTAGATGGAATAAGCTTTGGATCTATATATGCTTAGGAGTAAGCTCCATATTTGTATAGTCTCATCAGATTTAGGTGGATTTTTTTCTAATTTTCTTCATTCTTTTCATATGTCAGGTTCATGTCAGTTTGACAGTTTCTGTCAGGATTTTTTGCAAGAGAGATTTTAATACATTGGTTCTCTTTTCATCCCTATCAGAATATTTTGGTTGCTGCATTCTCTGGCCCTCTTTGCTGTTTTAATTACGCAGTTCAAGTGTTCTTAGATTCATTTTAAACAAGGTTTCTCATTCATATTCAAACAATCTATTGCTACTATAAAAATGGCCAATTCCTTGTACCACTCCAGGAAGTACTTGGCTCCTCCTGCTATATTCTATCTTTATAAGAGCCAGACCAGATCTTGACTGGAGTTGCTCAGTCCTCAGTTGCCTGATTTAATAGTTCAAAATTGTTGTAATGAGAGAAGGCTATGGAAGAAAGATTCATTCTATCATTTGTATTTTCCTCCTTATAGACATTATTATATCCATAATTTATGTTTTGTTATAATAACACCATAGTTCACAGATGGAACAGAATGGCTGAAAGGAAAAGGAATGACAAATAAACTCTGTTCTCAGTCACTTTTATATCCCTAAGAGAAACACAAAATTATATATACACATATCTCATGCAGAGAATAATATATCACATATATCTACACAGCAAAGCAGAGTGTAAGGAGAAACGAAAAGAATTGGTCTAACATATAAAATAAAGAAACTCCTCTGTCTGGAGAAGCCATGTTTAAATCTCCAGATTCAAATAGTCATCAATGTCCCAGGTGAGGACATATTCAACAAATGGGAAATGGTGAGCTTTTTGTTTTTTTTTTTTTTTTTTTTTTTTTTTTTTTTGAGCTGCATTGTATATCTGGGAAAGAGATAGTCCCAAAGGAAAATGGCACCATGAACTGGGGAGGTAGATTTAGCCTCTGCTTAGGCCATGAACTGTCTCTTTGTGGAAGAGACCCCCAAGAGATCTACAATCTTAACCTCTTCAAGACTAGATTATTTCTCCTAAATAATTTATTAAACACCATTTTGACCCTCACTTTTTACACTTCCAGCCACATCACATTGAAGTTAAGCAATGTTAAGCCTGATCAGTACCTAGATGGGTGACTACTTAGGAATGCCAGGTTCTGCAAGCTTGGATATGCTGGTGGTGTAATTGAAAATGGCTTGGAATTATTAATCAGAGCAGAGTTCCAATTCCAGTCAAGTTTCTTATATTCACTTAGGGGAAATGCTCTTAGGAAAGTTATATATCCATCTTTTCTCCCTCCAGCTATGGATTAATTAGTAAGACTTGTATCACTAAATACTCATTATCTATCCCCACACACAAATTTTACAATCTAAAAGTATTTTTTGACTTTAAATAACCTGAAAAGGGTTGATAAACCATAGAAAATGAATCAATTGATCAATTCTCTTATGCTGATACAACATTCAGTAACCCTCTATTTTGAGTGGCTCTTAGGCCTTGTATAGGATAAACATTAGTAGAAAATGCTTCTTGAACCAGTTTCTTCATCTAAAATGTCTTTATCAAAATCTTTTTGCAATTCTGCTTTCTGACCCAAACACCGTTACAAAGAAAGCAATGAAGTGAAATGAATCCATGTATAATAGTAACACCTCATTACAGAAATAGACAAATATCAAGAGGCACAGCAGTTGAAAAAAAATTTTGAAGAAAAAAAAATGGCAACAAAGACAAGACAGTGCTGAATGTATGTGCAGGTATTTGTATTAGGTTAGAAAGAAAAAAAGTATTTCTTTGGCCTTAATTGATATATTTAATCAAGATTATATTTCCCTCATTATCAACAACCTAATCAGATCACTTTGGCAAATTGTTTTTCTTGGGCATAATACTCTTCAGGTTTCAATGCAAAGTAACACTCTATATTAGATTTAACCTCTTTCAAAAAAATACTTTCACCTCTAAAAAATGTTGTACTGATCTGAAAGAATGGTAGTCAGATGGAGCATGAGCAGGAGAGTAAGGATGAATTAAAATTTTGATATTCATTGCTATAATCTTGAGTTACTTTGCTAACATGTAACAGCAACACACCTTTATGATTACCCAAGTGATAGACAATTTTTCTTGCAAGTATCTGGCATGGTCTATGCAGTCTTTGGCATGGTTCCACTGTAAAATAGATACAAAATTTACTCACTGTGATATTTAGTCATTAATTTTTCTAATTTTCTGTTGTATTGATCCACTTTGTTTGTCTTAAGCTTTGTATCTTTGTTTCAATTCAGTGAACTCCAGGATTTTCTTTAAAATATGTTAGTACTACATCTCAAAATAAGTTGTTGATTTCTAGTCATCATAATTTATCATTATTGCCATTCACTCCTATCCCCAATGGATTGATTTACAGAAAATGTAGGGATAGATAAAGAACAGAATTTTTATTTCTCTGCATACAAGAATCACTTCTTTGAAATATTTCTTTTCTTCCTAAAAAAAGTGTTAATGTAAGAATCTTTTTTTTTTCCCTAGCAAGGCAATAAAAAACCACTAGGATGCAAGGGGCTACTGAAAGTGGAAGAAACATTGAGAACAATAAAAGATCAGATTTCAAGGAGACAGCAGATAATGGTTGATGTTTAATTAGCATTTTTGAAGATTGTATCTGACAGGAGAGCAAGAAGTTTCCACAAGTGAGAAGTCCAACAGAAGAAACTATTAATATAGGATTTTATGGTTACATTGAGACATTTCAACATTGAAAATATGCAACCTAATTGCCAATCTAGTCTGTCAGTCAATGCCATACATGATAGACACTTGGGTGATCATGCCTCTTTCAATTCGTGACTCACTAGGCAGATTTGACTGCAGCAGGTTGCCATTTCTTTCTGTGGTAGACTCATTGCCAACCAAGGCTATAGAACCTAGTCTGTCCTGCTATTCACTTGATAACTGGGGAGAAGAGGTAGATTCCCACCTTTCCCAAGGGTATTTGTGCATAAATGAACATAACGAACCCGACTGGAATTCAAACTCGGCTCTCCAATTTCTTGTTCAAGCTGATATCCACTACACCGCAATGCACATCTCATCAATATAGTACTATGCTTAAATTCAAGAAGTCAAGGTACCCAAGAGAAAAGCTCATTAGAACAATTATCATGAAAATATTTATAGAAAAGGTATGGCGAAGTTAGGTTACAGTGATGGGAAAGTGATTGAAGGCTAGATGCTAGTTCTGGGCTGTTACTATAACAGATTTTCTATATCTCTAGATATAGTGTGACTAATGTAATTCCTTGATAAAATCCAAGAAAATGAAAAAAAAAATGGATATTTAAAATTTTCTTTGAATCGCAAAGTTGCCATTTTCAGCGTTTTAAAAGAGTGTTGGTCATCCTGGCACCTCATTGAACTTTGTCTTTGTTTGGAAACCCCCCCCTCACTAACCCATCCAACCCATTATATTTGGTTTCTGAAATAGACGTACTAGCACACTTTTAACTAAATGATCATTGATTCAAGCTTAGCAAGATTAATTGTAAGTAATAAGAAATCCTTTTTCCATGATGTTGTTGGGAATGTATTTTTTTTTTTTGACCTGTTAGATTAATGTGTAAACTTCAATTGTCCACATATATATATATATCTTGCACTTCCTGACAGTGGAACTCCCTTCCTCTTATTGGGTTCCTTGATAACTATAATCTTCAAAAATATGAATGTAATGTCAATTGACATCTTCTGATGTGTTGATCTCGACTCCTATTCTACTCTTCATCCTTTTCTCAAACTACCCTCTTTACTCTTACTCTCTATAATCCCTTGTGTGCTAGTGGCACTCCTGCCTTGCTTGGGGTGAAATGCTTAAAAGTGTGTGTGTATATATATATATATATATATATATATATATCATGTGTAGTCTGGCTTAGTCTAGGTTTTTGGCAACTAGTGTGACTCTAATGTAATTCCTTGATAATCGCATATTGTTTTAACAGTGGGTAATCACTTATATGAAGTTAAAACTTAATATTTTTTATTCTATACTTTCACCTTACCTATTTTATGCCTCCTTACTAACTCTGACCTACAAGCCTTTTACTCCTTACTAACTCTGACCTACAAGCCTTTTACTCCTTACTAATCCAGACCCACAAGCCTTTTACTCCTTACTAATCCAGACCCACAAGCCTTTTACTCCTTACTAACTCTGACCCACAAGCCTTTTACTCCTTACTAACTCTGACCCACAAGCCTTTTACTCCTTACTAACTCTGACCCACAAGCCTTTTACTCCTTACTAACCCTGACCCACAAGCCTTTTACTCACAAACAGATTGTGGTGGTGGAGGGTCTTTTTAATATATATCTGTATGTTTTGCATAGGTATTCCACAGTCGGAATGTTGGCAACTAAACCAGCTACCCCACTCTATATTTTTGTGAGTGAGGTGGCTTGTTAGTAAGCCAGTAGGATGAAAAATATGACCTAAAAAAGGGCAGAAGAACTCTTGATGTATAAATGGCCAACTAACTAGAGGGTGTCTCCATAAAACACCATGGAGAAGGAAAATGGGGAATGACTCAACTATTAATCCCAAGAAGTATCATAGCAAATAACATATTATGAAACCTGACGTCATGCAGGGGATTAAAACTATGGGAATTATCTCCTTGATTGATAAGGACTGACATGCAGTGACTGCAAGCAGAAATGGCATAAAGGGGATAAAATTCCTCAGAACTTATCCCTTGCTTGGAATGGAGTGACATGAGTTACAGGTGTCACTGGACCATTATCAAGCAACTGCTCGCATCAAACAAAATATAATTTTGGGGACATGTAACGTTCGGACGGTGAACATCTATGGCCAGTTAGAAAATGTAAAATGAGAGATGAATAGGCTAAAAATCAACATCTTAGGTGTATGTGAAAATAGGTGACCAAAAATGGAGATTTTATCAGTGACAATCCCAGGATTATATCCGCAGGCAGAGAGAAAAATGACAAAGGAGTAGGATTGATACTAGATCAAGAATTCAAGAAATGCATTCTGGGAAACTACCAATTATCCAAAAGAATTCTGGTAGTCAAGCTGGAAGGAAAGCTTTTCAATCTAGCTATCATAATAATGTAGGCATTGACAGCATAAAGTAAGGAAGAAGAAATCAAATCTTTCTACTCCATGCTAGACAACGGCAAGGTTCATTGCAAGTTACAAGAAGTCAAAATTATCATGAAAGACCTGAATGCCAAAGTGGGCAGGAGAGATAGCTGGCAAATTCAGACTAGGAACTGCAATGAATGTGGAGAAAAATGGACCCAATGGTGCATGGCCATTGACCAGGTAATAGCCAATATAAGGTTCCAAAGACATCCGAGACGATTATAGACATGGAGAAGCCCTGGAGTGGAAACTAAGAACCAAATTGACTACATAACTATCAACAAAAGATTCAGGAATGCAATGATTCACTGCAAAATCTACCCAAGTGATGGCTGGAAGCAACCACCATCTTGTTATATGTAAATCAAGAGGGAAACTGAAGAAACAGAAATCAGCTTCCAAATTGCAATGCAACAAACTCTTGAGCAACCCATACCTGAAAGAAAAATTTATTGACAGTGCGAAAAGATATGAGGAACATAACAAAAATGGAAACTCAAAATGGGATGCACTGAGGGAAGCTTTAGGGACATCAGTAATATCAACCCAAAGGAGAATGGACGAAGAAGAAAAAGAAACAAATGAAACACTGATGAATCTAGACATGATGGAAAGGAAACTGAAAATTCTGCCAAGATACAGAACAGAATTCAGAAAACTACACAACAAAATAAGGACGGAATGCAGGCAGACTAAAGAGTGGCTGAACAAAAAATGTGGAGAAATAAAGATTGAGTACCACAAAGGAGATGTGCATAAACAAATAAAGTAACTAACAGGAAAGAAGACATGCTCGTTGACAGGCTGCATAAAATCCAAGGAGGAATGCTCATGTTAGAGAAGGGAAAAATTCTTCAATGCTCCAACGAATATATTGGAGAACTCTTCCACGACAAGAGAACAACAAGCAATACACAGAATTACAAATGAGCCTGAAATTCTACGAAACTAAGTAGAAGCTGCATTAGCCAAATGGAACAGAAACAAGGTGGCAGGGCCAGACGAAATTGAGGATGCTGGTAGCCTTAGATGATTTTGGCATAGACAAGATTACAGAAATAATAAATGAAATCAACAAACAGTGGGGATATACCAGATGATCTCAGCAGATCTATTTTCATTGCATTACCTAAGAAACCAGGCATAAACAAATGTGAACTCCACTGAACAATCGGCCTAATGAGCCACAGAACAAAACTCATCATCCGAATTCTGATGAATAGAGCACACAGCAGAATCAGGACAGAGACAGAACAAGAACAGTGCAGGTTTGTTAAAGATGATGGAACAAGGAAGGTGATATTCATGCTCAGAATGTCATCAGAAAGAGCAATACAAATGCACAAGGATGTGCACATATGTTTTATAGACTACACAAACGCATTCGACAAAGTACGCCACAAAGATCTGTTGGAACTGCTCAGCAACCTTGATATATTTGGGAAAGATATTAAAATAATCAAAACCTATGCTGGCATACTGATAGAAAATGAGTTCAACACATATACAAAAGTAGAAAGGGGTGTAAGGCAAGGATGTGTCTTCTCACCAGACTTAGTCAATGTATATGTGAGGTAATTTTGAGAGAACTGGAATTGAAATTTTGAAAGAACCAGGATTTGTCATTGGTGGCCACAATCTTAACATAAGATATGCAGATGACACATCACTGATAGCAGACATGGAAAGGAAACTACAAAACCTCCTACAGAAGGTAGCGAAGGAGACTGTGAAGAATGGACTACAAGACAAAATGCATGGTCATCAGCAAAAAGATAAGTTTGAAATGAAATTTACAGGTCGGGGACACTAAAATCAAGCAGGTGCAGAAATTTAAATATCTGGGAAGTGTTCTGACAGAGGATGGTAAGTGCGACACTGAGACCTGAAGATGTATTCAGATGGCCAAAGATGCATTCCAAAAGCTAGGCAGAGCATTACCAGACAGGAGGAATTCTTTGATAACAAAGTAAAGAGTACTGAGGTGATATGTGACATCTGTTCTCCTTTATGGCTGTGAATGTTGGATGGTCTCCTCAAAGATGAAGACTCAAGGCAACTGAGATATGGTTCTACAGGAGGATGCTGAGGATACTATGGACTGAACATGTGAGCAACAATGAGGTTTTGGAAAGGATGCAAACAAAGAGGAATCTTATACTTAACATCAGGAAGAGGCTGCGGAAATTTCTGGGACACATAATGAGAAAGGAAGGGTTGGGAAATCTGGTACTAACAGAGGGAATAGACGGAAAGAGGGACAAGGGAAAGTAGCACGTGACATACTTAGTGGGCTTAAGCAAGTGGTGGCAGAAGAGGGTCTGGGAGAAGTAGCAAAAAGACAAAACTTATTGAGAACTACAAGGGATAGGAGTAAGTGGAGGGCCATGATCATCTACGTCCCGAAGGAACACAGCACATAAAAGGAAATATATAGTAGAAGCACCAGACTGGATGCACAGATAAATGGTAGACTTCCAAAATGTGAAATATAGAGGCCGGCAAGAAAAGTTGTCCAGGACAATATAGTAAACTGAATTTCCAAGTAGTTACAATTGATTCAATATAATTATTCCACTTTATGCCAATAGAAAATGTATAACCAAGAAAGCACAACAATTTACTTTCCTGGAAGTTGATCTCAACCATGGAAAGCAACAAGTTTCTCTTGGATGATTAAAAGGTTGCAGTTTAGTTTTGGAGGCCTCAAAATCAGAGGTACATTGGAGGCCTCAAAATCAGAGGTTCTTGAAGATAATTAATAGAGATGGATGAGTCAAAAAACAGAATTATTTGGCGACAAAGCAATTCTTTCAGTACACAGAAGAATGAACTTGTCAGAAGATAATTGAATCAGCCAACTTCTTTATAGTCCTTGATCGCTGATAAATAATATGATAGATAAAATAAAAGAATGGTGGCTATTTGTGGCGAGTGCACCAAGATCTGAATACTAAACAAACAGTGACAGGCAAATGTAATTAATCCCTTGTTCAAAGATGCAAGAGACATGAAATCAGCTTCAACCAATCATGTAAAACTGTGATAACCTAATTTGTTTTTGCATGAGTTGTCGCTCAGAATGATAGCTTGGCATTTGTTCACATATTTAATGAATGAATTTAAATTACTGTAAAATTTTGTTATTGTAGGCTGATTTGCATCATTGATCAGCAAACAACTAATAAGTATTTACTAAACGTCTCTTGGCCCAAGACCACAAGTGTGAGGATTGAACAAATATACGCAGGAGTGGAGAAATATGATGGGTGCTGAAAAGTCCTTGATTTGACACACGACCCAAAATCTAAACAAATGGCCAAACATTAGATTATTTGGCAGGAGGATTAAGAGCCTCCGGATCAGCCCAAGAACTCTAGTGTTGGAATTCGATAAATATAAGGAGTGCTGAAGAGCTCTTGGCCTGACTCTGTTCCCAAATTTGACCAAATGGTGAAAAATTAGATTATTTGGAGGGAGGATTAAGAACTTTCTGGTCAGGCCAAGAACTCTAGTGTTGGAATTGGACAACTTGACCTGACTCTCTCCCCCAAATTTGACCAAATGGTGAAAAATTAGATTATTTGGAGGGAGGATTAAGAACTTTCTGGTCAGGCCAAGAACTCTAGTGTTGGAATTGGACAACTTGACCTGACTCTCTCCCCCAAATTTGACCAAATGGCCAAACATTATATTAATGGGAGGTGAAGGTCGTGGTCTTCTTGGTCAAGCTACAAATTTAAGTATTGGAAATTGATAAATATGAGGGGGTGCTGAAAAGTTCTTTTATCTTACTTCCAAAATTCTGACCTAATGACCAAATATTTGATCTTTTTAAATTTGTTTTGAGTGTGCTTTTTGGTCAAGCCAAGGCAACAAATATAAAAATTTACCAAATAAAATGACAAAATATTAATTTTTCTTACATGGTATGGGAGTTAGGGCTTCATGGACAAGCCAAGAACTTAGGTATTTGAATTGGACAGATATGAGAAGGTGCTGAAAAGTTCTTGGTCTGACTTGCTTCACCAAATCTGACCAAATGGTCAAACATTAGATTTTAAATTTTTTCTGAAAGGGCTTTTTGGTCAGGCCAAAAGAATCCTCAAAAATAGACAAATATGAGTGGGTGGTGGTAAGTTCTAGGTCTAACTCACTTCCCAAAATCTGACCAAGTGACAAAACAATTGGGTGGAGCTACCTGGTTAAGTCAGTAACTCAGGTGTTGGAATTGGACAAATACAAAGTGATGCTGAAAAGTTCTCAATCTGATAACTTGCCAAAATGTGAGC